>OX439140.1:99781851-100519023 GCA_949318255.1 Pollenia labialis | reverse complement strand
AATCCTTAGAAAATCAATTTTTATATGAAAATAGAAGTGATCACAGAATTTGCTTATTTTGGCTCTAGCTCTTATAGTTTTCAAGAAAATCGCATTTAAAGTTTTTCATACAAAAATCCTTAGAAAATCAATTTTTATATGAAAATAGAAGTGATCACAGAATTTGCTTATTTTGGCTCTAGCTCTTATAGTTTTCAAGAAAATCGCATTTAAAGTTGTTCATACAAAAATCCTTAGAAAATCAATTTTTATATGAAAATAGAAGTGATCACAGAATTTGCTTATTTTGGCTCTAGCTCTTATAGTTTTCAAGAAAAACGCATTTAAAGTTTTTCATACAAAAATCCTTAGAAAATCAATTTTTATATGAAAATAGAAGTGATCACAGAATTTGCTTATTTTGGCTCTAGCTCTTATAGTTTTCAAGAAAAACGCATTTAAAGTTTTTCAAACAAAAATCCTTAGAAAATCAATTTTTATATGAAAATAGAAGTGATCACAGAATTTGCTTATTTTGGCTCTAGCTCTTATAGTTTTCAAGAAAAACGCATTTAAAGTTTTTCATACAAAAATCCTTAGAAAATCAATTTTTATATGAAAATAGAAGTGATCACAGAATTTGCTTATTTTGGCTCTAGCTCTTATAGTTTTCAAGAAAATCGCATTTAAAGTTTTTCATACAAAAATCCTTAGAAAATCAATTTTTATATGAAAATAGAAGTGATCACAGAATTTGCTTATTTTGGCTCTAGCTCTTATAGTTTTCAAGAAAATCGCATTTAAAGTTTTTCATACAAAAATCCTTAGAAAATCAATTTTTATATGAAAATAGAAGTGATCACAGAATTTGCTTATTTTGGCTCTAGCTCTTATAGTTTTCAAGAAAAACGCATTTAAAGTTTTTCATACAAAAATCCTTAGAAAATCAATTTTTATATGAAAATAGAAGTGATCACAGAATTTGCTTATTTTGGCTCTAGCTCTTATAGTTTTCAAGAAAACGCATTTAAAGTTTTTCATACAAAAATCCTTAGAAAATCAATTTTTATATGAAAATAGAAGTGATCACAGAATTTGCTTATTTTGGCTCTAGCTCTTATAGTTTTCAAGAAAAACGCATTTAAAGTTTTTCATACAAAAATCCTTAGAAAATCAATTTTTATATGAAAATAGAAGTGATCACAGAATTTGCTTATTTTGGCTCTAGCTCTTATAGTTTTCAAGAAAAACGCATTTAAAGTTTTTCATACAAAAATCCTTAGAAAATCAATTTTTATATGAAAATAGAAGTGATCACAGAATTTGCTTATTTTGGCTCTAGCTCTTATAGTTTTCAAGAAAATCGCATTTAAAGTTTTTCATACAAAAATCCTTAGAAAATCAATTTTTATATGAAAATAGAAGTGATCACAGAATTTGCTTATTTTGGCTCTAGCTCTTATAGTTTTCAAGAAAATCGCATTTAAAGTTTTTCATACAAAAATCCTTAGAAAATCAATTTTTATATGAAAATAGAAGTGATCACAGAATTTGCTTATTTTGGCTCTAGCTCTTATAGTTTTCAAGAAAATCGCATTTAAAGTTTTTCATACAAAAATCCTTAGAAAATCAATTTTTATATGAAAATAGAAGTGATCACAGAATTTGCTTATTTTGGCTCTAGCTCTTATAGTTTTCAAGAAAATCGCATTTAAAGTTTTTCATACAAAAATCCTTAGAAAATCAATTTTTATATGAAAATAGAAGTGATCACAGAATTTGCTTATTTTGGCTCTAGCTCTTATAGTTTTCAAGAAAATCGCATTTAAAGTTTTTCATACAAAAATCCTTAGAAAATCAATTTTTATATGAAAATAGAAGTGATCACAGAATTTGCTTATTTTGGCTCTAGCTCTTATAGTTTTCAAGAAAATCGCATTTAAAGTTTTTCATACAAAAATCCTTAGAAAATCAATTTTTATATGAAAATAGAAGTGATCACAGAATTTGCTTATTTTGGCTCTAGCTCTTATAGTTTTCAAGAAAATCGCATTTAAAGTTTTTCATACCAAAATCCTTAGAAAATCAATTTTTATATGAAAATAGAAGTGATCACAGAATTTGCTTATTTTGGCTCTAGCTCTTATAGTTTTCAAGAAAATCGCATTTAAAGTTTTTCATACCAAAATCCTTAGAAAATCAATTTTTATATGAAAATAGAAGTGATCACAGAATTTGCTTATTTTGGCTCTAGCTCTTATAGTTTTCAAGAAAATCGCATTTAAAGTTTTTCATACCAAAAATCCTTAGAAAATCAATTTTTATATGAAAATAGAAGTGATCACAGAATTTGCTTATTTTGGCTCTAGCTCTTATAGTTTTCAAGAAAATCGCATTTAAAGTTTTTCATACAAAAATCCTTAGAAAATCAATTTTTATATGAAAATAGAAGTGATCACAGAATTTGCTTATTTTGGCTCTAGCTCTTATAGTTTTCAAGAAAATCGCATTTAAAGTTTTTCATACAAAAATCCTTAGAAAATCAATTTTTATATGAAAATAGAAGTGATCACAGAATTTGCTTATTTTGGCTCTAGCTCTTATAGTTTTCAAGAAAATCGCATTTAAAGTTTTTCATACAAAAATCCTTAGAAAATCAATTTTTATATGAAAATAGAAGTGATCACAGAATTTGCTTATTTTGGCTCTAGCTCTTATAGTTTTCAAGAAAAACGCATTTAGAGTTGTTCATACAAAAATCCTTAGAAAATCAATTTTTATATGAAAGATAGAAGTGATCACTTATAGTTTTCAAGAAAATCGCATTTATAGTTTTTCATACAAAAATCCTTAGAAAATCAATTTTTATATGAAAATAGAAGTGATCACAGAATTTGCTTATTTTGGCTCTAGCTCTTATAGTTTTCAAGAAAATCGCATTTATAGTTTTTCATACAAAAATCCTTAGAAAATCAATTTTTATATGAAAATAGAAGTGATCACAGAATTTGCTTATTTTGGCTCTAGCTCTTATAGTTTTCAAGAAAATCGCATTTATAGTTTTTCATACAAAAATCCTTAGAAAATCAATTTTTATATGAAAATAGAAGTGATCACAGAATTTGCTTATTTTGGCTCTAGCTCTTATAGTTTTCAAGAAAATCGCATTTATAGTTTTTCATACAAAAATCCTTAGAAAATCAATTTTTATATGAAAATAGAAGTGATCACAGAATTTGCTTATTTTGGCTCTAGCTCTTATAGCTTTTCAAGAAAATCGCATTTATAGTTTTTCATACAAAAATCCTTAGAAAATCAATTTTTATATGAAAATAGAAGTGATCACAGAATTTGCTTATTTTGGCTCTAGCTCTTATAGTTTTCAAGAAAATCGCATTTATAGTTTTTCATACAAAAATCCTTAGAAAATCAATTTTTATATGAAAATAGAAGTGATCACAGAATTTGCTTATTTTGGCTCTAGCTCTTATAGTTTTCAAGAAAATCGCATTTATAGTTTTTCATACAAAAATCCTTAGAAAATCAATTTTTATATGAAAATAGAAGTGATCACAGAATTTGCTTATTTTGGCTCTAGCTCTTATAGTTTTCAAGAAAATCGCATTTATAGTTTTTCATACAAAAATCCTTAGAAAATCAATTTTTATATGAAAATAGAAGTGATCACAGAATTTGCTTATTTTGGCTCTAGCTCTTATAGTTTTCAAGAATATCGCATTTATAGTTTTTCATACAAAAATCCTTAGAAAATCAATTTTTATATGAAAATAGAAGTGATCACAGAATTTGCTTATTTTGGCTCTAGCTCTTATAGTTTTCAAGAAAATCGCATTTATAGTTTTTCATACAAAAATCCTTAGAAAATCAATTTTTATATGAAAATAGAAGTGATCACAGAATTTGCTTATTTTGGCTCTAGCTCTTATAGTTTTCAAGAAAATCGAATTTATAGTTTTTCATACAAAAATCCTTAGAAAATCAATTTTTATATGAAAATAGAAGTGATCACAGAATTTGCTTATTTTGGCTCTAGCTCTTATAGTTTTCAAGAAAATCGCATTTATAGTTTTTCATACAAAAATCCTTAGAAAATCAATTTTTATATGAAAATAGAAGTGATCACAGAATTTGCTTATTTTGGCTCTAGCTCTTATAGTTTTCAAGAAAATCGCATTTAAAGTTTTTCATACAAAAATCCTTAGAAAATCAATTTTTATATGAAAATAGAAGTGATCACAGAATTTGCTTATTTTGGCTCTAGCTCTTATAGTTTTCAAGAAAATCGCATTTATAGTTTTTCATACAAAAATCCTTAGAAAATCAATTTTTATATGAAAATAGAAGTGATCACAGAATTTGCTTATTTTGGCTCTAGCTCTTATAGTTTTCAAGAAAATCGCATTTATAGTTTTTCATACAAAAATCCTTAGAAAATCAATTTTTATATGAAAATAGAAGTGATCACAGAATTTGCTTATTTTGGCTCTAGCTCTTATAGTTTTCAAGAAAATCGCATTTATAGTTTTTCATACAAAAATCCTTAGAAAATCAATTTTTATATGAAAATAGAAGTGATCACAGAATTTGCTTATTTTGGCTCTAGCTCTTATAGTTTTCAAGAAAATCGCATTTATAGTTTTTCATACAAAAATCCTTAGAAAATCAATTTTTATATGAAAATAGAAGTGATCACAGAATTTGCTTATTTTGGCTCTAGCTCTTATAGTTTTCAAGAAAATCGCATTTATAGTTTTTCATACAAAAATCCTTAGAAAATCAATTTTTATATGAAAATAGAAGTGATCACAGAATTTGCTTATTTTGGCTCTAGCTCTTATAGTTTTCAAGAAAATCGCATTTATAGTTTTTCATACAAAAATCCTTAGAAAATCAATTTTTATATGAAAATAGAAGTGATCACAGAATTTGCTTATTTTGGCTCTAGCTCTTATAGTTTTCAAGAAAATCGCATTTATAGTTTTTCATACAAAAATCCTTAGAAAATCAATTTTTATATGAAAATAGAAGTGATCACAGAATTTGCTTATTTTGGCTCTAGCTCATATAGTTTTCAAGAAAATCGCATTTATAGTTTTTCATACAAAAATCCTTAGAAAATCAATTTTTATATGAAAATAGAAGTGATCACAGAATTTGCTTATTTTGGCTCTAGCTCTTATAGTTTTCAAGAAAATCGCATTTATAGTTTTTCATACAAAAATCCTTAGAAAATCAATTTTTATATGAAAATAGAAGTGATCACAGAATTTGCTTATTTTGGCTCTAGCTCTTATAGTTTTCAAGAAAATCGCATTTATAGTTTTTCATACAAAAATCCTTAGAAAATCAATTTTTATATGAAAATAGAAAGTGATCACAGAATTTGCTTATTTTGGCTCTAGCTCTTATAGTTTTCAAGAAAAACGCATTTAAAGTTTTTCATACAAAAATCCTTAGAAAACCAATTTTCATATGAAAATAGAAGTGATCACAGAATTTGCTTATTTTGGCTCTAGCTCTTATAGTTTTCAAGAAAATCGCATTTATAGTTTTTTATACAAAAATCCTTAGAAAATAAATTTTTATATGAAAATAGAAGTGATCACAGAATTTGCTTATTTTGGCTCTAGCTCTTATAGTTTTCAAGAAAAACGCATTTAAAGTTTTTCATACAAAAATCCTTAGAAAACCAATTTTCATATGAAAATAGAAGTGATCACAGAATTTGCTTATTTTGGCTCTAGCTCTTATAGTTTTCAAGAAAATCGCATTTATAGTTTTTCATACAAAAATCCTTAGAAAATCAATTTTTATATGAAAATAGAAGTGATCACAGAATTTGCTTATTTTGGCTCTAGCTCTTATAGTTTTCAAGAAAATCGCATTTATAGTTTTTCATACAAAAATCCTTAGAAAATCAATTTTTATATGAAAATAGAAGTGATCACAGAATTTGCTTATTTTGGCTCTAGCTCTTATAGTTTTCAAGAAAATCGCATTTATAGTTTTTCATACAAAAATCCTTAGAAAATCAATATTTATATGAAAATAGAAGTGATCACAGAATTTGCTTATTTTGGCTCTAGCTCTTATAGTTTTCAAGAAAATCGCATTTATAGTTTTTCATACAAAAATCCTTAGAAAATCAATTTTTATATGAAAATAGAAGTGATCACAGAATTTGCTTATTTTGGCTCTAGCTCTTATAGTTTTCAAGAAAATCGCATTTAAAGTTTTTCATACAAAAATCCTTAGAAAATCAATTTTTATATGAAAATAGAAGTGATCACAGAATTTGCTTATTTTGGCTCTAGCTCTTATAGTTTTCAAGAAAATCGCATTTATAGTTTTTCATACAAAAATCCTTAGAAAATCAATTTTTATATGAAAATAGAAGTGATCACAGAATTTGCTTATTTTGGCTCTAGCTCTTATAGTTTTCAAGAAAATCGCATTTATAGTTTTTCATACAAAAATCCTTAAAAATCAATTTTTATATGAAAATAGAAATGATCACAGAATTTGCTTATTTTGGCTCTAGCTCTTATAGTTTTCAAGAAAATCGCATTTATAGTTTTTCATACAAAAATCCTTAGAAAATCAATTTTTATATGAAAATAGAAGTGATCACAGAATTTGCTTATTTTGGCTCTAGCTCTTATAGTTTTCAAGAAAATCGCATTTAAAGTTTTTCATACAAAAATCCTTAGAAAATCAATTTTTATATGAAAATAGAAGTGATCACAGAATTTGCTTATTTTGGCTCTAGCTCTTATAGTTTTCAAGAAAATCGCATTTATAGTTTTTCATACAAAAATCCTTAGAAAATCAATTTTTATATGAAAATAGAAGTGATCACAGAATTTGCTTATTTTGGCTCTAGCTCTTATAGTTTTCAAGAAAATCGCATTTATAGTTTTTCATACAAAAATCCTTAGAAAATCAATTTTTATATGAAAATAGAAATGATCACAGAATTTGCTTATTTTGGCTCTAGCTCTTATAGTTTTCAAGAAAAACGCATTTAAAGTTTTTCATACAAAAATCCTTAGAAAACCAATTTTCATATGAAAATAGAAGTGATCACAGAATTTGCTTATTTTGGCTCTAGCTCTTATAGTTTTCAAGAAAATCGCATTTATAGTTTTTTATACAAAAATCCTTAGAAAATAAATTTTTATATGAAAATAGAAGTGATCACAGAATTTGCTTATTTTGGCTCTAGCTCTTATAGTTTTCAAGAAAATCGCATTTATAGTTTTTTATACAAAAATCCTTAGAAAATAAATTTTTATATGAAAATAGAAGTGATCACAGAATTTGCTTATTTTGGCTCTAGCTCTTATAGTTTTTAAGAAAATCGCATTTATAGTTTTTCATACAAAAATCCTTAGAAAATCAATTTTTATATGAAAATAGAAGTGATCACAGAATTTGCTTATTTTGGCTCTAGCTCTTATAGTTTTCAAGAAAATCGCATTTATAGTTTTTTATACAAAAATCCTTAGAAAATAAATTTTTATATGAAAATAGAAGTGATCACAGAATTTGCTTATTTTGGCTCTAGCTCTTATAGTTTTTAAGAAAATCGCATTTAAAGTTTTTCATACAAAAATCCTTAGAAAATCAATTTTTATATGAAAATAGAAGTGATCACAGAATTTGCTTATTTTGGCTCTAGCTCTTATAGTTTTCAAGAAAATCGCATTTATAGTTTTTTATACAAAAATCCTTAGAAAATAAATTTTTATATGAAAATAGAAGTGATCACAGAATTTGCTTATTTTGGCTCTAGCTCTTATAGTTTTTAAGAAAATTGCATTTATAGTTTTTCATACAAAAATCCTTAGAAAATCAATTTTTATATGAAAATAGAAGTGATCACAGAATTTGCTTATTTTGGCTCTAGCTCTTATAGTTTTCAAGAAAATCGCATTTATAGTTTTTCATACAAAAATCCTTAGAAAATCAATTTTTATATGAAAATAGAAATGATCACAGAATTTGCTTATTTTGGCTCTAGCTCTTATAGTTTTCAAGAAAAACGCATTTAAAGTTTTTCATACAAAAATCCTTAGAAAACCAATTTTCATATGAAAATAGAAGTGATCACAGAATTTGCTTATTTTGGCTCTAGCTCTTATAGTTTTCAAGAAAATCGCATTTATAGTTTTTTATACAAAAATCCTTAGAAAATAAATTTTTATATGAAAATAGAAGTGATCACAGAATTTGCTTATTTTGGCTCTAGCTCTTATAGTTTTCAAGAAAAACGCATTTAAAGTTTTTCATACAAAAATCCTTAGAAAACCAATTTTCATATGAAAATAGAAGTGATCACAGAATTTGCTTATTTTGGCTCTAGCTCTTATAGTTTTCAAGAAAATCGCATTTATAGTTTTTCATACAAAAATCCTTAGAAAATCAATTTTTATATGAAAATAGAAGTGATCACAGAATTTGCTTATTTTGGCTCTAGCTCTTATAGTTTTCAAGAAAATCGCATTTATAGTTTTTCATACAAAAATCCTTAGAAAATCAATTTTTATATGAAAATAGAAGTGATCACAGAATTTGCTTATTTTGGCTCTAGCTCTTATAGTTTTCAAGAAAATCGCATTTATAGTTTTTCATACAAAAATCCTTAGAAAATCAATTTTTATATGAAAATAGAAGTGATCACAGAATTTGCTTATTTTGGCTCTAGCTCTTATAGTTTTCAAGAAAATCGCATTTATAGTTTTTCATACAAAAATCCTTAGAAAATCAATTTTTATATGAAAATAGAAGTGATCACAGAATTTGCTTATTTTGGCTCTAGCTCTTATAGTTTTCAAGAAAATCGCATTTAAAGTTTTTCATACAAAAATCCTTAGAAAATCAATTTTTATATGAAAATAAAAGTGATCACAGAATTTGCTTATTTTGGCTCTAGCTCTTATAGTTTTCAAGAAAATCGCATTTATAGTTTTTCATACAAAAATCCTTAGAAAATCAATTTTTATATGAAAATAGAAGTGATCACAGAATTTGCTTATTTTGGCTCTAGCTCATATAGTTTTCAAGAAAATCGCATTTATAGTTTTTCATACAAAAATCCTTAGAAAATCAATTTTTATATGAAAATAGAAGTGATCACAGAATTTGCTTATTTTGGCTCTAGCTCTTATAGTTTTCAAGAAAATCGCATTTATAGTTTTTCATACAAAAATCCTTAGAAAATCAATTTTTATATGAAAATAGAAGTGATCACAGAATTTGCTTATTTTGGCTCTAGCTCTTATAGTTTTCAAGAAAATCGCATTTATAGTTTTTCATACAAAAATCCTTAGAAAATCAATTTTTATATGAAAATAGAAATGATCACAGAATTTGCTTATTTTGGCTCTAGCTCTTATAGTTTTCAAGAAAAACGCATTTAAAGTTTTTCATACAAAAATCCTTAGAAAACCAATTTTCATATGAAAATAGAAGTGATCACAGAATTTGCATATTTTGGCTCTAGCTCTTATAGTTTTCAAGAAAATCGCATTTATAGTTTTTTATACAAAAATCCTTAGAAAATAAATTTTTATATGAAAATAGAAGTGATCACAGAATTTGCTTATTTTGGCTCTAGCTCTTATAGTTTTTAAGAAAATCGCATTTATAGTTTTTCATACAAAAATCCTTAGAAAATCAATTTTTATATGAAAATAGAAGTGATCACAGAATTTGCTTATTTTGGCTCTAGCTCTTATAGTTTTCAAGAAAATCGCATTTAAAGTTTTTCATACAAAAATCCTTAGAAAATCAATTTTTATATGAAAATAAAGTGATCACAGAATTTGCTTATTTTGGCTCTAGCTCTTATAGTTTTCAAGAAAATCGCATTTATAGTTTTTCATACAAAAATCCTTAGAAAATCAATTTTTATATGAAAATAGAAGTGATCACAGAATTTGCTTATTTTGGCTCTAGCTCTTATAGTTTTCAAGAAAATCGCATTTAAAGTTTTTCATACAAAAATCCTTAGAAAATCAATTTTTATATGAAAATAGAAGTGATCACAGAATTTGCTTATTTTGGCTCTAGCTCTTATAGTTTTCAAGAAAATCGCATATTTAAAGTTTTTCATACAAAAATCCTTAGAAAATCAATTTTTATATGAAAATAGAAGTGATCACAGAATTTGCTTATTTTGGCTCTAGCTCTTATAGTTTTCAAGAAAATCGCATTTATAGTTTTTCATACAAAAATCCTTAGAAAATCAATTTTTATATGAAAATAGAAGTGATCACAGAATTTGCTTATTTTGGCTCTAGCTCTTATAGTTTTCAAGAAAATCGCATTTAAAGTTTTTTCATACAAAAATCCTTAGAAAATCAATTTTTATATGAAAATAGAAGTGATCACAGAATTTGCTTATTTTGGCTCTAGCTCTTATAGTTTTCAAGAAAATCGCATTTATAGTTTTTCATACAAAAATCCTTAGAAAATCAATTTTTATATGAAAATAGAAGTGATCACAGAATTTGCTTATTTTGGCTCTAGCTCTTATAGTTTTCAAGAAAATCGCATTTATAGTTATTCATACAAAAATCCTTAGAAAATCAATTTTTATATGAAAATAGAAGTGATCACAGAATTTGCTTATTTTGGCTCTAGCTCTTATAGTTTTCAAGAAAATCGCATTTAAAGTTTTTCATACAAAAATCCTTAGAAAATCAATTTTTATATGAAAATAGAAGTGATCACAGAATTTGCTTATTTTGGCTCTAGCTCTTATAGTTTTCAAGAAAATCGCATTTATAGTTTTTCATACAAAAATCCTTAGAAAATCAATTTTTATATGAAAATAGAAGTGATCACAGAATTTGCTTATTTTGGCTCTAGCTCTTATAGTTTTCAAGAAAATCGCATTTAAAGTTTTTCATACAAAAATCCTTAGAAAATCAATTTTTATATGAAAATAGAAGTGATCACAGAATTTGCTTATTTTGGCTCTAGCTCTTATAGTTTTCAAGAAAATCGCATTTATAGTTTTTCATACAAAAATCCTTAGAAAATCAATTTTTATATGAAAATAGAAGTGATCACAGAATTTGCTTATTTTGGCTCTAGCTCTTATAGTTTTCAAGAAAATCGCATTTATAGTTTTTCATACAAAAATCCTTAGAAAATCAATTTTTATATGAAAATAGAAGTGATCACAGAATTTGCTTATTTTGGCTCTAGCTCTTATAGTTTTCAAGAAAATCGCATTTATAGTTTTTCATACAAAAATCCTTAGAAAATCAATTTTTATATGAAAATAGAAGTGATCACAGAATTTGCTTATTTTGGCTCTAGCTCTTATAGTTTTCAAGAAAATCGCATTTAAAGTTTTTCATACAAAAATCCTTAGAAAATCAATTTTTATATGAAAATAGAAGTGATCACAGAATTTGCTTATTTTGGCTCTAGCTCTTATAGTTTTCAAGAAAGTCGCATTTATAGTTTTTCATACAAAAATCCTTAGAAAATCAATTTTTATATGAAAATAGAAGTGATCACAGAATTTGCTTATTTTGGCTCTAGCTCTTATAGTTTTCAAGAAAATCGCATTTATAGTTTTTCATACAAAAATCCTTAGAAAATCAATTTTTATATGAAAATAGAAGTGATCACAGAATTTGCTTATTTTGGCTCTAGCTCTTATAGTTTTCAAGAAAATCGCATTTATAGTTTTTCATACAAAAATCCTTAGAAAATCAATTTTTATATGAAAATAGAAGTGATCACAGAATTTGCTTATTTTGGCTCTAGCTCTTATAGTTTTCAAGAAAATCGCATTTATAGTTTTTCATACAAAAATCCTTAGAAAATCAATTTTTATATGAAAATAGAAGTGATCACAGAATTTGCTTATTTTGGCTCTAGCTCTTATAGTTTTCAAGAAAATCGCATTTATAGTTTTTCATACAAAAATCCTTAGAAAATCAATTTTTATATGAAAATAGAAGTGATCACAGAATTTGCTTATTTTGGCTCTAGCTCTTATAGTTTTCAAGAAAATCGCATTTATAGTTTTTCATACAAAAATCCTTAGAAAATCAATTTTTATATGAAACTAGAAGTGATCACAGAATTTGCTTATTTTGGCTCTAGCTCTTATAGTTTTCAAGAAAATCGCATTTATAGTTTTTCATACAAAAATCTTTAGAAAATCAATTTTTATATGAAAATAGAAGTGATCACAGAATTTGCTTATTTTGGCTCTAGCTCTTATAGTTTTCAAGAAAATCGCATTTAAAGTATTTCATACAAAAATCCTTAGAAAATCAATTTTTATATGAAAATAGAAGTGATCACAGAATTTGCTTATTTTGGCTCTAGCTCTTATAGTTTTCAAGAAAATCGCATTTAAAGTATTTCATACAAAAATCCTTAGAAAATCAATTTTTATATGAAAATAGAAGTGATCACAGAATTTGCTTATTTTGGCTCTAGCTCTTATAGTTTTCAAGAAAATCGCATTTAAAGTATTTCATACAAAAATCCTTAGAAAATCAATTTTAATATAAAAATAGATGTGATCACAGAATTTGCTTATTTTGGCTCTAGCTCTTATAGTTTTCAAGAAAATCGCATTTAAAGTATTTCATACAAAAATCCTTAGAAAATCAATTTTTATATGAAAATAGAAGTGATCACAGAATTTGCTTATTTTGGCTCTAGCTCTTATAGTTTTCAAGAAAATCGCATTTAAAGTATTTCATACAAAAATCCTTAGAAAATCAATTTTTATATGAAAATAGAAGTAATCACAGAATTTGCTTATTTTGGCTCTAGCTCTTATAGTTTTCAAGAAAAACGCATTTAAAGTTTTTCATACAAAAATCCTTAGAAAATCAATTTTTATATGAAAATAGAAGTGATCACAGATTTTGCTTATTTTGGCTCTAGCTCTTATAGTTTTCAAGAAAAACGCATTTAAAGTTTTTCATACAAAAATCCTTAGAAAATCAATTTTTATATGAAAATAGAAGTGATCACAGATTTTGCTTATTTTGGCTCTAGCTCTTATAGTTTTCAAGAAAAACGCATTTAAAGTTTTTCATACAAAAATCCTTAGAAAATCAATTTTCATATTAAAATAGAAGTGATCACAGATTTTGCTTATTTTGGCTCTAGCTCTTATAGTTTTCAAGAAAAACGCATTTAAAGTTTTTCATACAAAAATCCTAAGAAAATCAGTTTTTATATGAAAATAGAAGTGATCACAGATTTTGCTTATTTTGGCTCTAGCTCTTATAGTTTTCAATAAAACCGCATCTAAAGTTTTTCAAACAAAAATCCTAAGAAAATCAGTTTTTATATGAAAATAGAAGTTATCACAGATTTTGCTTATTTTGGCTCTAGCTCTTATAGTTTTCAAGAAAAACGCATTTGAAGTTTTTCATACAAAAATCCTTAGAAATCAATTTTTATATGAAAATAGAAGTGATCACAGATTTTGCTTATTTTGGCTCTAGCTCTTATAGTTTTCAAGTAAAACGCATTTAAAGTTTTTCATACAAAAATCCTTAGAAAATCAATTTTTATATGAAAATAGAAGTGATCACAGATTTTGCTTATTTTGGCTCTAGCTCTTATAGTTTTCAAGAAAAACGCATCAAAAGTTTTTCAAACAAAAATCCTAAGAAAATAAGTTTTTATATGAAAATAGAAGTTATCACAGATTTTGCTTATTTTGACTCTAGCTCTTATAGTTTTCAAGAAAAACGCATTTAAAGTTTTTTATACAAAAATCCTAAGAAAATCAATTTTTAAATGAAAATAGAAGTGATCACAGAATTTGCTTATTTTGGCTCTAGCTCTTATAGTTTTCAAGAAAAACGCATTTAAAGTTTTTCATACAAAAATCCTTAGAAAATCAATTTTTATATGAAAATAGAAGTGATCACAGATTTTCCTTATTTTGGCTCTAGCTCTTATAGTTTTCAAGAAAAACGCATCAAAAGTTTTTCAAACAAAAATCCTAAGAAAATAAGTTTTTATATGAAAATAGAAGTTATCACAGATTTTGCTTATTTTGGCTCTAGCTCTTATAGTTTTCAAGAAAAACGCATTTAAAGTTTTTTAAACAAAAATCCTAAGAAAATCAATTTTTATATGAAAACAGAAGTGATCACAGATTTTGCTTATTTTGGCTCTAGCTCTTATAGTTTTCAAGAAAAACGCATTTAAAGTTTTTCATACAAAAATCCTAAGAAAATCAATTTTTATATGAAAATAGAAGTGATCACAGATTTTGCTTATTTTGGCTATAGCTCTTATAGTTTTCAAGAAAAACGCATTTAAAGTTTTTCATACAAAAATCCTAAGAAAATCCATTTGTATATGAAAATAGAAGTGATCACAGATTTTCCTTATTTTGGCTCTAGCTCTTATAGTTTTCAAGAAAAACGCATCTAAAGTTTTTCAAACAAAAATCCTAAGAAAATCAGTTTTTATATGAAAATAGAAGTGATCACAGATTTTGCTTATTTTGGCTCTAGCTCTTATAGTTTTCAAGAAAAACGCATTCAAAGTTTTTCATACACAAAATCCTAAGAAAATCAATTTTAATATGAAAATAGTAGTGATCACAGATTTTGCTTATTTTGGCTCTAGCTCTTATAGTTTTCAAGAAAAACGCATTTAAAGTTTTTCATACAAAAATCCTAAGAAAATCAATTTTTACATGAAAATAGAAATGATCACAGATTTTGCTTATTTTGGCTCTAGCTCTTATAGTTTTCAAGAAAAACGCATTTAAAGTTTTTCATACAAAAATCCTAAGAAAATCAATTTTTATATGAAAATAGAAGTGATCAAAGATTTTCCTTATTTTGGCTATAGCTCTTATAGTTTTCAAGAAAAACGCATTTAAAGTTTTTCATACAAAAATCCTAAGAAAATCCATTTGTATACGAAAATAGAAGTGATCACAGATTTTCCTTATTTTGGCTCTAGCTCTTATAGTTTTCAAGAAAAACGCATCTAAAGTTTTTCAAACAAAAATCCTAAGAAAATCAGTTTTTATATGAAAATAGAAGTGATCACAGATTTTGCTTATTTTGGCTCTAGATCTTATAGTTTTCAAGAAAAACGCATTTAAAGTTTTTTATACAAAAATCCTAAGAAAATCAATTTTTAAATGAAAATAGAAGTGATCACAGAATTTGCTTATTTTGGCTCTAGCTCTTATAGTTTTCAAGAAAAACGCATTTAAAGTTTTTCATACAAAAATCCTTAGAAAATCAATTTTTATATGAAAATAGAAGTGATCACAGATTTTCCTTATTTTGGCTCTAGCTCTTATAGTTTTCAAGAAAAACGCATTTAAAGTTTTTCATACAAAAATCCTTAGAAAATCAATTTTTATATGAAAATAGAAGTGATCACAGATTTTGCTTATTTTGGCTATAGCTCTTATAGTTTTCAAGAAAAACGCATTTAAAGTTTTTCATACAAAAATCCTAAGAAAATCCATTTGTATATGAAAATAGAAGTGATCACAGATTTTCCTTATTTTGGCTCTAGCTCTTATAGTTTTCAAGAAAAACGCATCTAAAGTTTTTCAAACAAAAATCCTAAGAAAATCAGTTTTTATATGAAAATAGAAGTGATCACAGATTTTGCTTATTTTGGCTCTAGCTCTTATAGTTTTCAAGAAAAACGCATTCAAAGTTTTTCATACACAAAATCCTAAGAAAATCAATTTTAATATGAAAATAGAAGTGATCACAGATTTTGCTTATTTTGGCTCTAGCTCTTATAGTTTTCAAGAAAAACGCATTTAAAGTTTTTCATACAAAAATCCTAAGAAAATCAATTTTTACATGAAAATAGAAATGATCACAGATTTTGCTTATTTTGGCTCTAGCTCTTATAGTTTTCAAGAAAAACGCATTTAAAGTTTTTCATACAAAAATCCTAAGAAAATCAATTTTTATATGAAAATAGAAGTGATCAAAGATTTTCCTTATTTTGGCTATAGCTCTTATAGTTTTCAAGAAAAACGCATTTAAAGTTTTTCATACAAAAATCCTAAGAAAATCCATTTGTATACGAAAATAGAAGTGATCACAGATTTTCCTTATTTTGGCTCTAGCTCTTATAGTTTTCAAGAAAAACGCATCTAAAGTTTTTCAAACAAAAATCCTAAGAAAATCAGTTTTTATATGAAAATAGAAGTGATCACAGATTTTGCTTATTTTGGCTCTAGATCTTATAGTTTTCAAGAAAAACGCATTTAAAGTTTTTTATACAAAAATCCTAAGAAAATCAATTTTTAAATGAAAATAGAAGTGATCACAGAATTTGCTTATTTTGGCTCTAGCTCTTATAGTTTTCAAGAAAAACGCATTTAAAGTTTTTCATACAAAAATCCTTAGAAAATCAATTTTTATATGAAAATAGAAGTGATCACAGATTTTCCTTATTTTGGCTCTAGCTCTTATAGTTTTCAAGAAAAACGCATCAAAAGTTTTTCAAACAAAAATCCTAAGAAAATAAGTTTTTATATGAAAATAGAAGTTATCACAGATTTTGCTTATTTTGACTCTAGCTCTTATAGTTTTCAAGAAAAACGCATTTAAAGTTTTTTATACAAAAATCCTAAGAAAATCAATTTTTAAATGAAAATAGAAGTGATCACAGAATTTGCTTATTTTGGCTCTAGCTCTTATAGTTTTCAAGAAAAACGCATTTAAAGTTTTTCATACAAAAATCCTTAGAAAATCAATTTTTATATGAAAATAGAAGTGATCACAGATTTTCCTTATTTTGGCTCTAGCTCTTATAGTTTTCAAGAAAAACGCATCAAAAGTTTTTTAAACAAAAATCCTAAGAAAATAAGTTTTTATATGAAAATAGAAGTTATCACAGATTTTGCTTATTTTGACTCTAGCTCTTATAGTTTTCAAGAAAAACGCATTTAAAGTTTTTTAAACAAAAATCCTAAGAAAATCAATTTTTATATGAAAACAGAAGTGATCACAGATTTTGCTTATTTTGGCTCTAGCTCTTATAGTTTTCAAGAAAAACGCATTTAAAGTTTTTCATACAAAAATCCTAAGAAAATCAATTTTTATATGAAAATAGAAGTGATCACAGATTTTGCTTATTTTGGCTATAGCTCTTATAGTTTTCAAGAAAAACGCATTTAAAGTTTTTCATACAAAAATCCTAAGAAAATCCATTTGTATATGAAAATAGAAGTGATCACAGATTTTCCTTATTTTGGCTCTAGCTCTTATAGTTTTCAAGAAAAACGCATCTAAAGTTTTTCAAACAAAAATCCTAAGAAAATCAGTTTTTATATGAAAATAGAAGTGATCACAGATTTTGCTTATTTTGGCTCTAGCTCTTATAGTTTTCAAGAAAAACGCATTCAAAGTTTTTCATACACAAAATCCTAAGAAAATCAATTTTAATATGAAAATAGAAGTGATCACAGATTTTGCTTATTTTGGCTCTAGCTCTTATAGTTTTCAAGAAAAACGCATTTAAAGTTTTTCATACAAAAATCCTAAGAAAATCAATTTTTACATGAAAATAGAAATGATCACAGATTTTGCTTATTTTGGCTCTAGCTCTTATAGTTTTCAAGAAAAACGCATTTAAAGTTTTTCATACAAAAATCCTAAGAAAATCAATTTTTACATGAAAATAGAAATGATCACAGATTTTGCTTATTTTGGCTCTAGCTCTTATAGTTTTCAAGAAAAACGCATTTAAAGTTTTTCACACAAAAATCCTAAGAAAATCCATTTGTATATGAAAATAGAAGTGATCACAGATTTTCCTTATTTTGGCTCTAGCTCTTATAGTTTTCAAGAAAAACGCATCTAAAGTTTTTCAAACAAAAATCCTAAGAAAATCAGTTTTTATATGAAAATAGAAGTGATCACAGATTTTGCTTATTTTGGCTCTAGCTCTTATAGTTTTCAAGAAAAACGCATTCAAAGTTTTTCATACACAAAATCCTAAGAAAATCAATTTTAATATGAAAATAGAAGTGATCACAGATTTTGCTTATTTTGGCTCTAGCTCTTATAGTTTTCAAGAAAAACGCATTTAAAGTTTTTCATACAAAAATCCTAAGAAAATCAATTTTTACATGAAAATAGAAATGATCACAGATTTTGCTTATTTTGGCTCTAGCTCTTATAGTTTTCAAGAAAAACGCATTTAAAGTTTTTCATACAAAAATCCTAAGAAAATCAATTTTTACATGAAAATAGAAATGATCACAGATTTTGCTTATTTTGGCTCTAGCTCTTATAGTTTTCAAGAAAAACGCATTTAAAGTTTTTCATACAAAAATCCTAAGAAAATCCATTTGTATACGAAAATAGAAGTGATCACAGATTTTCCTTATTTTGGCTCTAGCTCTTATAGTTTTCAAGAAAAACGCATCTAAAGTTTTTCAAACAAAAATCCTAAGAAAATCAGTTTTTATATGAAAATAGAAGTGTTCACAGATTTTGCTTATTTTGGCTCTAGATCTTATAGTTTTCAAGAAAAACGCATTTAAAGTTTTTTATACAAAAATCCTTAGAAAATCAATTTTTAAATGAAAATAGAAGTGATCACAGAATTTGCTTATTTTGGCTCTAGCTCTTATAGTTTTCAAGAAAAACGCATTTAAAGTTTTTCATACAAAAATCCTTAGAAAATCAATTTTTATATGAAAATAGAAGTGATCACAGATTTTCCTTATTTTGGCTCTAGCTCTTATAGTTTTCAAGAAAAACGCATCAAAAGTTTTTCAAACAAAAATCCTAAGAAAATAAGTTTTTATATGAAAATAGAAGTTATCACAGATTTTGCTTATTTTGACTCTAGCTCTTATAGTTTTCAAGAAAAACGCATTTAAAGTTTTTTAAACAAAAATCCTAAGAAAATCAATTTTTATATGAAAACAGAAGTGATCACAGATTTTGCTTATTTTGGCTCTAGCTCTTATAGTTTTCAAGAAAAACGCATTCAAAGTTTTTCATACACAAAATCCTAAGAAAATCAATTTTAATATGAAAATAGAAGTGATCACAGATTTTGCTTATTTTGGCTCTAGCTCTTATAGTTTTCAAGAAAAACGCATTTAAAGTTTTTCATACAAAAATCCTAAGAAAATCAATTTTTACATGAAAATAGAAATGATCACAGATTTTGCTTATTTTGGCTCTAGCTCTTATAGTTTTCAAGAAAAACGCATTTAAAGTTTTTCATACAAAAATCCTAAGAAAATCAATTTTTATATGAAAATAGAAGTGATCACAGATTTTCCTTATTTTGGCTATAGCTCTTATAGTTTTCAAGAAAAACGCATTTAAAGTTTTTCATACAAAAATCCTAAGAAAATCCATTTGTATATGAAAATAGAAGTGATCACAGATTTTCCTTATTTTGGCTCTAGCTCTTATAGTTTTCAAGAAAAACGCATCTAAAGTTTTTCAAACAAAAATCCTAAGAAAATCAGTTTTTATATGAAAATAGAAGTGATCACAGATTTTGCTTATTTTGGCTCTAGCTCTTATAGTTTTCAAGAAAAACGCATTTAAAATTTTTCATACACAAAATCCTAAGAAAATCAATTTTAATATGAAAATAGAAGTGATCACAGATTTTGCTTATTTTGGCTCTAGCTCTTATAGTTTTCAAGAAAAACGCATTTAAAATTTTTCATACAAAAATCCTAAGAAAATCAATTTTTACATGAAAATAGAAGTTATCACAGATTTTGCTTATTTTGGCTCTAGCTCTTATAGTTTTCAAGAAAAACGCATTTAAAGTTTTTCAAACAAAAATCCTAAGAAAATCAATTTTATATGAAAATAGAAGTGATCACAGAATTAGTTTATTTTGGCTCTAGCTCTTATAGTTTTCAAGAAAAGGAGTTTAAAATTTGTATTTCTTAGTTAAAATTCGACTTAAATTCTTACCAATAAAATTAATTTAAATGAATTTGTTATTCGTGCTTAATTCCAAATTTTTATTATTTGATAAAAACACTGAAATTTATTGTTGATGGGATAAGCTATTCCTGTGCGCATTTCACTGGTTGCTTAGGCCAGATCATCAGGAAACTTCATCCATAAAGATGTTAGAAAAACTAAAGATATTAAACCGAATAAAACTGTTAAGCGTATAAGAATTACAGAAACAGTTCTATTTGTAACAATATCAAAGTTTAAACAAAGTCATCAACAAAAAACAGTGAGTTTATCTCTCCTTACATTCCCCACTACAATTGATTGGAATTCTTCCAACATTAATTGTAGCTGTAGGTTAAGAAAAAACAAAATAAAAACAAAAACAACTCGCTTTATTTAAAAAGCGGGTTGCCAGTCAGTTTTTTTAGGCCGTGCACCTGCCAGTTTATTATCAAATTAATTTTCGGTTTAATATCTTTAGTTTTTCTAAAATCTTTATGGATGAAGTTTCCTGATGATCTGGCCTAAGCAACCAGTGAAATGCGCATAGGAATAGCTTATCCCATCAACAATAAATTTCAGTGTTTTAATCAAATAATAAAAATTGGGAATTAAGCACGAATAACAAAATCATTTAAATTAAATTTTGTATTCCCACGAAAATTATTTTGATAATAAAATTAATTTTTTAAAAAATTGGACGAATCTGTCTCGTAATAAAAACGTATTATTTGTGTTAAAATCAGGATATTTCAGTTAATTGGGAATAAAATCAACATCTATTCATCCATTGTCATGAAATAAAGCTTGTTTTATTTGAAATATACGTAGCTTTGAGAAAATGTTATCAAATTGTAAGGTTTTTTTCATTAAAAATTTTTTGTAAGTTTGTAAGCACCAAAAAATCCATTTTTTTAACCATATACATTTTTTTTGTTGCACAGTGGAGTTGATATAAAAATAAGAAACTTTTTGATTTGTTTAACATGTCGATTCAAACAAAAATTAATTGAAATGAATTAAAGTTTTCTTGAGCATTTTCTGAAAAATTTAAAGAAATTCGATTCTATTTAAAAATCAAGAAAACCACACTAAGTCCCAATTTCCACAATGCAAGTCTTATTGATAAACTTATCACATTTTCTTCTTTGAAGGAATATCTATAAAATAAAGTTGATAAAGTTTTACTCTGTTCATTTTGTGAAAAAGTTCAGAAATGTTTCTGGCTAAATTTTTTACAACTGCGAAATAATGTAAGCTGCACTTATTTCACGTGGAATTTTAAGCAAAAGCAAAAAAGTATAAACTTAATATAAAATAAAAAATTAAAATAACACAACCGGTAACAGTTTTTTATCCATATTAACCTTCTTTTTTATTGAAAAAATAATTTTTAGAGAAATACATGTGGGTTTGCTTACATACGCACAACAATCTCGCATACTTTGAAGGAATAAAACTGTCAAATTGTACAAACTCGCAAGATAAGTAACATTAATACATGTCAAAATTTTCGTGTGAAATAATTAATGTTGCTCAGAGGACTAGGCTTTATTTAAGAAAATTTTACTTAATACTTACAAAATAAGTTAAAATCGTGAAATTTTTTTTAGGATTTTGAAATTTCTTGTTTTAAGAAACAAAATTGATTATTTTAGGAAATAAATTTCTGTGGGTGTCGTGCATAAAATAGTACAATAGAAAACAATCAGTACCCGTACTGCTAAAAGCACACCTACTTTAATCTCCCACATGGATTTGGCTGAAGGAGCGAAAATAAGCCTTTAAATTGGCACAAAAAACATAAAGAGAATCCATTTTTAATAAAAATATGCAAATGAACTCACCTTTTTAAATTCTTTTATTTATGTATTCGAAATTTTTTCTTATGTTTATCTTAATTTAACCTTTATTCATTAATTATTGTTTTTAATTTAATTTTATTTTCTTTATTAATTTAATTTTGCTTATAACTTTACACATTTTATTATTTAATTTTTCTTTTTTTCCTCTTTTAAATAATTGATGTTTATTTAACTAATAAAAGCCCACACAAATGAACATTTAACTTTGCTTTGCACTATTTAATTTCATTTTGCACTTTGCGCAAAAATTTTCACTTCCCTTTTTGTAAACAAAAACTTGCACTCATACACTCTTTATTTAAAAAAAAAACACACACCACTTTCTGCCAATCTTCGTAACAACGCGACTCTCTTAAATAATACAAGCAGCATTGCAACAGAGACTGCGCTGCTTAATAACTATGCTTTATATGAAAACAAATTTCAACACATCTTTTTCTGCGAAACAACCAACTCATTTTGTTTATTTTTTTATGTAATAATTAAAAAACTATTAAATTTAATTTATTTATGCAAATTTTAATTTTTAAACACTTTTTTCCTATTAATTTAATTAGTTTATCAGAGAGTTGGCACTTAAACGTTCACGCACCATTGAAATTTCTAGAAACTGAATGGAAATGGAAAGGAAAACAGCCAAAATTGGAGCAAAAAATGGGAGCTTTTTTGTTACACTGAGTGTGAAAGAGAGCATGAGAGTTTTTAGTGTTTTTAGTGTTTTAAAATTTGTTCGCCGCGAAAAGTTCTTTAGTCAGTGTTTGATGCAATTTTTTTATATTTTGACTGCTGATTTTATTTCTGATGATTTTTTAACCAAAATATGATTTTATAAATTTTTCTCAAATGAAAATTTTTTATTTAACTTGTACAAAAGACATAACTTTTTTACAGTTTTTTAAAGAGTAAATTTTCAAAAATTTTATTGGTTTTGCATACATTTGTCTAGCATACGAAAAACGCACTATTATATCTAGGCATACCAAAAATTAAAAAAAGTGCCTTAGATTAGCATTTTGAGAATATTGGTAAAAAAAAAATCATTTGTGGAAAGAAGAAACCATGGTGGAATAAGCAGGTTAGCATCGTTACGGCAACAAATACAACATTACAACAAAAATGGAAATTATATCACCGTTTACGGCAAAAAATAGTTGAAACAAAAATCAAAGCGTGCCGCTTTAATAAAATACAACTTAAATAAAATACAATAATCACAGCACAAAACGTGGACTTTTTGTATACATAAACAAAACTTTGACATAAACCTAGACAAACAATGCAAGAGCAAAAAATCGTCATCTGCGTAGCGCTGCCACCTGTTATTTCTCCATTCTAGAAACCTATTTCTATTAAGTTTCATATATTTAAGAAGCAAACAGTGCAAGTATTAAGTACCAAAAGGCAAAACTAATTGAATTTAAGAAGCTTTTAGTTTGTTAATCATTTTTAAACAAAGTATGCTTATATAATTGCTTAGGAATATCTTTTAAACGGTGTACCAACATTATTTTTATAACCATCCCATTTGGAACAGAAAAAAATACAAAGTAAAATTAGCATGGAAAAATGTTGATTGAGAATCATAGTAAATTTCTGCTAAAGTATGCCCATTATTTAAATTTATCATTATTTTATATTAATTTTCAATGAAAAATATTAAAATAATCTTAAATCACGTTTATTTAATATTAGTCAATGTGCATAAAAACCTGTTTTATATTAAAATCAAAAGTATATCTTGTTAAATTAACATGCATACATAGTTAACTATGTTAATTTTTTAATTTTTTTTTAAATCTATATATATAAAAATGAAAAATATTTGTATGTTTGTTTGTTGTCTTATAGACTCCTAAACTACTGAACCGATTTTCCTGAAATTTTTGCAGTAACATCACGTTAGCCCTAAAAACAAAATAGGCTACTTATTTTTCGATAGGGGCAGGGAAATTGGTACCCCCTATTGGATGCCAATATTAAATGTCGCATATCTTAAGAGCCGCTGCACGAATTTTGTTGAACTTTTGGTAGTAGGATCTTCTGAGCCCCCAAATTGAAATAAACTAGCAGCGGGGAAGTGGTTCTACCATAGGACGCTAATGTTTAATATCGCATATCTTAAGAACTGTAATAGTGAGAATGTTCACACTTTGTAGAAGTCACTCTAATGGTATACTACACTTTTAAAAATAAAAATAAAGCGGGTAGGCGCAGGGGGGAAACACCTCTAATAGGACGCATATATTAAATATCTCTCAACTGAAAAACTATTAAAGGGAGAGTCTTCAAACGTGGTTAAAGCAGTGTAGCGAAGCGCACCGGGTTAAACTAGTATGTTATAAAAATAAGACAATTCCCGTATTTTTTTAATAAAAATAATTTAGTTAAATAGTACATCAAGTTTTCAAAGTAGAATGCTGACGAAAACCATATCGGGCGATTCTTCTGCTGATGCTTCTGTTGACAAAGGAGAATACAAAATAAGTGAAGCATGTGTTACAGGGTTAAGTGTATTGAATTATTCTTAAACAATTGCATATGTTGTCTCTGAAGATTTCTTTACACTGTTATAAAACACTCACACCAATTTGATTCTACGTGAAATTCACGTTGTTTCAACTTGAAATAACTTTCATTCAAAGGGATTCGGATTGTTATTTCAATATAAATGACATTTTGCTCCAACTTTGCTGCAATGTTAAATCAACATGAATTATAGTAATTTTAAAAGAAAAAAAATGTTATTCGCAAGTAATTGTAATATCAGGTTGAATTAACATGAAAAACGTATGAAGCAAAATCAGCACCGAAAAATTTAAATCAACCTTGTTTTCTACGTTTTTAACTTGATTTTTGTCTGTGTGTTTAGGAAAATCCATATTTTTTTTTTAAATGCAATTTCATTCATATGAAATAATTCCCCAAAAAATCTTTATGAAATAAAGATCCAATATATTTTTTGAGGATTATTTAATTTTTAAATTTATTACGAAAACGTTTTTGGCGCAAGGACTTTCTCTTCTATGGTATAACACACACCGCCATCGTTAACAGAAGCTTCGCTGTATATCAACGAAGGCCGTAGCGGGCCAGAAAATGCATTACATTCTGCTGGTGTCTAATAATTGTAAATTTTTCTGTTCATACAATATACCTCATTGCTTTCCAACGGAAAGCTAAGGTAAAATGTAACAAGAAAATACAATATAATAGTCTGATAGTGTATAAAGTAATTTCTGAAAAATTGAAGGAATATGACTATTACAAAAAAAACTTTATAAAATACATACCTGAAATTTAGCTCATAGAATAAATTCGAAAAATAAAAAATGTTGAATTTAATATAAAGTAACCTTCAGATGGAAATAATTCCCAGTTTCTAAAATTGAAAATATTTAAAAATTATCATTTTAACATAAATCAGTTTGTTGTCATCAAAACTGATCTGAAAAGACTCATTTAGGTGATGTTTACAAAAAATAATCACCCAAATGCTAGCTGGGTAGCTTTTGTTGATATTTATTTTTCTTAAAATCTAGAATTTTGTTTTGTTTTATTACTTTTTATACCCTTCACCACAGGCGGTGAATACGGTATATATAAGTTTGTCATTCCGTTTGTAATTTCTATAACATCGATGTCAGACCCTATAAAGTATATATATTCTGGGTCGTTATGAAAAGCGAAGTAGATTTAACGATGTCCGTCTGTCTGTTGAAATAGGTTTTCCGAAGACCCCATATATGTATGATGGGGGCCAGGTTATTGTACATTTATGTCACATATGGCCCGGAATTGTTTGCTATTGAAATTCAAAAAGACCGGTCCACAATGGGCTGAGATATGAGTAAAAAACCACGACTGGCTCAATTTTTTCCCTTTAAAGATCCAATTAGAAGCGACATAACCTTACCAACGCTGCATTACCATAACCACTGTATTACCAAAATGACATAAACATTCCATACAATTTGGTTTCTACGGCAATCGTTACGATTGTGGCATTATGTTTTTGTCACGTCTAATTGGACCATATGTCACCTCTAATTGCACCTAATTAAACACAATACCACAGCCGTAACAATGACCGTTGAAACCAAAATGGAATTAATATGTTAGTGTATGTTTTTTTGTAGTTTTGGTAGTACAGTGACTATGATAATGCAGTGTTGGTAATGTGTTTTTTGTTGTTTTTTATACCCTTTATATGAGTGGTGGAGTTTATTTTAATGTATTTAATCAAGGCGAATTCATGTAAACGGTGGTGTCGATACTACAACAAGTAACAACACCAAAAACACAACAATGTACTAAAAGAAACAAACAAACACACATACATGATACAAACCATTTTGGTGAATATAGGCCACTATTACGGTTCACAACTCAAATAACTGAATTGTAATTTTTGTGTTATGGTTTACAACTTTGCTGAGTTGAGTTGGGAAACATAAAACGGGCCATATTTCATTTTTATGATATTGAAACAACGTTCGTTTATGGTTCAGTCGTCTAGGGGGTTGAGTTTAGAAACTGTGAGTTCTCTGGTTCAAATTTTGGGTTTTCAAAGAGAATTTTTTTTTAATTTTTATGTTCTAAAAACGATTGTAAAAAATATTTACCAGTTTTAGATTTTTAAATTTAATTTATAATGAAGTTTTTAGAATTGTGAATATGTATGTATGCATGTATATGTAAAAATTATTTAGTTTTTGTCTAGTTGTTCTGTATTCTGCTCGCACAATGGTGAAGGGTATGTAAGATTCGGCACAGCCGAATATAGCACTCTTACTTGTTTTCTTTAAAATGGTAAATTATACTTTTATGTTTGTTTTTCTATACACTTTATTATACAAATAATGAAAAGAATATTATAAATTCATATTTCTAACAAATTGAAATAAAACTAAAAAATATTAACCATTTTTCGAATGTGCTTCTATGAGTAGAATTTCAGTTTATAAAGCTTTTTACAATAACCTAATTCCCACAATAGTTTTACATTCTTTTTGCTTAAGCCAATCTTCGGTAAACATTGAAGCTATAGGGATGGCTCTATACACTAACAAAACATCTTGTATCTTGAAAAATGGTTAATATAATAATAAAAATATATAATGAATAACCAATAATTCCCACATTCTATTTGTTAAAACTAAAAAATTAAAATTTAGAGTTTCTTGATTTTATTGTGTTATGAAATCTAAAAGTTGACAACGCTTTCGGTTAGATTATGCTGGTCACAGACGACACAACATAAGTTTAGACATGTATTTACAAACTCCTAGTTTTATAACTTTATTGTTTAGTTCATTTCGTTATAAAGTTTAAAGCCATAATTCACCAAAATCGGGTAAAAACTAACAATCCTATAATGAAAAAGAAAAATATCACTTTTTTGGATATGCTAGTAAATTTTATTGCTAGTGTTTTCTTTTTTTTTGAGATTTTAAGATTTTATTTATTCACTTTTGCCTCTAGTTACCAAATTGTTTATCCAATTTTTATAAGAAATGTCTTCTTTCTGTAGAGCTTGCAACATTATCTTGTTGGCGCTAGTCAAGTACATAGTTGCAAAAAAATGATACCAATTTGCCATTACAGTCAAAGCCCGGTATAACGAATACGCAGTTTAACGAATATCCGATATAACGAATGGCCCAATTTTTACATTAACTACCTTGTATAGCGAATGGCAGAAAAAAAATAGTACCGATTTAACGAATGACAAAGCAAAATAAAAAAATCTTAACAGAACCGTTACATTTTTATGTTTGTATTGAAAGAACACGTGTGATGCGTTGCTTTTTTCGTTAAAGTTTTTGTAGTTTGGTTTGGTTCATTGTGAAAACGAGATGTCAAATCGAAAAAGAATTACTTTTGATAAAAAAATTAAAGATTTTAGAAGAGTATAAGAAAGGTGTAAATCTTTCAGTAATATCCAAAAGTATGGAATACCAAAATCTTATTAAAGTTCTATTTCGACACTAAATTATAAATACAATTAATTTTTAATGTTTTTCAAATTGTAGACCACCGTTTTTTTATAAAATTTTAAGGTAAAAATTACTGATCGATATAACGAATATCTCGGTATAACAAAAGGCCTGAACATTATATCATTCGTTAAACCGGGCTTTGACTGTATTTAAAATTTTTTTAAAAGGTTGGCGTGTTTGCTAAAATTTTAAAAACATTCGTTCTATAAAAATTTCGCGATCTTCTTTAACAACTGAAATTTTTGGATACGCCAAATATGAAAAAAGTCTTAGAACAACTATTGTTTAAGAGAACCATTTAATAAAAAAATATTATTTTATGCAAAAAAGTCGACTTTGATATATAGATAGCATACCAATCGTAACATACCTTTTAAACTTAAATTTCATAATTGGGCCCTACACACTTTCCCTATAACTATCACTTTAAAACCTTTACACATTTAAACAATTTAATTGTCTTTCTTTTGCACATTTTTATTTGAATGCAGGCCTTATTTTGTCGCTTTATGCCGTCTTTACAAATTGACTCTTATTTTAACTGCAAAATAAAAACACATCTTTTTATTTACTCTTCTTGCTATAAATAAGCGTTTTTTATGATAGAACTGTTATTACCCTTAAAAAAACAAAAAAAAGCTACTCTTTACTTTGATCTGAATGTAACATACAGGTGGTATTGAAACGGCATCTGAATTTGACAGTTCGAACCTATTTGTTTTGATTTGTTAGTGTTTTTTTGCTAAGAATGGTTGACATTTCGAGCATTAAGCGCTAACAATGCAAAAAACTTTATGTTGTTTCTGTTGTTGTTTCATGTAGTTCCGACACCACCTGTAGTTGAATTCGCCTTGCACTAAACCAAAACAAATTTTATTTTATTTGCACACACACCCACAAAAAACCCAAACAAAATTAAACTCTCTGCTTCCGCCCTCAGCAAAATACTTTACCGACGCGACTCTCTTAACAAAAGAAGCAAACTTTCACGCACTACAAAATTTTCTAGAAACTAAAAAGAAGAGGAAAAGGAAACCAAATAAAAAATTTCTCTTTATTGTTATTTATTAATTGTATTTAAGGGGGAGTGGGGAGAGGAAAGAATATGCCATTTAAGCAAAAACTTCAGTTTTTTATTTGCATGCTGGTATTGTATGTAAGAATAATGTAGTGGTCAGCGCATCAGGAATATTTTACGAAGTATAAAAGAAGATAAAATTGAAGAACTAAATAATTTTGCAATAACTACGACAGCAACAACATCAGTAAGTGATTTATGGGATTATGTAGTGTTTTGTAGTTGTAAATCAAGAGTTTTTATTTTGTTGTAAAAGTGAAATTATGAAATTGCCTTTATTTTTAACAGGGATGGGTATTACTTATCGATATGCAATAAGAGTTGAATTTTAAATATGTAATTCAAATTGTTTAAGAAGTTAAATTGAAAAAGATTTAATATTGAATTTAATTGTGTTTATTGGTAACAGGCAGAAGAAAGACAATGTCAAACAATAATCATCATAAATTCGTATTCTCAATAATAAAATTAAATTTACTTTAATGACAAATTACGAAAATATATGTATAAATGGGTACATATTATGTACATATTTAAATTTTTATGAATATATAAAATCGGTTCTAGTTTCTTATAGCAGCGTCTAGTTGTGAAATCTATTTAATATTTAATTTTAATATTTACTACTAACAATCGGCTTTGCTATGAAAAAAGTTCAGTCACCTCTAGTTCTTTAAATAAGCGTACAATCGTTAAAATACCAAAAATCTATGATCACTCATATTTTTCATAAAAAATAGATTTTTATATGAAAAACCTCAAACAGCACTGTTTTCTCAAATAAACGGTAAATCAGCCCTTCTTCCTTAAAAAAACATCCAATCGTCAAAAAATCTATGATCTATGTTCACTCTTTCATATTATTTGGTATCATTATTATACCCTTCACCACAGGTGGTGAATGGGGTAAATATAAGTTTGTCATTCCGTTTGTAATTTCTATAATATCGATTTTAGACCCTATAAAGTATATATATTATGGGTCGTTATGAAAAGCGAAGTTGATTTAACGATGTCCGTATGTCCGTCTGTCTGTTGAAATAGGTTTTCCGAAGACCCCATATATGATGGGCCAGGTTATTGTACATTTATGTCACATATGGTCCGGAATTGTTTGCTATTGAAATTCATAAAGATCGGTCCACAAATGGCTGAGATATGAGTAAAAAACCACGACTACTGCAATTTTTAAAGATCCAATTAGAAGCGACATAACCTTATCAACGCTGCATTACCATAATCACTGTATTACCAAAATGGCATAAACATACCATACAGTTTGGTTTTTACGGATATGGTAATGCAGTGTTGGTAATGTGGTTTTTTGTTGTTTTTTATACCCTTTATATGAGTGGTGGAGTTTATTTTAATGTGTTTAATCAAGGCGAATTCAAATGGTTCAAATCTTGGTTTTTCGAAGAGAATTTTTTTTTTAATTTTTATGTTCTAAAAACGATTGTAAAAAAATATTTACCTGTTTTATATTTTTAAATTTAATTTATAATGAAGTTTTTAGAATTGTGAATATGTATGTATGTACATATATGTAAAAATTATTTAGTTTTTGTCTAGTTGCTCTGTATTCTGCTCGCACAATTGTGAAGGGTATATAAGATTCGGCACAGCCGAATATAGCACTCTTACTTGTTTTTTTTTAAAAATTCTTTGTCTTTAAATATGTATACGCCCTTTTGTCATTTTTAAAATATTTGTTTAACAAAATTAATATTTAACTGTTTGATTACAACAAAAAACCAACTTTTTTTGATTTAAGTAAATGCAACATAATTTAAATCTACTTCACCACCAAAAAATATCGACGGGACTCAAGGTGGCTGTGTTGTACTCTAATGGCACGGAAATTCAATAAATTAATTTGGGGTGCGGCGAGTATATTAAAAGCAAGATATACTAAGATTTATATAATAAGGCATTGGGGGGAAGGATACGAGATGGAATAAGTGGTGACAATTGCAAATTATGAGAATTGGAAAAAAATTTAAATTAAAAATAAAAATTTACAAGATTTATGTGACATGAACTGTGATAAATATTAAGAAAAATAAATTAAATTTGTTGTTTTGTAATAGTATAATCAAAAAGCACGCAATTATGATATCTCGATTTAAGTTTAATTGTGTATGGAAAATTTTTTAACATGAGTAGTAATACATGTTTCAGCAAATGTTGTCTCGTCTGTGGGCAGCATTATCTAAAGCGTTGTCAACTTTTAGATTCAAAAAGCAATAAATACGAGAAACTCTAAGCCAAGGCCCATCTATCAGGTCTGCTTACTTGTACAAAAACAAAAAACGATTCTTTTTAGTTGTCAAACATTTACTACCACATATACAAAGCAAAAGAAAAAAACGTGTATGTGTGGCATACCATAAACGAAAACAAACGTATAGGTACATGCACATGTAAGCAAAATGTAAACAACTTTTGAAAACTAAAAAGAACATAAACAATGATCATCAGGCTTCTTGCGCAGACCTTTTCAATGGGCCTTGCTCTTAGCAAAAATAAATAAATAAATATCAACAAAAGTTAAAAGCAAGGCGAATTCATACAATGTGGTCTTATTTTGAAAACGTTTACAACACCGTAAAATATTTTAACTTTGTGTCAAAAATAATACAACACTGAAATAAACAATTAAAACAAATATTTCATTTTCTTTTTAATTTGAAATTGTTTGTTTGTTTGTTTTAAGCGAAAATATACAATTTAGTAAATATACCCCAGATCCACATGAATGGTATATCATATTGCCAAATGGTTAGCCATCAGCTGTTGTTTACGTAGCCAGATAAGTTCACCTGGTGTAAAATCGAATTGGTAAAAAGCAAATACATATGTATTATTAATAAATTTATGTATGCGTACTTATATGTATAAAACAATAAACTGATTGTTTGAATTAATTATTTCATGTTTTGGTGTGTGCAAAACGGTAACAAATTTTTATGGTGAATATAAATTGTCAATAATTTTTACGCTTATGTCAAAATTTAAACTAGCTCGCAGGGCTTAGTAAAGTTTTATTCACCTCAACATTGTAAAAACTTTACTTCCATGAGTACTTTGCTACCGTTTCACACACACCCTTTGTAATCTTTATTTCTAATGTCGCTTTAGCTCATATAGAGACATTGGATTACGAATTTTGGCCTTGATCAAATTCATTGCACTGAAAACGTGCTTCTGCTTTTGAATAAGGAATTGACGAAATTTTAACGAAATATTTGCTAATGCCTCAAAAGGCTTAACATTAACAGCATCTATATAACATTAAACTTCTACTTAAAGATCTAAGTAGAGTCAACATTAGCCATTGCATAAGGGGGGTCATTTATTAACCACGCATTTTGAACACTAGATAACATTTTGGCATTGGACTCAAATTCTGTAGATAAAAGCATCATATCATTTTCAAAATGGGATAAATCCTTTATTTTGCATCAAATTTCAAAGGCAATCTGGCACGTATATCTTCAACTAATGTTCTTGTAAATCGGTAGCCGTTTTAAGATACTTTTCTTTTTGGTGCACTGCCAACCTGAAACCAAGTAAAAAACTGTTAAAATATCGAACTCACTGTAAGTTTAAAATTTTTTTAAATTAAAATGTAAAATGTTTTCTAAATCATCAAATGATTTAGTTAAGCTGCAACAGTAAGATTCAATTGTCAGATAAGCACTTTGCACATCCCAAAGAATATCGAATAAATATATTAATTAGATACAATTTATTTAGTCATTAAACATTTGTTGGTGTGAAAATGTTTCAGACACAGGTTTATTTAAGCCGCATTTTTAAAATTGCCTTAACGGATTTTCTATTGAAAGCCAAATGATTTATGCAAACTTATTTTATTATTGTGTACTAAAACATTTTTGTTACACTTTAAGAAATTTTGTAATAAAATTAGATTAAGAGCCACCAAAAATAACAAAAAATATTAACTGCCTATTAATCTAAATGCAAAAGAACTCTTTCTTTCGCACAGCAACATTCAAAACAAAATTAAATTCTTAAAACTTTATTTTTTATTTCAAATGTATTTGTGCGAAAGAGACCGTTCCTTCGACATCATCAAGACGAATTCATTACAGGTGGTCTTAAAAGACCTGTTGATAAGTTTTTTTTAGTTTTATCATTGTTGGATGTTAAAATTTTGTTATTATCTTTGTTTCTGGTTTTTTACATTGTACAATAATTTAACAAAAACTAATTGGTTGTGGTTTTTGTACTTGTTGTAGTACCGCGATAACCCAGAATGAACTCGCCTTGGACATCGTGAAATTGGGAGACAAAATAAAAAAAATGCATCGAGCACTGACTTCAGCATTTTTCGCCGCGAAAAAATTAAAAACACTAAAAACTCCCACTCCCGTTCTCTCTTCATACTCATTTAAACAATAAAAGCTTTTTTTCTGCCCTTTTGTCTGATTTTCTTTTTCACTTCCTTTCAGTTTCTAGAAATTTTACTGGTGCGTGAATGTTTAAGTGCAAACTCTCTGATAAACTAATTAAATTAATAGGAAAAAAGTGTTAAAAATTTAAAATTTGCATAAATAAATTAAGTTAAATAGTTTTTTAATTATTACATAAAAAAATAAAAAAAAAAAGTTGTGTGTTTCGCAGTAAAAAACGTGTTCAAATTTGTTTTCATATAAAGCATAGTTATTAAGCAGCGCAGCCTCTGTTGGAAAGCTGCTTGTATTATTTAAGAGAGTCGCGTTGTTACGAAGATGGGCAGAAAGTGGTTTGAGATTTTTTTAAAAAATAAAGAGTGAATGAGTGCAAGTTTTTGTTTACAAAAAGGGAAATGAACATTTTTGCACAAACGCAAAGTGAAATAAAAGTTTAATGTTCATTTGTTTTGGTTTTTATTAGTTTAATAAACATCAATTATTTAAAAGAGGAAATTAAAAAACTGCGCTTGTTTTGTATATGAAATAAAAGTCAGTTATTAAAGAGGCTAATTTAGAGCAAAATTTAGCCGATTTTTATAGAAATGAGTAAAAAGAAAAATTCAAATATAAAAAGGTGTATATTATAAATAAAATCAAATAAATAAATAAATAAATAAAGAAAATAAAATTAAATTTAAAATAATAATAATAAAGGCCAATTAAAGATATAAAAATTTTCGAATACCTAAATATGTTAATGACTTAAAAGGTGAGTACATTTGAATATTTGTATTAAAAAAGCTTTACTGATTATTGATAAGGGATTCTCTTTATCTTTTTTTTTTTTGTCAATTTAAATGCTTATTTTCGGCTCTCTAGCCCATTCCATGTGGCAGCTTAAAGAAAGAATGCCAAACGTACTTTTTTAGCAGTGCGGGTACTGATTTGTTTTTCAAGTGTACTGTTTTATGCACGACACCCCATGAAGTACGCAAATGCACACGGAAAGAAGTTTTTTTTTCTAAAGATATCAATTTCGTTTCTTAAAACAAGAAAATTCAAGATCCAAAAATAATTTCATGATTTTAACTTATTTTGTTCGTATTAAGTAAAAGTTTCTTAAATAAAGAAACATTTTCTCATGATCAAAAAATTCATGTTATTGGTACATAATCAAAAATTTCTTAAAGTTGCTTGATTTTATTAAAAATAAGAAAGATATTTCTGAAATCAAGCTGCATTTATTTAATATGTACAGTTTCATTAATTTTTCAATAGAATCTAATTTCTTGCATTAAGAAACAAATGTAAGGGATTTTATTAATTTTTTCAAAAAATGCTCAAGAAAACTTGGTTTGATTCAATTATCTTATTTGAATCGACATTTTAAGCAAATCAATGAAAAGTTTCTTATTTTTATATTAAGTTTTCTTTAACAAACTAATGCTACACGTTTTTATGTAAAATATTCAGGCTTTTCTTCGTATTTTGCGAAATATTAATGGCCGATTTCACCAATTTATTTAAATATCAAATTATGTTAAAAATTCATTTTTCATGTCAAATAAAAATATAATTATATGAAAAACTATATTTAAATATGCATTGATATTTAAATAGAATTGGTAAAATTGGCCATAAGCAACGAAAACTTTATTTAGTACAATAGAATTAAAATAATTTCTTCTTAGCTGTATTTAAGTAAATTTAAGTTCGCTTTGAGTCATAACTTTTTGCTTAAAGCAATAAGAAATTTTTAGCTTAGAGGAGAATAGTGCAAATTTTCTTGGTTCAAGCCATATTTTCTGGTGATTTAGTAAATAATTCTTTCCATGTACTGTTTTACCCTTAATAAAAAACATAGATTTAAGGAAAAACTCTGTTAAAGTATTACACATTTGGTGGTTTTTAAAGGGTATGCTATCAAGTCATATTGCTAAATATACATACCTTCTAATATTTAACAATATTGTTGTTGTGTTCCAAACAGGAAAGTTCGAAAAAAATAAAAAGATTTTTTATTCTGTGTTTATTGTTTTGTTATTAATATGGCAATCTTTTCTATGAGGCGTTGCCCACAGCAGTCATATTTTTTTTACTGTATGCATTAAACTTACCTACGACAAAAACAACATTAAACATTTTTTAAAATTTTATTTGTTTTTAAAAAAATAAAAAATTATTCCAACTCATTTTATTCCTTAATTTTGTATTACTGAAAGAAATTGTTTTAATACATTTTATTGCAATTTGTTGTTTTTTTTATTATTTTAATATTTTTATCATAACTTAGGAAGGGATTATCCAATTTTATTACAAGGAACGCTGAAGACCTTGTCTTAAAGTCGTACAAATATTTTTTTAACACTCAATGGCTACCGAAATATTCGGTAAATTAGAAAATTTTTATTTTTAAAAACTTATTTATAAAAATTTTAAATGAAAAAACCTTTCAATTTTATAACATGTTCTCAAAGCTACGTATATTGCAAGTATGCTCAAAAGTCCACAGCAATATTATTTGGTGATGAGGATTCACAAAAGATTTACGTAGTATTATTGGGAGTGGGAAGCCTTTGGGCTTTGTTTCATATTTAAAAGTCTTAAGAATTTATGTTAAAAACAAGATACGTGTTGATAATCATATTAGTTTCATAATTTCTAGGGTGGTATTGACCTTGAGAAGATTGTATTCTGTTAGTTACCATTTTCAAATAAAAGTTTGAAAGAGAATTGCTCATGCATTGCTCATGCCATTAATTCTATATGGAATTGAAGCAAATTCTTTAACAAATGATAACAATAGGATAGGATAGAATAGGGAAATGCTTCAATAAAATAATTTTGGAATTTTTAAGCGGCTTCTTTGAAGACTTTGTAAATGTTAAGCTGCTAACATTTTCCTATAGGACAGTAAAATATGACTCACCATCTTATCTTTCTTCTTGATTTGAATTTAGAACTCAGCAAGAACATGCTTATTTAGAATACCTGCTTTTAATGTGTTAAGCATTAAAAGATCTTTTCACCTAAAAGTTGCTCGGCTATGGAATTCAATTATTCCATACAAGGAAAGAGATTTTTCAAAGTAAGTTGCGCAGTTTACTAGTCATATTATCGATCATATTTAAATACTAAATTTCATTGTTAAGCCAAAAATCTTTAAAAATGCATACCCATGTTTGTGAAAAAAGGAGAAATTAGGTTAGCATACGAAATTATAATACATTATATATCTGCTAAAAATTAAAAATGTACTGGAATTTAAGTTTATCTTGTAATCTGTTTTTGGCCCATAAAGGCTTTTTGATTACGTTCAGTTGAATAAATAATTAATATGGATGGATAGATGTTGATTTTATTCCCAATAAACTGAAATATCGTGACAGAATCGTCCAATTTTGTTAAGAGTTAATTTAATTGATTAGAATTTTAATCGAATTTTTACCAAGAAATTCAAATGTAAAATACGTTTTTCTTGAAAACTATAAGAAATAGATCAAAAATAATAAAAAAATCTGTGATCACTTCTATTTTCTAATAAAAATATAAGAAAATATGTGATCAATTCTATTTTCATATTACAATGGATTTTCTTAGGATTTTGGTATGAAAAACTTTAAATGCGTTTTTCTTGAAAACTATAAGAGCTAGAGCCAAAATAAGCAAAATCTGTGATCACTTCTATTTGTAAATAAAAATTGATTTTCTTAGGATTTTTGTATAAAAAACTTTAAATGCGTTTTATCTTTAAAACTATAAGAGCTAGAGCCAAAATAAGCAAAATCTGTAATCACTTCTATTTTTAAATAAAAATTGATTTTCTTAGGATTTTTGTATAAAAAACTTTAAATGCGTTTTTCTTGAAAACTGTAAGAGCTAGAGCCAAAATAAGCAAAATCTGTGATCACTTCTTTTTTCATATAAAAATTGATTTTCTTAGGATTTTTGTTTGAAAAACTTTAAATGCGATTTTCTTGAAAACTATAAGAGCTAGAGCCAAAATAAGCAAAATCTGTGATCACTTCTATTTTCATATAAAAATTGATTTTCTTAGGATTTTTGTATTAAAAACTTTAAATGCGTTTTTCTTGAAAACTGTAAGAGCTAGAGCCAAAATAAGCAAAATCTGTGATCACTTCTTTTTTCATATAAAAATTGATTTTCTTAGGATTTTTGTTTGAAAAACTTTAAATGCGATTTTCTTGAAAACTATAAGAGCTAGAGCCAAAATAAGCAAAATCTGTGATCACTTCTATTTTCATATAAAAATTGATTTTCTTAGGATTTTTGTATTAATAAACTTTAAATGCGTTTTTCTTGAAAACTGTAAGAGCTAGAGCCAAAATAAGCAAAATCTGTGATCACTTCTTTTTTCATATAAAAATTGATTTTCTTAGGATTTTTGTTTGAAAAACTTTAAATGCGATTTTCTTGAAAACTATAAGAGCTAGAGCCAAAATAAGCAAAATCTGTTATCACTTCTATTTCCATATAAAAATTGATTTTCTTAGGATTTTTGAATGAAAAACTTTAAATGCGTTTTTCTTGAAAACTATGAGAGCTAGAGCCAAAATAAGCAAAATCTGTGATCACTTCCATATAAAAATTGATTTTCTGGGGATTTTTAAGTAAGAAATACCTTTATGGAGAGCTTTAGCAGTTGTTTCAAAACGCAATCAAGTATTTACAAATAAATTATACCAATTTGCCATTATTTGAATTTTATTTTTTAAAATGTTTTTAAAAATGTTAGAAACATTCGTTCTATAAAATTTGTAAAACATTGTTAAGTCATCTTTCGAGGTTTGAAGGGTCAAATTGGCGATTTTCTTCAACAACTGAAATTTTAGTCTTAGAACAATTAATGTTTAAGAGACTCCAAGGAACCATTTAATAAAAATATTCTTTTATGCAAAATAAGTCGATTTTGATATATGTATTGCTACATACCAATAGTAACTTACCTTTTACACTTAAATTTCATAAAACTATCCCTTTAAAGCCTTTACACATTTTTTTTAAGTTTCTTTCTTTTGCACGTTTTTATTTGAATGCAGGCCTTATTTTGTCGCAATTTGCCATCTTTACAAATTTACTTTTATTTTCACTGCAAAATAAAAACACATCTTCTTATTTGCTCTTCTTTCTATAAATTCGATCTTTATCACGCTAATAAAAACAATTAAAAAACTACACTTTATTTTGATCTGAATTACTTTGATTTTCACTAAACCAGAGCGAATTAACTACAGGTGGTGTCGATAGGGCATCGAACCTATTTGGTTTTATTTGTTAGTGTTTTGCTGAGAATGATTTACATTTCGAGCCATAAGCACTAACAATGCAATGCGATAAATTCTATGTTGTCTCTGTTGTTTTTGGATTGTTGTAGTGCCGGCACTACCTGTAGTTAAATTCGCCTTGCACTAAACCAAAAAAAAAAATTTATTTTATTTGCACACACCCTGTTTAACACCGCTCTGCTGCCGACCAATGCATACTACTTTAACGATGCGACTCTCTTAACAAAAGAAGCAAACGTTTACGCACTACAAAATTCTCTTGAACTAAAATGAAGAGGAAAAGGAAATCAAATAAAAATCGTGTGAAAGAAATCTGATTATGAATTTTAATAAAGGGGGAGTGGGGAGAGAAAAGATTATGCCATTTAAGCAACAACTTTAGTTTTTTATTTGCATGCTGGTATTGTATGTAACAATAATGTAGTGGTTAGCGCATCAGGAATATTTTACGAAGCATAAAAGAAGATAAAATTGAATTATGTATTTATTTTAAGAAGTGTTGTGAACGTAAAATTAATAATTTTGCAATAACAACAACATCAGTGAGTGAATTTTAGAATTTTGTAGTTGTAAATCAAGTGTATTTTTTTTGTTGTAAAAGAGAAATTATGAAATTGCCTTTATTTTTAACAGGGATGGGTATTACTTATCGATATGCAATAAGAGTCGATTTATTTAAATAATTGAAATTGTTTAAGAAGTTAAATTGAAAAAGATTTAATATTGAATTTAATTGTGTTAATTGGTAACAGACAGAAGAAAGTGAATGTCAAACAATAATCATCATAAATTCATATTCTCAATAATAAAATTAAATTTACTTTAATGGCAAATTACGAAAATATATGTATACATGGGTACATATTATGTACATATTTAATATTTAATGAATATATAAAATCGGTTCTAGTTTTTTAAAGCAGTGTCTAGTTGTAAAAACAATTTAATATTTAATTTTAATAGCTACTACTAACAATCGGCTTTGCTATGAAAAAAGTTCAGTCAGCTCTAGTTCTTTAAGTAAGCGTACAATCGTTTTCATTTCAAAATTATTCTGTTTCACAAAATTAATATTTAACTGTTTGATTACAACAAAAAACCATATTCTTGTATAATGCGAATTTATCTACACGGTGGCAGCAATACTACAACAATGGAAGAACAGATCTTTTTTGCTTTGCACTGTTATGCCCAATTTTCAGGATAGTATTTAAATCTATATTAAGTTAATTTTCATAACAAACTTAAATCGTATTTAAAACAGATTGGTTTTTTGAGTTTTATTTGAAAAGTCTTATTTAATTAAGATAAAAGTATGGTAGCACTACTAAATACAAAAAAAAATATAAAAAAGTGTAATTATCTACAAGGTGGTCTAAAAAAACAGCTGACTGTTAATGCTTTGCCTGTTGTTGTTGTATTGTTGTGATATTGAGGCCACCTTGCTAAAATATTACAATGGAAACTTAAGTTGCAATTAAGTGTACCACATCGGTGACTTAAGTTTGATTTAAGTTTTTAGTGAAGAAAAGAATTTTGTATTTAAATCGATTTTAAAAATAAATGTGTTTTAATATCAATCCTGAAAACTGGGCATTAGTGTTTACGTCTTGATATTTAAATCATTTAATAAAAGATCCATTGTAAAACCCAGGATGAAAAAACAAGTGGCATTTTTAGGACGCATGACAATTTTTGAATTGAATCGATTTCTAACGTTAGCATTCGCATAGAAAATTATATTTAAAACAAAAACAGGCAGTTAGTATTATTTGTCTAGTCTTCTGTCAAGGTTTTCTAAAAATCCACGTTTTATGTTGTGATAAGTTTTTTTTTCAAGTTTTCATTTTCTTAATTTAAAATAAAGAATTGACCAAAATGCAATCATAATAGGCTAAAAATTTATTTATTTCATCATGTTCACGTATTCGGAGGAAAATTTTCATTTCTTCTGTAACCTTCTTTTTCCACCTTTTTCTAATGCTACCCAAAGACAAGGCAACATTGGTAGAAACATGGGCATTAGGATGGGTCGAAAATGAAGTTGTCAGTGTAGAATGAAAAATATGTCAATGAAGATTCTAAAACAGGAAAAAATGTTTTTTCCCACGCCCTGAAATACTGAAATAGAGTTAATAACGAAACCATGGTACAAAGTTAAAACGCGAACTAAAAAAACTAAAGAAATTCCAGCATTTTAAAAATTAAAAACTACAAAATTAATTACATGCATACAAATGAAAAATTATAAGTTGGGTAGTCGGAGTATGTAAATCTCGGCGTGACTCAAGGTGGCTATGTTGTACTCTAATGGCACGGAAATTCTATAAATTAATTTGGGGTGCGGCGAGTATATTAAAGGCTCCACGAAAAGCCCCAAAATGAAATAACACCCAAACGAGAAATGAAATATTCCCCAAATTTTTTTTCATAAATTTTTGGGTGTTATTTCATATGAAATAACACCCAATTTTTTGGGCCCTTTTACATTTTTTTTGGGAATTATTTCATTCCTCATTTGGGGTTTTCAAATTATGAAATAATCTCCAATGAAATAACTCCCAACAAATTTTTAAAATTCGGGGCTTGTTTCATAGCGTGTATAATTTGGTTGTTATTTCATTTTTAATTCGGGGGTTATTTCATTTTTAAAGGTGTTGCTTTTTGGGGGTTATCCTTGGTGGGGTTTATTTCATTTGGGTTATTTTATTTTCATCATTGGGTGTTATTTCATATGAAATAACTCCCAAATATTGGGGGTTGTTTCGTTCTCGCTTTGGGGTTTATTTCATTTATTTTTCGATGTTATTTCATTCACTGTTTTTGGGTGTTATTTCCTATTTTTTGGGATTTATTTCATTGGGGGTTATTTCCTGGGCGTTATTTCATTGGGGGTGATTTCCTGGGCGTTATTTCATTGGGGGGCTTTTCGTGGAGCATGATATACTAAGATTTAGAAGAACTTTCTTGGCACTTGAATATAAATTGGGCATTTGGGGGAAGGACAAGAGATTAAATAAGTGGCGACAATTGCCAATTATGAGAATTGAAAAAAGTTCACATTAAATATAAAAATTTACAAGAATAATGTAAAATGAAATGTGAAAAATATTAAAACAAATAAATAAAATTTGTTGTTATGTAACAGTATAATCAAAAAGCACGCAATTCTGATATCTCGATTTTAGTTTAATTGTGTATGGAAAATTTTTTAACATGAGTAGTAATATGTACATGTTTAAGAAAATGTTGTCTCGTCTGTGGGCAGCATTATCTAAAGCGTTGTCAATTTTTAGATTCAAAACGCAATACAATCGAGAAACTCTAAATTAAAATAAATAAATAAATATCAACAAAAGTTAAAAGCAAGGCGAATTCATACAATGTGGTCTTATTTTGAAAACGTTAAATATTTTAACTTTGTGTCAAAAATAAAACGACACTAAAGTAAATAATTTAAACAAATATTTCATTTTCTTTTTAATTTTAAATTGTTTGTTTTGAAATGTAATAATTTAAAAAAAAATTTAAATTTCATAATTTTAAGCGAAAATTATACAGTTTAGTAAATATACCCCAGAACCACATGAACAGTATATCATTTTGACACAAGGTTAGTAATCAGCTTTTGCTTACGTATAAAGATAATCTCACCTGGTGTAAATTCGCCTTGGTAAAAAGCAAATAAAATTTATACTAGCTCCAAGGGCTAAGTGAAATTTTATTCACCTCAACGGTGTTAAAATTTTACTTCCATGAGTGCTTTGCTACCGTTTCACACACACCCTTTGTAATCTGTAGCTCATGTAAAGACAAAAGCTTCTGCTTTTGAATATGGAATTGACGAAATGTTAACGATATATTTGCTTATGCGTCAAAAGGCTAAACATTAACAGCATCTATATAACATTAAACTTCAGCTTAAAGATCTATTGTAGAGTCAACATTAGCCATTGCAAAAGGGGTGTCATTTATTAACCACGCATTTTGGCATTGGACTTAAATTCTGTAGCTAAAGGATCAAATCATTATAAAAATGGGATAAATCCTTTTTTTTGCATCAAATTTCAAAGGCAATCTGGCACGTATATCTTCAACTAATGTTCTTGTAAATCGGTAGCCGTTTTAAGATACCTTTCTTTTTGGTACACTGCCAACCTGAAACCAAGTAAAAAACTGTTAAAATATCGAACTCACTGTCAGGTTGAAATATTTTTACATTAAAATGTAAAATGTAAAATCATCAAATGATTTAGTTAAGCTGCAACAGTAAGATTCAATTGTCAGATTAGCACTTTGCACATCCTAAAGAATATCGAATAAATATATTAATTAGATACAATTTATTTAGTCATTAAACATTTGTTGGTTTGAAAATGTTTGAGACACAGGTTTATTTAAGCCGCATTTTTAAAATTGCCTTAACGGAGTTTCTATTGAAAGCCAAATGATTTATGCAAACTTATTTTATTATTGTGTACTAAAACATTTTTGTTACACTTTAAGAAATTTTGTAATAAAATTAGATTAAGAGCCTCCAAAAATAACAAAAAAAACATTAACTGCCTATTAATCTAAATGCAAAAGAACTCTTTCTTTCGCACAGCAACATTCAAAACAAAATTGAATTCTTAAAACTTTTTTTTTTTATTTCAAATGTATTTGTGCGAAGGAAACCATTCCTTCGACATCATCAAGACGAATTCATTACAGGTGGTCTTAAAAGACCAGTTGATAAGTTTTTTTTTAAGCTTTATCATTGTTGGATGTCAACATTTTGTTTATTATCTTTGTTTTTGTTTTATTTCTGTTTTTTACATTGTACAATGATTTTACAAAAACTAATTGGTTGTGGTTTTTGTACTTGTTGTAGTACCGCGATTACCTGGAATGAACTCCGTTTGGACCTCGTGAAATTGAGAGACAAAATAAAAAAAAATGCATCGAGCACTGACTTCAGCATTTTTTGCGGCGAACAATTTAATAAGCACTGAAAACTTCCAATCCCGTTCTCTCTTTATAATCATTTAAACAATAAAAGCTTTTTTTCTGCCCTTTTGTCTGATTTTCTTTTCCACTTCCTTTCAGTTTCCAAAAATTTAAATGGTGCGTGAACGTTTTAGTGCAAACTCTCTGATAAACTAATTAAATTAATAGGAAAAAAGTGTTAAAAATTTAAAATTTGCATAAATAAATTAAGTTAAATAGTTTTTTAATTATTACATAAAAAAATAAACAAAAAAAGTTGTGTGTTTCGCAGTAAAAAACGTGTTGAAAGTTTTTTCATATAAAGCATAGTTATTAAGCAGCGCAGTCTCTGTTGCAATGCTGCTTGTATTATTTAAGAGAGTCGCGTTGTTATGAAGATTGGCAGAAAGTGGTGTGAGGTTTTTTTTATTAAATAAAGAGTGAATGAGTGCAAGTTTTTGTTTACAAACATGGAAATCAGTGTTGCCAGAATTAAGATTTTATCTTATTTTTAAAGATTTTTTGACCTAAATAAGATTTTAAGATTTTTTTTCTCAAATTAAGATTTTTTTATTTTTAGAAATAAAGATTATTAACTTTAAGTTTGTACAAGATACATAATTTTTTTACCGTTTTTAAACAGAATATTTTTAAAACAATGAGGTTTTGTATCATATTTTTTGTCTAACTATTGGTTTTGCACACTTTTGAACCCATTGTCTGGCATACACAAAAATACATCATTATTTCTGGGCATACAAAATATTATATAAGCATCTTAAATTAGCAGTTGTTCATTTTAGGACTACTGAGGAAAAAAATTATTTGTGACAAGAAAAAACGCATTTTCATAAAGTTTCATATTTTATAGAACAAAAAAGTTCAGGTATTTAGTACCAAAAGGTAAAACTAATGGAACTTAAGAAGCTTTTTGTTTAAAAATTCCACATTCCATGTTTATGATAATTTTTAAACAAAGTATATAAACATAAGTGCGTAAGAATATCTTTTTAAAAGGTGTACCAACATTATTTTAATAACAATTCAATAAGGAATATATTTAAGAAAATCCATATATTTTCAATGAGCTCTTTTTAAATGCAATTTCCTCGAAATGCATTCCATATAGGAACGGTGTCAACAAATATAATATTAAATTAAGAACCCTTAAAATTTCATATGAAGTATGAGCTCCCAAACTAAAATGTTCTTGCTCAAAATTTATGTATGTACATATCTCTAATTTTAGAGTTTAATTACATTGAATGAAACTTCTTTATTTAGATTGACTTTTTTAATTTCTTATTTATTAAAAATTAAATGGATTAAAAATTTATTTTAGAAAGAATTTTATGAAAAAATATAGCTTAAACACAATTTAAACCTACAATCGAATTTTGTATAAATACCGCAATTATGTATTTCGATTTAAATAGTTTCCATAATAAGAAGTGTGTTGTTTTGAAAAACTAAAAATTTTTACTTTTTTGCCCTTGTTATAAAAAATTTTAAGATTTTTCTCTTAAAAATAAGATTTTTTTTCGCGAAATTAAGATTTTCCTTCCAAATCTTCTGGCAACGCTAATGGAAATGAACATTTTTGCGCAAAAGCAAAGTGCAAATAAAAGTTTAATGTTCATTTGTTTTGGTTTTTATTAGTTAAATAAACATCAATTATTTAAAAGAGGAAATTAAAAAACTGCGCTTATTTTGTATATGAAATAAAAGTCAGTTATTAAAGAGGTTAATTTAAAATTAAAAGAAAAATTAAAATATAAAAAGGTGTAAAATTATAAATAAAATCAAATAAATAAATAAAGAAAATAAAATTAAATTTAAAATAATAATAATTCAATAAAGGTGAATTAAAGAAATACAAATTTTCGAATACTTAAATACATATGTTAATGACTTAAAAGGTGAGTACATTTGAATATTTGTATTAAAAAAGCTTTACTGATTATTGATAATGGATTTTCTTTATCTCTATTTTTTTGGGCAATTTAATTGCTCTACCTCTACCCCATTCCATGTGGCAGCTTAAAGAAGGAATGCCAAATGTACTTTTTTAGCAGTGCGGGTACTGATTTGTTTTTCAAGTGTACTGTTTTATGCACGACACCCATTGAAGTACGCAAATGCACACGGAAAGAAGTTTTTTTTCTAAAGATATCAATTTCGTTTCTTAAAACAAGAAAATTAAAGATCCAAAAATAATTTCATGATTTTAACTTATTTTGTTCGTATTAAGTAAAAGTTTCTTAAATAAAGAAACATTTTCTCCTGATCAAAAAATGCATGTTATTGGTATATGATCAAAAATTTCTTAAAACAAGAAATACAAAAGTTGCTTGATTTTATTAAAAATAAGAAATACTAATTAATAAGAAAGATATTTCTGAAATTAAGCTGCATTTATTTAATATATACGGTTTCCTTGATTTTTAAATATAATAGAATTTCTTGCATTAAGAAACAAATTCAAGGGATTCCTTTAATTTTTTCAGAAAATGCTTTTCTTTATTTAATTCAATTAATTTCATTTGAATCGAAATTTTAAGCAAATTAATAAAAAGTTTCTTTTTTTTATATTAAGTTTTCTTTAACAAACAAATGCTACACGTTTTTATGTAAAATATTCAGGCTTTTCTTCGTATTTTGCAAAATATTAATGGCCGATTTCACCAATTTATTTAAATATCAAATTATGTTAAAAATTCATTTTTCATGTCAAATAAAAATATAATTATATGAAAAACTATATTTAAATATGCATTGATATTTAAATAGAATTGGTAAAATTGGCCATAAGCAACGAAAACTTTATTTAGTACAATAGAATTAAAATAATTTCTTCTTAGCTGTATTTAAGTAAATTTAAGTTCGCTTTGAGTCATAACTTTTTGCTTAAAGCAATAAGAAATTTTTAGCTTGGAGGAGAATAGTGCAAATTTTCTCGGTTCAAGTCATATTTTCTGGTGATTTAGTAAATAACTCTTTCCATGTACTGTTTTACCCTTAATAAAAAACATAGATTTAAGGAAAAACTCTGTTAAAGTATTACACATTTGGTGGTTTTTAAAGGGTATGCTATCAAGTCATATTGCTAAATATACATACCTTCTAATATTTAACAATATTGTTGTTGTGTTCCAAACAGGAAAGTTCGAAAAAAATAAAAAGATTTTTTATTCTGTGTTTATTGTTTTGTTATTAATATGGCAATCTTTACTATGAGGCGTTGCCCACAGCAGTCATATTTTTTTTACTGTATGCATTAAACTTACCTACGACAAAAACAACATTAAACATTTTTTAAAATTTTATTTGTTTTTAAAAAAATAAAAAATTATTCCAACTCATTTTATTCCTTAATTTTGTATTACTGAAAGAAATTGTTTTAATACATTTTATTGCAATTTGTTGTTTTTTTTATTATTTTAATATTTTTATCATAACTTAGGAAGGGATTATCCAATTTTATTACAAGGAACGCTGAAGACCTTGTCTTAAAGTCGTACAAATATTTTTTTAACACTCAATGGCTACCGAAATATTCGGTAAATTAGAAAATTTTTATTTTTAAAAACTTATTTATAAAAATTTTAAATGAAAAAACCTTTCAATTTTATAACATGTTCTCAAAGCTACGTATATTGCAAGTATGCTCAAAAGTCCACAGCAATATTATTTGGTGATTAGGATTCACAAAAAATTTACGTAGTATTATTGGGAGTGGGAAGCCTTTGGGCTTTGTTTCATATTTAAAAGTCTTAAGAATTTATGTTAAAAACAAGTTACGTGTTGATAATCATATTAGTTTCATAATTTCTAGGGTGGTATTGACCTTGAGAAGATTGTATTCTGTTAGTTACCATTTTCAAATAAAAGTTTGAAGGAGAATTGCTCATGCATTGCTCATGCCATTAATTCTATATGGAATTGAAGCATATTCTTTAACAAATGATAACAATAGGATAGGATAGGATAGAATAGGGAAATACTTCAATAAAATAATTTTGGAATTTTTAAGCGGCTTCTTTAAAGACCTTGTAAATGTTAAGCTGCTAACATTTTCCTATAGGACAGTAAAATATGACTCACCATCTTATCTTTCTTCTTGATTTGAATTTAGAACTCAGCAAGAACATGCTTATTTAGAATACCTGCTTTTAATGTGTTAAGCATTAAAAGATCCTTCCACCTAAAAGTTGCTCGGCTATGGAATTCTATTATTCCATACAAGGAAAGAGATTTTTCAAAGTAAGTTGCGCAGTTTACTAGTCATATTATCGATCATATTTAAATACTAAATTTCATTGTTAAGCCAAAAATCTTTAAAAATGCATACCCATGTTTGTGAAAAAAGGAGAAATTAGGTTAGCATACGAAATTATAATACATTATATATCTGCCAAAAATTAAAAATGTACTGGAATTTAAGTTTATCTTGTAATCTGTTTTTGGCCCATAAAGGCTTTTTGATTACGTTCAGTTGAATAAATAATTAAAATGGATGGATAGATGTTGATTTTATTCCCAATAAACTGAAATATCCTGACAGAATCGTCTAATTTTGTTAAGAATTAATTTAATTGATTAGAATTTTAATCGAATTTTTACCAAGAAATAAAAATTTAAAATACGTTTTTCTTGAAAACTATAAGAAATAGATCAAAAATAATGAAACATCTGTGATCACTTCTATTTTCCAATAAAAATATAAGAAAATCTGTGATCATTTCTATTTTCATATTAAAATGGATTTTCTTAGGATTTTGGTATGAAAAACTTTAAATGCGTTTTTCTTGAAAACTATAAGAGCTAGAGCCAAAATAAGCAAAATCTGTGATAACTTCTATTTTTAAATAAAAATTGATTTTCTTAGGATTTTTGTATAAAAAACTTTAAATGCGTTTTTCTTGAAAACTGTAAGAGCTAGAGCCAAAATAAGCAAAATCTGTGATCACTTCTTTTTTCATATAAAAATTGATTTTCTTAGGATTTTTGTTTGAAAAACTTTAAATGCGATTTTCTTGAAAACTATAAGAGCTAGAGCCAAAATAAGCAAAATCTGTGATCACTTCTATTTTCATATAAAAATTGATTTTCTTAGGATTTTTATATGCAAAACTATAAGGCGTTTTTCTTGAAAACTATAAGAGCTAGAGCCAAAATAAACAAAATCTGTTATCACTTCTATTTTTAAATAAAAATTGATTTTCTTAGGATTTTTGAATGAAAAACTTTAAATGCGTTTTTCTTGAAAACTATGAGAGCTAGAGCCAAAATAAGCAAAATCTGTGATCACTTCTATTTCCATATAAAAATTGATTTTCTGGGGATTTTTAAGTAAGAAATACCTTTATGGAGAGCTTTAGCAGTTGTTTCAAAACGCAATCAAGTATTTACAAAAAATTATACCAATTTGCCATTATTTGAATTTTATTTTTTAAAATGTTAGAAACATTCGTTCTATAAAATTTGTAAAACATTGTTAAGTCATCTTTCGAGGTTTGAAGGGTCAAATTGGCGATTTTCTTCAACAACTGAAATTTTAGTCTTAGAACAACTAATGTTTAAGAGACTCCAAGGAACCATTTAATAAAAATATTCTTTTATGCAAAATAAGTCGATTTTGATACATGTATTGCTACATACCAATAGTAACTTACCTTTTACACTTAAATTTCATAAAACTATCCCTTTAAAGCCTTTACACATTTTTTTTAAGTTTCTTTCTTTTGCACGTTTTTATTTGAATGCAGGCCTTATTTTGTCGCAATTTGCCATCTTTACAAATTTACTTTTATTTTCACTGCAAAATAAAAACACATCTTCTTATTTGCTCTTCTTTCTATAAATTCGCTCTTTATCACGCTCATAAAAACAATTAAAAAACTACACTTTATTTTGATCTGAATTACTTTGATTTACACTAAACCAGAGCGAATTAACTACAGGTGGTGTTGATAGGTCATTTGGTTTTATTTGTTAGTGTTTTGCTGAGAATGACTTACATTTCGAGGCATAAGCACTAACAATGCAATGCGATAAATTCTATTTTATCTCTGTTGTTTTTGGATTGTTGTAGTGCCGGCACTACCTGTAGTTAAATTCGCCTTGCACTAAACCAAAAAAAAAAATTTATTTTATTTGCACACACCCTGTTTAACACCGCTCTGCTGCCGACCAATGCATACTACTTTAACGATGCGACTCTCTTAACAAAAGAAGCAAACGTTCACGCACTACAAAATTCTCTTGAACTAAAATGAAGAGGAAAAGGAAATCAAATAAAAATCGTGTGAAAGAAATCTGTTTATGAATTTTATTAAAGGGGGAGTGGGGAGAGAAAAGATTATGCCATTTAAGCAACAACTTTAGTTTTTTATTTGCATGCTGGTATTGTATGTAACAATAATGTAGTGGTTAGCGCATCAGGAATATTTTACGAAGCATAAAAGAAGATAAAATTGAATTATGTATTTTAAGAAGTGTTGTGAACGTAAAATTAATAATTTTGCAATAACAACAACATCAGTGAGTGAATTTTAGAATTTTGTAGTGTTGTGTAGTTGTAAATCAAGTGTATTTATTTTGTTGTAAAAGTGAAATTATGAAATTGCCTTTATTTTTAACAGGGATGGGTATTACTTATCGATATGCAATAAGAGTCGATTTATTTAAATAATTGAAATTGTTTAAGAAGTTAAATTGAAAAAGATTTAATATTGAATTTAATTGTGTTAATTGGTAACAGACAGAAGAAAGTGAATGTCAAACAATAATCATCATAAATTCATATTCTCAATAATAAAATTAAATTTACTTTAATGGCAAATTACGAAAATATATGTATACATGGGTACATATTATGTACATATTTAATATTTTAAGAATATATAAAATCGGTTCTAGTTTCTTAAAGCAGCGTCTAGTTGTAAAAACAATTTAATATTTAATTTTAATAGCTACTACTAACAATCGGCTTTGCTATGAAAAAAGTTCAGTCAGCTCTAGTTCTTTAAATAAGCGTACAATCGTTTTCATTTCAAAATTATTCTGTTTCACAAAATTAATATTTAACTGTTTGATTACAACAAAAAACCATATTCTTGTATAATGCGAATTTATCTACACGGTGGCAGCAATACTACAACAATGGAAGAACAGATCTTTTTTGCTTTGCACTGTTATGCCCAATTTTCAGGATAGTATTTAAATCTATATTAAGTTAATTTTCATAACAAACTTAAATCGTATTTAAAACAGATTGGTTTTTTGAGTTTTATTTGAAAAGTCTTATTTAATTAAGATAAAAGTATGGTAGCACTACTAAATACAAAAAAAAAATATAAAAAAGTGTAATTATCTACAAGGTGGTCTAAAAAAACAGCTGACTGTTAATGCTTTGCCTGTTGTTGTTGTATTGTTGTGATATTGAGGCCACCTTGCTAAAATATTACAATGGAAACTTAAGTTGCAATTAAGTGTACCACATCGGTGACTTAAGTTTGATTTAAGTTTTTAGTGAAGAAAGGAATTTTGTATTTAAATCGATTTTAAAAATAAATGTGTTTTAATATCAATCCTGAAAACTGGGCATTAGTGTTTACGTCTTGATATTTAAATCATTTAATAAAAGATCCATTGTAAAACCCAGGATGAAAAAACTAGTGGCATTTTTAGGACGCATGACAATTTTTGAATTGAATCGATTTCTAACGTTACCATTCGCATAGAAAATTATATTTAAAACAAAAACAGGCAGTTAGTATTATTTGTCTAGTCTTCTGTCAAGGTTTTCTAAAAATCCACGTTTTATGTTGTGATAAGTTTTTTTTTCAAGTTTTCATTTTCTTAATTTAAAATAAAGAATTGACCAAAATGCAATCATAATAGGCTAAAAATTTATTTATTTCATCATGTTCACGTATTCGGAGGCAAATTTTCATTTCTTCTGTAACCTTCTTTTTCCACCTTTTTCTAATGCTACCCAAAGACAAGGCAACATTGGTAGAAACATGGGCATTAGGATGGGTCGAAAATGAAGTTGTCAGTGTAGAATGAAAAATATGTCAATGAAGATTCTAAAACAGGAAAAAATGTTTTTTCCCACGCCCTGAAATACTGAAATAGAGTTAATAACGAAACCATGGTACAAAGTTAAAACGCGAACTAAAAAAACTAAAGAAATTCCAGCATTTTAAAAATTAAAAACTACAAAATTAATTACATGCATACAAATGAAAAATTATAAGTTGGGTAGTCGGAGTATGTAAATCTCGAAGTGACTCAAGGTGGCTATGTTGTACTCTAATGGCACGGAAATTCTATAAATTAATTTGGGGTGCGGAGAGTATATTAAAGGCTCCACGAAAAGCCCCAAAATGAAATAACACCCAAACGAGAAATGAAATATTCCCCAAATTTTTTTTCATAAATTTTTGGGCGTTATTTCATATGAAATAACACCAAATTTTTTGGGCCCTTTTACATTTTTTTTGGGAATTATTTCATTCCTCATTTGGGGTTTTCAAATTATGAAATAATCTCCAATGAAATAACTCCCAACAAATTTTTAAAATTCGGGGCTTGTTTCATAGCGTGTATAATTTGGTTGTTATTTCATTTTTAATTCGGGGTTATTTCATTTTTAAAAGTGTTGCTTTTTGGGGGTTATCCTTGGTGGGGATTATTTCATTGGGGTTATTTTATTTTCATCATTGGGTGTTATTTCATATGAAATAACTCCCAAATATTGGGGGTTGTTTCGTTTTCGCTTTGGGGTTTATTTCATTTATTTTTCGATGTTATTTCATTCACTGTTTTTGGGTGTTATTTCCTATTTTTTGGGATTTATTTCATTGGGGGTTATTTCCTGGGCGTTATTTCATTGGGGTTGATTTCCTGGGCGTTATTTCATTGGGGGGCTTTTCGTGGAGCCATATTAAAAGCAAGATATACTAAGATTTAGAAGAACTTTCTTGGCACTTGAATATAAATTGGGCATTTGGGGGAAGGACAAGAGATTAAATAAGTGGCGACAATTGCCAATTAAATATAAAAATTTACAAGCATAATGTAAAATGAAATGTGAAAAATATTAAAACAAATAAATAAAATTTGTTGTTTTGTAACAGTATAATCAAAAAGCACGCAATTCTGATATCTCGATTTTAGTTTAATTGTGTATGGAAAATTTTTTAACATGAGTAGTAATACATGTTTCAGGAAATGTTGTCTCGTCTGTGGGCAGCATAATCTAAAGCGTTGTCAATTTTTAGATTCAAAACGCAATAAAATCGAGAAACTCTAAATTAAAATAAATAAATAAATATCAACAAAAGTTAAAAGCAAGGCGAATTCATACAATGTGGTCTTATTTTGAAAACGTTAAATATTTTAACTTTGTGTCAAAAATAAAACGACACTAAAGTTAACAATTTAAACAAATATTTCATTTTCTTTTTAATTTTGAATTGTTTGTTTTGAAATGTAATAATTTAAAAAAAATTTAAATTTCATAATTTTAAGCGAAAATTATACAATTTAGTAAATATACCCCAGAACCACATGAACAGTATATCATTTTGACACAAGGTTAGTAATCAGCTTTTGCTTACGTATAAAGATAATCTCACCTGGTGTAAATTCGACTTGGTAAAAAGCAAATAAAATTTATACTAGCTCCCAGGGCTAAGTGAAATTTTATTCACCTCAACGGTGTTAAAATTTTACTTCCATGAGTGCTTTGCTACCGTTTCACACACACCCTTTGTAATCTGTAGCTCATGTAAAGACAAAAGCTTCTGCTTTTGAATATGGAATTGACGAAATGTTAACGAAATATTTGCTTATGCCTCAAAAGGCTAAACATTAACAGCATCTATATAACATTAAACTTCAGCTTAAAGATCTATTGTAGAGTCAACATTAGCCATTGCACAAGGGGTGTCATTTATTAACCACGCATTTTGGCATTGGACTTAAATTCTGTAGATAAAGGATCAAATCATTATAAAAATGGCATAAATCCTTTTTTTTGCATCAAATTTCAAAGGCAATCTGGCACGTATATCTTCAACTAATGTTCTTGTAAATCGGTAGCCGTTTTAAGATACCTTTCTTTTTGGTACACTGCCAACCTGAAACCAAGTAACAAACTGTTAAAATATCGAACTCACTGTCAGGTTGAAATATTTTTACATTAAAATGTAAAATCATCAAATGATTTAGTTAAGCTGCAACAGTAAGATTCAATTGTCAGATTAGCACTTTGCACATCCTAAAGAATATCGAATAAAAATATTAATTAGATACAATTTATTTAGTCATTAAACATTTGTTGGTTTGAAAATGTTTGAAACACAGGTTTATTTAAGCCGCATATTTAAAATTGCCTTAACGGAGTTTCTATTGAAAGCCAAATGATTTATGCAAACTTATTTTATTATTGTGTACTAAAACATGTTTGTTACACTTTAAGAAATTTTGTAATAAAATTAGATTAAGAGCCACCAAAAATAACAAAAAAAACATTAACTGCCTATTAATCTAAATGCAAAAGAACTCTTTCTTTCGCACAGCAACATTTAAAACAAAATTAAATTCTTAAAACTTTATTTTTTATTTCAAATGTATTTGTGCGAAAGAAACCATTCCTTCGACATCATCAAGACGAATTCATTACAGGTGGTCTTAAAAGACCAGTTGATAAGTTTTTTTTTAAGCTTTATCATTGTTGGATGTCAACATTTTGTTTATTATCTTTGTTTCTGTTTTGTTTTATTTCTGTTTTTGACATTGTACAATGATTTTACAAAAACTAATTGGTTGTGGTTTTTGTACTTGTGTAGTACCGCGATTACTTGGAATGAACTCCGTTTGGACATCGTGAAATTGAGAGACAAAATAAAAAAAAAATGCATCGAGCACTGACTTCAGCATTTTTTGCGGCGAAAAATTAAATAAGCACTGAAAACTTCCAATCCCGTTCTCTCTTTATAATCATTTAAACAATAAAAGCTTTTTTTCTGCCCTTTTGTCTGATTTTCTTTTCCACTTCCTTTCAGTTTCCAAAAATTTAAATGGTGCGTGAACGTTTTAGTGCAAACTCTCTGATAAACTAATTAAATTAATAGGAAAAAAGTGTTAAAAATTTAAAATTTGCATAAATAAGTTAAGTTAAATAGTTTTTTAATTATTACATAAAAAAATAAACAAAAAAAGTTGTGTGTTTCGCAGTAAAAAACGTGTTGAAAGTTTTTTCATATAAAGCATAGTTATTAAGCAGCGCAGTCTCTGTTGCAATGCTGCTTGTATTATTTAAGAGAGTTGCGTTGTTACGAAGATTGGCAGAAAGTGGTGTGAGGTTTTTTTTATTAAATAAAGAGTGAATGAGTGCAAGTTTTTGTTTACAAACATGGAAATCAGTGTTGCCAGAATTAAGATTTTATCTTATTTTTAAAGATTTTTTGACCAAAATAAGATTTTAAGATTTTTTTTCTCAAATTAAGATTTTTTATTTTTAGAAATAAAGATTATTAACTTTAAGTTTGTACAAGATACATAATTTTTTTACCGTTTTTAAACAGAATATTTTTAAAACAATGAGGTTTTGTATCATATTTGTTGTCTAACTATTGGTTTTGCACACTTTTGAACCCATTGTCTGGCATACACAAAAATACATCATTATTTCTGGGCATACAAAATATTATATAAGCATCTTAAATTAGCAGTTGTTCATTTTAGGACTGGTTGGTTGGTTGGTTGGTTAACGTGGTAGCACGCACAGTTCCCGGCGCGCAACAAGTAGAGCCGACGGTGGCTCCGTTTTGACACCACACAACTCGTCAAGAAATCGGAGCCCCCCGATCAAAACTTGACCCAGGGGCAATGCTGAGGTGGCTAGAGCCAGCCCGTTGCGTTGAGATATTTCAGCAGGCTGTTGAGTCCCACCCGCGATATCTCCGAGAGTCCTTGTAGAAGGTAATTCCCGAACAGTCCATGTCGTATAGAGTTAAACGCCGGGCAATCACATAGAAGATGAAATACTGTCTCCTCAGTTCCAGGTTCCCTGCAGCTGCGGCAGCATTCATTGAAAGGGAGGCCGAGTCTCATAGCGTGCTTGCCGATCGTCCAATGACCAGTGAGCACGTACGTAAGTCTTGACACGTCCTTCCGACTGAAATTGAGAAGTCGCTCAGAGCGACCTATGTCATATGTGGGCCACGTTTCCTTGGTAGCCTTACAGCCATCCAGTTTCCTCCATTTGTCGTCAGCCATATCCAGATAGTGCCTGAAGATTTCGCTCCTGATAGTTCCCAGGGGTGTTGCGACTGGCACAGCCTGTGAAATATCAAGAGCGGCTCCAGATTTGGCCAGCCCATCCGCTTGTTCATTGCCATAATGGTCCCTATGCGCAGGGATCCAAATTAAGGTAATGTCAGATAGACTGCCCAGTCTGGACAGTTCTTCCCTACACTGGTTGACGAGTATGGATGTTGTTTTATATGACTCCAGTGACATCAAAGCTGCCTGGCTATCGACGAAGATGCCAATTTTGCGCTGATGTTCCTATCGTATAGCGTTCTGCATGCCTCCCTGATCGCCAATATTTCAGCCTGAAATACGCTAGCCCAATCCGGCAGACGAAAAGAGAGATTCACATGTAGTTCCTCCGAGAAGACCCCAGAGCCGACACCACAAGTCATCTTTGACCCATCTGTGTAAACCCTCGTGCGGTATTCCTCGTCCAGAATACCCCTGCTCCATTCCCGTCTTGACGGGAATATGACCTTGAATTTCCTATCAAAGTCCATGCGGGGTATCATGTAGTCCGTTGGTCGTTTCAGAGATGTGGGTTGCTTCCGTAAGATCCCTGCATGACCGTACGTCCTCGCCCTCCAACATCCCGATGAAGAGAGCCTGACCGCGCTATTGACGGATATGGCCATAAGGTGTATTTCAATTGGAACAAGGTGCAGCATAGTGTTCAGAGCCTCTGAAGGACTAGTGCGTAGAGCGCCTGTTGCTCCAATGCAGGCTGATCTTTGTACTCTGCCCAGCTGAACCACGATGTATTTCTTGCTCGTCGCGGTCCACCATACCAGAGATCCATATGTAAGAATGGGCCGTACTATTGCCGTGTATAGCCATTTGACCAGTCTAGGATTAAGGCCCCACCTGGTGCCAAACATTCTACGGCAGGCGTAGTAAGCCACCGTAGCCTTCCTAACCCTGTGTTGAGTATTCAATCTCCATGATAGTTTCGAGTCCAGGATGATTCCCAGGTATTTCGCGTGATTCGACAGGGGAAGTTCGCAACCCCCCAGCCGCGGTAGTTTGAAAGCCGGAATTTTTGTCCTTCTGGTGAATAGTACCAGTTCCGTTTTGTTTGGGTTCACTCCCAGTCCGCACTCAGCGGCCCAGTTACTGAGCGCCCCCAACGCACTGGACATAATGTCACTCATCACATCCAGAAACGCACCAGATACTAGTAACACCAAATCATCCGCATAGGCCACCGTCTTGATGCCCCTGTTATCCAGGCCAGTAAGAATCGAGTTAACAACGATGAGCCAGAGCAGAGGAGAGATCACCCCACCTTGGGGTGTACCCCTGCTAACATTCTTTGACCTCACACTGTTGCCAAGACATGATGTAACGATCCTTGACCTCAGCATGCTCACCAACCATCTAATGATGTACTCCTGGACATCCAGATCAGTTAGAGCCTGTTCGATCGCAGTGATCGTGACGTTGTTAAAAGCGCCCTCAATATCCAGGAAGGCGGCCATGGTAAATTGTTTATATTCCAGTGATCGTTCTATGGCCCCTACTACTTCGTGTAGCGCCGTCTCCGTAGACCGACCCTTGAGGTAGGCATGTTGACTGCGTGAGAGTTGTGATGTACCCTCCAGTCGATGTCTTATATGTGAGTCCAGAAGTCTCTCCAGAGTTTTGAGCAGAAAAGATGATAGACTGATTGGACGAAAGTCCCCCGCAGTCTCATGACTACTCTTTCCGATTTTGGGTATAAAAACCACCTTTACCCTCCTCCAATTAGCCGGCACATAATTGAGGGATAGGCAGAGTCTATACATTAACCTCAACCAGGGAGTGACATACTTCCGTGCGCTCTGCAGCATCCTAGGGAAAATGCCATCAGGTCCCGGGGATTTATATGGGGCAAAACTTTCGATCGCCCATTGGATTCTTTCCTCCGAAATGATATATTCGTCAATCTCAAAGAACGAATCATCGTATACTGGTTCCCCATCAGTAGCGTCCAAGCAACCGGGGAAATGAGTGTTAAGTAGAATGTCAAGTGTTTCCTCCGATGATTCCGACCAGGTATCATCCGTTCTCTTGACATACGTTGGGTTCGAGTGGCCCTTGGCCAGAACTCTGCTAAGTCTGGCAGATTCTTTGGTGCTATCTATTGATTCGCAGAAGTTCCTCCATGATCTTCTCTTTGCGACTGCTATTGCCTTTTTATATGCCCTCTGTTTTTCGCGGTATTCCTGCCACGATTTACTGGCATAACCCGTGTTGAAAGCCCTACGGGCTTCTCTTCTTAGAGCCGAGAGTTCCGAGTTCCACCAGGGAGGGAAGCTCCTCCTGGCCCTCGTGATGGGGCATGAGATTTCAAACGCCCTAGTCAAGGCGCCACTGAAGGTCTCCTCCACCCCCTCGAGTGCAGAGATTGAATTCCGAATCTTCGGCATTCTACTGAGTCTACGTTCAAGAATTCCGTTAAACTTAGCCCAGTCCGTACGTCTCGGATTTCTAAAGCTAAGTTTCCCGGTATTAACCACGTGTCCAATGTCGAAGAGTATCCAGTTATGGTCCGAGAAGGACCTGCTGCTTGATACCCCCCACCTATCAACTGATAAATTAGACCTATCGTTCATAAGTGTTAAATCTAGAACCTCCTCCCAACCATTGAATTTACCTGAACTAGGAAATCCAAATGTTGGCCTTGAGCCGGAGTTACAGATAGTAATTTTGTTAGTATTTATGAAATCTAATAGACACTCACCTCTATTGTTGATTTCACTGCTGCCCCAGATGGTGTGCCTGGCGTTGGCGTCACATCCAAGGATGAAGTCCTCTTTGGCGCCTAAAGAGGATAGGAGCGACCGTACCTCGTCCGGAGGGGCGTCCCTGTCATGTGCCATATAGCATGAGGCAATCACAAAGCTTCTCTTCTCCGCCATCTCGACCCTTGCGACTGAAAGGTCTGCTGAGCTAAGCTGTGAACAGAAGAAAATATTAATGTGTTTTTTCGCAACAAGACATGCTCTTGGCCTACCCTTGTCCTTCGCGTATAGTATATTATATGTTTTGGCCGGGAACCCTTTCACCATTCCGTTTACCGTCCAGGGTTCCTGAACCAGCGCTATGTCGAGGTCCTTCTCGGCTAGGAGGACCCCGAGGTTGTCAGAAGCACATCTTGAGTGCTGCAGGTTAATCTGCACTGCTCTCAGTGCCATCGGGTGGCTTCTTCTCCGACTCGGAGAGCTTCATACCGGTGAGCAGGTTGTGGGCGACCTCGACCTCATCCTTTTCACCACTCGCTGAGCTTGTTGGGCGGAATACCTTTACTTTTGCGTCCCGCACACCAAAGAAAAGCTTAAGGCCTGCCTTCTCGAGCGCCGTTGAGCCCTCCTCCGTGATGGCAAGCGTGAGGCAAGTGCTGTTATCCCCGTGATCCTCGGCTCGGATAACATTCCACTCCTCCATCGGGATACTGGGGTTCTGTCTTTTCAGACATCCCAGTATTTTCTGACCGTCAGAGCCTACCTTCGGTAACCAAATCTTTGCCCGAGGTCTCATTGGAATTTCCTCGGCGGGGATTAGCTTAAGACTTAAGCCATCCCATGCATCGCTTATCTTAGCGATACATTTGCCTAAGAAATCCTTTGAGAAGACGTCCAGACATTTGATTACCCTGTAGCCCCGGTGAATCTCACCGGAGTCAAAACGAGGCGCAGGGCTATCCAAATTGGTGAGGACGTGCTCCATGACGAGCTCCGCCAATTTGGACTCGATCGCGCCCCATTCTGTTACCACAGGGGTAAGGTGACCACTCCTGTCGTTTGCCAAGGCCATCAGTAGGTGATCCTTAACAACCTCATTAAAGGGTCTCCTGGTGGTTGCGGAGCTCGATGGTCCCGGAGTGATCGGGTTATCCCGAATCTTCCTCCGTTTTGGCGGCTTTTCACTCTCTGCCTGAGAGCGATTCCGCTTGGACCCTTCTTGAGCTACATTAGACGTGCTGGGCATGTTGTCCCTAAACTTAAGGTACTCTTCTACCACAGCCTGATATTTGACACGATCTTCCTCATCGCGTTCGTGTGGGGTACCGTTCGCAGCGTTCTTAGCGATCTTGCCAAGAATAAATTGCGCCTTGTTGTACCTTTGCCTGAGGATATCACCAGGACTTCTCCTCTTTTTTGTGTTTATTTTCTCACCCGTTTGTCCATCAGACTTGACGGTCGGTTGGGTGAGATTTGGTTGGTTTTTCGGGGGCAGTGGCGTGCTCTGGCTGTCACCCACACTGCCGGAGAGTCCGATCAAGGTCTCTTGACTAGAGGCCAGGAGATCGTCCTCAGATGAGAGATTACTCTCATCTTGTTTTTTTAAAAATTGTTTTTTATTTATTATATTTTCTTCCATTTTTGTTCCCACGAGTAGGCACGTAAGGGGATGGACCATCCATGCAGTGACGGCGTACATGGACTAGACAACAACTTACAACCGGCCCGTGTCCTAGCACCGGAGGGGAGCTGTTAGCGACTAGTCTTCTTTTACCACTAACTAGTCATTCAGGTTCTCGGCACTGCTACCAACCACCTTAACCTTACAAGTGGGGGAGAAGGGATGGGGTTCAGAGGGATATGAAAGGTAAAGAGGATGGGAGAAGGATGGATAACCATTAGTTGCGAAGGCCTTTGGGTTTACTAGTTCATGACCAGATGAAGTGTTGACCAGTCACCCACTGTCTCAGGGCACGAACTAGTAACCATAGCCTACGCTTAAGCCACCACATCACGACAAGATTGTTATCCAGGTGGGGTCATTTTAGGACTACTGAGGAAAAAAATTATTTGTGACAAGAAAAAACGCATTTTCATAAAGTTTCATATTTTATAGAACAAAAAAGTTCAGGTATTTAGTACCAAAAGGTAAAACTAATGGAACTTAAGAAGCTTTTTGTTTAAAAATTCCACATTCCATGTTTATGATAATTTTTAAACAAAGTATATAAACATAAGTGCGTAAGAATATCTTTTTAAAAGGTGTACCAACATTATTTTAATAACAATTCAATAAGGAATATATTTAAGAAAATCCATATATTTTCAATGAGCTCTTTTTAAATGCAATTTCCTCGAAATGCATTCCATATAGGAACGGTGTCAACAAATATAATATTAAATTAAGAACCCTTAAAATTTCATATGAAGTATGAGCTCCCAAACTAAAATGTTCTTGCTCAAAATTTATGTATGTACATATCTCTAATTTTAGAGTTTAATTACATTGAATGAAACTTCTTTATTTAGATTGACTTTTTTAATTTCTTATTTATTAAAAATTAAATGGATTAAAAATTTATTTTAGAAAGAATTTTATGAAAAAATATAGCTTAAACACAATTTAAACCTACAATCGAATTTTGTATAAATACCGCAATTATGTATTTCGATTTAAATAGTTTCCATAATAAGAAGTGTGTTGTTTTGAAAAACTAAAAATTTTTACTTTTTTGCCCTTGTTATAAAAAATTTTAAGATTTTTCTCTTAAAAATAAGATTTTTTTCGCGAAATTAAGATTTTCCTTCCAAATCTTCTGGCAACGCTAATGGAAATGAACATTTTTGCGCAAAAGCAAAGTGCAAATAAAAGTTTAATGTTCATTTGTTTTGGTTTTTATTAGTTAAATAAACATCAATTATTTAAAAGAGGAAATTAAAAAACTGCGCTTATTTTGTATATGAAATAAAAGTCAGTTATTAAAGAGGTTAATTTAAAATTAAAAGAAAAATTAAAATATAAAAAGGTGTAAAATTATAAATAAAATCAAATAAATAAATAAAGAAAATAAAATTAAATTTAAAATAATAATAATTCAATAAAGGTGAATTAAAGAAATACAAATTTTCGAATACTTAAATACATATGTTAATGACTTAAAAGGTGAGTACATTTGAATATTTGTATTAAAAAAGCTTTACTGATTATTGATAAGGGATTTTCTTTATCTCTATTTTTTTTTGGGCAATTTAATTGCTCTACCTCTACCCCATTCCATGTGGCAGCTTAAAGAAGGAATGCCAAACGTAATTTTTTAGCAGTGCGGGTACTGATTTGTTTTTCAAGTGTACTGTTTTATGCACGACACCCAATGAAGTACGCAAATGCACACGGAAAGAAGTTTTTTTTCTAAAGATATCAATTTCGTTTCTTAAAACAAGAAAATTAAAGATCCAAAAATAATTTCATGATTTTAACTTATTTTGTTCGTATTAAGTAAAAGTTTCTTAAATAAAGAAACATTTTCTCCTGATCAAAAAATGCATGTTATTGGTATATGATCAAAAATTTCTTAAAACAAGAAATACAAAAGTTGCTTGATTTTATTAAAAATAAGAAATACTAATTAATAAGAAAGATATTTCTGAAATTAAGCTGCATTTATTTAATATATACGGTTTCCTTGATTTTTAAATAGAATAGAATTTCTTGCATTAAGAAACAAATTCAAGGGATTCCTTTAATTTTTTCAGCAAATGCTTTTCTTTATTTAATTCAATTAATTTCATTTGAATCGAAATTTTAAGCAAATTAATAAAAAGTTTCTTTTTTTTATATTAAGTTTTCTTTAACAAACAAATGCTACACGTTTTTATGTAAAATATTCAGGCTTTTCTTCGTATTTTGCAAAATATTAATGGCCGATTTCACCAATTTATTTAAATATCAAATTATGTTAAAAATTCATTTTTCATGTCAAATAAAAATATAATTATATGAAAAACTATATTTAAATATGCATTGATATTTAAATAGAATTGGTAAAATTGGCCATAAGCAACGAAAACTTTATTTAGTACAATAGAATTAAAATAATTTCTTCTTAGCTGTATTTAAGTAAATTTAAGTTCGCTTTGAGTCATAACTTTTTGCTTAAAGCAATAAGAAATTTTTAGCTTGGAGGAGAATAGTGCAAATTTTCTCGGTTCAAGTCATATTTTCTGGTGATTTAGTAAATAACTCTTTCCATGTACTGTTTTACCCTTAATAAAAACATAGATTTAAGGAAAAACTCTGTTAAAGTATTACACATTTGGTGGTTTTTAAAGGGTATGCTATCAAGTCATATTGCTAAATATACATACCTTCTAATATTTAACAATATTGTTGTTGTGTTCCAAACAGGAAAGTTCGAAAAAAATAAAAAGATTTTTTATTCTGTGTTTATTGTTTTGTTATTAATATGGCAATCTTTACTATGAGGCGTTGCCCACAGCAGTCATATTTTTTTTACTGTATGCATTAAACTTACCTACGACAAAAACAACATTAAACATTTTTTAAAATTTTATTTGTTTTTAAAAAAATAAAAAATTATTCCAACTCATTTTATTCCTTAATTTTGTATTACTGAAAGAAATTGTTTTAATACATTTTATTGCAATTTGTTGTTTTTTTATTATTTTAATATTTTTATCATAACTTAGGAAGGGATTATCCAATTTTATTACAAGGAACGCTGAAGACCTTGTCTTAAAGTCGTACAAATATTTTTTTAACACTCAATGGCTACCGAAATATTCGGTAAATTAGAAAATTTTTATTTTTAAAAACTTATTTATAAAAATTTTAAATGAAAAAACCTTTCAATTTTATAACATGTTCTCAAAGCTACGTATATTGCAAGTATGCTCAAAAGTCCACAGCAATATTATTTGGTGATTAGGATTCACAAAAAATTTACGTAGTATTATTGGGAGTGGGAAGCCTTTGGGCTTTGTTTCATATTTAAAAGTCTTAAGAATTTATGTTAAAAACAAGTTACGTGTTGATAATCATATTAGTTTCATAATTTCTAGGGTGGTATTGACCTTGAGAAGATTGTATTCTGTTAGTTACCATTTTCAAATAAAAGTTTGAAAGAGAATTGCTCATGCATTGCTCATGCCATTAATTCTATATGGAATTGAAGCAAATTCTTTAACAAATGATAACAATAGGATAGGATAGAATAGGGAAATGCTTCAATAAAATAATTTTGGAATTTTTAAGCGGCTTCTTTGAAGACTTTGTAAATGTTAAGCTGCTAACATTTTCCTATAGGACAGTAAAATATGACTCACCATCTTATCTTTCTTCTTGATTTGAATTTAGAACTCAGCAAGAACATGCTTATTTAGAATACCTGCTTTTAATGTGTTAAGCATTAAAAGATCTTTTCACCTAAAAGTTGCTCGGCTATGGAATTCTATTATTCCATACAAGGAAAGAGATTTTTCAAAGTAAGTTGCGCAGTTTACTAGTCATATTATCGATCATATTTAAATACTAAATTTCATTGTTAAGCCAAAAATCTTTAAAAATGCATACCCATGTTTGTGAAAAAAGGAGAAATTAGGTTAGCATACGAAATTATAATACATTATATATCTGCTAAAAATTAAAAATGTACTGGAATTTAAGTTTATCTTGTAATCTGTTTTTGGCCCATAAAGGCTTTTTGATTACGTTCAGTTGAATAAATAATTAAAATGGATGGGTAGATGTTGATTTTATTCCCAATAAACTGAAATATCCTGACAGAATCGTCTAATTTTGTTAAGAGTTAATTTAATTGATTAGAATTTTAATCGAATTTTTACCAAGAAATTCAAATGTAAAATACGTTTTTCTTGAAAACTATAAGAAATAGATCAAAAATAATAAAAAAATCTGTGATCACTTCTATTTTCTAATAAAAATATAAGAAAATCTGTGATCAATTCTATTTTCATATTAGAATGGATTTTCTTAGGATTTTGGTATGAAAAACTTTAAATGCGTTTTTCTTGAAAACTATAAGAGCTAGAGCCAAAATAAGCAAAATCTGTGATCACTTCTATTTTTAAATAAAAATTGATTTTCTTAGGATTTTTGTATAAAAAACTTTAAATGCGTTTTTCTTGAAAACTGTAAGAGCTAGAGCCAAAATAAGCAAAATCTGTGATCACTTCTTTTTTCATATAAAAATTGATTTTCTTAGGATTTTTGTTTGAAAAACTTTAAATGCGATTTTCTTGAAAACTATAAGAGCTAGAGCCAAAATAAGCAAAATCTGTGATCACTTCTATTTTCATATAAAAATTGATTTTCTTAGGATTTTTATATGCAAAACTATAAGGCGTTTTTCTTGAAAACTATAAGAGCTAGAGCCAAAATAAACAAAATCTGTTATCACTTCTATTTTTAAATAAAAATTGATTTTCTTAGGATTTTTGAATGAAAAACTTTAAATGCGTTTTTCTTGAAAACTATGAGAGCTAGAGCCAAAATAAGCAAAATCTGTGATCACTTCTATTTCCATATAAAAATTGATTTTCTGGGGATTTTTAAGTAAGAAATACCTTTATGGAGAGCTTTAGCAGTTGTTTCAAAACGCAATCAAGTATTTACAAAAAATTATACCAATTTGCCATTATTTGAATTTTATTTTTTAAAATGTTAGAAACATTCGTTCTATAAAATTTGTAAAACATTGTTAAGTCATCTTTCGAGGTTTGAAGGGTCAAATTGGCGATTTTCTTCAACAACTGAAATTTTAGTCTTAGAACAACTAATGTTTAAGAGACTCCAAGGAACCATTTAATAAAAATATTCTTTTATGCAAAATAAGTCGATTTTGATACATGTATTGCTACATACCAATAGTAACTTACCTTTTACACTTAAATTTCATAAAACTATCCCTTTAAAGCCTTTACACATTTTTTTTAAGTTTCTTTCTTTTGCACGTTTTTATTTGAATGCAGGCCTTATTTTGTCGCAATTTGCCATCTTTACAAATTTACTTTTATTTTCACTGCAAAATAAAAACACATCTTCTTATTTGCTCTTCTTTCTATAAATTCGCTCTTTATCACGCTCATAAAAACAATTAAAAAACTACACTTTATTTTGATCTGAATTACTTTGATTTACACTAAACCAGAGCGAATTAACTACAGGTGGTGTTGATAGGTCATTTGGTTTTATTTGTTAGTGTTTTGCTGAGAATGACTTACATTTCGAGGCATAAGCACTAACAATGCAATGCGATAAATTCTATTTTATCTCTGTTGTTTTTGGATTGTTGTAGTGCCGGCACTACCTGTAGTTAAATTCGCCTTGCACTAAACCAAAAAAAAAAATTTATTTTATTTGCACACACCCTGTTTAACACCGCTCTGCTGCCGACCAATGCATACTACTTTAACGATGCGACTCTCTTAACAAAAGAAGCAAACGTTCACGCACTACAAAATTCTCTTGAACTAAAATGAAGAGGAAAAGGAAATCAAATAAAAATCGTGTGAAAGAAATCTGTTTATGAATTTTATTAAAGGGGGAGTGGGGAGAGAAAAGATTATGCCATTTAAGCAACAACTTTAGTTTTTTATTTGCATGCTGGTATTGTATGTAACAATAATGTAGTGGTTAGCGCATCAGGAATATTTTACGAAGCATAAAAGAAGATAAAATTGAATTATGTATTTTAAGAAGTGTTGTGAACGTAAAATTAATAATTTTGCAATAACAACAACATCAGTGAGTGAATTTTAGAATTTTGTAGTGTTGTGTAGTTGTAAATCAAGTGTATTTATTTTGTTGTAAAAGTGAAATTATGAAATTGCCTTTATTTTTAACAGGGATGGGTATTACTTATCGATATGCAATAAGAGTCGATTTATTTAAATAATTGAAATTGTTTAAGAAGTTAAATTGAAAAAGATTTAATATTGAATTTAATTGTGTTAATTGGTAACAGACAGAAGAAAGTGAATGTCAAACAATAATCATCATAAATTCATATTCTCAATAATAAAATTAAATTTACTTTAATGGCAAATTACGAAAATATATGTATACATGGGTACATATTATGTACATATTTAATATGTAAGAATATATAAAATCGGTTCTAGTTTCTTAAAGCAGCGTCTAGTTGTAAAAACAATTTAATATTTAATTTTAATAGCTACTACTAACAATCGGCTTTGCTATGAAAAAAGTTCAGTCAGCTCTAGTTCTTTAAATAAGCGTACAATCGTTTTCATTTCAAAATTATTCTGTTTCACAAAATTAATATTTAACTGTTTGATTACAACAAAAAACCATATTCTTGTATAATGCGAATTTATCTACACGGTGGCAGCAATACTACAACAATGGAAGAACAGATCTTTTTTGCTTTGCACTGTTATGCCCAATTTTCAGGATAGTATTTAAATCTATATTAAGTTAATTTTCATAACAAACTTAAATCGTATTTAAAACAGATTGGTTTTTTGAGTTTTATTTGAAAAGTCTTATTTAATTAAGATAAAAGTATGGTAGCACTACTAAATACAAAAAAAAAATATAAAAAAGTGTAATTATCTACGAGGTGGTCTAAAAAAACAGCTGACTGTTAATGCTTTGCCTGTTGTTGTTGTATTGTTGTGATATTGAGGCCACCTTGCTAAAATATTACAATGGAAACTTAAGTTGCAATTAAGTGTACCACATCGGTGACTTAAGTTTGATTTAAGTTTTTAGTGAAGAAAGGAATTTTGTATTTAAATCGATTTTAAAAATAAATGTGTTTTAATATCAATCCTGAAAACTGGGCATTAGTGTTTACGTCTTGATATTTAAATCATTTAATAAAAGATCCATTGTAAAACCCAGGATGAAAAAACTAGTGGCATTTTTAGGACGCATGACAATTTTTGAATTGAATCGATTTCTAACGTTACCATTCGCATAGAAAATTATATTTAAAACAAAAACAGGCAGTTAGTATTATTTGTCTAGTCTTCTGTCAAGGTTTTCTAAAAATCCACGTTTTATGTTGTGATAAGTTTTTTTTTCAAGTTTTCATTTTCTTAATTTAAAATAAAGAATTGACCAAAATGCAATCATAATAGGCTAAAAATTTATTTATTTCATCATGTTCACGTATTCAGAGGCAAATTTTCATTTCTTCTGTAACCTTCTTTTTCCACCTTTTTCTAATGCTACCCAAAGACAAGGCAACATTGGTAGAAACATGGGCATTAGGATGGGTCGAAAATGAAGTTGTCAGTGTAGAATGAAAAATATGTCAATGAAGATTCTAAAACAGGAAAAAATGTTTTTTCCCACGCCCTGAAATACTGAAATAGAGTTAATAACGAAACCATGGTACAAAGTTAAAACGCGAACTAAAAAAACTAAAGAAATTCCAGCATTTTAAAAATTAAAAACTACAAAATTAATTACATGCATACAAATGAAAAATTATAAGTTGGGTAGTCGGAGTATGTAAATCTCGAAGTGACTCAAGGTGGCTATGTTGTACTCTAATGGCACGGAAATTCTATAAATTAATTTGGGGTGCGGCGAGTATATTAAAGGCTCCACGAAAAGCCCCAAAATGAAATAACACCCAAACGAGAAATGAAATATTCCCCAAATTTTTTTTCATAAATTTTTGGGCGTTATTTCATATGAAATAACACCAAATTTTTTGGGCCCTTTTACATTTTTTTTGGGAATTATTTCATTCCTCATTTGGGGTTTTCAAATTATGAAATAATCTCCAATGAAATAACTCCCAACAAATTTTTAAAATTCGGGGCTTGTTTCATAGCGTGTATAATTTGGTTGTTATTTCATTTTTAATTCGGGGTTATTTCATTTTTAAAGGTGTTGCTTTTTGGGGGTTATCCTTGGTGGGGATTATTTCATTGGGGTTATTTTATTTTCATCATTGGGTGTTATTTCATATGAAATAACTCCCAAATATTGGGGGTTGTTTCGTTTTCGCTTTGGGGTTTATTTCATTTATTTTTCGATGTTATTTCATTCACTGTTTTTGGGTGTTATTTCCTATTTTTTGGGATTTATTTCATTGGGGGTTATTTCCTGGGCGTTATTTCATTGGGGTTGATTTCCTGGGCGTTATTTCATTGGGGGGCTTTTCGTGGAGCCATATTAAAAGCAAGATATACTAAGATTTAGAAGAACTTTCTTGGCACTTGAATATAAATTGGGCATTTGGGGGAAGGACAAGAGATTAAATAAGTGGCGACAATTGCCAATTATGAGAATTGAAAAAAGTTCACATTAAATATAAAAATTTACAAGCATAATGTAAAATGAAATGTGAAAAATATTAAAACAAATAAATAAAAGTTGTTGTTTTGTAACAGTATAATCAAAAAGCACGCAATTCTGATATCTCGATTTTAGTTTAATTGTGTATGGAAAATTTTTTAACATGAGTAGTAATACATGTTTCAGGAAATGTTGTCTCGTCTGTGGGCAGCATAATCTAAAGCGTTGTCAATTTTTAGATTCAAAACGCAATAAAATCGAGAAACTCTAAATTAAAATTAATAAATAAATATCAACAAAAGTTAAAAGCAAGGCGAATTCATACAATGTGGTCTTATTTTGAAAACGTTAAATATTTTAACTTTGTGTCAAAAATAAAACGACACTAAAGTTAACAATTTAAACAAATATTTCATTTTCTTTTTAATTTTGAATTGTTTGTTTTGAAATGTAATAATTTAAAAAAAATTTAAATTTCATAATTTTAAGCGAAAATTATACAATTTAGTAAATATACCCCAGAACCACATGAACAGTATATCATTTTGACACAAGGTTAGTAATCAGCTTTTGCTTACGTATAAAGATAATCTCACCTGGTGTAAATTCGACTTGGTAAAAAGCAAATAAAATTTATACTAGCTCCCAGGGCTAAGTGAAATTTTATTCACCTCAACGATGTTAAAATTTTACTTCCATGAGTGCTTTGCTACCGTTTCACACACACCCTTTGTAATCTGTAGCTCATGTAAAGACAAAAGCTTCTGCTTTTGAATATGGAATTGACGAAATGTTAACGAAATATTTGCTTATGCCTCAAAAGGCTAAACATTAACAGCATCTATATAACATTAAACTTCAGCTTAAAGATCTATTGTAGAGTCAACATTAGCCATTGCACAAGGGGTGTCATTTATTAACCACGCATTTTGGCATTGGACTTAAATTCTGTAGATAAAGGATCAAATCATTATAAAAATGGCATAAATCCTTTTTTTTGCATCAAATTTCAAAGGCAATCTGGCACGTATATCTTCAACTAATGTTCTTGTAAATCGGTAGCCGTTTTAAGATACCTTTCTTTTTGGTACACTGCCAACCTGAAACCAAGTAACAAACTGTTAAAATATCGAACTCACTGTCAGGTTGAAATATTTTTACATTAAAATGTAAAATGTAAAATCATCAAATGATTTAGTTAAGCTGCAACAGTAAGATTCAATTGTCAGATTAGCACTTTGCACATCCTAAAGAATATCGAATAAATATATTAATTAGATACAATTTATTTAGTCATTAAACATTTGTTGGTTTGAAAATGTTTGAAACACAGGTTTATTTAAGCCGCATATTTAAAATTGCCTTAACGGAGTTTCTATTGAAAGCCAAATGATTTATGCAAACTTATTTTATTATTGTGTACTAAAACATTTTTGTTACACTTTAAGAAATTTTGTAATAAAATTAGATTAAGAGCCACCAAAAATAACAAAAAAAGCATTATCTGCCTATTAATCTAAATGCAAAAGAACTCTTTCTTTTGCACAGCAACATTCAAAACAAAATTAAATTCTTAAAACTTTTTTTTTTTATTTCAAATGTATTTGTGCGAAGGAAACCATTCCTTCGACATCATCAAGACGAATTCATTACAGGTGGTCTTAAAAGACCAGTTGATAAGTTTTTTTTTAAGCTTTATCATTGTTGGATGTCAACATTTTGTTTATTATCTTTGTTTCTGTTTTGTTTTATTTCTGTTTTTGACATTGTACAATGATTTTACAAAAACTAATTGGTTGTGGTTTTTGTACTTGTGTAGTACCGCGATTACTTGGAATGAACTCCGTTTGGACATCGTGAAATTGAGAGACAAAATAAAAAAAAATGCATCGAGCACTGACTTCAGCATTTTTTGCGGCGAAAAATTAAATAAGCACTGAAAACTTCCAATCCCGTTCTCTCTTTATAATCATTTAAACAATAAAAGCTTTTTTTCTGCCCTTTTGTCTGATTTTCTTTTCCACTTCCTTTCAGTTTCCAAAAATTTAAATGGTGCGTGAACGTTTTAGTGCAAACTCTCTGATAAACTAATTAAATTAATAGGAAAAAAGTGTTAAAAATTTAAAATTTGCATAAATAAGTTAAGTTAAATAGTTTTTTAATTATTACATAAAAAAATAAACAAAAAAAGTTGTGTGTTTCGCAGTAAAAAACGTGTTGAAAGTTTTTTCATATAAAGCATAGTTATTAAGCAGCGCAGTCTCTGTTGCAATGCTGCTTGTATTATTTAAGAGAGTTGCGTTGTTACGAAGATTGGCAGAAAGTGGTGTGAGGTTTTTTTTATTAAATAAAGAGTGAATGAGTGCAAGTTTTTGTTTACAAACATGGAAATCAGTGTTGCCAGAATTAAGATTTTATCTTATTTTTAAAGATTTTTTGACCAAAATAAGATTTTAAGATTTTTTTTCTCAAATTAAGATTTTTTATTTTTAGAAATAAAGATTATTAACTTTAAGTTTGTACAAGATACATAATTTTTTTACCGTTTTTAAACAGAATATTTTTAAAACAATGAGGTTTTGTATCATATTTGTTGTCTAACTATTGGTTTTGCACACTTTTGAACCCATTGTCTGGCATACACAAAAATACATCATTGTTTCTGGGCATACAAAATATTATATAAGCATCTTAAATTAGCAGTTGTTCATTTTAGGACTACTGAGGAAAAAAATTATTTGTGACAAGAAAAAACGCATTTTCATAAAGTTTCATATTTTATAGAACAAAAAAGTTCAGGTATTTAGTACCAAAAGGTAAAACTAATGGAACTTAAGAAGCTTTTTGTTTAAAAATTCCACATTCCATGTTTATGATAATTTTTAAACAAAGTATATAAACATAAGTGCGTAAGAATATCTTTTTAAAAGGTGTACCAACATTATTTTAATAACAATTCAATAAGGAATATATTTAAGAAAATCCATATATTTTCAATGAGCTCTTTTTAAATGCAATTTCCTCGAAATGCATTCCATATAGGAACGGTGTCAACAAATATAATATTAAATTAAGAACCCTTAAAATTTCATATGAAGTATGAGCTCCCAAACTAAAATGTTCTTGCTCAAAATTTATGTATGTACATATCTCTAATTTTAGAGTTTAATTACATTGAATGAAACTTCTTTGACTTTTTTAATTTCTTATTTATTAAAAATTAAATGGATTAAAAATTTATTTTAGAAAGAATTTTATGAAAAAATATAGCTTAAACACAATTTAAACCTACAATCGAATTTTGTATAAATACCGCAATTATGTATTTCGATTTAAATAGTTTCCATAATAAGAAGTGTGTTGTTTTGAAAAACTAAAAATTTTTACTTTTTTGCCCTTGTTATAAAAAATTTTAAGATTTTTCTCTGAAAAATAAGATTTTTTTTCGCGAAATTAAGATTTTCCTTCCAAATCTTCTGGCAACGCTAATGGAAATGAACATTTTTGCGCAAAAGCAAAGTGCAAATAAAAGTTTAATGTTCATTTGTTTTGGTTTTTATTAGTTAAATAAACATCAATTATTTAAAAGAGGAAATTAAAAAACTGCGCTTATTTTGTATATGAAATAAAAGTCAGTTATTAAAGAGGTTAGTTTAAAATTAAAAGAAAAATTAAAATATAAAAAGGTGTAAAATTATAAATAAAATCAAATAAATAAATAAAGAAAATAAAATTAAATTTAAAATAATAATAATTCAATAAAGGTGAATTAAAGAAATACAAATTTTCGAATACTTAAATACATATGTTAATGACTTAAAAGGTGAGTACATTTGAATATTTGTATTAAAAAAGCTTTACTGATTATTGATAAGGGATTTTCTTTATCTCTATTTTTTTTTTGGCAATTTAATTGCTCTACCTCTACCCCATTCCATGTGGCAGCTTAAAGAAGGAATGCCAAACGTAATTTTTTAGCAGTGCGGGTACTGATTTGTTTTTCAAGTGTACTGTTTTATGCACGACACCCAATGAAGTACGCAAATGCACACGGAAAGAAGTTTTTTTGTAAAGATATCAATTTCGTTTCTTAAAACAAGAAAATTAAAGATCCAAAAATAATTTCATGATTTTAACTTATTTTGTTCGTATTAAGTAAAAGTTTCTTAAATAAAGAAACATTTTCTCCTGATCAAAAAATGCATGTTATTGGTATATGATCAAAAATTTCTTAAAACAAGAAATACAAAAGTTGCTTGATTTTATTAAAAATAAGAAATACTAATTAATAAGAAAGATATTTCTGAAATTAAGCTGCATTTATTTAATATAGACGGTTTTCTTGATTTTTAAATAGAATAGAATTTCTTGCATTAAGAAACAAATTCAAGGGATTCCTTTAATTTTTTCAGAAAATGCTTTTCTTTATTTAATTCAATTAATTTCATTTGAATCGAAATTTTAAGCAAATTAATAAAAAGTTTCTTATTTTTATATTAAGTTTTCTTTAACAAACTAATGCTACACGTTTTTATGTAAAATATTCAGGCTTTTCTTCGTATTTTGCAAAATATTAATGGCCGATTTCACCAATTTATTTAAATATCAAATTATGTTAAAAATTCATTTTTCATGTCAAATAAAAATATAATTATTTGAAAAACTATATTTAAATATGCATTGATATTTAAATAGAATTGGTTAAATTGGCCATAAGCAACGAAAACTTTATTTAGTACAATAGAATTAAAATAATTTCTTCTTAGCTGTATTTAAGTAAATTAAAGTTCGCTTTGAGTCATAACTTTTTGCTTAAAGCAAGTCACACATATGTTTACAATAATAATTTTTTAGCTTGGAGGAGAATAGTGCAAAATTTTCTTGGTTCAAGCCATATTTTCTGGTGATTTAGTAAAGAACTCTTTCCGTGTACTGTTTTACCCTTTGCAAAAAACATAGATTAAAAGAAAAACTCTGTTAAAGTATTACACATTTGGGGGTTTTTAAAGGGTATGTTATCAAGTTATATTGGCTTAATATACATAACTTCTAATATTTTACAATATTGTTGTTGTGTTCCAAACAGGAGTGTTCGAAAAAAAATAATAAGATTTTTTATTCTGTGTTTATTGTTTTGTTATTAAAAAAACGTTCATGACACCATATATTTAAGATGTTATTTTTGTATGAAAATCGATATTCAGTTTTCTCAGTAAATAGTGAATAAAATCAATAGTTGTGATTACAATGAAACAAACCTCATTTCATTCGATTATCTTTAGCTAAATGTTTTTAGACCAAAACTTTGATTTTTGTCGCGTTTTTATTTTAATGAATTTTTAAAGAACAAAAAAATTGTTTTTTTTAAAAATTTTCCTATTTTTTCTTCGAAAACTCAACGAGATCTCTGAAACTACAGGACATATTTAAAAACAATGTTAGCTTAAAGATAATATTGTTGCCGAGTTTCAGATTTTTTTTAACTGAATATGGTCCACCGTTTTTAAGTTATTCCAATATATGTAGTGAAAGTGCATTTGGTAAATTTTTGACTTCGATTGCAAAGTATTATGACGTTTTGGAACTCAGCCTATTTCTCGAAAACTAGAGGTGATAGAGAAAAATGGAGATTAGATTTGAAAGCAGCGCCCTCAAATTAGTAAGAATTTTTCCAGACCGCACAAAAAAAGTCCAAATTTTTTCCCTTCTTTTATTATTTACGCTTATTTTTCTTTGTTTCGTATATAAAATATGAAGAAAAGGAGCAAGCCTTTTATCTTACTCTTATCAACAACTAATACGGCGTAAAGGGTCCCAATAAAGATTATCATTTTTGTTAAGTGTGTAAAAGGTACTTAATAAGTGTATGTTATTTTCCTTGAGTGAGTGTTTTAAAAAAGAAATATTTAAAAAGAGAATCTAAAACCGTTGACAACACATACAATTTTTGACTTTTTAAAGACACTTTTCCAGAAAATATGTCTTCCCCAAAAATAAGTAAATATAAAAGACAATATAATAAAGTTTGGGAAAAACAATGCAGGGCTATTGGTTAGTTCTTATGATGCATCAAATATTAAATACACTGGAATCGAATGAAAAGGATTTAAAAAAACAAAATAAAATAAATTTTTGTTCAGGGATTTTTGGAGAATACTTATTAAAATGTTTCTTACTATTTAAAAAAACATTAAAATTTGGTCAAAAGAAAAAAAACAAAAAAAAATTAACATCTTATGATATTTTTTTCAATTTGGGGATTTTATTGGTTATTTTTTTTAATTAGGACTAACAACGCAATACGAAAAAATCTATGTTGTTTCTGTTGTTTTTGGATTTTTGTAGTTCCGGCACCGCTTGTAGTTGAATTCGCCTTGCACTAAGCCAAAAAATTATTTAATTTTATTTGGACACACCCTGTTTAACACATAAAACGTTTTTAACTCTCTGCTTCAGGCCTCTGCACGCTACTTTAACGACGCGACTCTCTTAACAAAAGAAGCAAAGGTTCTCGCACTTCAGAATCAGCGTTACCGTTCAAAATTTTCAAAAATGGGCACAAAAAGGGGATTTTCAAATGAAAAGTGGCACAAAGAAGAGAATTCCGAGACAGAGGGGGAAACTTTAAAAATAAGAAAATGTTTATATTTATTAAGTTATTTTCACTGAAAATATAACCGATACAAAAAATAATACATTATATAAGTACAGAAATAGTCGAACTTCCCTATAATAAATCTCTTTGTATCCCTTGATGTACTGAACTTATATTTTCTTGTACATTTTATTAATTTTTGAACTTTGTTCATTATATTGAGAGCTTCAAAGTATATAGGTTCCCTTTAGAGAAGCTCGAATGTATATATGCACAGTGAAAATAAACGTCTTGTTTGCAAGTTAACCCGTACGCACAGAAAAAAATCAAGTTAAAAACGTAGAAAACAAGGTTGATTTCAATTTTTTCGGTGCTGATTTTGCTTCATACGTTTTTCATGTTAATTCAACCTGATTTTACAATTACCTGCGAATAACATTTTTTTTCTTTTAAAATTACTATAATTCATGTTGATTTAACATTGCAGCAAAGTTGGAGCAAAATGTCATTTATATTGAAATAGCAATCCGAATCACGTTGAATGAAAGTTATTTCTAGTTGAAACAACGTGAATTTTATGTAGAATCAAATTGGTTTGAGTGTGTTATAACAGTGTGAAGAAGCTTCAGTGACAACTAGGGTGATCGATCGAATAGTATTCGACCGGTTTTAACCGGTTATTTTAGTTTTGCCCAAGACGAATATTTCAAAATGTCCATTTTTCGAATATCGAATAAACCGGTTATTTTAGTAAAATAACCCGGTTATTTAAGTAATGTGTAATTTATATACTTTTTTCTTACTTTTGTTATAAATGTACCCGTAATTTAAGTATTGTTCTAATTGAATATTTGGCAAACTTAAACTTTTTATAAAAAATGTCAAAACAAAATGAAACAAAAGTCAAAAACCGTTATGAGCAATGTAAATACAAATCGCTTATGTTAGCGTGTGTTATTGTAACAAAAACCAAAAACAATTTACAGTACGTAAAAAAAGTTTATCTTAAAAAGTAGTTAGCAATTTGACAGTATTCTAAATACTTTATATATATCTTTATATAGATGCCATCTCTGGTGATATTTCGAACTGACTTAAAATAAAATTGTGATTAAACGGCCCTATAATGATGATTCTTTAACGTCACGACTTATTAATCATTTTTAATTAGTCTACAAGCTTGACATAAATATACGCCAAGTAAAACTTGACCCTGTTCCAAGTAGTTTTTAAGAGACTGCAAATAATACTTTACTAAAATATGCTAACAATAATGAATGAAAAACTCTCAAGTAGTTCTAGCATATCTTCATGCTTAAAACAAGAACATACTAGCGGAATGAACGTTGTTGGAAAATTCATCAGTTTTATTTATTAAAACACCAAGAACAAAATTTAAGGAATCAAAAATGTCCTGGAAGGGTTTAAATTGTGTAATCGACGAATTGAAAGATATTTCATACAAAAAGCATGTTCATATATTACTATTGTTTCTATATTACTGAAACAAAAAAAAAATTTAAATATATAATCCTGGATAAGAGGTTTTGTTTGCCACTTTTCAAAAATATGGCTGAAGTTTACTGCTTCATATGGACATGCTTTTAACCAGCAACAAATTAAAACTCATTTACAATAAATTTGGGAAAATATGTCAAATAATAAATTTTATTAAATCCCAATATTTTTAAAACCAAAGTTATTCAAAAATTCTATAGCAATGTTCACACCTTTTTAATATTTGACACCTAACGTAACCACCAGTTTTCTTAAAGAATTGTTTGCTTTTGCAAAACGTTTGGCTAGAGCAAACATTATTTAACGGTTTCTTAACTACATTATACATAAATGCAATTATCATCTTAGACATAAAGTTTAGCAAATAACAAGAAATTGTTAAAAATAATGCTTAAGTTTAATTAATTTACTGGTCACGCTTTTTTTTGATTTTATCGTCAAATATTTGTGGTCTGAACATACCTTAAGTCATATCTATATATTGAGGCCCTTTGCTCCTTATAGGATCGACGGGAACATATATATATACATATGTACATATATGTATATATTTATTTTGTTGGTTCCTTACCTTCGTGAATTGTTTTGTTTTTATTTTAATTAACTTTTTATTACAAAAACTAATTTGATTTTTGTATTTGTATGTATTCGAATTAAAACCGGTTAACCGGTTATTTTTAAAATGCTTAACCGAAAACCGGTTTTTTTAAAATAGCAACTATTCGGACTATTCGAAAACCGGTTATTGAAAAAAGTCGAATAATCGATCACCCTAGAGACAACATATACATTTATTTAAGAATAATTCAATACACTTAACCCTGTAACACATGCTTCACTTATTTCGTATTCTCCTTTGTCAACAGAAGCATCAGCAGAATCGCCCGATATGGTTTTAGTCATCATTCTACTTTGAAAACTTGATGCACTATTTAAGTAAATAATTTTAATTAAAAGAATACGGGAATTGTCTTCTTTTTAAAACATATTTTAAAAATGAAAATAAAAAAATTAACGTACTTAACTACATAGTTACATATGTATGCATGTTAATTTAACAAGATAAACTTTTGATTTTAATATAAAACAGGTTTTTTAATGGATTCAATATTGAATCCATATTTATTTATTTATATTTTAATATTTTTTTTATTTATTTTAATAGTGAATAATATTTAATAAGCGTGATTTAAGATTATTTTAATATTTTTCATTTAAAATTAGTATGAAATAATGATATATTTAAATAATGGGCATAATTTTGCAGAAATTTACTATGAGTCTTAATCAACATTTTTCCATGTTATTTTTACATTGGTTTTTTTTCTGTGTGTACGAACTTTTCCATTTTGTGTTCGTTTGTACAAAAAATACAACCGTGGGAAAATATGTGAATATGTTGATGTAAAACATGCAAAACATATTGCATATTTTACCCTTACTTTAACTTAAGGTGTTAATACTGCCCTGATTTACAACTTTGGTTGTTACAAAAAAAGTAGTCTACAAAAAAATTTGTTTGTCATAATTCAAACCGCTTATTATTTTGTGAAAGAAATCGCCATTAGTAAAAGACTTATAAAACCCTTATTCTTCCCAAAAACGGGCTTGGGCACAATAGCGTCTATATCATGGGAGATAGGCGGGCCAAACTTAGGTCAGATATTTCTTATTAGGAAAAGTTAGAAGTGGTTCGATTTTTATTCATACCACCGTGAAGAGTATATGAGATTCGATACTGCCGAATAGAGAGCAGTGTTACCGTTCAAAATTTTCAAAAAGGGGCACAAAAAGGGGATTTTCAAAAAAAAAGTGTCACAAAAAGGGGAATTCTGAGAAAAAAAGGGGCAACTTTAAAAACAGGAAAATTTAAAAAAAAAACGTATGTATTTATTAAATTATTTTCATCGAAAACTAAACATAACAAAAAATAAACTTCATATATATAAAAAAATACATTATAAGTACATATATAATACAAATTTTTTGGGGAAAACACACATATATATATACATATATATATGTATATATATACATATATCGTGAAAATGCATGTCTTGTTTGCAAGTAAACGATAATGAACGGTTGCATAAAATTTTTATTTCAATTATTTATACAAAAACAGTTACTAATAACTTGTAAATAAAACGAGCTAAAAATAGTGTAATAACAATTCTTACAAAAACAAAAAATAGTTCATAATATGATTTGATACAAAAAAACTTTACTTTTAAATAGATAGAGATATGTATATATGTACATAAATATATGTACATAAATATTTGGCACTTGGATTATTTTACTTTTTTAACAAAAAAATTAAGTTACGAAAAAACCTCGAGGAAACAGCATATAAAAGTATTGATAGGAAGATAGTTAATATTAGGTACAGATCCATTTTTTTATAAATTGCAGTGTTATGTTGTTTCTTCAACTATTAAATATCTATTTTTTTGAAAACGTTAATCTATATTTATTAATCAATTCATCACTTGGAATCCAATCTTCCAAGTCATTTTGATACAAATTTAAAGCGGATAACATAGACTGACAGGTATCTACTTTCAGTCTATTTGTCACTTTATTTTTTAACTATGCTAACTTAGAAAAAATCCGCTCAGCGGATGCACTACTATGTGGTAAAGTAAAAACATACGAAGCAAATTTATACAAGTTTGGATATAAATTGTCACCCAAACAGTTTTTTAAATTGCCAATTTCGTACCAAAATGTTTCAGGCTTAGATATTTTAAAAATTGCTTCATAGCTGTTATCGTTTGATCTGGTTTCTAAAAGTTTGAACTCTTTTACAAAATCACCTGGGTTAGTAATTATATCAATGAAAACGGTAACAATTTCAAAGTAATTTATGTCTTCAGCTGACTTAATAAATACTGGATCTAAAACCTTTAATGAACTCTGCCTCTTATCGCTAATATTAATTCTTGATAAAATTTTTTTGCACAGCTTTTGGTAAAAAAGTAAAATGTTGTTTTTAATTTCTACAATATCACTACTTAAGATGTTGTTAGTACATATTTCTAGCTCGGCTTCGTGGCCGATATATATTAAGAGTTTCTTTTATATGCAGAACATCAACAAAATCAATTTGTTCTATATTTGTTTGCATAACATACTCTTTTTTTAAAAATTTTTTAAAAATTTCTAATACAATATCTTTCGTGGATGAAACTAAATATATAATTTGTAATGAATCGTTTTGAAAATTAAGGTTTAATTTATTCAAAATATTTAATACATATACTAGAAATTTGAGGTAAATTTTATTGTTAATAGATAGCCCTTCCTGAATTATTTTAATTTTTTCCAAATTAGATACTATTTTCTCTTCAAATTGAGCTCGGATTCATTGATTGACAGTATAAAAAAAATTTGGTTCAAAAAGGGGCAAAAGGGGCACAAAAAACTACAAAATGATACAAAAGGGGATTTAAAACAAAGGGGTCAAAAAAGTGGCACGGCAGTCAAAAAGGGGCAAAAATGCGACTTTAGTCGCATAACGGTAACACTGATAGAGAGATATTTCTTGTTTTGATTTTATCTATAATACAAAAACACTTACTGAATTCTTGTTAAAAGGACATTCTTAAAAATAATAGTTTTACATTACTAATAAGAAGAAAAAATAATTAATTAATAAGGTTTGACGTTTTATTTCTTTAGCTGTTTTATGTATATATTTTCTTGAAAATATACATCTACATATATTTATTAATAAGTTCAACATGGACAGCCAGGTATCTATTTTCAACATATTTTATTGTTTAATAAAGCTAATTTAGAAAAAAATCCGTTCGGCGAATGCTCTTCTATGCGATAAAGTAAAACATACGAACATATAAAAGCTGGAAATTTCATCTGTGTGTTAATTGATTGCCAATATAAAACATTTCGTTCAAAAAGGGGCAACAAAGTGGTAAGTTAGTCAAAAAAGAGGCAAAAATGCGACTTTAGTCGCATAACGGTAACGCTGTTCAGAATTTTCTAAAAACTAAAAAGATGTGGAAAAGGAAACCAAATAAAAAATCTCTTTTTATGATCTTGATGAAGGGGGAGTGGGGAGAGGAAAGAATATTCTATTTAAACAACAATATAAGTTTTTTATTTGCATGTGGTGGTCGGCGCAATACGAATATTTTCCGAAGCATAAAAGATGATAAAATTGTATGCATGCAAGAAGTGGTGGGAAGGGGAATTAAATAATAATGCAATAACAACGACAACAACAACATCAGTAAGTGATTATTGTTGATATGTAGAGTTTTGTTGTACTTAATAGTTTTGTTGTTGTAAGTCAGGTGATTTTTAATCGTAAATGCGGAGTTAAATGAAACTGGCTTAATTTTTTAACAGGGATGGTAAAATTATCGATATACAAAAAGAGTAGGGTTAAAAAAATATTTATATTGTCACATGTAATTGTACATGGCTGTCAAAATTACTGTTTTACATAAGGTTTATAATATTCGGTCACAAACGTACATGTAATTTGCTTCTGACATTGTCTCTGTTTTTTTTTTGCATAGTAATTGTAGAAACCAAAGTAGTTCTCGGTTTTAAAATAGCGTGCCGCCGCCCCAAAAATGTTTATTTTCGCCGTAAGAGAGTTCAGCCATCTAAACATTTCTTTCTTTAAATTCGATGATAATGAAACGTTTTTTCTATATCTATTTGCATTATTTCTATAAAATGGTGATAAAATATTAATTTCAGCCGACTAATTATTCCGTCAATACTGAAACGCTTTTGTGACACATCTTTTGTTAGATGGTTTGTCAGAAGAAAATAGAGCACGCTCTTTTTGAAATTTTGTGAGATGACTTTGCATTTGACTTTTACAGAAGCAATATTATAAAGGTAACAATCGACATGACTGTATTTTGCAATGGGAAATTTGGCAAGTCAGATGTAAAACATGTCGTGTACTTTCTGCTTCAGGAGTTTAATTCAAAAAGATAAAATATTGAATTTAATTTTGCTTATTGGTATCAGACATTGAATATAATACTTTTTTTACTATTGTTTTGTTTAGAAAATATTAATCATCACAAAATCATATTTTGATTAAACAAATTAACTGCCTGTCTTTTAAAATATGTAAAATAAAAATTTCCGCTTGGAAATTTATATTGAAACAACAATACAAAACTCAAATTAGTTTTTGTTGTTAAAATAATTTTTTAAACGAACATTATTATTTTAGTTTGAAAAGCGGGCAGTAAATTTATGTACCTTATGGCAAATAACTAAAATATATGACCACACCCAGCTAGCATAGGCTGTTTGACGTGCACTAAATCGGCAAGTCACGCGAAACTTCCCCACTAAAATAGCGATTGAGTTATATTTCAACCGTCCGCTGGAATCAGTTTCGAACACGGCACCATCGACAACTACCGCAGTCCGCAACCCAAAACCTATCAGCGGTTCCTGCAACTTATGTTATGCTCAAGAAACAAAACGACGTAGAAAAACTAGAAAGGTGTGTGACAAATGTAAGAAGCCAATGTGTCTTGAATTCATAATTTTCATTTTTCAAATAAAATAATATAATTTAAACACACTATAAAATGGTTTGTTGCCTTATATTTTGATATAAAATGATGTGGTACAAACGTATCCCGGGTGTGTGTTAACGTAGGTGTCGACTTTGGAAGCTCGTTGCCCCTGAACCACTGATCCGAATTGCAAGAAATAACCTTTAAACAATTAGAAATTACTTGTGTTTCCTAGATCCGAAATCTCTATGTCTTAAATTAAGCCGTTCCTGGGTTACAGCAGTGAAAAGTTGCAAATGGATACATTTGTACCCGGGTATGTGTTCTAGGGTTAATCAAGGCTATGCATATTATGGTTAGGCCTTTAAGGTAAAAACATTTGATTCCGTACGGAATGTGCGATTAGATTCGCGCCTTGCAACTTGTAGTAAGCTTTCCAACATAAGCCTTAAGCTTAGAAAAGTGTTGTAATTACTATTATCCCTTGCGATAATATTACTTGCCTATAATATAATGTTAGCTAAGAATTCTAATTATAGAATAATCTTAAAGAAAAATACTTTTCTAATCATGTTAATAATTATTAAAAATACAAACAAATAATATTTGCACACTGAACTAATGTATTGATTTTGTTTTTGAGAATTATAGTTGCTTTATTATTTTACAAAATATATTTATTATTAATACGATTTCCGTATGACGTGCTTAATTCCCATATTTGATAAATACACTGAAATTTGTTGTTCTGTTTACCCACATATTTCTTGCGGGACCCTTGTCTGTTTTTCTCCTTAGCTCTTTAAACAAAACACAAAGACTGAAAACTTCAAATTATTATACAAAATGTATGCACGCAGTGATGTTAACTTTTATTTTTTCATTACCTTACGGTCCTTTAAAAATTACCGTTTTTGAGAAGAAATTACCTTACGTAAAAATTTTTAATCAATAAAGTTCTGTTTCCAAATCACATAAAAGCGTTATTTATAAACCATTAATTTAAATTTTAAATGTGTTTAAAGAAAAATCTGTCTTAAAATAAATTTTTAACCAAAATTATTCTATTTTTTATGAATAAGGTAGTAAAATAATTGAATAATTGAATTTGAGCCGTACTTAAAATAATCCGAAAATGATAGTTAAATTTATATCATTACGGCTATTTCATATGTTTAAGAATTGTTGATTTTTAAACAAACAAAAAGTTAAATATAAAATTAATAATGCACAAGAGTGATTTCATTTTTTTTATTTTGCACTTATCGGTGTTACGAAAGCTTTTATAGAAACATAATGTTGCTAATTTTTTTGTTATAATATTTAATTAGTCTATGTATTCTTAAATTGAAAATCACGTCTCAAAAGTTAAAACTTTAAACCCTACATATGTATGTAAGTACTTATGTATATTTATACCAAAAATCCAAATTTCTTTAAATCACCGTATTTTAAATAACATTTCCTTGTTACCTTTTGCAGCCCAAAATTACCCTAAAAAAGGGTAATTACCGTACGGTTAACATCACTGTATGCACGCATCAAATAACGGGACATCATTCTCAAAAACATTTACAAAACTTTAGCGAGAATAAGTCATTTGCAATGATATTGGTTGTCATGTTATAGGAAATCTCTTATGATAAGCTTATTCTACAACTCATTTAATTTTGGCTTTGTTTTGGTCTGTTGGGGTTGGTCCCATCTCTCAGCATTGCATTCTTTTATGCGTGCATACGTGTGCGTTTTTCAAAGTTTTTTGTAGATTTACAACAACACAACACAAGTTTGGAAAAAACAATATGCTTGTTGTGTGTAGAAAAAACAGAACATGTTTAACCCTACGGCTTACGCATATTTTGATTTTCTATACACTTTGAAAAAAAGTCTGGCCAAGCTCATGTGTACCACGAAGGGCTCAAAGTAAATTTTAACTCTTGCTTTTCTTTTAATTTAAATTTTTGGTTAAATATGTACATAACATTTCTAAAGTAGAAACCATACCGCTTATGATGTTGGATTATTTTAAGTACGAATTCGAATTAAAACAATTTTATAATTCTTGAACCAATCCCATTTTGAGATTGATTTAATCTTGGTTTTACTTAATTCAATCTCATTTTCGATTATTTTAAGTACGAAATCGGGATTGAATATGGATAATTTAAGTATTGTGGTATTGAAAATCCGTACTTGAATCAATCTTTCTGTACTTGATTCAAGAAAATTCTTAATCGGATTGATTTGAGTACGTATGGATTGATTATTCTTTTGAGTGTACATTAGGGAGATCGATCGAATAGTATTCGACCGGTTTTGACCGGTTATTTTAGTTTTGCCCAAGTCGAATATTTTAAAATGTCCATTTTTCGAATATCGAATTAACCGGTTATGTTAGTTAAATAAACCGGTTACTTAAGTAATGTGTAATTTATATACGTTTTCCATACTTTTGTTATAAATGTACCCGTAATTTAAGTATTTTTCTAATTGAATTGATTAAAATATTGGACAAACTAAAACTTTTTATGACGAATGTCCAAACAAAATGAAACAAAAGTCAAAAAAAAACATTATGATCAATGTAAATACAAATCGCTTATATAAGCGTGTGTTCTTGTGGCAAAAACCAAAAAGATATAAAGATGTCATCTCTGGTGATATTTCGAACTGACTTAAAAGAAAATTGTGCGTAAACGGCACTAAAATGATAAGTTGCAAAGTTTCTTTAACGTCACGACTTATTAACCACTTTTAATTAGTCTACAAGCTTGACATAAATATACGCCAAGTAAATCTTGACCTTGTTCCAAGTAGTTTTTAAGATACTGCAAATAATACTTTACAAAAATATGCTGCCAACAATGAATGAAAAACACTTTAGTAGTTCTAGCATATCTTCATGCTTAAAACAAGAACATACCGGCGGAATCAACGATATGGGAAATACATCAGTTTTATTTGTTAAAACACCAAGAACTTAAAATAAAATTAAAGGAATCAAAAATGTCCTGGGAGGGTTTAAATTGTGTGATCGAAGAATTGACAGATATTTCATATCAAAAGCATGTTCATATTACTATTGTTTCTATAATGCTGAAACAAACAAAAAATTGAAATATATAATCCTGGATAAGAGGTTTTGTTTGCCACTTTTCAAAAATATTGCTGAAGTTTACTGCTTCATATAGACATGCTTAACCAGCATCAAATTAAAACTCATTTGCAATAAATTTGGGAAAATATGTCAAATAATAAATTAATTAAATTCCCATATTTTTGAAACCAAAGTTTTTCAAAAATTCTAAAGCAATGTTCACACCTATTTAATATTTGACTCCTAACGTAACCACTAGTTTTCTGAAAGAATTGTTTGCTTTTGCAAAACGTTTGGGTAGAGCAAACATTATTTAAGGATTTCCTAACTACATTATACATAAATACAATTATCATCTTAGACATAAAGTTTAGCAAATAACACGAAATTGTTTAAAATAATGCTTAAGTTTAATCAATTTACTAGTCACGCTTTGTTTTGATTTTATCGTCAAATATTTGTGGTCTGAACATACCTTAAGTCATATCTATATATTGAGGCCCTTTGCTTCTTATAGGATCGAAAGAAACAAATATGTATTTTGTTGGTTCCTTACCTTCGTGAATTGTTTTGTTTTTATTTTAATTAACTTTTTATTACAAAAACTAATTTGATTTTTGTATTTTTATGTATTCGAATTAAAACCGGTTAACCGGTTATTTTTAAAATGCTTGACCGAAAACCGGGTTTTTTTAAAATAGCATCTATTCGGAATATTCGAAAACCAGTTGTTGAAAAAAGTCGAATAATCGATCACCCTAGTGTACATTCATTCTAAATCTTCATAATAGTCACTTTTAAGCACATAAGGGATTTAAGCATGTCACTGATTCAAACTATTTTTGCTTTGTGTGTGGTGAATATTTGGTTGGAAAAATATTTAAATATGCATATTTATATTATTTTGGTTTTCCAGTTAGAAACTTGGACAAACCGTGAACTCCAACGATGTTTTGCATATTCTTCATTCGCATTAAGATTAAAAAAAAACCAGGTGCAGTGAGCGTGAACAAGGGCAGCGTACTCATTAAGATTTAATGACAATTTAAAGAATTTTGAGACAAAAGCAAGTTGGGAGACTATTGCTTGACTCTAATACGTTAAACCGAACCAACATAATACAAACGACGTTCAAATAACGCCTTTTACTTTTGAAAATTCATTGATTGTCAAATAAACTATTGATTTTTTATGTAAGAAAAGAATAAAAACATTTTTTTGTATTTCAAAAACCTGACAGGATAGAGAAAAACCAATAACAGATTCGAATTCAAGGCAAAGATTAAGCCATAGAATAGTCATAAAAATGGATGCGTAATATGTTATGATTGGAGTACAATTGGTGACGCAATGTACACGGTATTCAGAGGCGTGGCAAAAAATTAAAAACTATTTTTCTAGAAGTTTTTTTTTTAAATATGTAATCAACTAATTATAGGGTGTGAATGGGTCAACCTTTTTTCGAACCACCTACGTATAGTATACACCTCTTACATATTTTTTTTTATTTTTATAAATGAAGTGATAAACGCAATTTTAACAGAAGTCAAGCTTAACTAAATGTTAAAAAAATTCAAGGACCTATTTCCAAAGCAAATGTTTTTTTTGTTTTGAAGCATTCACTATTTCAATGAATTTTTTTAAACAGATCCAGAAAATTGGGAAAACAAAAAGTAATTTAAAGATGCCAAGAACAAATTTTAACATTTATAAGTGGTTAATGATGTTGCAGAACGAGGAGTGGCCTTGGCTAACACTTACATCAATGTCAGAACTTTTGAAACTGATTTTCAGAACTTTTTGCAGGGCATAAAACTACATCGTATGAACCACAATAAATGATTCTTAAACAAAACGTTTGTTAGGTATGAGTGGTTAATAGACTTTTTCTTTTTCCCGGACTTGTTAATTTTCCGGGAAAGCGGGATTTATTTTTCAATTTCTTGGTGTCTCGGGAATTCCAGCTCGGTTCAAATCGATGTAAAATATTATTTTATTTAATTTATTTGAACACTTAACATTTCCTGAGATAAATTAAATAAGTTTATAGCTGCATTCAACTTTTTTATTTCATGTTCAAAAGAACTCATGGGTAAAATTTCAATTACTTTGTAGGATTTGTGAAAGAGTTAAAGCAAAATGACTTTTTGGTTATCTTTTTTCTATGTGCAATAACTATTGAAATAATATAAACCTCAGATCTGCGACATTAGGAGAGCTTAGGAAAAAAACTTGAAAAATTATAACCGCAGCGAACTGATGATTATAATTATTTAGGATTAAATTTCCAAAAGTCACCTTTAAAGTTTTAAATTGTTCTCCTATAAAATTAAACAAATAGTCTGAAGCACTTTTTTATATTAAACCAAAAAAGTTAAATTATTTAAACAAATTATTAAAAAATATTTCTTTTTAAAATTGAATTTTATTCCAGAATAAGCGTTAACAGAATCGTTTAAAAGCCTATTTGTAATTTTTGTCAAGAAGATTTCAATGAGAAAACACGTGTCCTTTCGACTGATGTTTGCCTTTATAGTCAAATGAACATTATATAACCTCTAGATACTTTTAGTTTTCTTAGCACTTCCTTCAAATATTGTAATTCCCTTTTTTTAAAGTAGTTTCTTCGAATTTTTATTTATAACTTTTGTCATCATCTCTTACAGACAGAATCTAATCCGAAAAATTTTTTATGGCTGCTATGCATATAAAATCATTAAAATTTTTGAAGCAAGTGGAAACAAATTTTCTTCGTTTTTATAAAATAAGTCTGGATCTTTAAAAAAATTAAAAATTCTGTACAATTTACTCTTCTTCTTTCGTAATTTTAGAGCATTAAACTTAAACATTGACGTACTTATCGGTTATGAATTGACATCTCTTTGGCTTTTGGCAAAACTGTCTTAAGTCAGAAACTGTTGTTTTTCGTTATGTTCAATTTAAAAATATTTATTGAGTGTATTTTATGGACTTTTTTCCGAAGAGCAGATGATAACGATTAGAGGGAGTTGTGCTAGACTTAAGTGATTTAAACCAAACAAATAGACAAAAAAAATCGCAACAAGTCTGCTTCCCAAAGTGTAAATTCATTGTTGAGGCAAAGTTAGAAGTGTTGCCTAAAATGTCAAACTTGTTACCCCAAAGGTTCAGTATGCTATTGCCGCAACTGCAAAAGTTGTTGACTCAGCAGTTAATAAATGGAGTTGTTAACGCTCTTATACCACATTTTTTGTTTGTCTTGAAAAAATTAAGTTTTTTTTAGGGTGAGGAACATGAATCTGACTTCAGGTTTTTCTTTTGAGTACTCGTTGACCTGTAAGGGGTAAAACTGTAAAGTCCGCCTTGAGGTATAGTTGGACATTATCGTAATAATTTAAGATACGTTTTTGATATACATCCCAGAATTTTCTTTGTAATTCCCCAGTCCGCCTCCAGACGGGTTCAGCAGAAACATCCGTACTCAATAGCGATTATTTTTTTTTTTTTAATAAAAACTTAATATTTATTTTAATTGAACGTTAAGATACGCACCAGTGATATTTTCGGCCCGACTTAAAGCTTTAAAGTATTATTTTTCTATTCACAATATTAAAGCATTTTCTATGTTAATGCTCCAATTCGCCTCCAGACGGGTTCAGCAAAAACATCCGTATTCAGCAGCGATTATATTTGTTAAAATGAAAACTTAATAAATATTTCAATTGAACGTTTAGATACTCACCAGTAATTTTTTCGGCCCGATCTAAAGCTTTGATATATTATTTTTTCGATGCACAATATAAACTTTCTTCACAAAAAATAAAAAATAAACGTTGGCGTTCGAATTCAAGATGACAATGTACAGTTCAATATACATTTGTCGTTAATTGCAGAAAATTTTGCTTAAACAGTTCAATATACTTTTGTTGCAAATGTAAAAATTGTTAAGGTATATAAGAAAACATTATTTTAAATTTGAGAACATTTATTTTAAATTCTTCCAATTTTAAGATTATTGTATATATTTATTCTATGGCCAATCGCATCCTTTTGGGCGTCAGATATAGATGGTTTCGCTGCCTTGTTGAAGCGTGGAGGAGGTATTACCGCATGAAGTAAATACAAGAAATAAAGATACCGCGAATCTGTCCTGCAAATGCAAATCATTTACGCCAACAGCTAATTTCAATGTGCCGGTTTTTCAGAGGAAAACCTTTAACGGCAAAAGTTAATTTATTTGCCACAATTAATTTTGCTGTTATAAAACTTCATAGACTTTCATGTTGTTTCGGAAAAAAATTATTGTTGAAATTTTTTTTTCTTTTTAATCGTCAAATGCTAAAATTATTTGCCTTCACAATATTTTTTTTTGTGTACAGTAAAGTTACCATAATAAAATTAAAAAAATCCCGGGAATTCCCGCACAAATTTCACGGGACTTTTTCCCGAAAAATGTGCGGGATCCCGTATGAAAAACACTAGTAGTTAATAAACTGACAAACAGCTTCTAATAATAACATAAACTTGGTACAAAGCTGAAAACTGGTTTAACTCAGGAACGGTTAAAGCAAATTATTTAGAATTAAATGGCCTTTCAAGCTGCAATTTTTTCTTCTTCTAAATTGTTTTCTCAAAAGAGAAGAAATTCAAGTTTCTGACAAAGTTATGAAGAAACCTCAAAAAACCGGCAACCCGATTTTTGACAAAAGTTCGACTTAACCTCTCTAAAAAAAATCTTAAGAAGCCTTTAAATTATGCTTGGGCACTCATTAAAATCAAAAATAATTTTTTCTTTGGGACCCACAAGTGTATCGGTAAAGCCTTGTTACTTTTTTCATTAATGCATTACAAGCCGAATTCAAAGCATCATAAAATACAAATTATTTAGGCCAAACATTCCATTACAGAAGAAAAAGTGCTTAAAAGAATAAAAATGGAAATTTGTTTTTTACCAAATAAATGAAATTTTATAAAACGTTTAAAACAACTTGAATAGTTTGGAGCAAACAGAGTCATTGCAGCACTAATCTGCGCATATTCCTCTAAGGCCCGTTTTTACAACTAACCGATAGCTAAAAGTAGACTTTAACCGTCCTTATAAAAAGTGTTCCATTATCAAAACTTTACTTTAAATTAAAATGAGCGATAAAGTAAATTAAGGTTCATCCTACCTGGTAGGTTAAAGTAAAGTTGAAATAATGGAACACTTTTTATACAGAAAAAGAAAAAGGCAGAATAAAATCTGCCGTTAAAAAGTGCTTAAATGTAATAGATACATACTAGCTTGGACTTTCTTGCTATACTATTTTTACAATGTGTTAAAAGTAAGGAAAATTATTTTATTTACCCCGGGCAAGGCTCTGTTTTAACGGCTAGTAGTTTATGAAAACCAAGATCATAAGGATTAAAATGATATAATGGAATTTTTTTTAAGGTTTTTGCTTTCGTAACGATCGTACTGCAAATTCATCCATAAAAGCAAATTCATCCATTGAAAGTAAAATCAGTGCATTGCAACTGCGGTGATCATTTCAAAATAAGCAATTATTTCAAAAACAGATCCACTGAAGAAAGTCATTTAGTTTTTTTAATCCCAAAATGCTTTTATTATTGAAATAACTTAGACATATTTTCTGAAAGGCCCTTATTATTTAATACAATAAATAAACAAATCGAAATGCTCTTGAATACTTAACGATCTGTGCTCTTTTAAACTAAATTATTTATTTTATTGTGAAAAGTATCACACCTTTTCTCAAGATCTGCTTATAACTTAACAAAACTCAACCGTATTTTATAAAGGTATGATAATAACTCAATTTAATTACAATTCGTTACACATCCCAGAAGCACAGAAGGAAATGGCAGTGAACGAAAACCAACCATATGCTGCAAACAAAGGAATTAAATAATTGTTGATTTAAAACTTCACAATAAAATAAAATGGGATCTTAATATATTTTGCATGAGATGATATTGCAAAAATTTTTCAAACAAATAAAAATTCTCAAACTAAATGGAAGAAGTCAAAACAAAATCAACAATAAAGCTGTATGGGGTCTAACTCTCTTTTCCAGTATATTGTTGTCTTCAAACAGTAACCAAAGAAATATCCCTATAAGATCTTTCCTTCAGCCAGACATATGGACAGACTTGCAGACAATACATACAGCCAAACACGACGACAATTGTATTAGATAAAGAAAACTAAATAGCAAGCCAAACTAGCAATAGTGCCAAGCAAAAAATCTTAGTTTCAGGTAAAACAAAACAATAAAAAAAACCAATAAGGTCATCTAGATATCATAAATCATGACAAAGAAGTAAGAAACAAACTGAACAACGAAATAAATAAGAGAAATAAAAAAAACGTTAGGAATAAAAATACGATCATTTTAAATGACATTCAGGTATTAATAACTGTCAAAACATGAACTGAAAACACACTTAAGGCAAAGAACACACACAAGAATTTTAAGGAACTCTTCTAGCCATAGACTACTGCCACTAATGTAGCTGACCTCTAAGGATAACTTAATTAAAGACGTCTGACTATACACGCAATCGTTAACAGCAGGATATTTGCCTCGAATATAAACACACACAGACGGGCCCCGTTTACACAACTTTTTTTTTTAAATTTTTCCTAACGGAGTTCGCCTTCCTTGTTCTTGGTCATGAGTTGTGAATTTAAGTAAAAGATGAATGAGTTTTGAAAACAGTTCTGCAAAACAATGAAACTGTTGGGTGTAAAGACAGAATAGATTTTGTGGTTTTTCTCAGCTGGAAGTGCTAAAGATAGAGACATTATGTCAAGAGAATAATAATTTAACTGAGAATTGGGATTGCAGAACGAAAATAAGAATTTCGAAAATCATTAACGCAGTGAAAAAGGCGGGACATTCGGAATTAGTACGAGTTATTAAAGACGTCGAGACAGACGAACAGCTAAATGTTGAAACATTTAGTTGTTTAGCTGATAATATTGTTTGGTGGCTATTAATATTAGACTAGTCTCGATACAGAATTTTACTTTTGTAATTTTACAAAAATCTGTTTTTTTTTTTTGTTTATTATACATTCAAATATGAACAAATATCTTTTAATTTGGTTATATTTTGTTGCAACGCTTTTGGATTCCCTCCTAGGCTCTTTGTGAGGTCTTATTGTATTCTGTTTTGTTTTTATTTTGTTTTTCAAGGATTTCGAATTGGTATTGTGTGCCATGTTTTAATAAAGAACGAGTAGAAAAACATGACTTCCATTGTAACATTAACAATCATGTTTCTCATAGTTACACAATTTTTACAACTGTTTTGTTAGCGACACACAAAAAAAAATGCTCATAATGGAGACAAAATGTGGCGTCTTTTGGACCCCCCATGCAACATTGTAATAGAGCAATTCATAAAATATACTTCAAGAAACTGAATAAGGAAATGAGTAAAATGAACTTAGGGCTTGTTGGTTGGTTGGTTAACGTGGTATCACGCACAGAATTAGGCGCGCTGCAAGAAGAGTCGACAGTGACTCCGTTTTGACACCACAAACTTGACCAAGGGGCAATACCGAGTTGGCTAGAGCCAGCCCATTGCGTTGAGATATTTCAGCAAGTTGCTGAGTTTCATCCGCGATATCTTCGAGAGTCCTTGTAGGAAGTAATTCACAAATAAACCATGTCGTGTTGAATAAAACGCTGGGCAATCACATAGAAGATGAAATACTGTATCCTCAGTTCCAGGTTCCCTGCAGCTGCGGCAGCATTCATTAAAAGGGAGGCCGAGTCACATAGTGTGCTTACCGATCCTGTCCTGTGACCGGCGCCTGTTATTATGCTTCTTACGAGAAATGTTTCCTGTCTTTCCAGAAGTCAAAATTTTCTGATGGAAAGCTTCTATGGGATGGAATACTTCCACTTCCACATGAAAGATTTATTTGTTTACCAGACAATTTCAACTACCGAACTGTATCGTATTTGCCTTGTTTTGTATCGAGTTCATTAAATTTCCATGCCAATCTTGGATGAACGGCATTAATATTTTAAGCGTTTTAAAACCAACTTTTTTACCGCTATTGATCTCATATCTCCATTTAAAAATGTTATAAATGACACAGGCTTTTATTAACCAATTTAAGTTGTTAGAAAGTAAATCCAACGATAACTTATACAATTACATTTTTGAAATTACAAATGACAAACTGGCATACAGTAGGAAGGTTAAAAATGCTTTTAATTAACCATTGTACCTTAACTTACCTTTACCATTAGACAAATAAGCAGCACATGTATTAACTTTACCACATAAAAGGGCGTGTGCAGACAATTTTTTTTTCAAAATTCATATTAAAGAAAAATAATTGGTTAATTTAAAGGTGGAAATTTGTGAGTCCATGCTATCTACTCTAAATTTTCTGGATAATGACATGAAAAGTTGGATGAAAAGTAATGAACATAAAACGTAAAATTTATACATATATTAAAAAATGTGCAGACAAATTATTAAAAATCAATCTAATGTAAAATTAATAAACACAAGTGTATCTAAACACATTTTTAAGGAATTATTTCTCAGCTTTTAATATCGTTTAAATTGTTAATTCCTTTTTGTTTTGTGTTTTTTTTGATTAACCATCGAATTACCGAAGATTTTTATGTACATCGTTTACCAATACCCACCCGGATGTTTCTGCATGTATATAACTGAGCTACTTAAAAAAGAGCGGCAAGCGTTTTTTTTAACATGAAAATTCTATTGCCAACACATTTTCAATAAAATAAAACGACCAAGCGATCTATCAAATAAGATTGTTCAGTCGGGTGGTGTTGAACTCGCGTTCTTAAGGTTTGTTTCGTATAAACTGTGTGAAAATGGAACGTTTTGACATTAAGCAGACGCTTGCCGCTCTTATTTAGGTAGCTCAGTAGGCGATGAGGAGAAGTTATCGTAATAACTCTTTTTTTTAGTTTTTTTAAAGAAGTTTTCGTCACACAAATTTTTTCAGGTTTTTTTTATAGAAAACAATTTGCTCAGTAAGTAAATTTGAGAGAGTTATTAAAAAAATAAAACTGAGATTGTCACCCGGGTGGGTATTGGTAAGGCGAAAGTAATTAAAATGTAATAAAAAGTGTGAGACTTTAATTTGAAAAAACGACTTTTTTGTGCGACTTTTTGTTTTCAAAGCGACTTTTTGTGCGACTTTTTCAAAATCCTCAATGGTAACCCTGGGTTGAAGCTATGAGGCGGAATAGGAATGACACACTCAATCATGACATTAAGACGATCTCCGAATACGGTCTCACGAATAGGGTCGATTTTAATTCTCGTAAGACTTGAGCATTTAAAGGTTAAGATAGAGTTGTAAAGTTAGAGTTTACAGTTTACAAAATTTTGGTTTAATTTGAGTTTATTTCGCGATGACGATTTTTGCGGTATTGATAAAAAAAGTTTGTAGCTAAATTTATTGAATTTTTAATCAACAATTAAGTTTATTGAGTCAATAAAAAAAGTTGTTGCCCAAAATAATTATTTTCAGCAAAATGTTTATGTGATTTGTTAAAATAAATTGTTGAAAATTTTGAATAAATCAAACAAAATTTTTATTTATTTATTCATTAATTATGGCTTGGGCCAGATCATCAGGAAACCTTTTTTCAAAGACTTTCAAAAAACTAAAGACAAATAAAACTGTAAAGCGAATGAGAATTACAAACAAATAAGTCTTAATTGCAACGATATCAAAGCCATTAAAAAATTGACAAGAGTTGTAAAACTACTGTCATTACTTTGATTCAAATACTGTTTTTTTTATTAAATATGAATAAATATTAAATTATTTCTTTATTAATAGATTTTATTGAGCGCTATTTTACAAAGCGCAATTTTGAAATATGTTATCATTGAATCAAATAAAATGCTTGTTGACCTAAAGTTTTATTTTTAACAACCTGTGTTGCTTGAGATATATTTTTTCTATGTAAAATCCTGCAAGTGGCGAATGCTTCATGGCGGTTTTCGTATACGCTTAGAGTATCATCAGTTTGGTTGTAGTTGTTTGTATATATTAAGTGTAATAGAGTCACCAACATAATTTCTTGTGCGACTCTATCGTCAATTGGCTGAGGAGAACATCAAAAATTCCCTTCTTTAATTAGTAGGCAAATTTAGCCTACATTTATTTAATAAACCTTCCTGACAGACTTTAGCAAACGCTAGAGAAAAAGCAGTGAATAGTGCAGAGCAATATTTTCTTTCCCCTCGGCTTTTCTTATGACGTTTAAGCCGGGGATTCACAATCCTATTTAGTAGTACGATCTGTCAAGAAAATCATTTGTGCTCATAAAGTATGATCGTGTGCCCCAAAAATGCAATTGAGCGACAGATTTTTGTTGACAAATCTGTCCGACTGGCAAATGTTTATGAACATTTTTCATTAATGTGTATGTGCCGGTTCACACTCGTCAAGTCATTAGTTTTTAGGAGAGAGGGGAAAATATATGGCATTCGCTTTCCCCTTCTTTCCTAAAAGATCAAGGCTTGAAGAGTCAAACTATACGTGGGTGAACCGGCACTATCATTGAGAACAAATTTCGCAGACATTCTGCCAGAATTCTGTCAGATTTTCGTTTGAATGAATCGAATGATTGTGTAGGATAGTGAATCCTGGTCATTACTAGTTTATGCGTTTGTTCAGTTTATCAAAATTTGAAATTCAAAATTCCGTATATATTATATATATATATATAAATCCAGAACTGTAAATCATAAAATTTCTACTTACTCTGGTAGTTGGTGAGTGTTGCGCCATGCAAGTTGTGATTCAAAAGTTTTTTCTTACCCTATAAGCTTGTTATCCATAAGATAATAGTGTTTTAACTTATGTTTCGTTTTTTTATTGTTCTTATTCCTTTTGTAAACATTATCAAAAAAAATATCAAAATGCGCTTCTATACATACAATTCATTACTAAAATCTTTAGAATATCCGTACAATATGCATCCCACTATTCCTGAATCGGCATGCAACGTACTAACTAAATTCAAAATAATAACAATGCCACTAAATTCATAAAGAAAAATCGTGCAGAAATTTTGTTATTGTGGCATATGGGTGACAGGTGGCGCCCAACGTCTATCTGCAACATTATGATGCGGTTTCGCTCCTTTATTATTATTCATCTTTTTGCATCTCTTCGAGGTTGAATTACAATTTTGCAAATTAAATATCAATAAACGGAAGCAGTTCTATTGTTTTATTGTTATTTGTTTATTGATTGAATTTAAGTTGTTGCAACTTTATTTGAAAGTAATTTATAATATATGTGTATTCGCCTAATTGTAAATTATAAGATAGTAATAGGGAAGTGACTTGAAGTTAAAAAATTACAGAGATAATTTCAATGTGGTTTTAAATACATAATATTAAAAAGTATTAAAAGCACTTTTAATAAATTGAACAGTTTAAACACTATCAGGCCTGCCACACATTCCGATCGAAATGATTTGAATTCCGCAGTTGCAATTCCGATCGAATTTTCATTTTCATTTTCGTTTTTTTTTTTTTGATGGGAACTGATCTGTGACAGGACTGCATCGTAAAATTTTATTTACGATCATTTTTAACATTCTTTAGATTTCATCGAAATAAAAAGAATCAGTTTGTTAACCAAATTACAAATCCTTGTTTTTAATTTCTCTTCAAAATTCTATTTTGTTTCTTTTTTTTAAGATCTAAAAACACGAAATGTATGAGCACCTATTTAAATAAAATATATATCTTTCCTGTGTCATTAAATAAAGAAATTTAATCTGTCGTAAATAATAATAAAAACCACAAATAAAAAAAAATCATATAGACACATTTAAATAAAGAGTTAAAACAAAACAAAAAAAACTGCAGGCTAAAATGGTTTTGTTTTTTGCGCCAGTCAAATTTAATTCCTTTTTTTTTGTTTTTGTCTTTTTAAAAAATAAGAAACCATCATAAATTTCCACGCTTTTAAAATAAAGAAGAAACGACATCTTCAAAAAAATCTGAAAATTTAAAAAAGTCTTGAACGAAAGAAACAAAATAACATCAAAACCAATTAAGATATACATAATTGATCACAACCTTAAGACACCAATCTGATGATGATGACGACAATGATGAGACTAATTTTTGTGGTTACACCGACAAAAAGCTACGAATGGATACATGAATTAAACTTTTTATTTCAAAAAGGAAGGCAGAAGTTTATGGTTATAGTTGATACCCTACGGAAAAGTTTAATTTTTTTAACGAATTGTAAAAGTTAAGTATTTCTTAAAATATTTGAAATAAGCATTGGGTATATGGCAAATATATTGTTCGTCCGAACAAGAGAAAAGAGAAATATTATTATACATATACATATTGTGTTAGCTAATATTCGATGTATTTTCTTTTATATTGATAGCCCAGTTATGTTATAATGATATTTCAATGATAAAATAACTTCATATAAGGTATTTTTCACTGATGGATCGATTACGGACAACGACTGAACTGAAGTTAAGTTGACAGAAGCGAAATTTCAAATATAAGATACAAAATTTGTATCTTATATGTATGTTTTAACATGAGCGGCTTAATGTTCTCAGTTGACCTTGCTTTACAGTGAGTATGACCAGGGTTGTTAGACTTTTTTCCTTAAAAATCGTCAAAAGTTTTAACAAAATTCGTCAAAATCGTCACGAAAATTGAGCAAAATCGTCAACAAAACGTCAGATTTATAAATTTTACAAATTAAAGACAATTTATTGCATGGATTGGTTCGAAAATAAAAATTTTTAGCAAGAAATTCTATTTATGAAGAAGAAAGTGAAATGGTTAAGTTTTATTCTATTTATTTCAGCAAGTGAGCTGAATATATTTATCATTTAAAAAGAAAACATAACAAACAATATATTTGCATAAATGCATAGCAAAAATATTTTTTAATTGATTTATCCATATAATAAATAAAATCTCATTTGCTTTTAACTCGAGCTATTTTTAAATGATTAACTTTTAGCGCTATCTCTATTGCAAATTGTTTTTATTGTTAAAGGTGCTAAAAACTAAGGATTCTGTCTATATCAACCGACTTGAAACGTTTTATTACGTCAAATATTAGTTCCAAACTAATACATTTTTTTCTCATTGCACTCATTTTTCTACACAACTTCTTATTTAAAAGTAACTTCTTACTTCCTAACACGCAATTTTACTAAGAATAACTAACCAACAGAATTAAATGGGATTTGCCTTATTACACACAAATAGAAAAATTCTACACATGTGATTATGACTTCATCAAAAATGCATTCGTATGTGGCGACGCAAATCGAAATCATAAAAACGCAAAGCGGATTTAACCAATTTTTTAAAAGCGGACCAGATAGGACTGACGCAAATCGGGGCTCTAATGTATATTTTTTGCAGTACCGATGGCATTTCTATAATTGTAGAATTTGAATTACTAATGCTTCTAATGAAATCCACGTGGTTTGTGATGGGGGAGGAACGTTTTTGTTTAATTTCCAAAAATTTTTGTATTTTGAAAAATTGATTTTTAAGTTTTGGACTGTTTTCAATATAATTGTAAATATTTCTTGTTTGTTTTATCGATGCCAGAAAAATCGTCATAACACTATTACTTTTAGACAAAAAATCGTCAATCGTCATATTATTGTATTTTCTCAAAAAAAATCGTTAAAACTACGAAAAATCGTATCATCTATCAAACCTGCTTGCCAGATTAAAGTGTTATAAAATTGATGCCAGATTAAAGTTTAAAGTAAATTTATTGACGGAATAAAATCGTCAAAACATTAGTGACTCTACATCAAAAATCGTCAATCGTCATTTTGGTAAATTCATCGAAAAAAATCGTCAAAATGACGTAAAATCGTCACATCTAACATCCCTGAGTATGACTGAGGACTGCAAGCTCTTTGCTCTCTATTTCGGGGCTTATGAAATTTTTTATTTTCCTGACTGGAGACCTCCTGGCAGTACCAGTACCAGAATCGGATGCGTTAGCCCAATCAAACAATTGATTAATTGATGTACAACAAAAAGACCACAATTAAACACACCCGAAAAAAATTCCACTCTTTTTCTATGTTACAGACGCATCGCACGTACTCAGAATAACGAAAAGCTCACTGTAAAGTAGAGCAATAAAAAAGCGAATTATCCGACAATGGTTGGCTTTTAAGTCTGATTCTAAAAGAACAAAACAAAACAGCAAGCAAAAAAAAAAAACAAACAAAACCGGCTACAACAACATGTCATCGTGTTAAAAATTCACTTCGCTTTTATGCGAATTAAACGTACGAGTCGTAAAAATTAAGAAAACGTTGATTGGTAACAAATGTTTGGTGTTCATTCAAGTGATAACAAATTTAAGTTAAAGACTACAACAACACCAACAACATCATTTTCAACAACAACTATAAAATAGTTAATGATATTAAAATCCATATTGACTGGATTATAAGATAACTTTTGGCTTTTCTTGTCCGTTGGTTCTGATTCTAATTTTTTGAATTTCTTTAATTTTCAGCCATTAAAAAGGCTGTGGCTTTTGATGTTCTGATTTTTGTTGTTGTAGTTGTTGTGACTTGGTGTTGTTCCAATTGTAGAGGGACCGCTGCGACATGTACTTGCCTAAGATGAAATGTGTGGTTGACAATGACAATGGTCTATATCTAAAACGAGTGAATGAACAACAACAGAAACTCATGTTAATATGAACGCCATTAACAAACAGGTAAAACACGGCCACTGCTGCAAGCTTAACAAATGTCCCAATAGATACGAGGAACCAAAAACTACACATTATGGAATGAGCGATCAAACGAAATACTCGTAACATAAAAGAATTTTTAACATAAAATTTAATCGATCTGAATCCTTAAAAAGAATTTACTAATAATAAAATAAAGAAACAACAAGATGCAACGGCGCAAGTACTCGTATTAAATTACATTTTATAGGAGTTTTTAGGAAAAATTGGGCGACAAAAAGATTAGGGGAATTTTGATATTTTTACACCAAGAAAAATGTTGTTCATAAAAAATTTTACGAATACATACTATTTAATCGATGTCGATATTTTCACATAAAAAATTTCGGTTAATTACACCATGTCAGCAGCAAATTTTTAAAAGCTGGTCACCTTACTAGTGAAGTTAATTCGAGTTCGCTAAATTTAATGGTGATAGCCGTTTAAAATTTAGCGCTCGTATTCGCAATTAAAAATTTCAATACTTATACACCAAAAAACGATATTTTTATACTTCTGAGATCATTGCTCAGTTTAAAGCATTGTTCGAAAATAAACAGTACATTATTTAGCGTTCGGCTCACACACCCAATAACTTTATCTAATTTTTAGTGTTTGTGTAGACTAACACTAACAATTTTTAAGAAAGCGCCGAACATTATATAGTGTTCTGTTCTTCGTTTAAAAACAGAACAAGTGTAGTGATACTGTAGACAAACATTATATTTTAATGTTCTTAAGTGTTTTTTTTACATTGATAAAGAAATGAGCAAACAAAAAATTTTAGCAACGACCGCAGCACCAACAGCTTGTGTGTTGATCGTGTATATGTTTCGTTTGGGTAAAATTATTTTGCTGGCTTTTTGTTTATTTTTCGTATGTTTTTGTGAAAACTGTTTGTTTTTTTTACCCGCCAAAAGGGACGAACATTAATGAAGCGACCCGAACACAATGAAATTTGTGTTTTTTTTTAAATAACCGAACGGAATTAAATGTTCTCATCTTTTGTTGAGTTGGATAACAACAGTAATATTTTTGTGTTTGAAGATGACAAACAGGGAAACGTTATTTTTTTTAATGATTTTCAACACAACCACTATTAGCGTTTGTGCTTTCCCCAAATCTACCGAAGCGAACACTAAGGAGCGATATTTAGTGTTTATTTTCGAACATTGATTTAAATCAACTTAAGTCGTTTAGATAGAGTTTTTCGTATGTATTTTTTTTTGCGGAAAAATAATTTTTTTGTTATTTTTGAAAAATTTCTTAACTCTTCTAAATATTTTTCTAAACTCTATTGAAATTTTTTTCAATTTTTAATTGCAAAGTCAAAGCCAACAAAATTTTGTGAAAAAAATTGCAATAAACAATAATTACATCTTCTTTAAATCTAATACGAGCTCTTAATTTGATTTCATCGTACTGGAATTGGTTTTACCAGCAGAGTGCCCATCTTGCTACAATTTGCCACTAATACTGTGTATTCAATGGAGTTAAGAAAAGCAATTTCATTAAAAACAAATAAAATTGCTATATTCGGCTGTGCCGTATCTCCACCAATAGTTAGAATATTTCATGCGGGATCTATAAATTATTAATTCATCTTTATAAAAAAAAAGTGAAATTTTTTAAAGCGTTTTATAGTTTTCAGAAGGCTGCTTAATATGAAACTTAAGGTAAATTATGGACCGATTATTACAACATATGAAGCTAATTTTGACCAAATCTAACCACAATATTTATATCTGCTACGGTTTTGGGGGCATTTAAATAATTTCCCAGAGTGGGTTTTATATAGGACACATGGTAAATTATGGACCGAACTTCACGACATTCTATACTGTGACTTAAGCTCTTACGAAACTACGAAATACCAAATTCTACTACAAAAAAATTATTTGTTACAGTTTTAGGCGTTCTAAACTGTTTTCCGAGAGAAGGCGTTATATTGGTAAAATACAGGCCGATCTTTACGAAATTTTAAAATGTGTTTTCTAGTCATAAAGAACGAATTTGTACGAAATCTTATATTAATCCGCTAATTATACCAACATTAATTTTAGTTTTTGTAACAAAATGAGGAATTTTTGGGGTGGTGGTTCCTCATTTTAATTCATATCTTTCATCCTACTGTACCAATTTTGTTGGGTTTCAATCCCAAACTGCTAAGGATAACTAGAAGCAATTTGACGTCAAGCAGCCAGAATATATCGTCATCTTAAACGCAAAAGCCCCCTTCTAAAATTTTTGAAACTTAACTTGAGAAGCAAAAACTATTAAAAATGATAAATTGACTGTTAATAACACTGTGCTAGAATTTTACACTTTTTTAGACAAGCCGGACACCTGGCGTTTTAACATAATTCGGGTACGCTGAATTCAATGGTGCTTTTGGATTAGCTCTTGCTTTCGAGATATACCGTTATTTCCCAAATGGAGGAGATGTGCAACCCCCTCCTAGTGGGATATAATGTATGGAAACATGCAGGGTTTCCAAAGTAATGTGGGGATCCTATGACCGAGGCTCGACAAAATTTCTTTTGTCGCTATCGAGAAGGGAACGTAGATTTCTGGTAGGTTTTGTAACGGGTCAATGTTGGACTACGGTATATGCCCAAATGGCGGGACGGCTGAATAGTGATAATTGTAGATTCTGTGGGGTACCAAGGGAAAAGGAGACAGTAGAGCATATACTCTGCTTCTGACCGGCACTCGTGCGCTCCAGGGCGAACTGCCTGGGAGATCATTTCTTCCTAGCTCTCGGGGAAATCTCTGGAATTGGGTAAATGAGACTCCTAGAATTCGTCAAGAGAGTGTAGGGTACTCTAAGTACCATCACATCGGAATGACCTTTTTATAACTTACTTCTGCGGTTTATCATACAACGTGGTAACGCTAGGGTCCTATTTGGTCTATGCGGAGTCATTGTGACCGCCCACTCTAACCTAACCTAACCTTGTAAAATCTAACAGTTGTTTTGGACATTTATAATTTTGCTTATTATGCGTTTTAGCGCTTACTTTTGTAGATAGGGCCTATAGTTTGTTAATAATAAAAACGCAAATATTGGTCAAAAAATTCAAAATAGTTTGTGGACATTTGTGGTCATGCAATACATTAGAATCCATGAAAACTTCGATTTAACATTTTTGGTCTGAGATGAATAATAAAAAATATCGTTTTCTGGTACATTTATTTTAAAATTTTCAATGCGGGTATCGGGAATACGAGCGCTAACTTCGAAAAATGACTAGCACTATTAAATTTAACGTCCTCAAATTACCTTTTGTGGAAGAATTATTATTACGACCTGTACTTAGCAGACAAGTTTATAGGAATTCAATTCATTTTAAATTTAGCAAGTTTTAGTAAATTTTTTTTAAGAGTTACCTTGTGAATAATCCTATTGTGAATATTCGAAAGGATATTTGTTTGGAATAACGACTAAATTTATTAAAGTCGCTTCTACCAAGATTTTCTTATGAGCGTATGCTAATCATTCGTTAATGTTCAACGGTCTATACGGTCATAAAGAGTTAAACCGCAAATGACGAACTCCTCATATTCACTTTTAGGTTAATATAAATAAAAGTCCGAAAACATACTACAGGTAAAGCAAAATTGTGTATTAAAAATGTAAATTTCCCATATGAGTTAAAAGAACTTCCTTCGCATTTTATGCTCATAAAACTACAATGATTTCATTCAAAAATGCAAGCAAGAAGGAAAAAGGAACTACAACGTTTTTATCTTAAAGAGACTTGTTTTAACGACTATTAAATCTTCATTGTGCAACTAAATACACGACCTTTAGACAGGACAACCCGAAAATCATACAACAATTTATATATGACTCAAAGGGCATACAAACTAACGAATAGATAGAGATTTGTACATCTATAAATACCTGCATTAAACAAAAACTCAGCATGATGTCTATAAAACCGTAAAAAGTAATTTAACATTCAAATCAATGAATTTAAAATTTTGTCAATGAATAGATGTTAAAATGTTAGACATCATATTAGAACATATTTCGTGAATGACAATAAAACAGGCCAAGTAAAACAGCAGAGGTTTGTGATAACATTGGCGTCAGTACACTGCAGAGTAATTGTTGTCTAATAGATTGTCATTCATGTATTTAGTTTTCTGCTTTTCACTCGAAAAAAAGATCCTTTACCTTTAGATTAGATAAAGAGATTTGCGGAGGACAACATGGAATTTAATTCTTATTGGTAATGGCTCCAACTTAAATTGACCAGCATAAGATCATAAATCTGTTGGCACATTTTGTAAATTTCAACTGGCCATACTGGTACAGATATTTCGATGTATTTTAGGTATGTGATAATAGGGTTGCATCAATATAAAATTGAGATCACCACACACATTCCAAGTGGATGAAAATTTACGATGATCGCTTCAACACTTCAAACGTTTAGCGAATTTTCGATAAGATACCAGTCGAATAGGACCATTTACTACAAAGTATTTTAGTAACCTTTATTTTAACCAGCATATCTACTTAATTCAATAGTAAAGGATTTTTAGTTAATAATGCCGTCCAATCTTAATGTTCTCTTTAGTCAGATGTTATATTGCATTGATGCATTTAAAATATTTATACTACTTATGTGTTATGAATAAAAATTTACTTGGTTATGATATATTATACATTAAAATCGAATAATATTAAAAATAACTATACTTCTTTCTATCACAGAAAAAATTGTTAATAGTTTTTTATCAATTAAAAAAGTTGTTCAAAAAGTATTAAAAATTAATTAATGTGATAGTTGAATCAATGTTTTTTTTTGTTTAAAAAATATTAAAAATATAATTTTGATTTAATTAACATTTTAGTTCTTTTGAAATAAATTTTTCATTAAAATATTTATTAAATAACAAGAAAAATTTTGTTTAAAATAAAAAAATTAAACTTTTGTAATTGTTGTTGGAAATTGTCAAAATCAATCAACACATTGTTTGAAACGGAAAATTTTTTGATAATTTATTTAATTAAAATTAAAAATATCACTTATTGAAAAAAAAAATATTCCAGGTTTAAACTTTTTACAATTTTTAGTAATCAATATTTTGCTAATGGCTGCAAAATCAACAAATGTGTTGCTTGATTCTATGAATTTGGTATAAAATTGATGATTAGAGACAATTTTTAATTTTTTCTGTGATTTTATCGTTAAATGTCTATTAATAGCTAACTTAAACTATATTTTAAGTACTCTACAGAGCGGTATTTATTATACCATAGAGGAGAAAATCCTTGCGCTAAAGGCCGGCTAAGCAGAAAAGCTTTATTTAGTGATTCGGGCTTTGGATATTTGGGATTTTTGATTCTGGATTTTGAGTTTCGGGCATTTGGTCCCAACCCAGAAAAGTATATATGTTTAAAAGTACTTTGAAAGAATTATTAAATAAAAATTCGTCAATAAAAATAAGGTAATTTTTCATTATTTTTTTTGGCATTTTTTCACCACTTTTGCTTATGATTTTCATTTAAATTTAAAGTTGGGTTTTATTTCGTTTAGGTAACTTTTTACATATTTTTTTGGCCGATATTGCTTATGCCATTTTGCCAGCAGCTTCCTAAAACCAACACCACAATAGTGAAGAGTGATATAAAATTATTGATTTAAGGCCCACCTTTTTGTATACCGACCGACTAATAATCACTTTCTGAGTTTAACTAACTACGTCCTTCCGTCCAACTGACTGACCGGGTGCCCAGCGGGAGATTTTGAAAAAAAAAACATTTTAATAATTCTGTATTTTGTAAACTGTTTTATGCGACAATAACGGAGTTTCATGTTTTGGATTTGGGATCTATAGATATATCATGAAGACCGCCAAGAGATTCCCCAATTAGGCCACTTAAGGAATTACAAAAATTTAAACGGTCCAGTACCCATGTTCTGCAACTTTACTCAGAACTTCTCGCATCGAAAAGATGTGAAACAAAATATTCCATCGTTTCTCGAAAAGTGAGAAAAAACTGTGTCTGTAACTCATGTCGAAAACTATCAAAAGAGATTACGTCGTTACGTTATAACTGTCATAACATTGCACCCGAAGTCGCTGTGACATTACAGACGTTGAGAACGCCAGTAACACATATCGTTGACGGCGACAAAAATTTACTAAAATTGAAAATTTTTCAACGACGGCGGCGGAAATACAACCGTCGGCTATACCAAATAATGTAAAGTGCGACTTGCAAACGAGCTTTGAAAAAATTCAAAATAATAAATAAAGCAAAATAATTAAACATTGGAAAAATGTGCCAAGAACAAAATGTTATTATTATTATTCTAATGTTAAAATTTTTTCTCGCCCCATTATTATTCATGAGTCTTTTGACAGATCAAAGCGGGAACTTTTCTCACAAAAATGTTACAGACACACTTTTTCTGTAAATTGGCGAGTAATTTCCTTACGTGACAGCTCGCCAAAAAAGTTACAGACACAGTTTAGTAAGAAAAACAGATGTTTGTTCCAATTTATGGCATTTTTGTTTCATTTCACACATTTAAATCGAAAAGTTTTTTGGCGCGAGAGTTACAGAACATGGGCACAGGTTACTTAATTAAAGCCCGATTTTAAAAAATTTTTTATCAATTGAATTTTAAACTTAAAAATGGCAAAAAATTGCTTTTTTAAAATATAAACTTTGAATGAATATAAGATTTCGCTTTCAAAAGATTTTTTTACAATTCTTTCACTAGGATATTAATTGATTTGAAGGTAATTTCCAAAAAATTGTGATAAATGTGTGTCTTCTAACTGCAAAATACTAGGCCAAAGAAGTTCAAAAATAGCGAATTTAAATTTTCAATATCGAATATTTCCCAAACTGTAGGAAATAAATTATGCATTGGGAAAGTAGGGCTACTTTAGGAACATATAGCGGCCCTCATGATGTGCCTATTAACCCCAAACCCAATAGCCGTTAACAAAATACAAAATTATGTCCATGTTTTTCCAAAATCTCCTACAGTGTGGTAGCAGTGTGGTAGCAATGTCTACGAAAATTCAAAAAAAATCGCCATGAGGACGATTGAAAACGGAGCCAATGCGTTCATAATTTCGCTCTCCGTATTATAATAGTCTTGGCGCCTATTAACCATCTTATTATGTTGGTATTTATATCAAATTTTGTTCAAACATTTATTAAATCATCTTACCAAATTAATTTAACCACTCACCAAAATTTTGTTAAATGCTAAGACTTCTTTATTCATTTTGGTATTAATACAAAATTTGTCAGCGATAACTTTTATAATATAATGACGAAATGTTGGGCTGGTATGTACAGCATTGACCATAAGTACCATATAAACTCCTTCCCACAATCACTTTATGACGAAAATTCTCACATTTATGTTAATATCGATACAATATTCGACACAAAGAACTATCATATGAATCTTTAATTCTTAAAATAATTTCACTGGTGTTGCTGGAGTTTTCTTTGATAATTCGAAGGCCTTTGATTTGGTTTCCATGAAATAATTAAAAAACTTTGTACTATAGGAGTTTCGGGCAAAACTCTAGATTTGTTTTCCAGTTTTTTTTAGCAAACAGGAAACAGTTCGTTCAAATTGGGGAGTCGAAGAGTGCAATGCTACCCGTAACCTGTGGAGTCCCACAACGAAGTGTTCTTGGTCCTTTACTATTTACACTTTTTATTAATGATTTAAAAAATATTGGTTTCAACGGCAGGTTGAATAAACTATTTATTAATTCCTCTAAGACTAAATTTGTAAGAATTAAACCATATAAACTAAGAAAAGATGATGAAATGGTAGTATATGTAAATGGGATTGCCATACCTCAATCTACTATGGGAAAATAGTTACTTCCCAGTAAAAACTTTGCCTACAAAATAATGTGTTGAGTAATCAGAAAATATAAAAGCACTACTTACAATTCTACTGAAAGAACCAATGAATTTTACAAGGGATGTCCCAAAATGAACGCATTCAAAAGTAAGTCATTAATTTTTTGCTTTAATGCATCCAGAAAAAAGGAGTTATAGAAGTTGTTAAAGATGTAGTTATAGAAGAAAGCTACTAAATAATGAGTTAAAGAAGCTATTCATTTTGCAAAAGTAAGCGAAGTTTTTACTGGGTTGGACGTTGTGCTCAGTCAAAATTTACTATGGGATGTACAAATGCTTTTAATGAAGGCAAATATTTCACCAGGGGTTCGAATATTAGATAAATTTAGGAATAAACTAAACAGCGAATCAAAATTACTTATTAATCAGTCTCTACTACATTCCCATTTTACTTTCCTGCAGAATTCATAGTTATTTGAAGTCACTTAAATCAGCTCAGAAAAACATTGAAACTTGTTTTAATCTACCTTTAAGGTATTCTACACTGGACTTGTTTCAGATGTACGCAACAAATATACATATTGCCTATACGAGGATTGTATTAACAAAAAGTTTTAATCTATGTTCGCAAGACACTGAAAGAAAATGAACAGCGATCTGTGCAATTTGCTCAAAATATTAGTCGTACACAGAAAAAAAAAATTTGAAAATCAAAAAAATAAAACAATCTTATTTAAAAAACAGCAACAAATCGAGCCAAGCTGGTTTTTTTTTGTTTAACAAATTTTCGTTTTTATTTTTAAAACTGCAATGTTTATAAAAAAATTTTATAAGAAAAAGTAAAAGTTATAGTCAATTTTAATATGTTATTTACTGACGATGCTAACCAAGAGTTAGCGAAATATCGATAGAAATAAATAAATATAATATTTTATAAAAAAAGACCTTTAGCTTAAACAACTAAAAATATTTATATTATTATACAACTTATTTTTTATGTGCTAAAATAATTACAAAAATTCATTGGGTGTACATATTTAAAGGAATACTTTTCTTCAAATGTTCTTACGTTTTTTAATGTTTGCTTGTTTTATAGAATACAATATTCTTTGAGTAAAATTAAAATTTTTGTTAATATATATTAATTCGCTTTTATATTTAATGTTTTCACTTTTTCAATCACTTTAACACTTACAATTTTAATCTTTAATTAGAATTGTGGTTATTTTTTTGAACTAAAATTTATGGTTTTTTTTTTATTATCAATTCTTTATTAATAAATTGTTTACAATATGTTATTGCCTCTGCGTCTTGAAGACATTTTAGAGGCGAATTGGTAAATAAAAATTATATAAACTAAAGTATATAGTTAAAAAAAAAAATAAGAATAAAAAACAATTTTTTTTTTAAGAATAAGACTAAGCTTTAAGCTATAATTGAGATCAACTAATAATCATAAAAGAAGCATTTCTAAATTTTGTAAAAGATGCTTTTTAACATTAGTTTTGAAAATAGAAATTCTAACAATATTTCTTATTTTCTCAGGAAGGTTATTAAACTCCAAACTACCAATGTGTTCTACCCGCTGTTTTGTGGTTTCCAATCGACATCTGGCTACTCTTAAGTTCGTGTAATTCCTTGTGTTGAAAGCTGTTTGATTTCTTGAAAACGTAATTGTATGGTATCCAATTTTATTCAAAGATTTAAAAACATATAGCAAACGTTGCATTTTGTGTAAACCGTGTACAGGAAGAATAGTTAAAGCTATGTCCCTATACAAAGGTATTGCTGAATATAACAGAGGCAAATTAAAAACTATTTTTAATGCTCTATTCTGAGCTCTCTGTAGAGATTTAAATTCATTGGTTTTTATAGCCATATATAATAGGCAAATAGTTTAAATGACTGTGTATCAAAGCCTGATATATATCCAGTTTTGTTTTCTGGTTGAATTTATTCTTAATCTTATGTAGTAGACCAACTACGGATAATACTTTGGATTTAAGTTTCGGAATATGTGTATCCCATGAAAGATTACTTTGCAAGTGCACACCAAGATATTTTGTTGTAAAAACTTGATTGTGAACTAAATATGGTCTAAATCGCAATATTTTCGTTTTTTCAGCGTTTAGCTTCAATCTATTAAGGTTAACAAATTCTACAATAAGTGCAGAATCGTACTCCATATGAGCTTTTAAAACAGTTTCATGTTTATAGGGATAAAAAAGACTAATGTCATCCGCGTACATAAACATTTTCCCATATAACTGAAGATTTTGTATATCATTTACATAAATTTTAAATAGTAGTGGACCTAATACGCTGCCTTGAGGAACTCCATATTCAACGGAACCAATAAAACTTTTTTCGCCATTCACCTCAACATACTGTTTTCTATTTTCCAAATAATTCCGCAGCAATAATAAGTCTCGTCCATTAACACCATAGCATTTTAGTTTATTTATCATTATATCGTGATCGACAAGATCAAACGCTTTAGAGAAGTCGTAAAATATACTACCAACACCACTGAAACCATTATCCAAACCTTTACATATATTATTAATTACGTTTATAACTGCTTCTTCCGTGCCACATCCCCTTCTAAAACCATATTGACAATTATAAAACAAATTATTGTCCTCAAAATATAAAGAAAGCTGTCTGTAAAGTATCTTTTCAAAAACCTTATCAATTATTGGTAACAAAGCAATTGGTGGAAACTTTTCTATCAGTTTAGCTTTAGACTGATTATCAATAACAATTTTAATTAATTTTCATGTTGTAAAATTCCTTTCTTCATAAAAATAATTTAATGAAAATTAAATTTGATGAACTTAAGCCTGATTAAAATATTAAAAATTTGGATTAATTGTTAACTTTTTAATCTTTTTAAAAGACACTGTATCGAGCTATATTTTCTAAATAGCGCTTGAAAAAAATGCCGTTAACACTGTTGTAGAAAAATTGATAAAAAAGATTTCTGTCAACTTTTAAAATTAGAATGCTTTTTTTTTATTTTCAATAACAAAACTGTTTTGATTTTAATACGTTTTTCAAAATTGTTAAACTAAAAAACGAAAAATTTTTAATTTTAAAATGTTTTTTCTGCTTTTTATAGTAAAAAGAAATTGCTGCATTTTAATATAAAGGAAAACCTTTTTGTTCCTAAAATTTTTAGTTAAAAAATAATAGTTTTTGATACAAAAACGTACATTTTTGTTTTAAATATGGTTTTTATTGCCTAATTTTGTAAACCACACCGTTTCTTTCCAAATTAAATTGAACATTTTTGTTCTAAATTTTTTTTCAAAAAAAAAATGCTGCAATTTAAAAATAAAAATGCAAAATTTTGGTTTAAATAGCGTTGTTTGGTTTAGTGTACGCAGCGATATACTAGACAAGGTCATAGCTTAAGTTACCCTAGATGCCATCTCGATTTAACTAGGCAAAGAATTTCAGATGCTGGGCGGCCTATTGAATATAATCAATTGCCTGAAATTTTTAGGAAATAGAAATACTACAAAACATAGAAAAACTTTTAATGTTAATCTTAAATTCAACTTATATTATTTTTATTAAATATTAGAGTATTCATTCGGTTAATTTAAAATTGTCTTTTATTTCGATTCAGGTTAATTTCAGTCGATTCAGGTTAATTTCAGTCGATTAACCGATGAAAAAAACCATAGTTAAGGAATTCGGAAATGAACGTTTTTGCAGAATTTAGAAGTGTTAAAAATCTTGAAAAATTTAAACAGGACTCTAATGGCAAAATGGAAGATTTTATATGTTTAAAGAAATCCACGAAAAGGACTGAGAAATTAGATATTCTGTATAATGGGCCGCGTTGCCACGACCAAAAAAAATTTTAAACAAATTGTAAAAATAAAGTAACCAAAAGCGAAAAATAAGTAACAAAAATTATTATGTTTGTTATGTTATGTATTATATAAAACGTAAAATTTTTTCGCACTAAAGAAGGAATTGTGTTTGTTTGTATCTTGTAGCATCATAAACCTCTGGACCGATTTTTTTTAAGGTTTAACAGTTTTTTTGCTGATGGTCTGTAAAGAACAGTAGGCTGTATAATTTTTCAAAATTTTCATAAATGTTTAAAATCTTATGACCTAGAGTTATCAACCTTTTAATATGAATAGCCGAAATAGAATCCTATTAAACGGGATGGCATCGGAAGAACCTTTGACCTTATCGAATATCCTAAAAAGGAGTATAGTTAGACCTATGAAGAATTAAAGTGGCATGTAATGGCTTTAAGGTATATACTTTATATGGTTAAGTTGATAGATAGTCTGTTAAAGTTTTAGCTTTTTTAAGTAGATTAAAAAAGTATGTATTGTTTTTAAAAAAGTAACCAAAATGGAAAAAAGAACACAAGTACACATTGGGAAAGAAAGTGACCAATTTTGGTTAAAAGCAACCAAAACGGCAACGCTGATTATGGGTTGGTTTCGATTTATCCAACATCTACGTTAAGTTAAAGAATTTTTTCCAAGTCAAAACTTATCAAAACTAAAGAAAAAATTCGCTTAAATCCTAAACATTTTAATCAAATTATTTTTCTAAAAGATTCTTTTATAAGTTCTCCTTAAACTATTAAAATTACTGATAAAATGATTTTTTAATCAATACATAATCGGGCATGTTCTGTCAATCGAAATGAAGTGATTAAAAATCGCACAAATTTTGAAAACGATCCAGTAAAGAATGTTCATGAAAATATTCCTTTGTATATACTTCATACTTTGTGTACTAATAACCTCTACACGAACCACAGTTGAAAAAATATGTTCACCATAGTTTTTGTTTGCTCGTTTTAGTTCAAGAATTGTTATGTTATTGTTATTTATTACTTATAAACTCCAAATAATAAATACTTTTACATTTTTATTTATTGAAATTACTTATTTTATAAAAATAAACCTCGATTAATTAATCGAGCGATTAACCGATTAAAGCGAAAGCCCGATGAAATGAATTCTGTATTAAATATGCATATTTAAATATTGAATTAAACTTGTATAAATGTACTTACAAACATTTATATCATCATTATTATTATTAATTTTTTCTTCTATTATTTTTTTTTTGTTTCTTTCGTATTTTTTAAATTTATGTTCTTAAAGTAGCAAACAAGTTGCATTAAGCCCCTATTAAGCCTTTAAGGCCCCAGCGCCTTATAAATCTGTAAAATTATCAATGAATAAAGGAATTATACAAAAAAAAAACTATTGTTTTCGAGGCACCAAGGAGGCATTTAAAACAATAATGAAGTTATTTTTCGCGAAAAGTCGATTTTGATATATTATATATCATATATAGTATTCTTAAATGTAATATTAACTAAATATTTTTCAGATTTTCGAAAATAGTTTTAATAAGTACCACTTTTCCTAAAATTGGATTCCAAATACGTAAATTTTATTATTTTGAATTGTACGGGTGACCCTGTCTAACTTAAGAATTACAAATTAAAAATTAGAAACTGCAGATTTCCACGCCGCACAGTGGGAAATTTTACGAGAAGGCGGTCAAAATTGCATAACTTTTGACTGGATCAGTATTTTTTTATGCGATTTTTTTTTGCTCGATAGGTGCGATTTTAGGCTTTAATTTGCGCTAAGTTATGGGAGTTCAAAATGCATTTTTATTTTTTTGTTGAGTTTCGGTGTAAAAGTTGAATATTTCAAATATGATTTTTTATAATTTATCATTATTTGTCTTGTATTTTACAACTGATACTTATTTTTTATTGTCGAACTTAGACCCTGTCAGAAAATGCCAATATTTGGCCCCTGCAAATTTTTTAGTTCAAATATTCACAGGAGCCAAAGGTTGGCTTTTTGGGACGAGACGAGTTGTTATAAGGATAAAACTGAAAAGAAATATTTTGAAAAATGCCCAAATAGCATTCTTGGCTATCGATAACATTAATTCAACTTTTATTTTTGGTTTGAGATGTATGTGTATTTTATTTTTATATATTAATACAAATATATACTTAAATCAAAAACAAATTATAATCTATAAACAATTTTAAATTAAACAATATTAGTAAGAATTTCTTCTAAATATCTTTGGGTTTCATTTTCCAGAAGTTGTTTAGCTTCTTCCTCTAATTCTAATAAAAAAACAATAATGAAGGTAAAATTATGAATGCATGCAATTTTATACTCTTGATAGAAGTTTTTTTAAATGATCTTTTGTTACCACTTCTTTAAAACATAAAAACCCTTTTTTAAATACAAATTTCACGTAAAATATAACTGCGTGCTAGTTTTTTTTTACCATTTACCTGCTCTTTTTTTAAATTAAGTTGCAATTTTCAGGTAATTAAACTATGTAGTTTATGTTGCGGCTATTTACTAATGTTTAACCTTTTAACTTACTCAGAAATCTAACGTGTAAAGCCTATAGTACACGGAATGTAAAAAGTCACATGCGCATGTGGTTCTGACGTAATTTTGTCGTCATCACACAACACGAACTTGCTATTGTGGCTTTGTAGTGACGTCAAAATTACGTCAGAACCACATGCGCATGTGGCTTTTTACATTCCGTGTACTATAGGCTTTAGTCTATTTATCTCGCCTATTCGTTTTGCAGCATCCGTTCACCCACAATGAGTTCATAACAATGGCAATATCTTTACATTCTCCAAATTAATTGATAACCTGACGTGCTAGATAATTTATGTGGCCTGAACTGCTGTATTTGTCGAAAATTCTTTAAGATTCACCTTCTTTAATTTCAGTAATGTTTCCTTGCAGGACTTATTTTGTGAACCGAATATCTTACCTTGGGTCACAGAAATTGCTGTGCTGTAGTTCGCAAGGTCGTATCCAGACGTGTGTACAATGGGGTTAGATTCTGGACTACAAGGGAGTACAGATTTTTTTTGACGCGTTTTGACGGGCAGGATTTATGCTCTATAAAGTAGGAAGTTTCCGGGAAATTTTAACATTAAAAAAAAAAAAAATTAAATAGTTCTAGAGGTCGCAGAGTTTAATGCTTTAAACCACGTATAGCTAATAAAATAAACTAATACACAAAACTTATTCTGTCAAAAAATCTTAAAAAACAAAAAAGTTATGAGCATTTCAACTTCAAAAATTGACTCGGAAATTCAAAACTATAACCAAATATTGAGAAAGTCCATTTCGGACCACCCTGTTCTCAATGAAATAGTTGAAATTTTTTGGCTCCCGAGGTTCACTAGTATTTACTTTCACATGAATAAAAAATTTTAAAATCGGAGAACATAAAAAAAATTAATTTTGGCCGCCTTCTCAATATATGAACCAGTGTGCGCCGCTTAAAACCTTGGAAGAGCTTTTATATCTTTTGATAAACAGCAAAGCTTAACGTAAAACCACCCAAGAGGGCAGCAACTGACAACAAAGTAGTCCCGTGGTAGATCTTTGGTGGTAGAGACCGGTTCTAGTTCTAATACTTTGTCATTGGAGGGGGTTAATTGACACCAGTCACAGAATCTCAATGAACGTACTTAGTGTCAGTTACTACAATGTAGTATTATTTCAATACAATGTAGTAGTTTTTCAATAAAACAAGTCCTAGAATTATATTCAAGAACCCAATTTTAAAAAGTACCAAAAAATGTGTCACAGCACCGCTGAAGGCTGTACTGTAATTCATTACTTTTTCTACCTTTTTGTCTTCATAAGCCAGTTAAGGGATTGGTTCTTCTTTCACTGGTCATGAGTCCTTTCTTTTTGTAGTTCTTCTATTTTCACAAATCCCAGGACATGTCTGTTGGACCAATTGACAAAATTTTCATCTGGACTTTATGTTCGCTGCTTTAATATTTTATTTTATCTCACAAAATCCTTGGCAATTACAGTTTTATAAATTAAAATTTTTAAACATGATCACAAATAATAAAAATGTGTACAAATGGCATATCTACCAGTTTTACGCGTTTAAAATAGTTTTAATTTAATTTTGTTTTTGAATAAATTTCAGAAGCACTTCTCACGCCATTTACTAAATTTGTTCTTCTTCTTCATATTTGTTTTAGAGCAATGCTCCAATAGTTTTTGTGGGACATCATAAATTTCCTAAAACATTTAGTCATACAAAAGCAACAACAAAAATAATAATAATACACCAATTAAACAAATGTTACGCTTGACTAATTTAACAAATGTAAAATTATACAAAAGCAATATTTAAATTTTTGTTTAACAAAAAAAAAAAAAAATAATAATACAGGTAGAAGAAAATATAAATTCAAAAAAATAATTTATGCAAAAAACTTTTATACTCCGAAACAACATCTTGCACAAGATACACAAACGAACAGATACTTTTGACTTATTCATACGCATATGGATGTTAAAACATGTTAAGATGTGTTTACATTGTTTAGACCATTTCATACATGTCAAAAAAAAAACATAAGATACACCGGTCAACTGGTCAAATAGTGTTCACTTTTTGGTTTCAAATAAAAAACAGCAACAACAACTCATAAAAGCAACATTTGTCTACTGTTGGTTTTTTTCGGGTATAAGACAATCGAACGGATACCCCAGCCATACTAGAACCAACAACTTTTTATTCAAGACAAATTTGAGACATTTTTATGGTCATTTGGTCAAATACAATACGACAAGCATATAATAGGAGAACAAAAGATGACCGAAAAGTGAATAGACCTGCTTTTGTATTTTACTTAAACACTGGTCAAAACAAAACAGGGACACTTGAATAATTTATTGACTGTTTCCGTGGGTGAGCAATTATTCATATAAAACGAACTAAACGACGAATACAAGGAATAAATTATTTATTTTTAAAACAAACTATCTAAATTTTAGACCTAAAGTCGTATGTTAATATGAAATTTGTCAAATTTTCATACGCATCTATCAATTTAATTAACAAATTCTACAAGTTTCACTTTTTCGAAGACTTTCCATTATTTCTTGATTGAAAAGCATTCAAATTGGGCAATTTTCTTTGTTCATATCTTCTTCATAAACAGGGGTAGTTCTGTGTTTTTTTTTCATTTAATTTTGTAATTTTACATGTTTTAACATGCAGATGTGCTTGTAGAAAAAATACTCGTTCATTTAAAAAAATACAAAAAAGTCATCATAATCTTTTTGTCGCTTTTTGCATAAAAGACTTAAAAACGACATAACGCGTTATCCTTTTTCGTTAAAAAATTCGCAGTTCCATTAGATGCTTTTCAAGGTTTTTGTAGCTCGCTGTCACTTTGATTTGTTTAACGTGTGCATTTGACATTTTACTCGTGATGGATGAGTGTTAATTATGATTTAAAGTATGATGGGTTGGTTTTTGTTTTATCTTAAAATTATAAATAGACAATTTTGCATACAACAGTTTTTTTCTTCTTTTTAATTTTGAAACACATGTTAATAAGTTTTAAATTAAAATTTTTAAAAAAGGGAGTGTGGTTGTGTGTTGGCAGAGTTGTATAACCCCTTCTTTGGAACACGTTGATGGATTATTTAAATGCAATTTTCATACCTGATTATAAAAATATTTTCAAATTTTAAAAATCTTTTGATCATTTTTGTTTATTTTATTTAATCTAAAAATTATACATATTAACGAGTTAATGGACATATTTCGTAAAAAATTTTGTATGAAAAATTTAATAATTTGCTTATGATTGATGGTTAAATTACTTTAGTATTAAACAAATGCTAGAGGTAGATATTTTACTAACCTCATTGAAACTTCCATTTATCAAATGCCAATATTCTTTGAAAAATATATGTATATAGAAACAAGTAAGAGTGCTGTAGAGTCGGCTGTGCCGAATCTTTGATACCCTCCGCCGACAGTTAAATTATTTCAGCAGTGATATCTACGTGATATCTATTTATTATTAATAATCTTTATAAAAACAGACGTCAGCATTAAAATTGGTTGCGGTTTAGACCTTTAATAAATTATTGACCGTCAATCAGAAAGTTCTATGCTTTTTTAGTTAGCAATTTTAACTAGCTCGAGTAAAATATCATGATTCGTAACAGTTTAAGACGAACTTAAATTGTTTTCAGGACGGGAGTTTATATTGGAGCCTTGGTAAGTTATGGGCCAATCCTCCCAAAATTCTGCAAAGTTTGTTTTCTGGTATAACCAAACATAAATTTCAATACAGAGGTAAAATAAGTTTTAGCGCTTACGATGAAATTAAGAAGGCTGCTAAATATGGGATCTAAGGTAAATTATGGACCATGTATCACAAAATTGCATGAAATTTTTTCTGACCATATGCAGCTAATTTGGAAGAAATTTTACTGCAATACCCAGTTAAAACTTCGCTTACTTTTTCAAAATTAATAGCTTCTTTCACTTATTATTTAGTAGCTTTCTTCTATAACTACGTCTATAGCATATTTTATAACTACTTTTTTCTTGATGTATGTAGGTAAAAAACCATGGCTGTGGAGTCGTTGAAAAATGTTGTAACACCGACTCCTTCCCCTAAAATTTCTTAAGTACGACTCCGACTCCAACTCCGTCACCGACTCCTATTCTAACCTTGACGCTAAATGTTTGTGAGACTGGTCCTTATTTGACTTTAAACTCTTTTTTTAATTCAGTACCTTCTAAATGGTTAAATTAGCAAGAAAATGATTCTGTAAAAATTTTAAATCGATATTTTGATTCTAACGTGCCGTGCCGCATTGAGCTTTAACATACTAGTTATTAACATATAAGTAGGAGAGTTGCAAAATATTTTATTTGAAATTTGGGGAAAATGCAAGAAACATATAGCGAGGGATTCAATGGGCCAAAATGAGTTAACTTTTTTGATTCTAAAGGGTTTTGTAATTCTTGACTAATAATCAACAGTTGAAAAATTGAAGCCAACTCAAATATGGAAAAATCATAGATTTAATTTTGGAGCATACGAGTTTTGTTACGAACTTTCGAAAGAAACGAGTTTTGCTTCAATCCGTATGGGATCATTGAACTTCGGTATATTTGAAGAGTTATATTTATTTATTAAAATTATGAAACAGAGCTCAAAAATATAAGGGAGAGATAAACTACACCAATTCATATCCCTTTCAAAATACGTTTTTTATACTGTTCTTATTTATAGATTTGTGCACTTCTACAGTCCTATCTAATGTAGTTTTCGAGATGGAAAAGTTGAAAACAACACCAAGTCCAATTTGACAAGTGTACTTAGTGCTGTTTACCACAGAATTTGAAGAAGTGATGTCTTTTGTTTTTAATATATATATGCATGTATATAAATTAAAAAACTGCCAATTTGGTTTTGTTTTATTTATAAAGTCAAATATTTCGACTAACTTTGTTAATCATTCTCAGAAAAATTAAAAATATTTTTATTAAAACATGCAAATGCGTCTTCAATTGTTACTTCTACAATTTTTATAACTCATTTTGAAGAGAAACGTAACGTAAAAAATGTTGTAAGCCTTCTATTATTTTTGGGAAATAGCACTCCTTTTGTTGTTGGACTTGGTGCTCTTTGTCTCAAGGCATGGAAAGGTACCAATACCATCATAGAAGGTTACGAACCTTTTATGACGTAATTTTATTAAGGATATCATCGACATAAAAAAACATATTAGTATCATATAGAATATTCGGCAAATTTTTTAAACAAAAATATAATCATTTGTGATTTTCAACATTTTTTTGCGGTCTGCTGTAAAGGTTTTAAAATGTGGCTGGATGTAGCTTATTTCCCACCTGCAGAGTTAAAAAAAAATATGCTTTTTTAAACAACTAAATTGAAATATTCTTCATCAGTGCGTGTACACTGCTTTTAACATTGCTTTTTCCGTTCCATAATCAATATTATTATTGTCGAAGACCGAAATTTTAAATTGCAAGTCTTTATTATTTTTAATTTTCCCCCAAGTGAGTTGATAAAAGAATCTTCAAATCATTTTTCAGGTAAGCCCCACTTTGATGGCAATTATATCTGGAACAATGTCATGTATTTTTCCGAGTTCCTTTTCCCTTTTTTTTATTTTAATTTACCTTGAAGGTTGGAATTTAAAATGAAGTTTACTTAATGCTTTTCCCACAGAAGCTACAGCAGATTTCAAGTCATATACTATATGGCTACAAAAGTATTTGTTAATATTCGATAAACAAAAAACGACTTGTTTACAAATTAAATTTTTAAGTTCCATAATTCGGCTCTATTTCATTAACGATTTCTTGGCGAAATTCAAGCAGAAAGGTTAAAACAGTGAACCAGCGAGTTTTGTTACAGAAATTTTAGGTCACATCTCATAAATTACTAAAAGATCTGTCAAAATAAGATCTCAATTTTTTCATTTTTGAAACTCACCTACCCATATGTAAAGTAAACTGGCCATTATTTGCTGACTTCAAAATTCCTAAAAGCAGAACCTCTTATGGTCAATTTCACAAATTTATTTAAATATCAATTTTTGTTTAAAATTCTTTTCTTATGTCAAATAAAAATAAAATTGTATGAAAAACCATGGTAGAATATGTACAAGGTAAAGTCATTAGAAATTTTGTTCTCAATTTCAATACCCATATAACGTCAAACAAAAGAAAATATGGGAAAAAACTTAAACAAGCGTCAAAAATCAAATAAATTAATTTGTCATTACATGGGTAAATAATGAAAACTCTCTCTAATGAACTTATTATACTATGCATATTTAAATATGAATTGTAGGGTGATCGATTATTCGACTTTTTTCAATAACCGGTTTCCGAATATTCCGAATAGTTGCTATTTAAAAAAAACCGGTTTTCGGTTAAGCATTTTTAAAATAACCGGTTAACCGGTTTTTATTCGAATACATAAAAATACAAAAATCAAATTAGTTTTTGTAATAAAAAGTTAATTAGAATAAAAACAAAACAATTCACGAAGGTAAGGAACCAACAAAATACATAGATATGACAAAATATGATATGTTCAGACCTAACAAATATTTGACGATAAAATCAAAAAAAAGCGTGACCAGTAAATTGATAAAACTAAAGCATTATTTTAAATAATTTCTTGTTATTTGCTAAACTTTATGTCTAAGATGATAATTGTATTTATGTATAATGTAGTTAAGAAACCCTTAAATAATGTTTGCTCTAGCTAAACGTTTTGCAAAAGCAAACAATTATTTAAGAAAACTAGTGTTTACGTTAGGAGTCAAATATTTAATAGGTGTGAACATAGCTTTAGAATTTTTTAAAAACATTGGTTTTAAAAATATAGGAATGCAATAAATTTATTATTTGACATATTTTCCTAAATTTATTGTAAATGAGTTTTAATTTGTTGCTGGTGAAGCATGTCTATATGAAGCAGTAAACTTCAGCCATATTTTTGAAAAGTAGCAAACAAAACCTCTTATCCAGGATTATATATTTCAATTATTTTTGTTTCAGCATTATAGAAACAATAGTAATATGAACATTTTTTTGTATGAAATATCTGTCAATTCGTCGATCACACAACTTAAACCCTTCCAGGACATTTTTGATTCCTTCAATTTTATTTTAAGTTCTTGGTGTTTTAATAAATAAAACTGATGAATTTTCCCATAACGTTGATTCCGCCGGTATGTTCTTGCTTTAAGCATGAAGATGTGCTGGAACTACTTAAGAGTTTTTCATTCATTATTGGCAGCATATTTTAGTAAAGTATTATTTGCAGTCTCTTAAAAACTGCTTGACCCTGTTAAGTTTTACTTGGCGTATATTTATGTCAAGCTTGTAGACTAATTAAAAGTGATTAATAAGTCGTGATGTATAGAACTTTTGCCACTTATCATTTTAGGGCCGATTAAGCACAATTTTTTTTTAAGTCAGTTCGAAATATCACCAGAGATGACATCTTTGTAAAGCTATATATAGTATTTATAATACTGTCCAATTGCTTATTACTTTTTATGCTGAACTTTTTTTGTAGTACGCTTATATAAGCGATTTGTATTTACATTGCTCATAATGTTTTTTTGAATTTGTTTCATTTTGTTTTGACATTTTTTATAAAAAGTTTAAGTTTGCAAATATTCAATTAGAAAAATACTTAAATTACGGGTGCATTTAAAACAAAAGTAAGGAATAAGTATATAAATTACACATTACTAAAATAACCGGGTAATTTTACTAAAATAACCGGTTTATTCGATATTCGAAAAATGGACATTTTAAAATATTCGACTTGGGCAAAACTAAAATAACCGGTTAAAACCGGTCGAATACTATTCGATCGATCACCCTAATGAATTGATATTTAAATAGAATTGGTGAAATTAGCCATTAAAATTTTTTTATTTTGAAAAATTTTAGAAAAAATTTTAATGCCTAAAATGTTGGAGTCAGCGTCGCTTGTTTTTGTGGGTACTTCGACTCCGACTCCGGAACATAAAACTCAACTCCGACTCCACAGCGCTGAAAAAACCAATGACTTACTTCTGAATGCGTTCATCTTGGTATATCCCATGTAAAATTCATTGGTTCTTTCAGTAGAATTGTAATTAGAGCTTTTATGTTTTTCTAAGTACTCAAGACATTATTTTGTAGCCAAAGTTTTTTCTGGGTATCTGTATCTGTATCTGCTACGGTTTTAGGCGTATTTAATTAATTAACCAGAGTGGGCTTTATATTTGGCCTTTAGTAAATTATGGACCGATCATCAAGGAATGTTTTAGTCCTATAAAACTGTGAAGTATTCAATTTTATTCTAATAGCATTATACATTACCTAACTGTTTTCCGGGAGAAGGGTTTATATGAGGTCTAGGGTAAATTATGGACCGATCTTCACGAAATTTTACAATATGATTTCCAGTCGAATAAAACGAATTTTTGTAAAATCTAATATCATTTCGTCAATTTTTCCAACATTTATGTTAGTTTTTGTAGTTTTTAAAGTGAGCGTGTTTTCAACGGACAGTCAGACAGACGGACATGTCTAAATCGACTTAGAATTACACAAGGATCCAGAATATACTTATATACTTTATGGGGTCTGAGATGAATATTAAAAAGTTTCACACGGAATGACAAACTTTGTATGCCCTCTTCACAACTAATTGTGTTGGAGGGTATACAAATTTGTTCAAAAATATTGTATGACAATAGTTGTTGTTATCCTTAATATTCTCTGGAGGAAGCCTGGACGGACTGTTTTCCGGGAGTATGGCTTATAGAGGTTTTATAGTAAATTATGGACCGATCTTCACAAAATTTCACAGTTTGACTTCTTGTCCTATAAAACTGTGACGTACCAAATTTTATTATGATAGCCTGATTAATTACGGTTTTAGGCGAAGTAGACTGTTTTCAGGGAGTAGTGTTTATAAGGGGCCTAGGGTTAATTATAGACCGATCTTCACGAAATTGAACTTTTGCAAATTCTTCTATCATTCCTTGCAATAGACCACAATTAACGTTAGTTTATGTAACAAAATTATCAATTTTTTAAGGTGGTGGTTCCACATTTTGATTCAAAGCTCTGATCCTACCGAACCGATTTTTTTTCGAAAATTAGCGTGTTTTCAACAGACGGACAGGCGGGCATGGCTAATTCGACTTAGAATTATTTAAGGAACCAGAATATACAAATACCTTAAACATAATATGTTTAATTAAACCATATTATTTTTACCGACAACTATATTTTGATTAAATTAGTCCTTCATCAAGAAGCCACAACCATATTATGGTTGCCTCTAAACATGTTATGGTTAAATATGACAAAAATTTTGTAATTAACAATATTATTTTTCTCAGTTCAAGAGCACGTTGCATGGTTAAAAAGCAACCATGCTATTATAAGTGTTAAACATATTTAAGGTTTTATAAACCGTAACATGTTCAGATTGAGGACTAATTAGGTTTTTGTTGACAATAATATGGTTAAATTAAACATATTATGTTTAAGGTATTTGTATATTCTGGTTCCTTAAATAATAAATAATATGTTTAAAATATTCATTAAAAATAGTGTGGTTGGAGGTGACCATACTTAAACATGTTTTTTCTCTGGGTGCGGAATGACAATCTTAGTACATCCTCTTCACAACTAATTGTGGTTGAGGGTATAAAAATTTGGTCAAAAATATTGTGTTACAATAGTTTTTGTTATCTAAAATATTCCCTGAAGGAAGCCTGGAGTAAAGTGTCTCGAAGTCACCACTTTTGTTGACTGTTTTGATGACAATGTCCATATGAACCCATACGAACTTCTATGAATTTGTTTTTATGGATATAAATGCATTTAAAAATTAATTTTAGAATTGAGTATTGTAATAAAAATAATGGCAGTTTCTTGGCATTAACTTTTTGAGATCCTGTGGATGTTGCCATTTTTTTTAATGAAATTTTTATTCTCTGCTCATGTAATTTGGAAGGTGCAATAAGTATGAATCTGTTTTCAATTCTTAGTGTCAGCTGTTCGTAACCTTCTGTTATTTTGCTTAAAGTAAATGATGCCAGTTCGATCGTATGCCAAAGTACGGATCCAATTAACAGTGGAGTGGGATCTCCGGAGTTATTTTACCTAAAATAAAATGAAATAAATTAAAAAATGAAATATGTATTTCTTAACAAAATTTGCTGTGTACAGCAATAACATTACAATATTTTTATAATAATGCAAAAGTTTTTTGTTATTTTTGAAATATTGAGATTCAAGTTGTATGAAAACGTTATTTTCGACAACGTCACTTATAATTATGCCCATGATGTTCTTTAAAGTTGAAAAAGCATGTACTTTTGGCAAGTTACTTGGGTTTCTAAGGGATATGAGTCATACAAAGACATTGAATTGGTTTATTTGATATTGAAGTCGTTTAAATTTAAGTTACCTTTCTTGTTATTACAATGATATTTTACTAACCAACGTCAGAAAAACATGCATTGATTAGTCTTCCTTGGAATTCTACAAATAATTTCCAAAGAAAATCATTTCTTTATATTTAAAAAAAAAAAATTTTAATTATGTCGTTTTCCATTTATCAAAAAAAAAAAAACAAACTTACAGCTACGTCCCTTTGTTTTTAGTTAATAAAAGCTTAATTTTTGATCACAGAAGTGTAAATATATGTGAAGATATGAAGTTTAATGAATCAATCAAAACCTCGATTTTGAATTTTTTGTAAGTTATGCCTTTTTGCATTTTAGCTAACAATATACATACATATTTTTTCTTCTTTCATTTTGTTTTTAAATATTTAATTTGAAAACACACAAATAATTTCATTTTATACATATATGTATGTACCTATTTAATTTTTTTGTATAAAATATTATAGAACTAGAAAAATAATAATTAAATTAATCAAAGTGAAGCCGGAAAATTAGAACAAACAAAAACAAACGGCCACGAGTTGGGTTTTTTTGTTTTTAGAATTGGTTGTCATTTTATCCAGTCCAAAAATTCTACTTTTTTGACATTAATAAAATGTCAGTTAGAAAAATTTAATGTCACATAAGTAACATGGGGTTCAAAGAGTGGGACACGACCTTATTCGATCTTAATGAAATTTGGTGAGAAAGTACCTTTTATCCTATAAGAAACATATATCAACGCAAAAAAAATAAAATTTTTTTTTTTAAAGTAGTGTCATATTCAAAATGTCCTAACTTCTCCGAATTAGCTAAATGTGTTGAGTTTATTTCTTCAATATCTCGAAAACTACTTTGCATACGAAGATGATTTTAATGTCATTTTAAAGAGAAAACTTGGGGCTACAAAATATATATTGAAAAAAATGATATCTGGAAAATTTTAAAAAAGGACTAAGACAAAACCATATTTTTTATTTGGCTGATTTTTTAAACCGTTCTTTAAAAATCCTGAAACTTTGAAGGAGGTGTTTTTTCTTTTTTAAGATATGATTTGTTTTCTTAAGATATGATTTGTTTTGCAACCTTAAAATAGAATAATTTTGATATTTGCTAAGAACAGACAACCCGGGCACCTGGCGTTTTAGCCTAATTGGGGCACACTAAATCCAGTGATGCTAACCGTTTTTTTTAGATAAGCTCTTGTTTTCAAGATATACCGTTATACCGTCGAAAATGTAGGAGGTTGCACAACATATATTCGCGTAACTCAAAAACGGTTAAGCATATTGAAATTACTAAAAAACATAATTTTTTTGTTGGCAAAAAAAATGATTTTTTACCAACATTTCGAAATTTTTATTTGTTAAAAATGGGAAAATGCAGGTTTGTTTGTAATTTTTCTCAGACATATATAATAAACTAAGTTGCAAACAAAACAAGCCATAAATGATTAAAATCTGTAAACAACTTTTGATTTTATTCGCAAGGACAAAAAAATTTAATTAATTTAGGGATATCATTAAATGCAATATTTGCCCACTAAAACTAAAAAGTGGAGATAACATGTCTCCAGAAAATGTTAAGGACATTAAACTAATTGAGGTCGGTCATGCATTATATCGCACTATTGGCGACTGCTGGGCAGTTATGGGACTTGTTCTTTAATATACTTCTAGTCAGTATGGAACATTTTAGATGGCAGCCCCCTAAAGCAATGAAGATAGCGAATGGGTATGTTAGAAATAAATGATAGAGAGGAAAATAAGATGTGTTAATTTTTGTCTCTATAGCATCACATTTTAATTTATTTGTTTATTTATTTAATATAATTAGTATTCAACTTAAGTATAATATTACCTTTCACAATAGTTACATCTAGAGAAGAATCAAAAATCAAAATGTAATAATTTCCAGCATACAAATATGGCGGTTTAATAAAATTATTTCATTTGGCCCCTGCAGCAGTTAGAATGCTCATATATGGGACAAATGTATGAGCAACTCCACTTTATTATTTATTGCGGAATTTTTTTTAGAAATTTCAATATCCTAAATCGTTTTTGAGTTACGCGAATATATGTTGTGCAACCTCCTACATTTTCGAAATAACGATATATCTTTAAATCAAGAGATAACCTAAAAAAACGGTTAGCACCACTGGATTCAGCGTGCCCCAACTATGTTAAAACACCAGGTGCCTGGCACGTCTGTTCTTTGCAACTATCACAGTGTTCTTATTGCTCAAAATTGCAATATTAAAATTCTATTTTAAGGTTGCGAAAGAAAAAAAATCAACCAAATAAAAAATAGGGTTTTGACTTGGTCCTTTTTAAAATATTAATATTTTCCAGATATCACTTTTTTAAATTGTTTCAATGTATAGTTTGTAGTCCCCAATTTTCTCTTTAAAATTATCTTCAAATGTAAAGTAGTTTTCGAGATATTAAAGAAATAATCTCAACACATTTAGTTAATTCGGCGAAATTGACATTTTGAAAATTACATAGCTTTAGTAAAAAAATTTATTAGACTTCAAGCTTGCTGTCATTTGTGAAAAATACGTTGTACCAAAATTTTACGAAAGCAAGTTTAAAATAAAAAAGATAAAAGGCAGAAATAAGAAATTCAACGGAAAACATACAGTATCTATAGTGATGCGTGATAGGGTTGGCTTTTGTAATTCGTCCTACAACAGATGGATCCGCCCAAAAGTCGCTCGATATCAACTCAACTTAACATCTGGGGAGCATTTGGACAGACAAATTAAAAAAAAAACATAATCAGCAAGCACTCTCTGGAGAAAATTCTGTAGAAAGTGTGGCCAAATATGTCTACTGAGCTAACTTTAAAATAGATGGAATCGATTTCAAAGAGACTAAAAGCCGTCCTAAAAGCAAAAAGAAATCAAACAAAGTATTAGCCACTCCACTTTTCTTAGTACATATATTTGAAAACTGTACACTTTTTTTGACGCGTTAAATACGGATTAAATTTTTTTATTGCACTGTTTTTGTTGTTTTTGAAGTATTTCAATTATTGTTATATTGTAAAAGCATTGTCCAACGTTTTGTAAATGATAATAAACTTCTAAAAATTTAATTTCTTTTTTACTAAATAGCACTTTTTATGTTAAAAAACGAACTGTTTACTTTATTTTGACGTTCACAGTATATGTTCCTTATGCTGGGTACACACAGGGCAACCTACATGCAATCTGTTTCAATGCAACCTCAAAATATCAAAGCGTTTAAATGTTGATGCAATCTGGAATGAATGAAAATTAATTTAATTCACTAGATTGCGAAAATGTGTTGCATAGTGTGTTCCCAGCATTATAGGATAAAAGGAACCATCTCACCAAATTTCATTAAAATCGAAAGGGGTCGGGTCCCACTCTTGGTCGATTTGAGATGTAATTACCCCTATATAAAAGAAACTACAAATTTTGTCAGCGTTTTTTTTTATATGCAGTTTGACGTTTATTATGACAAAAATTGTCAGGTGATGACCCCATGTTAGGGCCTTTGCAAAAAAATTCTCTAGATTTGATATCGTTGCGACCAATTTCGTAATAATGATAGATCTTTTACAAAACAACCCTGAACAATATGGTTGCAAGTTTTTCCAGTACTCATTGATTTTTCAGTTTTTGTAATTAGAAGAACCAACGTTGCCAGATTTAAGAAATTTTAGTCGACATTCTTATAGATAATCACCCCTATCGTGAATAATTTTTTACCTTTTCACATATTTGCGAGCATGAAAAACTTCCATGAAAAAAAGGTAATTCAAAGGAGAATAATAAAGCGAAAAAATGTTCACGGCAATAAATTCCCCTTATCGCGAAAAGTTGTTTCCCTCGTAATTTGTTCACATTTCCCTTAGATTTTCTCACTTTATTTTTGCTAGGGAACCGAACTTTTATGTACTTAGTTCCTCCTATAAATCGAATATTAAGGGCTAGATGCGCTAATAAGGCACACACCGATATATTGGTCAACAAAATCCAGAACATGTCGATTGCCTGCGGACTTGTGAATCTATCGAAAGACAGAATTTTGGAAAATATTTTACTACATAAAATTTAAAAAGTTCAAAAAACTAACATTGTAATCGAACTATCCCTCCAATACTAATCATTTAGCTTTATTATTTTAACTTTTCTTTAAAATATATACGTGTATAGTTTTGAACAAAAATTTCATTGATTTTAGTATTTTCTAATCATTCTTTTTTTTGCTCCATTCACTGGAACAGATAGCGTGAACAATTTTCACATGAGATTCATGATTGCTTTTTTCCCTTCGAGGGGAATAAAAATTTCATGGGAACAAAAATTTCACTTGTTATTCACGATAGGGGTGAATAATTTTACGCTATCATTGAAAGGCCTCAAATACTTACATATACATCTTTAATAGATACTTTTGGTCTCAGAAAGTCTGAAATAGAGATCCATATATCAGTCATTTAAAAATACAATAGCATTGTAATGGTGATTTAATAAAGCTTTTATTCTATTTTGAATATTTCTAAAAATATTAGCTAAAGTTCTTTAAACAATAACATTATCTTAATTAAAATTATATGTATACACACACACACACTATATGCACATGTATACATAAAAAGTTTTATCAAACTTAAAATTGCGGCTTAATATCAAAGTATATCAATGAATTTACCTTTTTTTTTTATCGATTTTCTACGTTTTTTTAAACCTTTTTTTCAATTTTATTTCATCTTTCTTCGCTTTTTGTTTCGCCTGTGTTCCCTCGAATCTCAAAATCTGATCAAAATTGTAGCAATGATGTGCAAAATGTTATTGAAATTAATTAATCACTTTAAAACAACAAATGACAACTAAAAATTGTACCAACAACATCAGTAAAAACAACTACGAACACACAAAAAAATTGGACAACATTTTCAAAGACAAAATCGAACGCACAAACAAACAAATACACACACACAAGTCCAAATATCAATTGAGCTGAGATCAATACATACGACGAACAAGAGAAACAAATAAAGCAATATGTTTTACATATCAAAGAACACAACAGCTTTTTTACATTAAAAAACAACAACTTTAATCGCATCGCAATAAGTTATAGAAAGAAGTAAAGAAATCATTTCAATATTATTGACTTTAAACGACTTAAAAAGATAAAGAAAATTAAACAAAAAAGAAAAACAATCTATACCTATAAAAACATTTCAATATGCGAAACAAAAAAAAGATGTCGCTAAGGATGATGACGGCGATGACGATGCCATTGACAACAAGCGCGCATAGTCATCAAAGGAATATTAAAGGCGGCGGCAAAAGAAAAGCGTTGTATACACAAATGCAACATATACAACAGTACAACATCATTTACATAAATATGAACGTACACATATAAAAACATCTTGTTTCCCAGTATCCATGTGGCAAGTGTGTGTGTTTATTGAGTGTATATTTTGTATCATATGACAATTTCATAGATGATAAAAATAATAATAATAATGATGATTAGGCCGTGACGATGATGATGTTGCCTACAATCAAATAAACAAAACGCCGATACTTTTATGCGACATTTGTTATTTTTATTAAAGGATGTCTCAGTTGTTATTCAAACTCTTGTACACTAACACTCAACCACACAAGCAAATATTTCAATAACTACAGCGATGCCAGACTGGAAAGACTTTTTTCGGCACAATTTTTTGTGAGAATATAATGGGTCGATTACGGAACTGAAGTTCTGTTGCCACCAGCGAAATCAGGCAACGCCACTCATGTTAAAATAATAAATACATCATCAGCGCTGCTTAATTTCGCAGCTGGCAGCTGACAACTCAACTTTATTGGAATGGCCAAAAAATCTCTGAGAACTTTTTTTGTTAAATATTTAAGTTTGAATTCTAAAATACAATTTTCTAATGCCCAGTTAGTTTGGAATAACTTTATGATTTTTATACAAACATTACAATAGTGGAGTTGAGTAGATCTAACGATGTCCGTTCGTCTGGCTGGAAAACTTGTGCACAAATTACAGGTCGCAATTTTGAAGATAATTTGATGAAAGTACATAGTAGAGTGGTTCGGTCCCCAAACAAAAGAAAGTCGAGCCAGTCACCCCCTAGGATTTTAGATCAGTTGAAAAGGATTCCAAAAACATTTTTTTAATTGTATGGACTGGAGTTGGCTTTTTACCAGATAACAGAAAGGTGAATTAACTTTAACGCTGAATGTCACTTATTTTCTCAGAATTCTTGCAGAAGAAACAAGAATTATGTAACATTCAAGTCATTAACAACAATATGCGATACGGAATTTAAAAGGCGTCTCATATAAAAAACAAAAAGTACTGCATTTTGAGGGGTAGAAAAAACTCTTCTTTTTAATTAAAATTTCAGTCTGACTGATGAAATTTTCTTGTTTTTGTGTGCTGATCTACCTAGTTTAATATAATATTTATCTGCAAAAGAAAAAATGGGGCTTACTTTTGTGGCATGGCATAAAAGTGAGCAACTTAAAACCTAGACATACAAAGTATTAGAAGGGCTTTCTTGGTCATAAGAGTTTAATGTCGGAATAAAGTTTCACCAAAGGCAAAAATGAAGCCATAAACGAGCCATGATCGGACATTAGATGGAGTTACTCAGAGGAGTGGCAAAAATTTAAAAAAAATGGAATTCTTTTCAACTTATCTTTAATCCTAGGGGGTGACCACCTCAACTTTTTTTTAACCACCTTAGGACATTGATTCAAATTGACACAAGGGCCAAAGCTTTTGAAAATGTTACAAATCGGTCCATAACTTCACAAAGCCCCCATACAAGCTTCTTTACAGTGCTGAGTCTTTGTGCCCATAAACCATTTTACTATGGTGCTATTTGGAATCGGTCTACATTCCCAGTTAGCATTTTCTATTGTCTACTTAGGAGTCTACTGGGAATCTCATAAAGAGTGTTTTTATCGACGACGACCTCATTTGTTAATGGTAGACGATTCCTCGAGGAGAAACCGTAACACGTGTTGATTTATATGAGAGATTCTTCCATAACACAGCGCAAAACGTTTATATAAATCATAAAGGGAATCGTTTATGATGTACGTAGAGATTGTCTAACGAGTCTTTCAAAAAGCATGCCAAGAATCGTATGAGGCCCATATAGGGATTATTTTACAACTCGTGAAATGCTTAGCCGTATAACTAAGGAACCATCAAGCTTTTTTTCATGACAAAACTTCTAATTTTCATACAATTTTATTAAACAGAAAAAAAAAATTCTCGGGAAAATAATTTCCGAACTCTAATGAAAATGGAAATTGTACTTAACTGTTACTTTATGAATTCGTAAAAATAATATTCAAGAAAATTTGTGTGGTCAATTGCAACATTTGGCAATAAACTTCAAACAATTTAAAAATGATTTCCAAGCAAGGTGAAGGATATTTGACTTTCATGTTCGAAATAATGGCTGCCAAAACATAATGATTTAGTAAATACTTTCGCATTAGATTACATTCATTTAAACACATTAAGTGAAACCAGAAATGTCCCGATTTAAAGTCAATACCTTTAGGTTTATTCTGAAATACATTTAAAAATCTATTTTCTTTATTCTTGTCAGGACTTTTTGCTTTTATTTCTTTAAATTCTATCCTATAAGGAGCATAGGGCCTAATAGCAGAGTACTGAAACGCTCACTTATTATTCAGTCTAGCTCATGAGGGTGAGAAATCAAAAATTTTAATTTCTTCACTTATAAAAGATATTTTTATTAAAGTTCTTCACAAGGAAAAAAACAAACAAAACATGTATGTAAAACACTTTCAGAGTATTCGTGCTGTGGTCGTGAAAATTGTCGAGCACAACAATACAAGTGCGGAGCCATGCTAAAATTTTTTGTTTGCTCATTCCTCATGAGTGAGGAAATGCAAAAATATTTTTAACTTCATGAGTGAATGCGAGAAATATTGCCAATTCATTCATGACTGTGAAAAAAAATTAAAAAATTTTGATTTCTGATTCATGTGGAAATTCATAAATTCGCAAAACTGAAACTTTTTTTTTTCAACTGAATATGGTGAAAGTGCCATAATTTTGGACATAACGTTAAATCTCGAAAAGTCGAGAAGATAGAGAAAAATGGAGATTTTTATTGGAAGCTAGTAAAAATTTACAATGAAGTTCCAGGCCGCAAAATGACTGTTCCCCAGTGTAATTAATATCATAAGTCCTTTAGACTTTTTCTCATGAAATAAATTAATAAATGAAATAAAAATAGAGAAAAAGCTGGATATTCTAACCGCAATCGTCAACGTCATTCGCAAAATTTATAGTCTCTGTGTTTGCTAAATAAAAAGAGTCAAGGATTACGTTTTCCACTAGAAATAAAAGAAGAGGTAATAGTAAGCTTAATGATATTATCTTCTGTATATGTTCTTTACTCATTAAGTGTCTCACTTTAGATTTAAATTAGTAAAAAGAACATCATCTGGTTCTTATATGATTACAAGGTACCGTCCATGCTTTTTTCCATCATGACAATGTTTCATTAAGCTTCTCTTTGTTTAACCGCAGTCACTATCTGTCGTCTGTATCCCAGGATATCAGACCAATAAAATTTTAGAGTCCATTAGCTATCTTTTCTATATTTTTAAGATATTTTCAGTGTTGCCACCTCACGTGTAATAACACATATCATGTGTAATATTTTTATTCATGTGTAGGCCATGTGTAATTGACTGCATGTGTAATTCATGTGTAATATAATAGTTTGACGTTTTGTAGCACTGATTTTTGTTATTATTTTTTCACAAGAAGTAAATAGGTTATTCTTAGCAAAACTTAAAAATTTAGTTGGATCATTAACTACTAATCATTTGGCATTTAGATAGCTTTTGACACAATATTATAACGACGAAACATCCTGGGTACATTATTCTTTTTTTATATTTCAAAGAGAGTGGATAATCGACTGCAAAAGAAATGTTTGAGCTTCTCAAAAGCAGAATTAAAGAAAAAGGGATTCCTTTTGAAAATCTAGTTGGATTTTCATCAGATACACTTAATGTTATGCTTGGACAGTATAATTCAGAAGTTAAGTTGCTTAAAGACGAAAAACCAGTTATTATTTTGATGAAATGCTCGTGCCACGTAATACATTTGGTAGCGTCGAAGGCCTGTCTGAACCTTCCAACATATTTTAAAGTTTTACTTTGTTATATTAGATCAGTGATGCTCATTCAAGCAAACAATTGTTTAGAAGTCCCACCCCTTTGTTTTTAACTCTCATTAATTGAGTTGCACATGTACGGAAGCTGTGTTGATCATGTTTCAAATACAGTGTAGTGTGCAAGATAAGTAATATATTAAAAAAAATATTTTTATGCTTTTACGAAACTCATAAAAGCATAAATGTAGAAGATTTTAGTGAAGTTTTTTTTAGATAAATTTCTTACTTTTAATTTCCAAACATGCTCGCAGTTCACACTGATTTTTTTTAAAAGTAATATTGGAAAATTTCCAATTCTTACTGTTTTTTAAACATTTTTAAATATTAAAATTTTAAAAGTCAATTTAATAAATAGAAAATTTAGTTTTGATTGTATTATTATAAATGTTTTACAGCCAAAACAATTTCTTTCTATTAAATTTAAATAAATTTTGTGCGCTTAGTTTTGCGTATCTCTGTAATTTAAAGTTCTCTCGAAATACATATGCAAAAGCACGACACCATATGCAAAACATTTTTGAGCACCCCTGTATTAGATCTTGTTGTAATAGAAGTACATATTTATAAGGAGTTTCAAGAATATTTTCGCGAAAACGTGCACTCTTACATTTTGAAAAATTTTGGCTTCATAGTAATTTGAGGGCAGACTATTAATGGAAAAAGGTTTTGTGAAATAAAAAATTCCTTTGGAGACAGATTATTCCCTACTTTGCAAATAGTTATTTTTGTTTTAGTCTTTTAAATGAAAAATGAAAGTATCATTTTTTTTGCATTAAATATGGCAACGATATGATTGTTGTAAACAAAAAGCAAATAAAGAGACATTTGAAAAATATATTTGTGTTCGACAAGTAAAAATAAGAAAATATCCGACAGATCCTTTATTTAGCATGTCCAAATGAAATGCAAGTGACCTAAAATGCTAAGCCCTTTTGCAAATTCGAAATAAGAATTTTTAATAAGTTTTGTTCGTTTTATTAAACTTTATGCTTACAAACAATTTTAGATCAAAAAGGCGATTTTATTGAAGAAATTCAAACGCCAATCATACCTTGTTGTTATTGATTTTGTAAAGTTGTTTGCCTCTCCTGCAAAAAAATAAAAAGTTTTGTTTCGCCCTTTTGCATTTAGAGTGACGATATTTATGTTTATTTGCTTACAAACAAAAATTCTATACATAAATATTACCGCTTTTAGCTTTATACATTTTTAGGGGGTTGTACGAAATAAAAAGGTGGCAATAATAAGTTTTTTGGTATACATGCTGCTTAAAATATCAATTCCACTTAGCAAATTTAAATACGTTTTCTAAAGAACCCAAATACGGTTTTAATTCCACTTTTGATCGAAATTTGTTTCTGTGAGATGCGTAAAAAGATAGCATGTGTAATTTGTATTTTCATCTGTAATTTTCGCATTATCCATGTGTAATTTACCATTTAGTTGGTGTCAACACTGGATATTTTTCAAATTTGTTGTTGAAAATATCTGGCAACTTTGAAACATTTAAATATGCTAAGCAAACTCTTCAAATACATGTTGCTAATGATGATGAAGATAGTTTTTTTTATGTATTTTGTTTTTAAAAAAGTTTTCAGATTTGTCTTCTTCATTGGTTACAAAAAAAATAGTTGTTAGCCTTTTCTTAACAGATACGTATCTACATCTTATTTCGGATGACTATTTTTTTATAGAGCAACTACAAGTTTTAATGATAACTTTTTGAATTAAACAAACTAATTTGGATGTTCTTTCTTTTTTTCTTGTATTTATAATGATACCGCAAATGTGAGTGATACTGTTCGTCGCTGTTGTTGTCAATGATGAGAAATTTATGTCTCCTTAAAGTTAAAATTAAAATTTTAATTCTATGATTTACTAAAGAGTACAAAATCTTTTTTACTTTCACATACATCGTTTGTTCCTTTTGTTGATTTCCTTTTGGCTATAAATTTTTCATCATCACCATCTTCATCTTTGCTGTAGCATCAACATTTGCTTACAAGTGGTACGTACGTTGATCAAAGATAACGCATGCGATGTTGTGCGCCTTGTAAATGACACAAATAAATTTTTTCTTTTTCTGATTTCTTGTTAGCAATTAGTAGAGAATTAAAGTTTCCTGGCATGCACAAAAGAAAGGAGTATTCAAAATTTTAAATTTATTAAAAAAAAAGCGTCCTCTGGTTGTGAAGTTTCCAAATGTACCCTAAAGCTTTTGTAAAAAAGCTTTTTAGGTGCACGACATCAAATGTCGTTACCTAAAAGCTAAAGAAACTATATTTTTGTATGTCTCTTTTTATTCAGTTGCATTCAGTAGTTTGCAACTCTGCCTTAAAAAGCTTTAAAATTGTATATGCAGAAGAGCTTAATTTCTTTTTACATTTAAAACGTTGAAAGCAAAAAAAAAACTAGTTCGCAGTGGTTCCAAAACCTTTTTTCGAAAATAACTAGACTGCTTAGGTAACAGTTGTAACTAAATATTTCCATAAAAAACTTCATTTGATCAAGAATAAGGTTAGACTTTTTGCCGCATTAATTCCTTGGCGATATGTTACACCTGTCTGGAAACTCTCCAAAATATTTTGAAATGTTAAAATTTTTTCAACATAAAGTTAGTACTTCAAATTTACCTTTTTCTCAATTAGTTGTATTTGGAAGGAAGAAATATAGACACAGCTTTATATGTGAGCAAATTTTTCCATTTTAATTTGAAGAAGACACTGCTATGATATTGATTACATGTACATAAGTAAGTGGCTTGGAATCATTTTATTTGTTAAAAACTGATTAAATGAGAAGCAAAGATTAATGTGTTGTTTCCAGGTGACAAGCAATTCATTGATTTCCATATAAATTTTTCTACACAATTAATTGCCTGTCACCTGGAAACAGCTCATAAGATTTGAATTATGTCATTATGCATCGATCGAAATTTCCATTCGATCTGCATTGCAAATTGTACTGATTACGAGCGTCGTTGTTCGTCGTAAGTTCATTTCGGTCATTGGAATATTAGAAACTTTTACAGAATCTTTTGTCACAAAACTCTCGGAAATTCCAAAAATATTTTTCTTGTATGGAGCTCTAAAATTTTTAGAATACCACTTGAATGTTATTGTAAATTGAATCGATAGCGAATGATGTCAGTACCAATATTTATAAGGAAGATATGGCAATAAAAGTCATTTTCAGGATCAGAGGTCCCAGCCGATTTAAAATTATTTGCGGCGACGGCGTAAAGAAAAGTATCCGACGGCGGCCTTAAGCCGGCTGAAGCCGTTGCAGAATTAAGTAATTTTCTTTTATTTATAAACACACTTATACATATATACTCTTTTACCTTCGGTGAAAGGTACTACAAATTATATTAATTTGGTCAAAGCATATCTTGCAGAAAATATGTTTTTCAACTAAATCGTTGCCTGAAACGCAAAAGGCCCTAACTAACCAAAAATTCAAAATCAACTCTTTAATTAATTCTGATTTACTGCACCAACACAAATGGACTCTTCCACCTAAAATTTTGCGATTTTATTAGCAAAAACCCAGAGGCCCTATAGACAAAAGATTACATGGTAAACGCTAAAAGACCTAACTCAAAGTTTGTATAACATGCAACATTGTCAATTGTGCAAACAACTGGTAGGTTTTAAAGAAAAAATAGAAGAAAAATAAATTATAAACAGTTTAATGCGATTTATCTTTTTAAATAGTTTTTTCTACTCCTGTAAAATGTTCAAAATGTTAGATAGGGTCTTTTGCGTTTTAGGTGACGATATGTCTCTTGCCAATACATATATCTTCAAGAAAATTTTATCACTTTGAGATGGCGCTTGTAATTTTGCCATTTTTTCCATTACACTCAAAAGAAAAATCAATTCATCAGTACTAAAATCAATCTGAAGCGGTATCAATAGTACGGTAAGTACGAAAAATTAGTTCAAGTGCGGATTATTCAGGTGTGAAACACTTAACTAATCCATATTGAATTTTGAATTCGTACTTAAGAAAAAAACCGGAAAATGAGATTGATTTAAGTAAAACTAAGATTTAACCAATTTGAAAATGCGCTTGATTCAAGAATATTAAAGTTGATTTAATCCCGAATTCGTAATTGAAATAATCCGAAAGTAAAATTAGATTAATTCTAACCTTAGACACTTACCATAGAAACAGAAGGAGAATATTATTATGATTGGGTAAGTAACCCGTTTTACACCATGTACTTAAATAAAATCCTAATCCGCGCCTCTCGACTTGAAAATTTATATGCCAGCCTTTGCCAAAAAAATAAATTTTTTAAAAAATAGCTTTTTCCAAAAAGAAATCGAATTTTCTGAATAAATTTGTTTAGTAAGTTTTGTTGCACTTTATATTCTTTTATACACTCAAAATTTGTTAAACGGCAAACCCCTCTGAAGAGATTGAGTGGTTGCAATCGAAACATGTAAGGATAACCTGTCCGTAAAAAACGCCTGGGCTCGAGCCTCAGGTCAGTCTAGAATGAAAAATTTTCAATAAATTTTAATTAATTTCATGTTGTAAAATTCCTTTCTTCATAAAAATAATTTAATGAAAATTAAATTTGATGAACTTATGCCTAATTAAATATAAAAAAAAAATTGGATTAAAAACCATAGAACAGTTCAACAAAATAACCACAATACTAATTGGAGGGCCCAGAGCTGAAGCGAACCAAGTCAAAAAAGAAAATTCGAATATATATTGAGTTTGAGTAAGTTAATTGCCATTAATTACTGGAGCTACTAATTTGGGTTTATTACCGTTACCTTAGGAACGAAACTGTTTTCCATTTACCCCATTATGTAACTGGATTGAGTTAAATTTTGCGGAGATTTTCGCACCACATTTCAAACACATATACTTGATATATTTTATGACTTGGTTCGGTTCAGCTCTGAGCCCTCCAATTATTAAAAAAAATATTCACCCAAGTAAAAAAGTTTGTATATACATAAAACAATTTTCTTTCATAATTTAATAAAAAAGATTGGAAATAAAGAAAATTTCACATTAAAAAAATTGTTATCAATAACCATTTTTTTGTTTTGATAAACAATTTTTATTTTAAATTGGAATCGTAAATCTTTGAAAATCATAGGAATATGTGGAATAAGTATGTCTTCTCCTTTGAATCTGTCACCGGTGATTGTTGCCTCGATTAAATTTGGTGAACAGTTTTTGGTGGTCATCTGGTTCCGTTGCATAACTTGGGTGCGTTTAAGTTGCGAATAAGAATTACCGGTGATCCAACCTTTAATGATAGTACATGCGGTGGCATTCCGGTTGGTTCCAATGAATTCAAAAATTCAGTGGGATATTTGACGGCTTGTTCTCCATCCATTACGGTGTCGATCGATTTGTATTTGATTAATATACCGGGCAGTTTCAATTGAATTTGCTCATTGAGCTTGTTGACATCATAATTTTTTGGTGCTTAATTTGCACGTTCGCACAGCCAATCCAGATTTTTGTAGGAGGTTGTTAGACTTGGGAATACCTTGACGACATTTGCATTCGACAGATTTAACTTATTATCGAACGATGTAAATATTTTGTAAATAAGCCGAAAACTCGGATTTTTCAATGCAACATTTCGAAAGTTTTAAAATGTTGATATTGGATCATTATTAACATAAGTTTTTTGTAAATATCTTCGGAACTACATAACCGATTTAAGAGTTTGATATCTCGTTTTGAAAAACATGACTACGGCTTTAAAAAAAGTTAAATAAAAAAAGCAAAAAAAATAAATAAATGTATATATATGTCATTGGTGGTGCAATATGCCACGCCCCTACGCCCGCAGACCGAAAATCAAAATCAGACTTCACAGTATCACCCGCCTGAATATTCTGAAGATTCCCTGACAATTTTGGAGTCCATACGTTACATACATATACACATCCTGTTTTATATACATACATACATATAAAGATGCAAATAAAAACAAACAAAAACAATATTTCTAGCGGTATGTCAATAAGGAACTCTTTTAGATGATCAAAAATCTATCTACAGTAGCATGGAGGCATCTACCAATATAAAGCAAATTGTTTAAGGTTTTCAAGAATTCTGTAAATAGATATATGAGATCTATGGTACTTATTAAGCAAACCGTTTAGCTTTTTCACTACACTTTTTTCGTTGATAATTTCAACATTAATTTTGGTCCAAATTGCAATAACTTTTGTAGCATCTTGTGGAGAAAACATTTCATATGATTATTTTCTTATTATTTTCACGCTCACTTAAATAAAAATAGTATTTCAAAACATCAGGATTATTTGGCAAATTCAATTCAATAAATTCGCTTGGACTAGCACTAAAATTCTGAATGGGCAGAAAACTTGGGCCGGGAAAATTTTCCGAGTCATTAGAATCGATGGACATTTTCGATAATTCCATAATTAAATTTTAATATTGATAATTAAATATTTTGATTAGTCTCAAAACAAAACCTGTATTGCAAAAACTATAATAAAATAAAAAATATAATAAAAAAAATATTTAAAAAAAAGAAAATAATTTTAGCAAAAGAAAAGGAAACACATTTTCAAGTCGAGAGGCGCGGATTAGAGTTCCTTCGGAGAATTTCCTTAGAATTTGATGTAGATTACGTTTTTGCTATACGATTTTTAATTTTTTTTTCATCCATACAAATTAACCCGCCCTTATATGTATTATTTTATTTAACATACTAAACATGAAAATAATGTAAGGTTTTCTTGTGGTTCTGTTGTTGTTGTTCCTACAACAAAATTTGACAAACACACGTAAAAGAAATGCAATGAGACTAATTAGTTTTATGGTATTTAAAGCATCAGCACAAACGCATATTGATTACCCTTTCCACTATTATGGTGTGGGCATAATTATGTGTAGGGATGTTAATAATTTTATCAGAGACAAATTAATTTTTCATTGTGAACTTAATTGCTGGTAATAATAATTTTTGTTGTATGCAATATTTTGCACTTATGTAAGTCTAATATTTGTCCTAGTTAACGGTGTTGGTATGATTGGGCTTTTTTGTTTGCCTATTTAACTTCCTCCTAATTATTTAATTTATTCCAATTAAAAGACGAATGTTTTTGTTAGACTAAAAACTTTTCGTTTTAGGAAATGTAAAAAGTTTCGACTAACCTAAAGGGTTAAAACTTTTGTTGTTTGAGCACATAGGCGAAAGCTTTTAATAGAACCTTTAACACTTTATGTATAATATTTCACTTCATTATAAGCTTTCGACACAAACAAATGTAACAAAATTTGTAAACATAAAAAGCTTGAAGTCCATTGGATGAAAATTTAATACAAACTTTTGTGGTGTTTGCCGAATAGAAGGTTTTTTTTTGTGAAAGTTCCAAAAAAAAATCTATTTATTCACTCACAAAAATTTTTGGGTTTCCTCTTTTAAAGCAATTCGCTACAAAAGTTTTACTTTAATAGGTACCTTTTTCCATTTACTACTAATATAATTTCCCACTATTTTCTTAGTTGGAGCACATTTTTTTGTATTCACTAAAACCCATTTATTTCGAGTGCTTTTGAAGTCAAGCAAAAAAGTAACAAAACTGCCAGTCCCCAAAAATGGCTTCTGCTGTTGTCTGCCTGTATCGCAACGATCATCTTTTTTTGGCGCTGTGTGTTGGAAGAGTTCAAGCATATTTCTGGTTTAGCGGAGCAAAGTTTCTTTATCTTATTTTTGTTAAATTTATCTGATTGTTTAAGTGTGCGTGCGCAATTTCCCCTTAATCTAATTTTGAGTGAAAACCAAAACGTACTCAATAGTAATATTTTGTTGTTTGCTTTATTACACTCTTCCCTTAATTTTATTTAGTTTATTTTATTTGGCTTTTTAGCTGGTCGATGGTGACTGGTTAGTGATTTGTCAACGGATGGTAAATGTTCGTTTGTTTGTTTCTTTGTTTTAAAAACAATTTAATTTGAATTTCTTTTTTAAAAAATTGTGTTATCTTTTATTATTACAAAAGAGTTTAAATACAATAAAGAAATTTGTAATATCTATGAATGAAAATCGATCGATTGCAAAACGAAAGTTTTTTAAATGTGTGATGAATTTCGATAGATTTTTAAATCAATTTTTGAATTATATCCTTAATTTTTTGTTCAGATTACAGTTCAACTGATATAATAATTATGAAATTAAAAGAATATATGTAGAAAGGGTATTCGAAATCAATTTATAACATACGAAACGATATAAAAGATTTGAAATTGCTTCGCTATTAAAAACTATTTTTCATCACATACCTACCTACCTGAATAATAACAAATTTCACTGGCCTGCTTAAAAATTGTCCTTAAAGTAAAAATACAAAATGTTCGTAGAGATGAGTTAGCTTTAGTCACCTTCTATAACACATAAATCCTTTAAATTTTTTATAAATAATAAATATTTTTTTTTAATAATTCATTATTATTATTAATTTTGCAGACCAGTTTTTTATTGATTCTTAATACATAATAATAATAATAAATAAATTTCTAAACGGAATGAAAATAGTTTTAAAAATATAAATCAAACATGACTTTCTATTCTTATCTGCGTTAATAATATTAATGTTAGTATGATTAAAAACTTCGTGAAGTAAATTTCAGGTGTTGTTATGAAAACAATTTATATATCGCGGCTTTAAGGTAGGATCACACGATTGCCTCAAATGCACCAATATGACATTTTTTTGATTATGCCTTATTGACGGACAATATTGAAATATCCCCAATAAAATATTATGAAATCACACGATTGCCCTGTTTTATGCAAATTTACTTGCCGTTAGTCGGTACAAAGCGAACTGGGTGCAATAATTGCCGAAGCACAGTCACACGATTGCTATTAATTGTGTCAACTGTGCAAAACAGCTATTATGGTAGCTTGTCTTATAGAAATCTATTCAAACAAATGTTTGTTGAATAGTTTTATTGGAAATTTTTTAAGGAAAATATTTCAAAAATCAAAAAATTTAACAAAGGGAAATTCTATTTTAAAGTCTAGAAAGAAATAGAAAACATTTCTATTTAAATAATAAGAATACAAATTAAAAATATCTGTATCTCTTAAGTTGATTAAAATTAAGATTTAAAATAATATAATTTTAATATCAGTACCTCAATTCTGTAGCTTCTTTGAATTTAACTACCGCTATTGAAAAATTACGAGAAATTACTTAAACGATTCATTATACTGGGTTTTAAGCTAACAAATAGTTTCTTATAGAAACATTAACGACAAATATCGATAAAAATGTAAAAACTTAAATGTTCAAATATTAATAAAAATGGTTAATACATGAAAATAACTTTAAAAATAAAAAAATCTCAAAGTCGATTTGTTTAAAATACCAATTACGTTATGGACTGCCTATCCCTCGATTTCATTCGCCTAATTAAATTTAAAAAAAAATTTATTGATTTTGTATTACGAATCTCAAGTTATTGGTGATATATTGCTGAATTTTAATAGAAAAAGGTTAAAACAATTCCTATTAAAAAAAATATATTAAAAGTCCTTCAGGTCTTAGGAAAACATATTGAAACAGCAACTGGGAGAGACGGGCAGATGGAGATCTTAAGTCATCTTCCCTTCTCAAAATGATAAACATATGGGCCTAATGAGGCTTTAGATCCAAATTGTGGAAATTACAAACGGTTACAACATTCAGTATTATGCTTAGTTACTTTTTTGTGCATAACATTGGATTTGATAAGCCAATCAACGCCAAAATTTTACAGAATGTAAGCTAAATAATACTCATTTTAAAAAGTAAAAGAAAAAAAATTAAAAGATACTTAGTCGACTTAGCATGTTTTGGAATTGAGCTGTATATATATACACAGAAAAAATTATTTGTAGTTTTTTATCAATTAAAAAAATTATTCAATAAGTATTTAAACTTAATTATTGTAACAATTGAATCAATTATTTTTTTGTGTTGAAAGAAAATTAAAAATATAATTTTTATTTAATTAACATTTTAGTTGTTTTGAAATAAATTTTGAATTAAAATAATAATCAAATACCAAAAAATTATTTCGTTTAAAATAAAATAATTTAAACTTGTGAAATTGTTGTTGGAAATTATCAAAATCAATCAACACATTGTTTGAAACGGCAAAGTTTTTTGATCATATTTTTAATTAAAATTAAAAATATTGTTTATTGAAAAAAAATATTCAAAATATTAAATTTTTACAATTTTTAGTAATTAGTATAATCATTTTGGTAATAGGAGCAAAATCAACAAATGGGTTGCTTGATTCTATGAATTTGATATAAAATTGGTGATTAGAGAAAATTTAAATTTTTTCTGTGTACACAACTTTCCAACTGTTATAAAGAGCATAAGATCATTATTAAAAATATACTCAATTAATTTACTAAAATGTCATCATTTTTGTCGAATCTCTTTAAAAATTTGTTAATTTGTTTAATTATTTATTACTTTGCACTCTACTTTATCATTAAATATTTCGACCGTTTCTGCCGATTGCGATAAGCTGGCGCCAAAAATAAATTTGGATATCTATTGTTTTTATATTTCTAGTTAATTTTCTTTTAAGTTATTTAATTAAAATTATCATTAGGTATTTTTTTCTTTTACTGTTTCATGCCTGTTAATTAATTTTAATATTTATCGATATTAAACACATTTAAAATAATTTCCTTTGTATAAAACAACAGAAGAGTTTGTTTTTATTATCATATTTTAATTTGTTTTAATTTAATTATTTTACTAGAAGAAAATTTGATAACACAATTATATTTTTAATTAGGAAATTACAAAAACAGGGATAAATATTAATATTTTAAGCTTCGTTCTATGTATTTATATTTTTCTAAATAATCTTTTTCCGAGAAATTTTACAAACATTATGCGTATTATTATGTTATAATATGGCTAGATTAAGGCCTACATACAATATTTTCTTCTGGCAAACATTTGAAAGAGATTTACGTGGATACCCGCCATACGGTCTATGCGAAGGTTCTTATTAACTTGAGTGACAAACTATACATTTACTAAATGCCTCTGAGTGTAAGAGCCATCCGCACACACAAGTTTTAATTTGAGTGCATAGTACGGCTGAACTATACTCCCGCTCCTTTATTAGGAGCTGGAGCTATGTTATCTCCGCTGTTTTAGAAAAAGCCAGCTGCATCTGCTGAATAGCAACAGCTCTTATGTAGTTCAGGAACTCCCTTCCCGCGAATTTGGTCTTAACCACAGAAAGCACGTGAGAATAGCGCTCCCTGTAAAAAGTATTATTCTGTGAAATACAGATTATATTTGACAGTTATTTACGCTCAAACCAAAGTCTCACCAATTCCACCAACGCAGTCCACTCTATTTCGTCGGCAACTAAACTTTTCCTTATCAGTAGCGACAAATTCTTCACCACTTCCACCAACGCCCTCCACTGTTCATCACCGCTACCTCAACTTTTTATTACTTTAGAAAACCCACGACTTTCTCGATAACATTTAAAACGATCCTCGTCTTTTGATTCGTTCAAAAACTACAAGATCTACACCCCACAACTCCAACCAAGTTATAGGCTTTTCTCACGCAAAACTCATCCGCCAAGCTGGACCATCACACTAAAATTTTCCCTAAAGCAACCATCATTATCACCCATTTGGCTATCATATAAAATGTATTTCTCACAGAATTTATCTTAAGCACAAATACACCTCCACGTAGGAGTGCATGCTCTTAGGGTCCTCAACGATTAGTCAGTCTGCTACCGAATCACCAGAGACTACCGACTTCCGTAGTACCATATAAGATCTCTTATCAGCCACGATTTCAAGAGATCTAGAATTTAAAAAAACATGTTAATTTTGAAATACTGCTGAATGCCAGATATTGGCTGCTCCATATCTTCCTATAAGGCGCAGCACCAGAAAGTGAGCCTCCTTAGGGGTACTCTGGCGCAATAGATATTTAACTTGGCGTTAACCTTGTTTGTTTAAGTTATTTTATATATTCCGATTTGCAATTTAAATTGGTGGGGGGGGGGGGGTGCTTTAATACCATGGGAGATAAGGCCTTGATGGTTTTATCTCTCATTCAAAAGGGAGATAAAATCTTTTATTTTTTTTTCATTTGAATGGGAAATAAAGCCATCATGGCCTTTGCTCACATTAGTAATATTAGAGAATGGCTTTATCTCTCATTTCAGTTTTGAAGAACTATTGCATTTTACATTGATTAATAGTTTTCTTATTTTTTAATTAAGAGGTAATTATTTTCCCTTTAACTATACTTAATATTGAAATCTGGCTTCGCATACTAAAGTTGTTCTGCTTGGCGGCCTGCGGACGTGCTTACAGGTTTTCTTCTCCAGTAGGACGCGGCAGGTGGCTTCGCTGAATAAAGTTTTCCTGCGTGCGTCAGAAAAATAAAAAATGTCTTTTCCTGGAAACAGTAAATTGAAGTATTGAAATCTGGCTTCTCATACTTAAGTTTTTCTGCGTGGCGGCCTGCGGCCGAGCTAACAGGTTTTCTCCACCAGTTGGACGCGGCAGGTGGCTTCGCTGAATAAAGTTTTCCTGCGTGCGTCACAAGAATAAAAAATGTCTTTTCCCGGAAACAATAAACACTAAAATATTGGAATCTGGCTTCGCAAAAATATGGCTTTATCTCTCATTTGCGAATAAAAAAATATGGCTAAATCTCTCATTTCGCAAAATTTTAAACATGACCTTACCTCTCAATGATTTGGCAATAAGGCCATTATGGCTTTATCTCCCATTCAATTGAGCAATAAAGCCATCATGGCCTTATCTCCCATGGTTTTAAAGCAACCCCCTTTAAACTGTATTCATATATGTATGTTTATGCCCCTGATTCCTATTTATAATCCTTAGCAAAAGAAATGTAATGTTTTTGTTTCGTTGAAACAGTATTTCCGATATTTTTGTGCAATAGATCGTGGATGAATGCTTGTAAGGAAAAAAACGTGAATAGTTAAATTACACTAGCCAACAAGGTTTTGGACTGAAGCAACCAAATATCTTTCCTAGGGTAATTTGGGGGGTTGAATTCGAATCTGCAATTGGTTTTTCTCTATCACATTCTTCGAGACCCAAAAAATTGTTTTTATTCATTTCTTACATAAAAAAATCACTAGTTTATTTAAAAACCAATGCGTTTTCAAAAGTAAATGGCGTTATTTGAACGCTGTTTGTATTTTGTTGGTTCGGTTTCACATATTAGAGTCCAGAGTAAATATGCATATTTTAACGGTTCTGATATTGCATATCCTTTGTTTCCAACCAAATATTCACCACACACAAAGTAAAAATAGCTTGAATCAGTAACACACGATCTCCCTGACATGCTTTAACGCTACTATTATGAAGATTTTGATTTTGAAAATTAATTATTGTGAAATTGTAGTGTCAGTATTGACTGTTTTACAGTATTGCCAGCATGCGATAAAAAATAACAAGGCGTGATAGCCAAGGTGTAATGACTAGATTAGTTAAAAAAACATGCTTCATTTCTGCAGTCACATTTTTTTCCAAATTTGTAGACCAGTGTTAGTAAAATTATGATAAAAGCAAAGCTACATCTAAACCAGACTATTTCTTCCTTCGAACTATAAGTTTGTAGTTTTAAATTACTGAATTTGTATACCCTTCACTGAAATTAAAAGAAAAAATATAAGTTTGTCATTCCGTTTGTAATTTCTAAAATAATAATATGAGACCCTATAAAGTAAATATATTCGAAATCCTTATAAGTAGCGAAGTTGGTTTAACAATTTCCGTCTGTCTGTCCGTTGAAATGGGTTTTCCGAAGACCCCAGATGTGATGGGGACTTGGTAGTTATACATTTATGTCACATATAGTCCGGAATTGTTTGCTATTGATATTCAGCCTGATCGGTGCGCAAATGGCTGCGATATGAGCAAAAACCACGACTGACTCTAATTTTACCCAAAAAATGCCTTGTTGTTGTTGTTTTTTTAATTTTATTTTTATGAATATCTGGAGAACGGTAAGAGCCAATAGGTAATAAGTTACATGGATTAGAAAATACACTGCAAATGCTAAAAATTTAAGTTCCCTCGAATAGAGTTAGAAATGGATTAAAAGATCGCTTGCGTTTTTCTTTTGAACATAATAATATGTTTGAGACAATTATTAGTTATAACATTATGTCTGAACATATATTGTTACTTTAAACTTGTTAAACACAATAATAACCACAAACATTAACCCATTTGGCGCTGCTGTACTCGTTTGAGTACAGCTCAACTTTAATCAACAATATTAAGATTTTAAATGTTTTAGGAATTTTTTCATTTTAGCTAAAAACAAACGTGCATTTTATTAAAATAAAATTAAAAAAATTACTATATAAAAAAATTACGTTCAACAAAATGGACCATAATTTATATAAATTAAATGTGTTGAGATAACCAAAGATATTTCTATTTGTTATCCTTATTTGAAAGGCTGGTTTTTTTTTATTTTTTTTTTTAAAAGCAACCATTCGTTTTTATAAAATAAATAAAAATTAATTGGTCTGCAGTGTATTTTTAAAAAGTTATCGTAATAAAAATACTACTGTACTCAACTGAGTACAGCGGCGGAATCCATATACAAATTGTGGCATACTATACTTGTAAAAATTGCACAAAAATTAAACCGAACTTCCATATTCTATGAGTTTTAAACGTTTTAACGCTTGTAGTTTGTATTGATAGCGATTCTTTGTATGATTTATGTTAGCAGTTCAAGATGAAGATGCCATGGAGAACATGGTTACAAACAATTTGCCGAAAGATAATCTAGTTACCATTAAATAGCAGCAAGGATGATCCATTGCCAAAATGGAAAAGAAGCTGTAGTAAACAACAACGAAGCAAAATATTTTACAAAGGTTCTCTTCTACGACTAGCACAAACATGTCAAGAATCTTTTTTTTTAGTAATTTGAATCTATTACTTGCGTATACAATGAGAGAAGATATTTTACAAAGAACTGATTAGTTTTATCAGTAATACTGTATATCAAAACAATTGACATAACTTCCCAAGTGATCCTAGGCGTATAGATATTGTGTGTATATCAATTATCCAAAGGCGTCTTGATATTGTGTATATCAGTTACCCAAAGGATATTTATATTGGTATTACGATAATGTTAGAATAGAAACAGTATCAAAATCAATATCTAGGCAAAGAAATCAAGACATCAAACTGAATCTACATCTTGTAAAACAATTTCTTCATATTAATTAATGAGTCGCTTGCATGAAATAAGGCAAATTGATAGCATGGATCAATTTTAATTCCGACGTTCTATTACAAGGTTCAATTGACGGCATCTTTCATCATTGGAACTAAGGTTACCTCAAGATGGTATAGGTTTCTACCCAAAAAATGAAGAAAGGCAATTCGAATGTGTTTTATAGCATGCAAGATTTCGTTGGCGATGCAATAAATGTTTAAAAACCTTATGTAATGAAAAACAATGTTCTAAAATTTGTCACCTATATGCCGCCGCTGTACTCAGATGAGTACACCCCTCCTACTCCAACCATACCTAATTTTTAAAATTTTTTTTATACTTTTATGCTACTTTGGTGTGCAATGAATATAAAAATAAACTTTTGTTTTAATTATCACTGCTAGTTTAATTTTGGTGGTTAATGGGTTAATGATAGTTTTCGTTAGTGATTGTATTAACCATGTCTTGTCTTTGCGTGTGGCTGGAAATGTAGTCTTAGATTCTTTTTATTCTGCTGTTAAAAACCACCAGGATCTAACGTTAATTTTTCATCTGTTCTTTAGGATATGGAAAATAAGCAACTTACTAAATTTGAAGAAAAAGGCAGAGAACTATCTGGAGGTCAAGATAATTATGATAATCTTTGCAAAAAACAAGAAAACTTCAGTTAAGTGAGTCAGAGGTAAATGAAAGAGAAAACTTTAACTTTTTTGATAATCTGTCTAATGAATCTTCAAGATGTTTTGCGTAACTCTCTGAGAAACGCTTATTTGTACAAAGCTGTTCAAAAGCCTTTTCTTCATTAGATCAAATTCAAGGGGGGGGGGGGGTTACTTTGTTTCTAGTTTCTAAAACTTATTGAAACAAAGTTTTGAATGCAATTGTGTTATGAAAACAGGGCTGTGGAGTCGTGAAACTCCAACTCCTATTACTACTGCACGCAAAGAAAAAACATGGTTGTGGTAAACATATTCTAAGAGCAACATATTATGATAAGATTCATGATTGTAGTCACCATATTACGATTGTTAGTAAATCATATTATGACCAAATATGTTCGTAATATAACATCATAATATTTTTCCCTTAATCATATTGTTATCCTGTTAATCATAAAACGTTAAGAAGTTATAATATTACTGTCATGGTAATCATAATAAGTTAAGAAGTAATCATATTACTGTCATGGTAATCATAATAAGATAAGAAGAATCATATTATTGTCATGGAAATCATAATTAGTTTAGAAGTAATCATATAATTGTCATGACAATCATAATAAGTTTAGAAGTAATCATATTATTGTCATGACAATCATAATAAGTTTAGAAGTAATCATATTATTGTCATGACCATCATAATAAGTTTAGAAGTAATCATATTATTGTCATGACAATCATAATAAGTTTAGAAGTAATCATATTATTGTCATGGCAATCATAATAAGTTTAGAAAGAAATCATATTATGATGCAAAGTGATATGAACTGTTATACATAAATTTTTTACATCATAATATGATACAACTTTAAACATAATATTTTTATTGGAAAAAATACTTATGATAAAATAAAAAACATAATATAGTTACTGTAATCTTTTTGTCGTAGGTCGCAATTATTTATAAATTATTTTATGGAGTTTTCATTATTTTTCTCTTAAAATAACACAAAACTTACCAGTAATGGTTAATATTTTGCACCAATATTTCACAAATCTTTCCACCACTTTAAAATAATAAAATTTTTTAGCAAAGATATTTTATTTTGTGACACTACAACCCTTTTTTAATGTTTTTTCTTAATTTTTTTTTTAATTTCTTGTTTATTTAAATGGTTATTTTGTTATTTCTTTTTTAATATTTTTCTTTATTTTTTTTAATTTCTTGTTTATTTTAATGGTTATTTTTTTATTATTTAGCCACTCACTAACAAATAATTCGATATGTTTATGTAAAACACGACACAACTGATACAAAATTATTTTACAAATGGCGATACCAAAATATTATTAGAGTAACGATATTTTGATTGCATCTTAAACTTATTATGATAAATGTATATAAAGTTATCATGTTATGGCTATTAAATATCATGTTATGGCGGTGAGTAATATAACATGTTTTGAAAGTTATCATAATTTAGTTGTTAGAAAAATAATTATTTTTCGGTCAACAATACTCAAATTTATAATTGCGATAAACATTAATATGTTTACAGTAACTATAATATTGCTGATATTTAATAAAAATAACAATTATTTGTGTACAACAACAATATATTGTTACAATAAACACAGTGTGGTTGCCGTAACCATGCCGAACCATATTTTTTCTCTGCGTGTGTAACCATGATGCTAAATGTATATGAGACTTGACTTTAAACTCTTTTTTTTTAATGCAGTACCTTTTATCCGGTTAAATATTGCATGACAATTATTGAGTACAAATTTTAAATCTATATATAAAATATTGCATCGCCAGGTTTGAAGAATTTTTATTTTGGAAAATATTCGAAAATTTTTTAAAATTTTTTAGTCGCAAAATTTTCGAGTCGGAGTCGCAAGTTTTTGTGATTGAAAATTGATAAAGTGTGGGAAAATCATGTCAAGAATAAAACTATGCAAATCAAACTAGTTTTGATTAAAAATAAATATGTAATATTTTTAATTACAATAAATATTTCCAACAGTAGAAAGTCCGCAATCAACCCTCGCCAACAAATCTTCGATCAGGCAAACGAAAGATTTTTCCAGTGTTATTTTTTATTATTATAATTTTAATTCGCATTTGTGATTATGTTTGTTGTAAATTTTATTCTAATTTCCAATATCAAATTAAGTATAAATAAAAAACATTCCTTATGATAATTTACAACAAGCTTTCGTGACCAATTTACTAAATATTCAATAAAATGTTTTCGAATAAAACGCCTGCATCAATGAATAGCAAAAACGAAAAATCACCTAAACACAGATAATAACGGCCAACAAAGTAGAGATTGAAAATTAACGATTAGGCCACGCATTGATTGAGTTGGCAACTGGCTGTCCGTCTGTCTGTGCTGGCCAAACTAATAAATCGCACGAGTATTTGGCGTTTTCAGATGTTCGTGTATTAACACTTTATTATTTATTTGAATTTTTTTTATTTATTATATTTTTGTTTCTTTTTTGTTTTTGCCTCATGATTAAGTGTTTATTTATTTATTTACTTATTTTATTCAAAGGCAATCACTAAAATGAAACGAGAAAGCGGCAGATAAAGGCGGCTTAAAACTAAAAGAATTTCAAAAAACTAAATGATATTTTTTTTTTTTTTAATTTTTGTATTGACCATTTAAGAAATACATGAGGAATACAAAAGAATTAAAGTATGAAATAGAAAAAAAATGTATACAGCGTATGTATTTGTTTGGAAGTTTGTCTCTCTGTCCATTTAACAAATATAAAAATGTTGTATTATTAATATTGATAAATATTAAAAATTCATAACGATCGATAGATAATTGAAAAATGATAAGAAAATAAAACATAAAATGACAGGAAAAAAATGCCAACAAACAATGAAACAATCTGCTTTTTAAGCGAAAAGTACGACAGAGTTGCAAAAGAGTTAATTTCTTTTGTTGTTTTTACAACTAAGAAAGTGCAATTTTTGGTTAGAGAAAAAATGGCCAAGTAAAAAAATTACAAAAAAAAAAAATGGGTGTGTCATTCCGATTTCTATCACTATTTGGTCTTAGACGTTGTATAGTACCTGTATATAGTCTGGCGCTTTACGATAAGCGATGTCCGTTTGTCCGTGTATCTGTTGACTTTCCGAAGACCCCAGATATGATGGAAACTTGGTTGTAATATATTTATATAATATATAGTCCGGAATAGTTGGTTATTAAAATTCAACAAGATTGAGTAGCAAATGGGATACAAACAAAAAACTACGACTTCCTCTAATTGTTAACAATACATTTTTCATTTTACCAATAAACCTACACTTTTTTCGTCTCCTTATTACTTACATATGAATTCTTATCTTTTACCTTCACCTTCTAGAATGCTGGTAATGAAAATTTACAAAATCGTTTTCTGGGTTTGACTCAATAGCGCCCATACCAAATGAGCGACGAGGACCGCATTTGACTTTAATAATTTTTAAAATTAAGAAAAATTTTAAAACTAAGCCAAATTTGTCTATTACCAGCTTCCGAGTTACGGATTTCAGAACAAAGAAAAAAACTGATGTCAATTAAAAAATTTGTATTATAAATTAAAAAATTAATTAAATATTAAGCTTGCACCAGTAAAACAATTAATAGTATCAATTAAACGTTTAATTCAGTTGATTCAACGTTAAATTCTCTTCATTAAACATTAATTCTATTGAATAAAATTTTAATTAAAACATATTTTATTTTTTATAAATGCTTTAATTCGTATAAAAACATGCAACATTTTTTCTGCGTACGGTAGAGTCTAAACAGAATCAGCTAATTTGATGAAATTGAGCCCAAATATTCACTGCTTATCAGATTGTTTTGCTTTTAAAAATCAGCCAAATCGAAAAATTAAGAAACCAGTTAAATTTCTTTAATTTGTAGGCTCCAAACATAAACTTATAGACCAAAAAAAAAGCACCCCCTTTTTTCGCATGCGACGAAAGACGGAGTTAGGGTTGCTGAAGGATGTCTCTCAGTGTTGTTGCCTGTTAAGGGAAGCTGCTTCACAGTAAAGGTTATGTAGCACCAGCTCATGAAAGATCGTTATAAAGGATGGTCCAATCAAAACGCACGATGTTGATTGTAAATCGAACAAAAAGTTTTCAGGGAATTATCTTTATATTTTTCAATTTTGACAATTATGTGTGAAACAAAATATCGGCCAAATACTCGTCACGGCTTCGGTGGCATACCTCTATCTGAGACATAATTGAACTTCAATGTCGTTAATGTGCCAAATTATCATTGGGCTCTTTAATTGTTCTTGGCTTTTAGACCTACACTTTTTTTTATATCTTTAAAGAAAGAAATCCAACAGTGTCAAATCACATGATCGTGACGTTTAATTAACATCACCATGTCGTGAGATAACTCGGCCATTGATTTTCTCTCGCAAACATCCATTATTTCGTTGGCTGAGTGGCAAGTGACACCATTCGGTTGGAATCATAAATCGTCCAGGTCCATATCCTCAAATTACCCTGCGGGAAATTTGTGTCAATTGGTCCAAACGACTGGTCCTGGGATTTGTGAAAATAGAACAAGTACAAAAAGAAAGGACTCATGACCAGTGAAAGAAGAACTAATCCCTTAACTGGTTTATAAAGAACAAAAAGGTAGAAAAAGTAATGATTAGATATATTTTAAATTCGAATTACAGAACAGTTTTCAGCGGTGATGTGACACATTTTTTGGTAATTTTTAAATTTTGGCTCTTAAATTTAATTCTTAGACTAGTTTTATTGAAATAATACTACATTGTATTTAAATAATACTACTTTTTAGTAACTGACACTAAGCATGTTCATTGAGAATAGGTCTGTGATTGGTCAAATAGTGTCAATTGACCCCCTCCAATGACAACCCCATGTAAAAGTGATAGGTCTTATTCATATAAAGTGTTAGAACTGAAACCGGTCCCTACCACCAAAGACCTATCACGGGACTACTTCAGTGTCAGTTCGCTTCCCTCTAGGGTATGGCCACAAAAAGCGCGTTATCATCGTAGTTGCTTGGACGACCTCATTTTCGAAGAAGTACGGCCCTATGACGCTGCCAGCCCACAAACCGCACCAAACACATTTTCACATATCATACAGAGCCGGTTTGCTAAAATTTGCTCAAATTTCTCCCGATTATGGACACATTTGGTCGCTTATGCTGACCGAAAAAATCACGAAGTGCACGTAATGCGTTTTGACTTGAAAGCCCATTTTCGTAAAAGACTTCAACAATCTTGAGACGCTACTCAATTGTGTACCTCTCCACGGTTGAATTTGTGAAACACTGAAAGAAAGAAATGTCAAATAAAGTTGGGCAAAAAATTTGACGTTAAGGTGTGACTCACAACTAGTATCGTGCATAATAATTGGACCACCCTTTATATATTTGTATCTCTTGCATATAAGTTCATATCTGAAGCAAAGATTTCTTTTGCATTATTTAATCAAAAATCAAATTAAAAGAAATATAATTTATTAAGAATAGGGAAAACTTCTATAACAAATTTCGATTTAATGAAATTTGAAACCTAAAAAAATCAGTATAATTAAATGCATGATTTATATATCTGTTGCATATATTCGTACTCAATATTTTCCAATAGTTTTGCTTAAAGTCTCTTCAGCACTTAACACCATCAAAGTGACAACAAACATCAGCAACCAGCCGAATACGCAATAAAATATACAAACACAAGTTATCAAAAATAATAACATCAACATCATTGTCATTGATGATGGTTTTTTTCTGATGTTTTTTTTTTTGTTTTTAATAAATACTAAATGAAAATTAAAAGAAAATAACAAACAATATGCCAGCCATTGAGTGAAGACTAGAGACAGTTAAACCGACACAAAGACACTTAAGCAGATACTAGATACGATACTAAATAAAACTGCCAAGACAAACAAATACGTAAAGTAAACGAAACGTTAAACGGCGATTGCCACAATATTTGTATATTATTCTTCACTCTAAAGACATTTAAAGTGTCAATAATTGGTAAGAAAATGAATTGTATGTGACACAATATTGAAATGAAATGAAAAGTGCTTGTGTGTGACACCACCCGCTTTATAATCACTATCATGTGAATTGATAAAGAGAAAGATACCGACGCCAAAATGCTCGTACATATGCATTCAATAATCATTGCCTCCTTAAGCACTTGAATACAATCATGATTGTTTTAGTCACTTCAAAATCTTGGCGTCAACTTGGCGCTTAATGTGTAGACACAAGTACATTATTTCGAAAACAAAACAAAACAAAAATACTTTTACATAGTTACGCACATAGAGATGACTACAGAATGTACCCGCTTTTGACTTGATGGTAGAGGGAGCAAACGAACACTGTCCAATGATTTTATCTAATTCATTACAAGGATTCTAAAATGACTAGAGTTAATAAGTTTGCTGATAAAAATTAGTTTTCATTGTTTGGCTCAAGTTTATCCTTTTAGGTTTTTAAGCCTTTCAAATCGTTCATTAACTTTTCATTAAACGAACACTTTGCATGTCCTCTTTGTGTCATGTCAGTCATGTTAAGTCATTATTTTATTAATAATGTCATCGGGTTGAACTTAACTTGAGAGTTTGTTCCACCTTTGACGGCCAGAGTTCATGTGTGTATTAGAAAACTCATGTACTCGTTGTTGTATTACATTGTGTTTGTTTCTTGTTTCTTATGTCCTGTATTTAGAACTTAAGTACCACATGTCATTAAAATATTCGAAATTTGATATGGTTGTTTTATGTTGTGGGTGCCTTTTGACATGAGTTTCATTTGTACTTAATAATGTTTTTTAAACCTTTTTTTTTACAAATACATTGTAAGTTTGAATTGTACACCTGTAAAAAGAAATTAGTTTAGATAAAAACTATCCTGGAAATCCCATTTGCATTTAAATATATACCGCCAAATCATAATAAGCCATATACGGCAGATGTAACACAAAACATGTTTTGTAAATAAAAAAAAAGTTTATAATAAACTGAGATATTACTTATTTAATATGATAACATTTTTAATCAAAAATTAATTTTTGTTTTGTTTTTTTAAGACAAAAAGTTTTTGGGTAACTATTTTTACTATTTTTAGTTTATATTATAAGCACTGTACTGAAAATATTTAAAAACAATCAAAGAAGCATTTCCTAAATATATTATATCACATAGAAAATGAAAAATAAATTAATTATTATTGATTTGGAATACAATTGATTTTTATTAAAAGCTTTTAATATTGCCAGGGTATCACACGATTTGTGTAGAGCCTAATCCACAAGTCCTTGGTAGACCTAGACCTAGAGCTTCTTATAGGGAGGCGAGGAGTTTTCTGTGGTACTCCACTACACACTCTTGAGTTGTTCCTTTGTTCTCCGCCAGATAAACCTTTAACGTGGTTATAAACGATTCAGAGAAACAATTTTTTCACCAATTAAAACATTAATCAAAAATAAAATCAGTTTTCATTAAAAAATTTAATCAAGTGAATTAAACATTTAATTGATACTATTAATTTGCACTAGTAAGAAAATTCACAAATAAACTTGATTTAAGGTTTAATTCACTTGATTAAACGTTTAATTAATTTGACTGAATTTTTAATTAAAACTGATTTTATTTTTGATGAATGCTTTAATATGTTTAATGCTGAAATCGCCAGAACTGTAACTTGGTACAGTTATGCTATGCCACGCCACTAGCCAATGCGCGGTGTAACGTAAGCCGCACTTATATCAAACAAACACGTCTCTTGTTTGCCTTTAAAAGATAAAGTCGCGGAAGCTGCTTCCCCGCTGAGAGCAGTTAAACAAAAGTTTTACAAAATTTGGTATAATGTCGTTTAATGGTGTTTTCTTTTCTACAAAAAATGTGCCTATTTTTAAAAAAAATGCAATTTGGTGTCTGTTTCTTAAAAATTTTGCTCCCGTAAAGCATGAGTTTTTTAGAATAAAACAAGCCACCCTTTTAGAGAGCAAAATTTTTAAGAAAAATACACCAAATTGAATTTTTTAAAAAAGGCACATTTTTTTGTAGAAAAGAAAACACCATAAGATGTTAGCAATTTAAAGGAAACTAGCTAAAGGACAGCTTTAGACTTCGTATTTAAATATCATGGGTGAGAGAGGAGAGGAAAAAACATATTCTCTTCCCCTCTCACCAATAAACTCAGACTTTCTGAAAGAAAATTTTCATAATGTGAACCATGACTTAGTAGCATTTAAGAAGTGAAACTTAAATTTAAATAAAAATTTACTAACAACGTGCTTAAATACAATACAGTTTTTGCTTTTAACTTTATTTTTTTTTGTCCGAACTTTAAAGCGTTAATGCTTTAAAACTATATTTTATTCGTTTTGACAAAACTTTGTCGATTTTCATTTATTAAAGTTAAAGCTAGAGTGCGGCCCTATGCTCCCCAGAGGAGTAAAAGGAACATATATAAAGCTAGAGTAATTTATTTTTATTAATTTTAAAATAAATAGTTTCTAAACTATTTTCTTTTATGGCATGATTTCGTAATTTTGAAGAAATTTCAATACAAAAATTAAGTCAAAATTAAAAAAAAATGTGTTGAATATGGCGAAAAACAGGATTTTTTAAATTTTAAGCAGAAACCTAATGTGGTACAGAAATTCTAAGTAGTGATTTGGATTCAAGGTTACTCAAACCTTTAGAAAAAATGCTCTGGGCCTGATTTTGGCAGTCGTTATCGAGTACTTTTTCGATTCTAAAGCAATTTAATATCTAATTATTTCAGTCAATACTGAACGAATCGGAATTATTTTTTCAGTGTTGTAATGCATTAATTTGAGTTTCACAATACTGAAAAAATTATTTTAAATCGTTCAGTATCGACTGAAAGAATAAGAAATAAAATTGCTTTCGAATCGAGAAAGTATTCGATCACGACTACCAGAATTAGGCCCCTGGTCCATGGGTTAAAAATTAGTTGGCCTGTGTTATTGTGATTTTTTATACCCACACCACAATACTGACGAGATTATATTAGCGTATGTGGGTCATTCTTAAAAAAACATGACCAATTGGTGTCCCCAGACTTTACTATTTTATATTTTGTTTTTCCAAAAAGAAAATAGAAAAATATCTGCATTTTTATAAATTATTGTCGATTCTACGTAACTATATTATAAAACAAAAATAATTAGTTATCTGAAAATAACTTAAAAAATATTTTTAATGTCAAAGGTTTAGCAAAAACCTGTGTCCCGAGCCAATTTATTAAAATTTAATAGTTATTTTCAGTTAAAATAAAATTGAAAAAAAAATATTTACAATTTTTGTTATTCAGTTTGTATATATTAATACCATATATAGAAAAGAATGATGAAAAATAATTTTTTTGTATAATTTTTTTGAAGAAAAATCTTGTCCCCAGGTTTTGGTCCCCTCTGTTACGTCCACACATTTTATTGAAAAATTTTTGTTAAACGATATAACGCATATATTTCTCTTATGCTTCTCCATCAAAACTTAGCTAAAATCAACAAAATGTGTTTTTAACTGTTCAGTCTTGTTTAGTGCGTGGTTGAGTAAGTAACTTAATTGTAGGCCGGGTGCGTACCCTTATTCAGTGTCTACTCTGTTACTGTTGAAAAACGGTGAGTAAAGTGATTTTTTATTTATTTTATAATTTTTTTATAAATATTTTGTGTACAATAATTAAGTGGACAAATAAATTCTACAAAATTCTAATAAAAAGCTAAAATATGGTATTTTTGAGTTAATTTGTCCCCTCTGTTACCGGTCCACTCTGTGACTTATTATCAGTAAAAACTCCAAAAATTTAAAAAAATTCTGCTGGTTATGGATTCCTATTGTTGATAAGACCCGTAACCACATGAGGCCAATTATAAACATATTTGGCCAACTTAATTTTTTAATATTACAAAATTCAGAATGGTTATGTTTTTTAAGAACGACCCATGTAAACCTTGTGTGTAAAGTACAGATCGTAATTTCAAAGATAACTTGACGAAATTTGGTCCACAGGTCATATTGAAAATGTTGCCAATTGGTCCATAATTTGACATAGGCCACATACAAGTCTTTGTAATCATAAGTCATTTTATTATGTTGGTATTAAAACAAAATTAAGACCAATCTTATTTAATTTTTGGTTTTATTAAATACAATTTCAGTACTAAATATAAAGAAATATTCAAGCCTTTTTAAATATTTAACAGCATATTTCGTAAACATAGTTTTTACTAATCGCACATTAAGATTCTTGTGGATATTTGCGTTTGAAATATTTTTTATTTTATTATTCGAAAAAGTTTATGTTGGCGCATTTGATTTTTTTTCCAATTAAGAGGCTGAGGCAATGCCCCGTAGTTGAGTACCGTAAAGAAAAATTCTTGAACTTTAAATTTGGGAATCGTACAAGATTAAGATTGGGTTACCGGACGTCAATACAATTCGCAGTTTGACAAATTTTTGGCGGTCTGCGACTTTTTGTGAGACTTTTAAAATACATCTAGTCAAGAAAATTATATGTAATATAATCTTTCATTCGATATAGGAAAAAACATTTTTCAAGATACTCCTTCATGTTTCGATGACGAACGAAAAATTTGTTCGCTAAACTTCTTACACTTAAAAAAAAATATATTCTGAAAAAGTTTAAAATTATCATTTAATTTGAAATTTATTAACCTAAAATTATGAAATTTTTTTATCGGGTGTACTTAACAAAAGCGTGCGGCTTGTGATTTAAACATTTTTTATTTTGAGTTTCATGTTGATGTTTCAGGTTACACAAAAATATTTGAATTAAATTTGTCAAAAAAAAAAAGTGTGCGGTTAATTTTTAAGGGGCTATGGGACATGTTGGGATTTTAATTTATTTTGCAACGAGTAAAAACTATTATAAAAGTTTGTCATACTAATTTGTTGTGTAACCATCAATGTCAAGTTTAAACCACAAACTGAAAAAGAAAGGATTTTCTTGTTGATACAAAAAATCATGGCTTTGACATGTTTCATTAACCGGCTAATTTACGATAATGTTATCATAATAAAGATTTTTACATAAAACATTTTTAAGGTTTATAAAGGGTTTTACGGGATTTATAATACTACAAATTTTTTTTCATGCGTATGAAAAAACAAACTTATTGCAGAATTTCGGATTTTTAAGTTTATTCAATTAAATAACCCGTTTTACGCCAATATACATATGTTGTGCAACCTGCTGTATTTATAAACGGTATATCTCGAAATCAAAAGTTTATCTAAAAAAAAAACGGCTGGCACCACTTGTTTCAGCAAACTCGGATTACGGTAATCTGCCGGGTGGCCCGCTTGACAGAAAAGGGTCCAATTCGACCACTGTGTAATTAAGGTTGAGAATCTAAACCTTCCATTCTTTATTTTTTATTTGATTTATTTCAGCTAGAAGGACCTTAAGAATTAAATTCTTTTATAGTCCAGAGGATGACATAATGAACACCAATAGTAATAATAATAATTATAATAATAATAATAATAGTAATAATAATAATAACAATTCAATAATAATATAATTATAAAATCAGTTTGGAGAAGTGAGCGGTGGCATAAAATATATTTATATAAATTTATATTTAAAGAACGGTATTAATATAACATGCTGTTCTTATCGCTCCATAATGAGTCGTAATTAAGTTCGTATATATCACTCTTACTTGGTTTTAATCAAATTTAAATTGGCGCTATATTTGGGCAAATATTGCCGCAGATATTCGTGTTAGAGAATATTAAAAATTAATATTCGTACTGTGAAACCACATGTACAATATAAGGATTTGCGTGAGTACTTGCAGTGTTGGCCTGGAACCAATTAAACTCTACTGCTGAAATATAGAACTTTTGTTGATTGTCAACAGAAACTATGGAGTTCCGCCAGCATGCCTGAGTGCCTTACAATGTGTAAACAACAGTACTTAGAGCCGACTTTTCATCCTTCTCGCAATCTTGGGTATAAGCCGCAATGTGATTCCGGAAAGAGCTTCACCAACAACTAGACCAAGACAGAAGCCCAGAGGCTAATGGTTCCCATGGTAACATATACACTCAGAAAAAAACATGTTTAAATATGTTCACCTCCAATGAAACTATTTTTAAAGACAATTATAAACATATGATTCATTTAACAATATTATTGTCACCGACAACCATTTTATGGTTGCCTCCGAACATGTTATGGTCAAAAATAACTAAAACATGTTTAACACTTATAATAGCATGGTTGGGTTTCAATCATAGCATGTTGCTGTTGGAAAAGAGGAAAATATTATTGTTAATTTTAAATCAAATTATTGTCATATTTAACCATAACATGTTTAGAGGCAACCATTATATGTTTGTAGCTTCTTGATGGAGGACTAATTCACTAATTCAAATATGGTTGTAGGTTACAATAATTTGGTTATATTAACCATAATATGTTCAAAATTTTATTTAAAAATAGTTTTGTTGGAGGTGACCATATTTAAAAATCTTTTTTCTCTGCGTGTAGGATCTCTTATATGTTGCGATGTACAAGAGATCTGTCAATTTTGTCTCTGCCGTATTCATTGAACAAACCTGTAACTTCCGACGATGTAACATAGAGAGCTGATATATCCCCAAGATACGTGCCTAGGTATTTATTTATACACTTAGTTTATTGTGTCTTAAAAGTCCTTAGAATATATCGACATGAAGCAATCGCCTTTGACGGTAAATCTTCACTTTCCTTGAACATAACTGCTTTCGTAGAAGCCTTCTCAAACTGACCACGCTGATGTTTAGTGCCTGCGACTGCTGTAGAATTGAAATTTTTCTGAACCTTTAGTAGTCCATGTTTGGCAAAATTGCAGGCATTGCAGTCGCCAGAGTAATTTTCAAAAGTTTAAATAGCATAGAAAAACGTCTAAGTCTGTAAAGAAATTGCGAAGCCTTCTTTTACTTAAAGTAACTCCGCATATATAACTTACAGTTAAATGCGCATAGGCATAGCTTATCCCATCATCAATAAATTTCAGTGTTTTTATCAAATAATAAAAATTGGGAATTATGCACGAATAACAAAATCATTTAAGTTTACAAAGTTATAAAAACATGTTCGAATAAAAACTTTTGGTTTCAGGATAATTTTTAAATATTCTAAACTTTTTATCTCTAAAAAATGGATGCATTAAAGTACTGCACTTGACCTCATTTGGATTCAAATTATTCGTGTACGCACATTTTACTTATTCATTAGTTTTGTTGTAGTGAAGTTTCGTGTGCCAAAAATTTTCGCTGACCCTGCTTAATATCGTTTGCCGTTAGATTGTAGGTCTATTTGATTTTTTGGTAACCTCGTCACCAACTTTTGGCATAAAAATATGCTCTTGTAATTATCTTTAAAAAAAAAATACTTTTTAACAAAAAGTTCGTAAAAATTTTGCTTGAATGGCAAAAAGTAAAGAGTTTACAAAAATGTGGTTGAGTTCGTCATAAAATTCTACTGGGTCTATTTCCGGTCTTGTTTAATTCGCACTTATCTAAGCTGGCATTTAGTTTTTTTTTTTTTTTTTTTTTGTGGGCATTTAATTAACAAAAAGCCACATAAAAAAGAACCTTTAAAAAGACCTAAATAATTCTTAAATGGCTTTATTTTGCAATGTTAACAAAAATTTTATTCAACAAAACACACAAATTTTAATTCAATAACAATTTCTTTCATTGATTTTAAACAAATCAAAAACAACGATGCAAAAACCACTTGTTTCCAACGTCTTAAATTACAAATTGTCTGACAGTCTGGCTGTCTGTTTGTCTGTTTTTGAAAATTATAATTAATTATTATATCTTTTTGCCTACCACTTTAGTTTCAAAGGCTTTTTTCCATAATTGTTGTAGTTGTTTGTAAGTGGAATTGTTGCGATTGTGTTTAGCAGAATTGGCTTTAGTTGAGTTACCATCATAATTTACTAAATTACATGATCATTTGATACTTGTTACATGTAAAATTGCATGTTTTTACTAAAAGTTACGATTATTTTCGATCGTCTCTACCAAACGGTTTTGAATTTCATACAACCAACCCATAACGCAAAATGTTTTTATTTAGCAAAGAGAAGAAGCAAAAACAAAAAGTTTGAATAATAAAAACAACTTTTATAACATTTTGGTATTCTATTACAAATAAATAAAACTGCAACTAAAACGAAAAAAAAAATTAACAAAAAATTAAATTAAAATATTCAAATAAAACGTTGAATTTTTAATTGTTTAAAAGTGTTGCGGTGTATAGCGCTTTTGTTTAATTTTGCATTCTTTTGAATATTTATTTTATTACGATTTCATTTAAATTTTTTTTTTTTTGTACTTGTAATTGTACGATTAGTTGTAAAAAAGTCTTGTATTAAAGTGTTATTTATTTTGTTGCAAAGTAAATCTGTATTTGTAATGAAATTTATTGAAGTATTCGTAAACTTTTATCTTTAAGTGCTGGCAAGAGCACGTCATTAAATGAAGTAATTATGGAACCTACCGGGCAGGCTAGTTGGTAGTGAACAGGTCTATTAGCGTAAGAGTTGCGGGTTCGATTCCCGTCAGAGACTGTGTTCTGTTTCACTACAACGGGGTGAATATCTGAGTTACTATGTCTTGGTTTATCAAGTTTTATTTTAATTCACAACTGCGTGTTTGTATGTGAGGAATCCCCTCTGACCGTTAAGTAAGAATCGCAACGACAAAAATAGCCCAATGTAAACGGGCACTATCATAATAAAACATTTTCTACAAAACTTTATGGAAAATTGTAAAAACTGCATGAGGCTGTAGTGGTGGGCATTTATTTTTATTCCATAAAAGAGTTCAAACAACACATACATGCCCACATCACAATTTGTTTTGTTTGTAGATCTTACAACGTAGACATTCGATTGTTCTTTCGTAACCTTTTTAAATTAACCCTTTTACTATACTAAAACAAGTTAGAGTTCTATATTCGGCTGTGCCGAATATTTGATACCCTCCACCGGGTCTGTGGTAAGGTATAGTTCCAATCTTAACGAAATTCTACAGTGTAATTCTGACTGATATACATATACTTATCTATTGTTATGGTATGTATATTAATATTTGTTATGACTTTAGGCGTACTAAAGTGTTTTTTGAAAGTGGGCTATATATTGGCCTACGCTAAATTATGCACCGATCCTTAGGAAATTTTGTGGTATGATTTCTAGCCATATAGAACGAATTTGTGCAAAATCTCAAATTAATGTGTGCATTCAGCCACTGTTTATGTTAGTTTTTGTAACAATAATATATTTTTTTGGGGTGGTTGTTCCACATTTTCATTCATAACTCTTATTCCACTAAACTGATGTTGCTGGACTTCAATCCCAAACTGTTTAGCAGAACTAGTATATAATCTGACACTAACACTGTTCTTTTCTTTTCAGTGAGCGTGATTTCAACAGACGGACAGATGGACAGACGGACAAGGCTAAATCGGCTAAGACTAACTCAAGGACAAAGATTAAATACACTTTATGGGGTCCTAGATGAATATTAAAAATGTTTCACATGGAATGACATACTTAGTATGCCCTCTCTACTAGTGGTGAAGTAGTGGTTTTTGCTATTTTTGGATCAATTTTCCCAATATAGAGAGTTTACCATTATCAATTTTTGAATTCCGTTAGTTTTTTTTAACATTCAGTGCATATAATGGAAGTTTCGGAATGATTTTTACATAAATTTATTAAATGCTGTATTTTATTTTTTATATTTTGTATTGACAATTTTGACCCATGTTTACAAAATGCGCCACTATTAAAATACGGACATTAAGAAAAAGCCTTAGAATTAAATCCTACTAATATTTTAAATGTGAAAGTGTGATTGGTTTGGATAAAATTTGGTAGACAGATAGCATTAGGCTATAACTAAAATATAGGGATACTTCTAAGAGATAAATCGGGGAAAAGTTTGTACTTTTTTTCTTTTTGATAAATTTGCTATGAAGATTACATATGGTCCATCCAGTTTTAAGTATATGGTACTTTTTAATGGATATTTCTGCTATTTTTTAAGGAATTAAAATGGGGTAAAATTAGTTATTTTTTTCTTTTTGATACGTTTGATATAAATACAGATTATAATTTACATTAATATACAGTGTACTTTCTGGTGGCCTAAAATAAGGAACCAACTTTATTACCGATTTTCCTTTTCGAAAACTTTCGTATAGAGACAGCATATGACCCAGATTGCAATATTGGGTACTTTTTATGATGTCAAAACGGAGAAAATACTGTATGCTATAATCTATATTGTACTGAATAAAAAGTACACATTTAATTCCGTTTTTACCCCCTAAAAAGTAACAATTTAATCACTTAAAAGGTAGCCTGTATTTAAAACTGGACCATATTCAATCTACAAACCAAATTTATCAAAGAGAGAAAATGTAACAAAGTAAAGATTTTTACCCCAATTTACTTCTAAAAAAGTAGACTTTATTTATATCTGTGATTCTCAGTCGATTGGTGTTCTTAAAGATTGGCTTGGATTTCTATGTATTGCACACATCGGCAAAAACGAATGTTAATAATTGCTTTAATTTTTGCTTTTATGTAAAATTTAAATGTTTAAAATAACATTATCTTTAATGCCAACCTGCCTTGTCTTCATTTTAGAGTAAACATTAAATGTGGATGGTGAAATGAAAGCAACAGGTTGGGTATACAGATAGAAATATAAAACAGAAAAGCCATCTGTTAATCAGAATTTCGAAAAAAATGTTGTTTTATTTGCTGCGAAAGCTTACAAGAGACATCTAAATAATCGAAACTGTATCAAAATATGCCTCAAAAAGGCAAAATATGCGCTTAAAATTTAAAAAATGCTGCAAAAAGGATGTTTTAACTAAATTATGCAAAAATATGCTCCAAACGGTAAAATATGCCAAAATATGCTATAACAAATCGATGCCAAAATTCATAAAAAGCTTTTATATCTGCCTTTATATGTCTTTTAAGGAAAAACATGCAATTCCATGTATGTGATTTTCCTGTTAATAACTAAACGCATTTATTTTTATAGTGCTTTAAGTATAGTTTGAAACAATTTGTCGCATTAATGCTGGTTAAAATTTAATAGTACCAAGAATAAACAACTCTTCCAATTTCGCTAAGCCGGCTGTACTTACAAACATAAATGCGATTGTATAAAAACATACTGCCCACCACTGTTCTCTTTTCTTAAAATTCAAATACTAATTAAATAAGGGCATTACTAGCTTCATGTACTATTGACTTTAAACCAGCTCAATCTCTTAGTCAGTTAGACTTTCGAAGAGATTACACCCTTCGAAAACTTTCCCATTTTTCTTAACTCCTTTTAACTGTTTTCTGCCCCTTTTTCTCAAAAAAAAACCAAAAATATAAAAAAAAAATTTTAAAACTTAATAAAAAGTTGTTTATCTAATATAGCGAAAAATTTAACATGGTCATAAATCAATTGGCATTTAAGCAAAAACAAAAAAAAAAGTTATTAAAACAACAAAATTTTAAGTAATAAAAACATATTCATTGAAATGTTGTGTTAAAACACAAAATAGCAACTACTTAAAAATACAACACTAACGAAAACTTCTAAGTGAAAAAATATTTTAAAGCATCTAATCACGCAAACCTTATAAATATTTGCCAGAAAATAATGAATATTAAAATTTAATTGAAACAATACAACATACACACTACACGTAGCGATAGTCGCACAACATCTATGTGTTGTTTACTTAGCGTAAAATGCAACCGTACACTGGGTTAAACAAGTTAAAATGCACTCGAAATTAAAAAAAAACCAGTTGATACAAAACAAACTTTTTGGATATGGTCAAACTAGCAAAGAGCGATTTCTGAATACCTTTTTAAATTAGATAAATATCTCAATATACAATTTTGGCGAAAAAACAAAAATACTAAAAGTAAATGGCCCATATTCATAAAAATAAAGTCGACTTTTTCTAAAGTATACTTTAGAACAATGGTGTTGACATCCATTTAAAGCCAGTTTTAACTTAAAGTCGACTTTATTTTGACTATGAATATGGGCCAATCTTTTCAAAAAATATTCATCTTCATGTTCAGATAAAATTAAGTTTAAATAAGTCTTACAAAAACACCTTTTAAAATCTTTTATGAAAGTCATGAATCACTTGAAAAAATTTCATTATATACTATACATTCTTTGCTTTTATAGTATGTATCTAGTTATTTTCTAATGGCAAATATAAATAGAAACAAAAACAAAGTCGGTTTAATTTTAAAAGTTACTTTGTAATTATTCCCGATATACCCAATATTTACTCTTGTTTTGCAAAGCAGAAATAGTTAATTTTAAAAGAGTTGGCTTACATTGATGCGTTGAATGAGGAATTCTTAACAACGTTTTTAAATAAAAAACTAACATTCAAAGAAGCACGGCATTCCCCTTCTATGAAAAATGTTTAAAAGGGGAATATTAAAGAATAACTGTAACAAAAACTAATTGTGTTAAGCAGATCGTTCCACTGATCAGTTCTCATAAGCGTAGAATTAAGCGCTTTTTTTTGTCAGAAACGAATTGCTTTAAAGTGGAAACGCGGGTGGTGGTATCTTTGAGGGTTTATTTTTAGGTGCAAATAGTGATTTTACTTTTTTTTTTAGCTAAAAATGGCAAAAAGTCGTCAGATTAAAAAAAAATGCACATAACGTGTTAATACAAAAGTAATCGTTTGCTTGCGTCATCTGATCGGCATATAAGTAGTACAAGACGTCAACCTCAGAAACACATTTTTGAACCAGATGATGACGTAAATAAATGATATGCAGTTGTTGAATAAAATGTTTGAAATTTGTCATGCATTTTTTGTTAATTTTTAAAAGTGTATTTACAATGTTGCAGACTTTTGCTTGAATAGGAAAAATTCTATCCAAAAAATTAGATTTTAGTTGTTTTGGGGGTGGGCGCACACAGAAAAAAGAAAAAAAATTTTGCAAAAAACTATTCAATTAAATAATTAATTGGTGTACATTAATTATTCAATTAATTTTTTGTTTGCTGCAATTAATTTTTTTAATCAAAACCCATAAAATTAAATGTTTGTGTATATGTGGTGTATTTTTTGTTTATACAATTAATTTTTTAATTGACTAAATTTGTGTCCCATGACTCGAAAATACAAATCCGTTAATTGATATGATCAATTCCTTTGCAGGGGCAAAATTAGTTAAATATTTAATTGTCTGAACGAATTGTTTAATTGAAGTCGATTTTCTATTTTTTCTGTGCAGGTGATGTTAATTAAATTTGGCATGTACTGTCAAACAAAAAACGAAAAGTTTTGTTAAACTTTTTGCTTTTAGAGTTGTAATGACAGTGACTGTTTTATTTAAATAGAAGTAAAAGCAACAGTTTCTTTTTTGGCCAATGAAAAATGAAGAAGTGGATGATATAAATCTAGGTGCCAACTGTCAATGATCTAGAAACACTCCTTATGTTTTTTTCCCAAAAATGTATGACGTTATCCCTCTGTGCGCCTTCCACAAATGGGGCTTATCGCTTCCGCTTATTTTTCGATAACAATTAGGGATAGTGTAAAATTGTATCATTTTAATGTGTTAGTGAACAGTATAACTGTCTCTGGCGATTTTAGGTTAGGTCAGATTAAGCTTTAACCACATGGCTGCTACAAACGGTCAAAATTTGAAAGTCCGTATTGGAAGAACCTTTATTTCGAAAAAGCATTTAAATTTATTATTTTTATGGAAATATCTTTTATTATTTTGTCATTATCTATAATTTTAAAGAGTTCTTGAAGCCACTTTATATCGAGTGTCTGTATGTGTATAAAACCTTTAAAATTAATTTTTGTGTTTTCTTTTAGATGTTTTTTTTGTTTTAGAATAAATTTCAACTTCTAGACTTTTGTCTAGAACTTTTTCTTTTTTTCCGAATTAATGTTTGGCAACATTGCCGACAATCATGTACAGCTAGTGGAGTTACAATCACAACAACCAAAAGAACACAGCGGTCATATTGTTGTTTTTGTTTTTGTTGGTGAATGTAACTACAAGTAATTAATTTTACCACTTACAAGATTTTAATGACTACTTCCAAACAATTACAACAACAAAACAAAACTTAAATAATGTTTAACGTTGTTGGAATGAAGAAAAATGAACTTAAATTAATTTTTCTCCAAAAGAGCAGGACTAAACTTTTAAAACACGCCTTAAGACAAACAAGTCAGCGACAACAATTTAAAGATTTGTGCCCGTATTAAAAAAATAGAAAAAAATGGAAATTCTAAGTATGTATGTATGTATGTATATTTGAACTATGTCATCTAATACAGTGTGGGAAGTAATAAAAACCGCAAATAGAGGTGTAAATATTCTTGATTATTATGTTTATTTATATCAAAGGCCAATTATTTGCTATATGATTAAGCATTTCCTGGTAATTTACCTTTTATGAGTTCCACGGGCAATTATCAATTACAACTGGGACGAACGACAAATTATTCGCATCGAATTTTCGTCGCCAAAAAGATAACACATTTTTGTACAGTGGACTCCCGATAATTCGTAATCGCAAGGGACCTGCCATTTCAACGAATTATAGGGGGTTTCGATCTAACGGCGATAAAATAAAATAAATACGAATTAACGGTGTTTTTCAATTTATTTACTTAAACGATAAAAAAAACATCTTAAGATCTGAAGAAAATGTACACACACACAAGAAAATGCAAAAACCCACGCAAAAAATAGCGGTAAGCAAAAAATCATTCATTCCACGTTCTTGTTGGTTTTATTACGATTGATAAGTGGTAGTTAGCAAAATAAGATTTAAAAAAGATTTTATTTGAAAAAAAAAAAAATACAAATTAGCGAGGGGACCAAAATGTAGGGAAATTTTACGAATTACCGAGATTTTTTCAAGGGACCGACAGTTAATTACGAATAATCGGGAGTTACGAATTATCGGGAGTTACGATTTATTGGAGTACGAATTATTGGGATTTGACTGTATATGAAAATACACACAGTCATCGCGTAGGCCGAAATTCGTCATACGTAACGACCTCTGCTTTAGGTTTATTTCCATTTGTTACGCAGGCGAGGGACGAACAAATTCGGACAGGGTAACCGCTTTCTATTAGAATTTGTTAAGCTTTTTAGTAAATTAAAAAACTGTTTTTATTTCATATGTATTTATATGGTATATTTAATAACAACTTTTTTATTTATATGTACACTCACAATATTCTCTACGTAAAATTTGCTGAAATTGTAATATAAAATAAACCAAAATTTAGTTAAAACCCGGTCTACTTATTTTTAACGAAAAGTTCATTTAATTTTTACTGTCAATTTAACCCCATGTTCCGTAAAAACAAATGAATTTTCAGTTATTTTATATAAATTAACTATCAAAAAATAAACTGAATATTTCGGAAAAACAAAGGAATATTAAGTTATTTTATTAAATTCAGTAATTTTCGTTTAATCCACAAAAGAGCCGAATTTCTAAAAAAAAACCAGAAAGACACCTGCAGCGTTACCGTTATGCGACTAAAGTCGCATTTTTGGCCCTTTGGCACTGCACACTTTTTTGGCCCATTAGTTTTAAATCCCCTTTTATAATATTTTGTAGTTTTTTGTGCCCTTTTTTCCCCTTTTTGAACGAAATATTTTTTATACTGGCAATATTATATAACTTATCATGGAAACTAGGGGGTCTGCTCTCTATTGCGATGCGAAAGAAAATTGTAGCAAATCTAGCGATTGGTACTCTTTAATACGTTTGCGCATGTGTCTTTCGCAACTTTAAATGTTTCCCTTTGCTAAATCATCACTTTATTTTATTTAAATTTTTTAATTTTTTTTTTTTTTTTTTATTGCCACTATTGCTTAATTTTTAGAACATTTTGCGAAAGTGATAGAGAGTATTTACCGAGTTGGCATTTCGCTTTCGTATCGAAATTGTTTTCGCATCGCATTAGAGAGTAGACCCAAGAAATATGCACTAAAAACGCGTTTTATGCGCATTAAATATGCAGTAAAAACTTGAAAATTTGCCACAATTTAATAACAGTTCCAATTAATAAAAATAATCCTACAATTATAATCGGTAAATCCCAAACACAATAGTATTTAAAGAAGAATAAATAAATAAATTATCAATTATTTATTAATGTTAACATTTTAAAGGAAGTTAAAGCTATTTATAGATGAGAGCTTTGGGAAAATGTAAACCGATTCAAAAAAAATTTAATTTACAGCAAAATATTTTTGGGGCGAAGTTTATTTAAATACCAAATAAATTAAATAGTTTATGGACACAAAGAGTCTAATTTGGAAAGAAGTTTTTATCCTCCTTATCGTCCTTGATCAAATTATCTGAAAGATTGCAAATTGTGCTTTGCGCCCAAGGTTAACATGGACAGACAACTAGCCAGTGGACGGATGGACATTGTTATACCACCTTTTTGTGACACTTTTTTTTAAAATCCCCTTTTTGTGCCCCTTTTTTAAAAATTTTGAACGGTAACGCTGGACACCTGACCGCTTGTTTTTGCAATGAGAGAGAGAGAATGGTATTATTAATGGTGTTTTCTTTTCTAAAAAATAATAATGCATTATAATTGTGTAATATATATACCAGGTTACACGCACCCTTATAAAGTGATACATTTTTCTAAATAACAATGGAACAAAATAATAGCCACGTTTTACACTCAACCTTAATGTGTATTTAGCGTGTTAAATATTGAATGCAAAGTTTGTACTATATTCACCATTGCTGTGCCAATTTTCGACATAAAATTTTCTTTGAATTCCAATAAGCATTAACAACACAGATTTTCAATAATTTAAGTCAGCTCTTGTTAAAAATTTTGCGCCGAAAGAAAATAGTTTTTGAATAAAAGTAAAAGAAAAGAAAAACAAAAAGTTTTTATATCCATCACAATGTAACCAAAAATCACAAAACAACACAAACTGTACGCAAACACAAGACAAAGTTAATAAAAAAATACTTGCTTGCATAAAAAAGAACTTAACGTAGATGCAAAAAGGGTATTATCACGCAGTCAAATATAACCCTGGGTGCGAAATAGAACAAATTTGCCATTTACTTTTCATTTAATTTACATGTTTGCATATATTTATAGAATAGAACAAAACCCGCGCGAATAGCAAATGGGAATTTTTTACACAAAACAAGCAAATCGTTTTTTAAAGATAACTAACAAATTATTTTGGTAGTTAAAGGAAAGCTAAGGTAAAATGTAACAAGAAAATAGTGTATAAAGTCATTTCTGATAAATTGAAGGAATAGTACTATTACAAAAAGCTTTATAAAATACATAACTGAAATTTAGCTCATAGAATAAATTCGAAAAATAAAAATGTTGTAGTTAAATTATTTAAAATAACTGTATATTCCTTTGTTTTTACGGAATTCGCGGTTGAATTTTTGACAGTAAATATTAAATGAACTTTTCGTTATTTTAAATTACATTTTCATTTAATTTTACACAAAGAAGAATTTAACTTAATCAATAATATTAATTGCAATTAAAAATACGTATTAAAATGGAAAAATAAATTTGCTTGGAATTTTAACAGCCGTATTCATAAAAAAATCTAAATTCACGTTTAAGATACATTTTAGTTAAAAAACATTTTAAGCCTTGAAAAGCTTTTTTTTAAATTCATATTCATAATCAGCATTTTACTTAATAAACGTTTTACGCTATTTTTTGATTGAAGGTGGCAACACTATCTCTTTTATTTGTCACTTGAATCATAATGACGCAAAATTGTGGTTATTAATTCATATTGGTACTTGTATCTACAATTTTTTTATTCGTGTGTGAGAAAAAAATTTCTTTTTATAAATGAATAATTGTACGATAGTTTCTCTTTTATTTAACAAAATAAACAAAGTTCAAAAATTATTTAGTAAAAGTGCAATTTAGATAATGATTTAATTGCTGATAAAAAAAGTATTTAAATAACGAGTTTTATTTTATTTGTTTTGATCGTTTACACATCACTAGTTCATTTTGTACAATTAATAATATTTTGAGCTTTAAGTTGCGTTCACAATCAAAAAAATATTTTCACTTGGTGTACATAATAGATCAACAGTTTCTTTTGTAACTACACACATTTTGCATCAAGAAACCGTTTGCAAATTTAAGCCACAGCAATATTAAGCATTTATTTTTATTTTTGTAAACATATTGTTTAAATTTTCATTCAAAACTAAATAAAATTATTTTAAACGTCAGAAACAATTTCATACAAATTGTTGCTGAAGTTCTAGTTGACTCAACTTTAGTTACATTTTTAAAAAAATGTTAGTTACATTTTTGTTCTAAAAATAAGATTTTTTTTTTATAAGATCTTCTAAACTATTAAAATAATTAATAAATGATCTCACAGTTTATTTTTTAATAAATACATAATATGTATACATTATAAAATATGTATTAATACAGGGTGGCGCAGAATGAGCTACATGGTTAGAATTCTTTATAACTATTATTCTTTTTATTCTTTCTTTGTTTTTTTTTTAGCATTTTGTGAAGAAGGTTTGGGGAATTATTATATATGGATAAATGAAATAAATAAATTTTTGTTATGCATATATTTTTCCTTATGTATTTCTTTTCAAAAGATAAATATATTTCAGCCCACTTGCTGAAATAAATAGAATAAAACTTAACCATATAAATTTCTTCAACATAAATAGAATTTCTTGCTAAAAATTTATATTTTTGAACCAATCAATGCAATAAATTGTCTCTTATTTGTAAAATTTAAATATAAACTTTTGACGATTTTTGAAGAAAAAGTCTTACAATCCTGACCATCACTCTATTGGAGGGTATGCCCTCCCATGATTCGGTTGTATTATTTCCTGTCACCTAATAGCGATTTGTTGCAAGTACAAGGTCAATGTCGTTATTTTAATATTTATTATTAATTTAGTGCGAGTCGTAATTTTATACAACTGAAAACAATTTTTATACTTTGTGTGAATATTTTTAACAAAATGTTGCTGAAAACTGTGTCCCAACTATTAACGGATCATTTGGGGTAAATTATATACAAAAATCTCCAGCTTTTCTGTTTCAAAAACAAAGTTGCTTATATCTTATCTGGAGTCTTCTAAACAATTATAGTTTATACATTTTTCACAAAATAGGCCAACAAGCAATTGGTAAGCCCTTTCCTCTTGTGGATTCAAACATTCTTTTTGACAAAGTTTTTTTGGAGAGGCATATTATAGACTAACAGCCGTAGACTAACAGCCGTATTCATAAAAACTTATTTATGATTAATTAACCGTTCTAAGCAAAAATTGCTAAAGTTGTATTCATAAACGAAAAATAGTCTATTAAACCTTTAATAAACCATTCATTAATAAAGAAAATTTATTGTTAAATTTGCCCTTCTTTAAACCAAAATAAAATGACATTTTAATAAGTGTTTGCATTTTATGATATTATTTTTGTTGACATATGTTGAAAAATAATAAAAAAAATGGTTTACTAATTTAAAAATAAAAAAGTGATGTATTTTTTTTATCCTGAAGTATGAAAAATTTTCATTGAAAATCAAACAGAGATAATTAATTTTTATTATGAAGAGCAATTACGTGTATAAAATTTTTTGTCAGTGCGTCTTAAACCAACACAAATAAGCTCGATGACTTGCCGACGCGAGAACATGGCACGTATAATTGTCCGTGCATGGTGTGCCAAAATCTAAGCCGCAAACAGACATCGTTTGGCCTTGCGACTTTTTGATTGTCATTGCAAATGTCTATCTAATAGGAAATTAAACGCGTTTAAATTCAATTCAGTGTGAATCATCGGAGTTCGTAACAGCAAAACATTTTCGTCTCGGAATTTACCATTCAAAATGATCGATAACGTTTTCATCAATTTTTTTAGCCACCAATCTGTACCATTGCATAGCCGTGGCGGGTTCAAATTCTAAAGTAGAATACCCGAAGAATAAAAATTATCACAAAAATACATAAACTTTTCAAAAGAATTGGTTAATTAATTAAGTAGGTATAGGACCGGGTGCTTTTACCCGTTTTGCTTTATTTTACGCCGTTACTGTTTTAATGTATAGCCTTTAGCTCCTTTAAGACTTGAAACTATCATCGGATTATTAATTAAGAAGACATGGCTAGAGGGAGCTTTTACCCGTTTTGCACTATTTTGCGCCCTAAATGTTGGAACTTCCAAAAAATTTATACCATGAAGTTCCTTGAGATGTTAAAGTGTCTGCATGCTAAATTTTAGGAAAACCGGTCGATTAGCTTAGAAGATATAGGCAGGAGGAGCTTTTACTCCTCTTGACCTATTTCACGACCTAAATAATAAAAACTATAGGCTATAGTTCCTTCCAGATGTTACACTAATTGCCTGAAAAATTTCAAGAAAATCGGTTTTTACCCGTTTTCCCTTTTGTGCGCCCTCTCTAGCGATATGAAAACTTGAGGACCTATTCCGAATGTCATTGAACACATAAGACATTACGATACATGGTTTGGCATCTTTTCAAGTGACAATAAAAAATCATAATATGGAAAATGGAAGGCATTTTGTTGATATTTGTATGGAAATATATAGGAAAATCTTAATGGCATATCTCCGGTAACACTTGGTCGATTTTGTGCAAACTTCACTTAATCCATCTACAGACTATCCCCAAAGTACCCTTAAATTTTGGTTTAAATCGGTCAACCTGTTTTCGCAGTTAGTGGTGACATCAAAGTGTACACTTCTTTTTATATATATAAAAATTTTATGAATATGTCTGTGAAATGCGAAATGTGTAAGCACTTTGAGTGCGAAGCTAGCAAGGAATGGCATAATCTTGACATCAGGTTCACAAAGTAAACGCGGCCCTTCGTTCATGTGAAATGTACAAAGCAGCTTATAAAAACTAGCCCGAGAGGCATCTAAAAGTTGCTGGCAGTTTAAAGGAGTTATTAGCTTATTAGAATTCATACACAAAGACTAGGTTTTACGTATTACACAGAATTAGAAATATAATTAGGGGATTCACAAGGTTGTCATAAAGTTGTAAAGTCATATGTCTTAAAATAATTACATGAAATATATATGACTGCTGTGGGCAGCCGCTTATAATTTAGATTTCTACTGCATATTTATGACGAATCAGTGAACACAGCATTTACATTTGTATTTTGTTTGAAACACAACAATATTTTTTTTAAACAATTGTAAAAAATTATTTAGGACATTATGACGATATGACTGAATAAAACACCTTGTGAATACCCCAACTGTGTATCGGTCGAGTTATTTATTTAGCTGCCTTTCTTGTTGTGGCAAAAATTTTTTTTTTTATTTCATACTTAAGCCCATAGGAACTTGCTTTGTACGGTTCCAGAAATCTTGATTTGATATCGTTTCTAGCTAGAACATTGCTGTTAAAAACCTTGAATTTGGTGTGAGTTGAAATATTTTGCGATCTCCAGAAGCTTGTCTTGCATTAAAAAGTCTATTCTGAATATCTTTTGCTGCCCCCACTTTTTTAACTATACTCTCCAGATAGCAAAAGATTTTTACATCATTAATGTGTTGGCCCGAAAGCTAGAAGTTCGCGTTGCATACTGAATTTATACTCATTGATTTGGTTTTGTTGATGTTTATTTGTAAGCCAGCTTTAGCTGCACACGTTGCAGAGGCTTGGATCTTGCATTGCGCGCAAGAGAAGACATCACCGTCTTCAATACCACTGATTCTCGATAAAATCTAACCTAACGTATAGCCGCCACGAAATACCATGCTGCATATCCATAGAGTGGTTCTTAACAACGTCAAGTACTATTTCTCGTTTTGCGAATCACTAATAGTAAATTTTAAAACGTAAGCGCACATTTTTGCGCTACGCAATAAGACATACAGTGATGCAGTAAGGTAAGTAAACGATTTCTTAACAAATATAACACATCGTCAGCTCATTATTGGTTTGACCTACTGATCATTAAAACAATGAGTTAGGTATCAGGAATATATTTTTTTTAATAAGGGGGTATTACTCTAAATCCAAAACTTGTTTCGCAAAATTGTTTGTGGTTTCTGAGATATTAAGCTTTCATTTTGCTCCCTATGAACTAAATATTTTGAAGTTTTTTAAGTATTGTTTTGCTCTACACGCAACTATTTGGCGATTGCACTATATTCTTTATATCAAAACGTACAAAATACATTTCACTCTTGCTTCGATTCATTGCAGTAAGAAAAAAAGTAGTTTAAACAAAAACATCGTCGAATCAGTAGGTCTACGCAAAAGGACTGCTGATTTTTTGTAGAGTTGTGTTTTTTTCATGCAAGTGTTTTTGCAGCAATTGTTTTTGATATCTTCATCACGTTATATACTAACAAAGTGCGTCTTGGTTTTTTTAATTGTTGTTTTTCTACATGGACCTTATACTTGGACCTTGAGCAAAAGCAAAATGAAACAAGTAAGAAAGTATAGTAAGTCAAGACCGACCAACACCACAGTATTTAAAAACAAATTTTCGAGAGTGTATGGCTATATGAATAGGGATCTATCTATGTTTTAAATTTCTTTTAAATCGGTTTGATAATTTCTGAGAGGCAAATATTGCACCCCATCTCCCCTAAAATGCAAAGCTAATATGTCCATACAAATATGGATCCATCTATATTTTAAATTTCATTAAAATCGGTTTGATAGTTTTTGGGAGGCAGAAACTGCCCCTATTTCCCTTCGTGGTCCTACGATTCGGTCCATTTTCCATTTTCCTATGTGCCAAATTTTATTAAATTATCTCCAAAATTGCGACCTGTACTTTGTACGGACTGACATCGTTAAATCACCTCAGAAAGTGATTCTAAGTCGATCGGTATACTTTATATACTTTAGTTTTATAAAATTATAAACACGTATAAATAAAGAGCAAACAATTCTTAAATTAATTAAAAATTTAAAAATGGATCTGCTTTTGTAAGATAAAACAAAATCATCAGTGTTGACTTTTTATCAGATTGTTAATATAGAAACTTTCATTTCAGCAAGTTTCTCAATGCCGCACAAAAAACTTATTTTTTTAAATATTTTTAGAAAATTAACGTATGCGGCACAAAATAAAATTTTTCACTTTCAATAAAATACTATCATCTTCTTACTTCATTCATGAAAGTTGGCAAAAATTTATAGTTATGCAAATCTTATTTGTCGTTATTCTCTACTCCGACATTTTGGCATTTGCGCCAAACCAATAATGAGCTGACGATATGAAGAGTCACGACATTCCCTTACTACGAAACTGATTTGTAAGGGAGCATAATAATGAATACCGGTAATCGCAACAAATTCAATGCATAAAGCTGAACTTTACATTTAAAAAGTTTTATATGCGCTGTATAAAGCGCTTTTGGTTTCAAAAATGTATTGCTTCAAAGTGGGAGCTCACCATAAAAAACTAATGTCTTCCGTATGGTAATCAAAACTACGTTTCTCTCTTACAGACCTGCTTCGTAGTAAGGGAATGTAGTGGCGTGGAGACAAAAAGACAACCTTGACTTGACTTGTTGCCGATTTTTACTGTAATGTTTGCTTAATAAACGCTCATGAAGTATAGAACAATAGGCGCTGTTGTAGAGCTCCTTAATAAGCTTAATTTTCTTCTCGGAAACTTTTTTGCACCTAAGAGCTTCCCAGATCGCATTTTGTTGTTCTGTGTCAAAAGCACGTTTCAAATCTACGAACACTAAGTAAAGGCGCTATTCGAACGACTGTTCGTCAATTACCCGCAAGCTATTGATGACCAATACATTACTTGTTTGGTCTAAGTCCCGCTTGTTCTCGCCTTAGCTGTGGTTTTTTATGGTAATACATGTTTAAAAGAGTTATACCACTCCATTTGGAGCAATCTTTCTCTCGCCCTCTCTTAAATTATAAGGAATTTTCTCATTTAAGCAGAAACTTGAAATTTACCAGAAATAAGAAATCTTTTTAAACGCCCGGCGCTAATTTTCAGTTGAAAAAGGTTTATTCTATCCGCGATATCAGATATTAGGGTAGTGCACCTAGTGAGATATCTTAGGCCAATGGACTGAGTTTTACATCATGCTTTTGGCGAGTAGTGTGGTCCTTTCAAAACGCAGTCTCCCCCTTACAGTCTAAGAGATACCATGTTGATTAAGCATTTTTTTTTAAACTATTCCTTCTCACTCTGTATCTAATAGGCGAAATGTTTGCTTATATACATGTTCCACCCAAATACCATCATCGTGATTAGAAAACTTACAAAAAGAACTAAATATATTTTCTACAAAATATTTTAAATCGACTGAATGATTTTGACTGTTAAACTTGGCAACACGACTTGACATGGCGAAATGTGTAGAAATGAAAGAAATAACAAGCCAGCAAAGGAGTGGATTAATGGGACGAATGGATGGATGGATGGATACCATGGCAAATGTGAACAAATACAAACATGAGTTAAAACATTAGATTTTTAGTGTTCGACGACTTGTAGCCCCAACATTTTGTGGTTTGTTATAAATATTTTTATAAGCATTTTACTGTGTAATTGTAGCCATAAATGTATTTAACGATTAATGGCCTACTCCAAACTAACGTTGTATGAACTGTAGATTTCTTTTGTTTTAAAGTTAGACTTTGTGATTGTTTGCGGTTTATTATTTCTATTTTAGGCAAAAAACCAAGAAAAAAGAACTCAAAACGGACCACACGCACGCACATTGAGAATAAAGTATAATGAAATTAAATTGAATAAAATTAAACTTTAACAAAAATGAACAACTGACTGCATGGCAGAGTTTCAACTGTTTGAACAGACGCCCCAAGGATCTATTAACATGAGTCGATGAAATGTCTTAGACTTTATAACTTTAATGTTATAAAACGGGTGTGTAAATGTAGTTTGCTTTGTCCATTTAGTACTGACTTAAAAGAAAACACTCTAAAACTGAGAACGGTTCGAACAAAATTTCAAAATGCGAAAGATAAATCAGGATCATATAAATATAGGAAACATTTTTAAAACAGAAAATTAAGAATTTCTTTCTATACTTCTATACTTTTGAAGGTCTTAAGGTAGGTCCTAATACTTCAAAGATCTTTTAACGTGTATAGTTCATCTGTCATAGTTTACAAAAACAAGTAAGAAGCTTTATTCGGCTAAGTGCGAACCTACACCACAGTATGTACCGACAAATTTTCGAGAGTGTAGCCTAGTTGGGATTTATGGGCAATTATGGAACAGCCTTTATGTAAAAGATAAATATATCTTTCTCTATCTTAGATTTTTTCGGCATTGAGTTGAGACAAAAATAAAATATGTTTGAACTTAATTTAATTTTAGCCAGGGCTCGAAAATAAACAGAACATTATTTAGTGTTCGGCTCACACACCCAGGAACAATATATATTTTTTTAGTTTTTGTGTAGACGAACAAAGCCATTAATACCGTTCATAACTATTTTCATGGCAATTAAAATACATTATATTTTAATGCTCTTAAGCCCTGCACGGTTACTCTTCGTAGTTCATTGACATTTTTTGTATTCAAATTATGCTCTTTTTTTCAACAACATTAGCTGATGACGGAAGCTTTAAAAAAATAATTAATTTAAAAAAACACAAAAAAGTGCTAAAATTTTGAGATAGATGAAAAACTTTTATTTTTTCTGTTTTATTTTAGTTTATTTTAAAATAAAATGCTTAACTAAAGAAGTTTTTTTTTAATTTTTTACTTTAAAAATCGTTCCGCTAGACTTTTTTTTAAACGACGAAAAATCACCTTAAAAAGCGCTAAGCACAACTGAAAAGAACGAATACTAATGAGCTGAACCGAACACAATGAAGTTTGAGGTTTTTTAAAAAAGCCGAACAGAATTAAATGTTCTCATCTTTTTGTTGAGTTGGATAAAAACAGTATTATTTTTGTGCTCGAAGATGAAAAACAGGGAAACGTTATTTTTTTAATGAATTAATACACAAACACTATTAGCATTTGTATTTTCCACAAATCTGTCGAACCGTATCCTAAGAAGCGATATTTAATGTTTATTTTCGAACACTGATTTAAACACCAACATAATAAATTAAAATTATTTTCAAAGCTGTAAACTGTACTTAACGCACAAGGCTTACATGATCAGCGAGTAAACTAAAGAATTTTATTAAACCGGCATATTTGTATGGTACAGCGCGTAGGATGGTCCTAGATGGGTCAAATGTATGACCAACCCAACTTTATTATTTATTGCGGAATTTCGGGTTTTTTTTAGTTATTTCAATAAGCTTAACCTTTTTGAGTTATGCGAATATATGTTGGGCAGCTTCCTCCATTATCGAAATAACGGTATATCTCGAAAACAATAGATAACCTAAACAAACGGTTAGCAATTCTGGATTAAGCTTGTCAGTTTTTTTTTTGCAACTAGCACAGTGACTTATTGCTCAAAATTAAGGTTGCGAAAGAAAAAAAATCATATTTTAAAAAAGAAAAAAAACACCTCCTTCAAAGTTTTAGGATTTTTAAAGAACAGTTTGAGGTGTAATATAAAAAAAATTAGCCAAATAAAAAAATAAGTTTTTGACTAAGTCCATTTTTAAAATTTAATATTTTGTAGATATTACATTTTTCCAAAAAACAATTTTTTTTTTAATAAAATATGATGGTTTGTAGCCCCAAGTATTCTCTTTAAAATGACTTTAAAATCATCTTCGTTTGTAAAGTAGTTTTCGAGATATTAAAGAATTAAACTCAACACATTTGGCTAATTCGGCGAAATGATGACATTTTGAATATGACATAACTTTTGAAAAAAACAAATTTGAAAATTTTATTTTTGTTCATATATGTTCTTAATAGGAACCTTCTCACCCAATCTCTTTAAAATCGAAAGGGGTCGTGTCCCACTCTTGGTCGATTTTACATGGAATTACCTACATAAAATTTATAATAAAAACAGAAAAAACTCAACAAAAAAAAAACATTGTGAAAATTTAACAAGTTTTTAGAAGTTTCCTTAAAAAAGAACTACAAAAAAGACATGTTTTTAAATCATCGTGAAAATTGGGTGTTACTCTTATCATCAACTAATGCAGTGTAAGGGGTCCTACTTAAAATTTCCATTTTTGTTAAGTGTGTAAAAAGTACGTAATAAACTCATTTTATTAAACTTATATCATTATATTATATTAATATTTTAATAAAGAAGAATTTAAAAAACACATACAATATTTAAATTTTTATAGACAATTTTCAAGCAAATGTGTCACCCCTAAAAATAAGTAAACATTAAAGACAATATAATAAAGTTTGGGAAAGAGAATGCTGGGCTATTGTTTAACGCTTACGATGCATCGAAGTATTAAATATATGACGGATATATGTATTTTTATTGTTGATTTTAAGGATGGCTTAAGCCGATTGAGCAATCTCTAAATTCTTATAAATTGGCTCATTCCCCTTTAAAATAGCATATTGTTCTGCTTGTAATTCCTCACTAGAATCGCATAAAAAGGATTTTAAAGACATGCCGAAAGCAGTCGCAAAATACAATAATTCCTTTAAAAAAAAATTTTCATTTGGGAATTTTTTATTAGAATATTTCTAACTATTTTTAAAAAAAATTTTAAATTTTGTCAGAAAAAATATTAACTTTTTAAAGTATTGTTTTTTTAATTTGTGGATTTTGTTTTTCTAATTTTTTGGGGAAAAGGAAAAAAAGTACCTGGCAGCCCTGTTCCCAAAAACCTAAGAAAAGCTAAAGATATTAGATATGCAAATAAAACTGTAAAGTGAATGAGAATTTCAAGCACTAAAAATTTTATTTGCAACAATATCAAAGCATAAACAAAATTCTAACATTAAACAGTGAGTTTATCTCTTCTTTCATTCCCCGCTCCCATTGCTTGGAATTCTTCAAACATTAACTGTAGTTGAAAGCGGGTTAAGAAAAAACAAAATTAAAAAAATTCGTGTAAATAACACTATTAAATTTCTTCAAATCGGTTCATAGTTTACCGTAGGTCCCATGCCAACTAAGTCCGTATGACGTTTTCATTTGGCATTTAGTGCATCAGTAAAATCAATAAGAAAATATAACCACACGGAATTTTTGGTTTTGCGTTTTGTTTTGTGCATTTAAAAGGAATTTTTTCTTGAATTTTTTTTCTATGATGTTGGACGCGCTTTCGTTTTCAAGATGAGTATAAACAGGGTTATGAAATATATATAAATATCAATATTGTGCTCCCAATATACTCATGGGGAAAAGTCAAGAGTTTCGGGTTTAAAAATATAAAATCCCGGTATTTTCGGGATCAGAATTGACATCCCTACTTAGGAACCTGTACCTATAATTTTATGTTTCTAAGTTTAATTTTATAAAAAAGTCAAAAACTAAATCAAATTAAGAGAAACCAGCAATAAAGGTATGGAATTATCTTCTTTTTTAAACATTTTTTTGTTCCCATTGAAGTACAAAAATTCCAATGTTGTAGTAGAAGCCCATAATTTCGACCCCTTTGCGCGAAATTATCGTATGTTACAAAAACCAAATTTTATAGGACAGCCATTTTTCTACTTTTCTCTGCGTTCGCTTGCATATAAAAATGAAAATATACACTCAATTTTTGGAGCAACGAAGTGGAATTCGCCAACAATATTTTGTCAGGTGACGTCTCTTTGAATGTAGAACAAGATTGCATCAAAAACTCAATTTCAAAAAATTGGCATATACGATAATTTCGCGCAAAGGGGTCGAAATGCTGGGCTTCTACTACAACATTGGAATTTTTAATACGCATGTATATGTCGATGGACGGAGAAAAATGATTTGTAAAACAAGTACAAAAAATAGGTACGGTATTCACCACTTAAACGTTCGACTTTCGAAAAAGTACCCGTTTAATCACCAAAAGGACCGATTTTCAAAAAGGTACCAGACAATTATTTTTCAAAAGAACAACGATAATTATTAATTTTTTTTGTAACTCCTTTAGTTTTGGGGTTCCCGAATTTTTTTTTTAACTTTTCAAAATGGTTATTTGTTGTTAAAATCAGTTGAAAAACAGAGGAAGAAATTGCTGTAAACTGTTTTTATTTTTGCCTATTTATATACGTTTACTGTTATCGTCCGCTAGTTATAAATAAATCTTTATTGTTTTTGTATCGCAGGTACCACGTCTACTTCTCCAATCCATCCCACTTTTTGAAATATGTTGCGAATTGACAACGAAGCAGTTTAAACTAAAGTTTGATACTTTTACTGGTACCGTTGTCCAGATTTACAGAAATAAATATTGTTTTTAACCAAAAGGTACAACGCCCTATTCTCTAATCCAGTTGACTTTTTTTGTATATTCGCCCTAATTTTGTAAAAAGCAACGCCAATTACATTTAAAGCGAAAATAAAGACAGACATATTTCATAATTTTGTTGTTGTTGTTGTTTTCTAAAAAATTTTTTATTGCGTTTTAAAATTTTCAACAACACAAGATTTGTATGCAGCGTTTGGAATTTAGAAATGCTAAATGAATTTCTGTAGAAAGCAATAACATGATTATGAAATATTTTTGTTGCTTTCAGTGTAATTTTTGGCGTTGCGTTGCGTTATACAGAATTAGCGCCATTGTCTTAAATGGGAGGCGTTCGGTTCACTCCACTTATGCCAGGTTTTTATATCTGTTGTGACATATATTTATATTAACATATGCTGTGTATTGACACCCTATCATTTTGCACAAAATTTAGATCCCTTTTCTGTAACCGTTTTTCAGTTATAAGTTTTGTATTGATAACCAAACTATTTGTACCAAATACTAATTTATAATGTATGGAAGGTGCAATGCCTACTTAGAGTTTTAAAAATGGGGGATTTCATGTGAAGTGACCCAATTTTTAAATCGATGTCTTCCTATTTGGATGAAATAGTCCTATTGGATAGTAGTTTAGATACAAATTTTCAACAAGATCGGTCAAATAGTTTCTGAGTTAGAGGGGGTAAATTTTTGACATTTTGGCCATACAGGTGTTAACATGAAATCCCCCATATATTTAAAAGCTTTTTTAGGCGCTGATTAGTCAGAAAAATACTTAAAAATTTCACGGAAAACGGTTTAGTGATTTTATATTTATTTGTGTATATAGAAGTAAGAAGAAGAAAATAAATAGAAGAAGAAGATACATAGATGATTTAAAACAAATTTTTTAGTGTCTTTTACCTTAAAATTGCCTGTTGCGTGGCTGAATGCGCGTGGGCGCCACTGAACAAAATATGACTTTCCAGATTTTGTGCGAACCTTAATTTGATTCTTGCACCAAAGAACTCCAACCAAAACTCTTTCACATATTTTGACTTAGTCATGAACGTATTTAAGCCAAAAGTGTATTGAGTTTAAAAATGCAATTTTCTTCTCTTTTAAGTCAAGCACAAAAGAATGAAACCAACAAAAAAAATTGTTTTTAAAATTATGGCCATAAAGTTATAAAACCATATAAATGTGAAACACTTTTTAGAACATGTTTTTAAATGGTTTTCATTAGAGTTCTTTCTGGTTTTTCTTCCTTATTTTCAGATTATATGATGGCATCGCAATAAAAATTAAATGTATTTCGGTGTAAAAAATTTCATTTTAAATAATTTTTATTTTATAATGTTATATAATACAAATAGTTTTAAAAGGTTTTATTTAACATAATTTTTATAATTATTGTAATTTATACAGTAAATTTTTTAATGCCAACAAATTTGGGAAATTAAGTTAAATGAATTTTATTAAAATAAAATATTTTACAAAAAAAAACATGTTTTTAAGCAACATTCTGAAAAACTATCTAAATGGAACACCGGTCCTAGAAGAGTTAATTTATTTGGTATAATATTGTTATTAAATTAAACCTTTTTAAGTAATTCATTAGAACACTACAAAACAAATTATAATTCTCGCCAACTTTAGCTGTCAATAATTATTGTCAATATGCAAAATAAAAAACTAAACATTATAAAATGAAACAAAAAAATAATTTTTTATTAAAATAAATTATCATGTTTTATATAAACACGTTAATTAATCTATAATATCTGTAGTAAAAAAAATTAATACTCACAGTTCTATTAATTTCCACTACATGTTTTAAATAATTAAACCAGTTAATAAGCGGAAGATCTTAACAAGCAAAACGCCATAAATCGATTTTGTTCAATTAAAGTACAGATACTTTTATATTAAATTATATATCGAGCAAATACACGCTTTAGAGCGAAAATTATCGCGTTTAAAGTACCATTAGAGAATGTGTTTTATTGCTAATCGTTAAAGATCAATATTATGACAATAAATTAAATTTTATTTATTTCTATAATTAATAACAATGTTTTTAATAATTATAGAAATAAATAAAATTTAATTATTACAAAAAAATTAATTAATTTTAATGCCGGTGACAATGTAATTTTAATTAAAACTGGAGATTAAGTTAGTTTGTTGTAAAAGTTTAATCAAGAAATATTTAATGAATCAGTCGTTATCTGCCAGTGTTTAGTTTCTATTATACGGTTAATTCCGGTTAATGGAATTTAATGCACATAAATAAGTTAATTAATTACTCCATTTTCAAATCACAGTGGTACAGAATGTAAAACTTCTGGAAGCAAATTTAACAACTGCGTTCTCAGTTGTTCTCCCCTACCAAATTAGGGGAATTTATTTTGGTAATTGGGGATGAAAATTTTGTTAAAATCCGCAGGATATTTTTTGGAAAAAGGGCAAATTTTTTTCCGGGAATTTTCGGGAATAATTTTTATATTTTTATAAATTCCAAGATGTGAGTACAAGTTTACGTTTTTTTTTTTTTGTTGGCCCATCGTGTTTTCATTTAAAGAACTTGCTGAAACAGTTTTAAATATGCTCTCTGTACCATCATTGTACGAGTCTTTTCTACACTGAATACAACCAAACCTTAAATTTGCAACAAAATGCGGTGTTATTTATTAGTAGGGGTGCGATTTACATGAAAATGCAATTTTTTTATTTTGATAGTCTAAGAACGATGTCGACAAAGTTTCTTTCCGAATCATAAAATTTGCGTTAAAATGGCATCGAATTGTATGCAAAAACAAAGAAACTTGGTCGACATAGTTTTTGATGCATATTTTGGTGAAATACATATTTTTGCATATATATGTTTTAAATGCATATTGTCCATATTTTTACATGTTTGAGTGATTTTTTACTTTCCATAATTTAAAAATAAGTTCGGGAAAATATTTTTAAATACACAAAAAAAGTCTTCCAAAAAAAAATTTTAAAATCAATAATTTTCAGTGTTTTTTTTTAAAAAATAATTGGAAAATAAGCACTACAAACAAAATTTTTTAAATTAAAAATTTTTGTATTCCCAAAAAATTACTTTGACAATAAATAAATTATTTTGGAGCTTTGCTTTAAATAAAAGATTTTCAAGATTTCGACATAACAGACTTCTATTTTAAATCGATGCAGCACCTAACATGGTAAAGGCTTCCAACGGCTTGAAACATTTTATCCAATATTGTTGCAAGTTATTGTTGAAATTAGAAGCCAATTCGATTATATTGCAATTTTTAATGAAATGTAGGCCTTGGTTCCGCTTGCACCGCATCCAGTAGTAACAAGATGGGGCCTGGCTGGGTGCATCAGAATTCTAATCAAAAAACTTTGAGTAATTTAAGAATGTTTGATGAGTTTAATGATAACGATGATAATGCAATTAAAAAAGTAAAAGGAATATTAAATTAAACTAGCATCAGAAATCAATTAGCATTTGTATATTCCAACTACGGATTTATTGGTGAAAAAATAACTAACAATACATACTCCAGAAAAAAGAAAAGCTCGACAAAATAAATAAAAGCCTAAAACGTTTTGCAAAAAAATTAAATAAACATCAAATATTTTTGAACTGATCTGGAATCAAAGTGGGATCTGAAAATAAATTTTTTTTAAATGCATTGGCATTCTTCAAGTACAAGACAAAATATTTAAATAACAAGAGACTGAATTTTTTATATTTTTGTTTTTAGTAAAATTAAAAAACGATTTTGTATGAACATTTTTTCAGTTTTTAGTGCATATTTCTTATTTTGTTAGAGCATATTTTGGATATTTTAGAGAACATTTTATAAGCAAATTTTTGATTTTTTAGTGAATGGAAATCTCATGCCTAGAAACGCTTATTAAAATTATTAGAACTAGTACCACTGGTTAAAGATTGATGTTTGACTGTGTGCTGGCAGGCACCGAGTGGTCCAGGTTCGAGCCCCAGCTCAGCCAAGAAAACTATCAATAAATTTTAATATAATTCCAAGTTGTAAAATTCCTTCCTGAAAATTAAATTTGATGAAGTCAAGCCTAACTAAAAATAATCATATTAAAAATAAACAGTTCAACTAAAAAAAAAAATATAAAAAAACCAAAATTGTTCTTAATAAATATGTACTTTCAAAATAATTTGGTTTTCTGTGGCAAACTTATTTCATCTTATTCCCCTAATATAAACTATTTTTGTAATGTGGCTTCGAAAAACAAGCTTTTTTGCCGCACGTAGGTGAGGGTTTTTTAATTTTTCCTTATATCTTTGGCATTTATATCTTAAAGTATGATATATTGAAGTTATTGTCTCGTGAAGGAAAATGCTCATAGCAATTTTTTTTACAAAAGCGTTATTCGTTACGGTTTAAGGCACAAGCATACTAACGGAGGTCTCAATCAATAGTCAGACCGGTGCCTGCGCAACGAGGGCTACTGACTCCCGAAGCACCAGAGAGACAAAAATTCCTCTGTTGTTACTTCGAACTCGAAAAATCAAAGGACTTAAGGAGCCCTGTCAGCTTGGGTCCTTTTAGCATCCCGTCCCACCTGGACGAGATGCGGCCTTCACAAAACGTCGCTACGTGCCATACGGCGACCGCAACTATCAACTTATAAAAGTTAAAATTTGGCAATAATCAAGATGTGGTCCAGTTACTTGTTCCAATTGGCCCTTCTCGATTATAATTACTGTGGGATACGTGGAGACGACACTGGTTAATGCTGATAACCCAGCAACAATGGATAGCTTGGATAGCGTAACGTTGTAAGTGTTATATGTGACATAGGGGTAGCAATGCTAGAAAACGTGGCCCAAAACTTTCAGTTAAAACTGAACTTCGTCAAGGACAGCCGGGAGATCCATTAATTCAGATAAATACATTTGTTTGATTAAAATTTAATTTTTTGTTTAACATTTAACAAATCGTCGGCTTAATATGCAAACCTGCTAAATCCACTTTTTAAGTAAATTAAAATTTTGATACGCCTCGTTGACCAGCATGTAGTTTTTCTTGAATTTGAGTCTTGAAGTGTGTAACTATGGTTTTGGTTTTCCTTTCAAGCTGCAAATATGAAATAAAAAATTTTTTTTTGTCTCTCCTGTAAAATGTGCTGATAGGGAGTCAGCAGAGGCTTGCATATTAAGCCGACGAAATATATTTAAAAATGCGTTAAATGCTGTTTGATCTAGCAAACATTATGCAAGAAAAAACAAATGTTAAATAAAAAATAGTGGTTACGTGTGAGGCGTCAAATGTTTGTTAAATGTGACTAATGCTAATATCTATCGGGCTTAAGAAAATACCCTTTATCATCATAATGTATGTGACTTTTTGACCAAAAAAGTACTCTGTTCTTTGTAAGCTTGGAGAAGCAAAGCTTTGTAGTAGAAATGGAGTTTGAAATTATGGCCACGTTTAGGTAACAAACATTTGGTTTACCAACCGCCCCTGTGTGTGAGAGCAACCAACAAACAAACAGGTAGCATTGTGAGTGTATAACCCCGCTAGAGTCTAATCTGCATATGTCTGATAGCAACAGTACCAAGACTTGATCCATACTCGCAACTAAAACTTTCCACAGGTTTCCGAGATTTTGGGTTAAAACCACACCCACCAAAAAGCACCCTGTGAAAGGCATACTCCTGCCAAAATCACATTATATGAGAGAAGTCCACTTCTTCCGCTTCCTCGGCTCTCGACCAAATCCAAGTTCTTCTCTTCATCCAACATACACCATCCACGGTTCCACGACTCTTCATTGACCAGATCCAAGCCTACACCCTTCAAATAACACACTTTACTTTTCTTCATCTTCGGTTCCTCAACTATTCATTCATTCACGAAATCCAACACACTTCAACATATTCCAGACGATTTACTGCTCTTGATTCGCCAAATTAGAGTATCACCGCAAATGACACCTCATTATTATCACCCATTTCGACTACCTCAATAAAGTTTTTTCTCACAAACCGTATTTTCTCGACAAAAAAACATCCTCTCAAGAAAATTACGCCCCACAAAAGCAATATTTTCGTAGGGAAAATCATTATTTTACAAAAGTACGCCTTCTGGGCCTATTCCAATAGTCAGTGTTGTACCAAATCACCAGGGGCTACTGACTCAAGTGGTACCAGATAGGATCTCTGGTCAGTCAATATCTAAATAGATCTCACAATTACTGCCGAACTCCAAGTATTGGGAAAATAGGGAAAATATACTTAAGATGATTCCTTAAAACAACCGCGGGGAGCCAAACTCGCTACAGTGGAACCATTTTATATTTAAACTCATTTGTTTCAATTTTTTGCATTTTGACGTCTCAAAATGTTGTGATACAAATTAACACTAATCCAATCAATATTATAGAAACTATGACATTTGCTTATAAAAAAATTATTATTAAGCTCAGCTCTACACAAATTAAATTTGGAATTGAACAAAGATCAGCTTTAAAGATTAACACTTGTTTTTTTGCAGGCATTACAACTCGTTAATCAAATACATTGTATTACAATGTTAATCAGTAGATTAAGGGTAGCGATTTATATTTTATAACAAAACTTGTTCTAAGATATTCAAAAGAAAATTATTACCCGGTGTATTAGAAATAGATTTTACATCTTCCTGCATTTAATTTAGAAACAAAGTTTTTCTCCCATTTAAATGCATGAAATATGAATATGAACCTTTTGCATACGAATCGATACGACTTTAAATTTTATATAATTGTCGCCTCGTGGCTGTGCCCTCTTTTTCAATTATTATCTTAAAACATTCACTAACTTTGATTAACAAACAACAACAGAACAAGGTGTGTTGTTCAAATTATTCATTTAGAAAAAAAAATCATTTTATAGTTTCTGTTGTCTTTTTTCAAACTCATTTTCTATTGTGTTGATTGTGGAATGGAATTAACTTTGTCGCATGTTTTACTTCATTACAAATCGAACTTAAATGTCTGTTTAACAATTAGTTACATTTTTTCTTAGATAAAAAACAAATGTTTTCTTTGACAAGGTGTAGGAGGATTTTTTTTTGTTTTAAAGAGAGAAAGAAAACAGAAATCAGTAGTTCTTTAACAGCAGGCAAGTGGTAAAAGGAAGCCGTTAGTTTACTTTTTATTTGAACAAATTTAAAAAATCATTAAAACATTAAAGAAGGTGGGGTACTGGAAAAAACTTAACCGAAAATAGTTTACAGAAAAAAACAAATTTTTTTTAATGATATTACAAGAGGAGTCAACCAAGTTGTTGTGAAGAAAAGAAATGAAGGAGGTGAAATTGAGTAATTTTCCAATATATTTATATTTTAGCTGTATCAATTCTATATATTCCATGTTCTTAAGTGTTTTGGTGAAAACTACTACTTCTTAATATGTGCAATTAATTGCAGCAATATTTAAAATTTCTATTCGCAACATCTCTAGTCTAAATAACACATGACCAAATTGCGGCTAGCGAGAAGTATGCGGCTCTTTGAAAAAATGAGTGCGGCTCTCGAAAATAAATGAGATACAAAAGCGTGCTACAAATACTGAACTACAAATGTTCGGGCGAAGTAAAAAACCTATTGCCAATTCAAATCTATCTTGAAGAATTGGATATTGAATTTCATCCCCGAGATATAAAATTTTTCTGGCTTGTGTGATGGATATCAAGTTATAATGTTCTAAGCTGATTTGTGGATTTAATGGAACATATCAACAATTTTTTCCAAAGAAAACACTTTCTAGAATCAAAGAATGATACTTGGATTAATTACACTGTGCTAGTTGAAAAAACAGTCAAGCCGGACACATGGCGTTTTAAGATAATTCGGGTACGCTGAATCCAATGGTGCTAACACTTTTTTTAGGTTAGCTCTTGTTTTCGAGATATACCGTTATTTCGAAAATGGATGAGGTTGCACAACATATGTTCGCGTAACTCAAAAACGCTTTAGCTTATTGAAAAAACTAAATAAAGCCGCAATATGGCCGTTTAAAAAAATTCTTAAATTTGGCCCCTGCAGTGCCAATGATGCCCCTAGATGTGTCAAATGTATGACCAACCCCACTTTATTTTTCATCTCAATCATTTATTTCTAACATTCATTCCTTAAGGGGGTCTCATACAAAATGTTCAATGCAGACTAGAAATATATTAAAGAAAAAGTCCCATAAATGCCCAGGAGTCGCCCCTGGTGGGATATAATGTATGAGCGAACTCAATTAATTTTTTGTCCTTAACATTTTCTCGAGACATACTTGCCCCTTATCAACACTTCTTAGGGGGCTCCCATACAAATATTTCGTTTTATGAAATTTGTGATTAAAATAAAAAGTTGTTAACAGTTTTAATCATTTATATGTCTGCAATCAATAAGAAGCCTAGCTGCGTTTTCCATGATTATATGAATTTTTAAAAAACAAAAATTTTAAAATGTGGCTAAAAAATTATTTTTTTTTTGCCAAAAAAAAAAGTTAAGTTTCTAAAACGACAGCGTATCTTTGAAAAAAAATTTAACTTCAGCGTACCCGAATTTAGGATTGGGCAAAAAATATGGATATATCAAAATATCGATATTTTAAAAAAAATAATCGATATATATATTTCCGATATTTAAAATAACGATATTAAAATTCGATGTTGAAATTCGACTATCGAATTCCGGATACAAGAAGCAGGTTGACAGGAGAGCAAATAAAACAGAGAGTGCTCCTGATGTCCATATCTGATGATTACTGGTTTGACTAATGCCCAATTTTTAGGATAGTATTTAAATCTATATTAAGTTAATTTTCATAACAAACTTAAATCGCATTTAAAACAGATAAGGTTTTGAGTTTTATTTGAAAAGTCTTATTTATAAAAGTATGGTAGCACTACTAAATACAAAAAAAAATTTAAAAAAGTGTAATTATGTACAAGGTGGTCTGAAAAAACAGCTGACTGTTAATGCTTTGCCTGTTGTTGTTGTATTGTTGTGATATTGAGGCCACCTTGCTAAAATATTACAATGGAAACTTAAGTTAAAATTAAGTGTACCACATCGGTGACTTAAGTTTCACTTAAGTTTTTAGTGAAGAAGAGAATTTTGTATTTAAAACGATTTTAAAAATAAATGTGTTTTAATATCAATCCTGAAAATTGGCCATAACACTATTAAAAACATTTATATTTATAGTTGGTACTTTTGGGGTGCAATTCAAATTTTAAGGTTCAATTTTTCGTAATTTACTTTTTTTTTGGATATTATATGGTTTTTTTTTTGTTATAATTGAATTTTTTGTTTTGATTGAATTTTTTGTTTTTTATAATTTTTTGAAATAAAATGAAACAATTAAAAGTAACAATGTAATTGTATAAAATATGTTTGTTTATAAATATGTATGTACAAAGGTATATTAAATTTTTTTAATTTGGTAATAGTTTCAGCAAAATACGTTCGATGTATCGATATTTGTGAAATAATAATTATCGATACTCTTTACAAATATCGATGCGATATATATCGATATATTTTTTTAATTTTGCTCACCCCTACCCGAATTAGGTTAAAACGCCAGGTGCCCAGCTTGTCTCAAAAAAAAATGTAAATTTCTTACTGTGTTATTGTATGTTTTTACAAGATACAATGGAATATCTGCAATCCCTCAACGTAGCATTACGAGGCAAAGATAAAGAATAATACATATTTCAGATCTTATTCAAATGGTTTAAAGTGTTATTAAATAAAATTAAGCTTTCTTAACGCGATTCAACTACAAAAATGGTAAATCCTATGAAGAATAGACTCTCTAAAATTGATGAAAAAATTTAGTGAATGCGTCAAAAAGTTAGAAGATTTGACGAGTTTAATAAGTAAATTCTTGTAAATCCATTCGAGATTGACGTTATTAACGCTACATTTTCGATTAATCATTATATTTTTAATAAAAGTGCCACAGTAAAAATGGAATTACTGCACTCAAGATATTATGTAGTTAAATTCATACGAAAATTCATTTTAAACAACTTAAAATTCATTTAAAAAACGGATCAAAAATTGGGGACTAAGCACGACAAACGAAATCTTGTTAGTTGAAAATTTTTATTTCCAAAAATTACTTTGATTTTTTGTTAATATTATCATGAAATCAAATTTAATTCTGTGTTTTCTAAATCTTATTAAATTTTAAATATTAATAATCACGTACACTGTAATTTTGTATAATAAAACAAATTTCTCTAATTGAGTTTTGTTATTTTAAATTGAATTCAAATTCAATATGCCTGTCGGTATCGTATCGGCAAAAAGAAATATCGTTACACACCAAGTACAAACATACCCTATCAAAACTACTTTTTCCTTTTCATACTGGGAACAGGTCTAATGCAGAGAAATAACCAGAGCCAAAAGCAAATCCAAAGTCAAATTATCTAACAACTGAGTTTAATATTTAATACTACTTCTACGTTTTAAACTGTCTAACGCAGTTTTAGTATCTATTGTCTGCAAAATTTCAATAAATCATTAAACAAATAATTTACCATGTCAATGTTCGAAATGCTTACTAACAATTGCGACTTGCTGCGTACCATAAATTAAATCTTCAATTAGATTCTAATTATACAACTTATAAAACATTCCACATTATGACTTGCACTCGTATTATAACGAGTATTTAGAGTTAAATAGTTCACCCACATTATCCATTGCGTCTACATACTTTTGAAATAAATTAATTTTAATTGTTAATAATTTTTAATTAAAATGTCATTTAATAAAGTGTTGCATATTATTGCTCAGAATGTATGCGTGTGTGCTTGCGTATTTATTTTTGAATATTAATGTTGTCTTAATTTACGAGTATAATTGCAATACCATCAACAATAAATGCAACAAATAAATAAATACAAAACGAAATATCAAGAATCGTAGATTAAATTATTTGCAATTTGTTTTTTTTGCCATCTCACCCGTCGTCATTAGGCACAAAATTAAAATATTTGTTTTTTTTGTCTTTCGTTTCAACCCATAAATAAAACATTTTTGTATTAACGTCTGTAATAGCCAGACAGACGGAAGGGAACACTTGCTTGAACTTGTTTATGCTAAAAATATTTACATATGTTTTTGCTTTTGTTAAATTTTTGCATTTTATTTAATTTACACGCAGTATTTATTTGCTTATTTAACTTTTTAATTTTTTTTTCTTTTCAAACTCATTAAACGTTCATATGTAGATGAGCTGGAGGTCGCAATTTAATTTAATTAAATTGTCTAACAATTGCTACAATGTAATTTAACATTACAAATGGGAAATGTATAAAAATAATATGTAAATTGGGTGGTTTTCTACAGTTTGATTTACTTATAAGTTAATTTGTATTTAAATAGTCCAATCAAACAGTAACGGACTCACAGGAAGCCGCACTATTTTTTAAATAGTATTTTTGGTGTATTTTTGGATAAAAATAGGAAACGTGCTCTGACGTGAACCAAATTTTGCACAGAGTTGTTAGCCATTAAGAAAAATTTAGATAATGGGGTGCTTCCGCCCACTGCTATGCCTTCTTTTCATACAAAGGCATTCGAGGGTTCTTAACTTGCTCCAACTGATTTCGGGAGATGATGATAAAGAGACAAAAATCCCACTTCAAGGAGGGTCTAAAAAAGTGTTTAACCTAAATGAGAAAGAAAGTATTTTACTTCATTTGCCCTTTTTAATATTATAAATATGAAAGTTTGTAAGTTTATGGCGCAATCAAGCGAAAACCGCGTGATGGATGCAAGAGATATTTTAAAACTTAATCAAGCACTAATTATTTTAAATTAACATGTTTAGAGGTAACCATAATGTGGTTGTGGCTTCTTGATGTTTTTTTCTGCGTGTGGGGGCTATGAGAAATTATGGACCGATTCACCCCATTTTCCATAGGTTTACTCCTTTTTACAATTAGAATCCCTGTATAAAATTTCATTAAATTATCTCCAAATTGCGGTCTGTACATTGCGCCCAAGGTTTACATGGGCAGACAGCTGTTAGATGGGCTCAGAAGGTCGATTAGTAAACTTAAAAGAAAGTCGACCGGCTTACTCAAAGGTGGTTCTGGCTGTAAAAAGTTACTAGAACTTCGATCATTTCTGTATTGCAAACCCTTAAACGAACAATTTGGCCAACAAGTACCTTTAAATACAATATTTTCGTTTTACTTAATAATTTCTGAATGATTTTTTTTCATTTTGTGCACAAAAAACTTAATCGCCTAAAACAGTTGTTCTGCATGTTTTTTCTTAACGGACCCCCTGTGATTATAAGATTTTTTTTTACATGTTTTGTGGGCTCCAAAACTTAATTTTGATAAAAACAGGTATTGCGATTAAATATTATAACTTAAATCGTTTGGACCTTTTTCGGGAAAAACGATCTTGTTGTTCAAAAATAGAACTATAAATAAAACTCACAATATACTTAAAAATTTTGATAAACCTTTTTTTTTAAGAAAATTTTTTGAAAATTTCTTTGCAAACCCTCTGAAAATCTGTTACGGGCCCCCATTTGTGAACTGTTGGTTGAAAGTATGGACAAGAAAACTGAACTGTGAAACAATCATACATTCAACGAAAAAAATAATCAAAAAACGAAAATGTTCAATACAAGAGAGTACGTTTATACAAAATCTGATTTGGTACATCCGGTCGCGATTGTTAAACATTTAATTTTTTTTTCTTTTTTGCCACCTTAACTTGCCTCACACTTATTGTCACTTTTTGCAACGTTATAGATGTTGTCGGTTGGTTATAACAGTCGAAAGCAAAAAAAGTTCACCAAAAAAAAAAAAAAAAAAAAACATAAATGTTGCATTTGTTTTATGGCAAAGAGGACACAAATGCTTCCTGCGTATAAAAATTCATTGACACTACACTCGTACGAGCAGAATACATTTATACAGATCTTTTTTGTATGTTTGACTGTCTGTCTGTCCTTTTTTCGTCCGTCCGTGTAGTGTTACTCATAAAACATTTAACTACTGTTGTTGTCTGTGAATGTTGCTGCGACTGTTTTGTTGCTATTGCCTGTTGTTTAATATTTTTTTGTTCTTGATGTTGAATTGTCGAGTGTTTGGTAGAAAATAAAGATCAATCGTATTCGATTGCAAGTTGTTCATAGTGTCGCTATATATTTTTTTTTTGCAATCGTTAAAGGTACGAGTATTAAAAAAGCGCGGTAGGTAAAATTTTTTCTTACCGATTTTAAGTTTTTGATAACAAAAACTACGAAATAACAACAACTACATACAGACAATTTACTCTTTTTGCGTTGTTAATTCCTTGGTGGCGATTTGTTGTTTCTGAAAAATAAATGACACTGAGGATTTGGTGACATGTTATTTCCATTTAAGGATTTTTTCACTTTTGCAATTTTGAGTAGAGTTATTTTTTTTTTAATTTTTGCATGAAGTGTGACATTCTTTAGTTGAATGAATTAAAGACTTTGTTTCGCAAAGATGAAAATCGAGGGGGTAAATAAAAATATAACTTCATATTTGCAGAGTTTACCAAAATGTTTTCTTTAGATGTTGTCATGATATGCGCATCGTAACTGTTTATAATTTCTGTTAACGCTCTGTAGCGAAGCTGGTGATAATAAAAATTAAGACTATCACCCTTAAGGCTATGCAAAATTCTAATAACCACTCTTTTGCAAAATAAAACTTTAATGAATTAGAACGAAAAAAAATGTTGTATGTTATTTTATTATACCCTACACCATAAGTTATGTGGGTACTATCCCTCCTTTTATTTCACAAATCAGACACAATTCCTGAGCTTGACCTTTCATTGGTTCACGAAAAATGTACACTTTGACGATAATTTATTAAAATTTGGATAACACGTAGAGCAGCGTACTATGGCTTCATTTAAATGAGGCAAATTTTTGCAGGAACCTTATAACGGTTTATTGTAACCATAATATGTTCAGAAATTTTTTCAAATTGCTTTTTGAGCCAAGTTGTAGTTTGTTTTTTAATTCCTGTTTTTATCTTATTTTCCACTTTTATGAGGTAATGTTTAATGGACAGTAAAATAAATTGCATTTTGTTAATTTTTTAAACCGCGTCGGTCTTTATTCGGTTTTAATTGTTTGTTTTACTTTGTAAATTTTATGTATTTAGAATTAAAAATTAAATGAAAAAGAATTCGAGAATTTTAAACAAACCAAGCAAGTGATTGCCACTTTCTGGATAAAAAACTGTTCCAAGAAATTTGGTAGCGAAACTTAAATAAGCTCATACAAGTCGTATGCCACAAATGAAAGACTAATAGGACCAAAATTATTTGCAGTGCCGATATAACCTCCACTATCCAAAATATTAACACATAGCCCAGACCAAAGAACAATAAATGGAGGATCCTTAATTAAAAGCCTAAAAATTACGATTTGTTTGGCCACTAAAGAGCTACTGAAATTGCTTAGGCAGGTACCATTTTGCATTATAAAGGCCCAACCAGGATGTGCATAACCTGGCTTAAGCAACTGTGCGAATACATGTAAATCTTATGTGTTTCTGGGAATTAATCAAAGGGGCACGTAGTGCGGAAAATTTTTGATTGTCATTCACTTCGGAGTGACCAGAAATGATTTTTCTGCTGACCGCCCAAGCAGCTCATAGGTCAAGTAGTTCCCGGTCAATGGCATTTTTGGCTCCCCTGAAAGCTAGTTAGAGTGAAAAGGGAACATTTATGTAGTCTGAATTATAAAAATGCATCATGACGACTCAGGCAAATAGGTTAACGATTTATAAATATTTGCTGTAGCATGACTTTAACGTTGTATTGTTCTTCCTTTCCTAGATTGGCCTATCAGCAGTCTAGGAAAGGAAGCAACCCATACCCAGAGAAAAACATGTTTGAATATGGTCACATCCAACAAAACTTTTTTTAAAAAAAATGTTTCACATATTATGCTTAACCTAACCATATTATTGTTATCGACAACCATATTATGGCTAAAGTAGTCCCCCATCGAGAAGCCACAACTATGTTATGGTTGCCTCTAAACATGTTATGGTTAAATATGACAAAATTTTATTTTAAATTTACAATAGTATTTTGCGCTTTTCCAAGAGCATGTTATGGTTGAAAACCAAACATGCAATTATAAGTTTTAAAAATATGTTAGTTATTAATAACCATAACATGTTCTGAGGCAACCATAATATGTTTGTGCATCTTGACGGAGAACTGCTTTAACCATAATATGGTTGTCGATAGCAACAATGTGGTTAAATGAAACATAATATGTTTAAAATTTTCTTTAAAAATAGAGTGGTTGGAGGTGACCATATTAAAGCATGTTTTTTCTCTGTGTGCACCTTCCTAAAATCATCAATGCTAATGAATCACTCTTCGCTCTATGCTGTAGTGGGAGTTAGAGGAACATATATTTTGTGTATCCAACCATATTGACCTTAAGGACACTTTTTTTAAGTTTTATGAAATTGCAATTTCCTTAAGCAATGTGCGAAATTGATCGCACAATCCGTACGAAACCAGAAGCTTTTTTATTTTGTTTTTATTTCTTAAATTAGAATACATTAGCAACATATGTATATTAGTGTCCTTCACCTTAAATTTCTACATAAGCATTATTAGCATTGAAAGATGAGTAAGTGAAACTGAAAAAACGCGGTTTATTATGGATAAGAAAACGGTATTATAACATACTTTATCTATAAAATTAGGAAGAATTACATCTTTATTAATCATAAGATCTGTAACAAGACTTTCCTCTCCAATGGTGATATAAACCAAATTCCCACTTTCACTAAATTAACAGAAAGACTAGAAAAAAGGAAAGAGTCTTAGCACTCTGGTGTGATATTCGAAACATAGAGGGACCCATTTCAGAAATCAATGAGCCATGCTTTATGCTGCTTCCAATGTAACTCTCGTTTAGTTCAATAAGTCTTTTACTTTTCAATCTAAAATATTGTATGAAAATATATAGCACTTTTTTTTTAAGTTATTAAACTAAAGAGTGTTAGAAAATAACATAAAATAACAATATTGCCTTTCAAAAGTTCAAGTTTCCTACTACAACAATACAACAACAAATTTGTTTATCGTCTAAAACAGACCACACTGAGAAAACTCAATTGATTTTTCCTTTTCAACTGGCATTTAATTTTACAACAAAATTATTTCAAATAATCCATAGAAAACAGTGAAAGGCCATGTAAGAAAACAAAGAATTAAGTTTAAAAGAAATCCTCTCAATCAACAAAGAAAATATAAACAGGGATTTGATGACATTCTACTAAGATTTGCCGATTTATAAATTTCCTTTTAGTCTTCGGTTTGGCCTTTCTTTGTGATATTGGCCAAAAAGGAATGAAAATCAAAAGTCTGCAAGGAAAAGCAAAACAATATGGATGACACGCAACAAGAAAAAGTAATCTTAATACGTGCAGCAATGTTGCCACCACCAGTCATTGCTCAGATACACTGATGCAGTCGGTCAGTCAGTCAGCCAGTTGGACAGCAACAGCTTGTATTTGATTGCTGGAGCTTAGGCATGGCAACGATAACGTTACGTACAAATAAAATACAAAAGAAAAAACAATAATGACAATCACCAAAAAGCCAAGATGAAATTAAAGAAAAAAATCTTCAAGCCCAAAATCCTCAATAACAAAACAACCAGAAGAAACGAATTTCCGTTTGTCATTCAGTTTTGGAGATTCATTCAGTTGTATTAAGAGCCATGGCGAAGAGTTTGTCGTTAAACCGATTTTTGTGAATGAAATTGATTCAATGATTTTTTTTTTTCGGTTTATTCATTCTTAAGATCCTTGGGGAGTTGTTGGGGAATAAACTGTTTCAATTGAGAAAAAAGTGTCAACATACCAAATCAAAGAATTGCAGACAAAACTCTTTTAGTTATATTCTTATTGTTGGACTTCTTTTTTTTTTTTTTTTTTTTTTTTTTTGAGGTGTTAAAATCTAAAACTTCTAAGAAAAAAAGCAAAAAATACTTTTGTATAGAGTAGTTGAATTTAACAATAAAAGATTTCATGATAAAATTGACCAATATACAATGTCTGTCTGTATGTCTGAGTATTTATAAAAAAAAGGAAATGAATAAACTTCAATAGCAAAATTGGGGTGACCTTATTTTTAACTCAGAACAGCTCAGAAAGTGGTCGCGAACAAACATTTGTTTGTGTTATATACATCAGCAGAAAACAAACAAGTTTATTGTGTGTTTTTTGAATAAAATTGTGAATTTCAAAATATTTAAATTTTTGGTTTTTTTTCGCATAAGTGGGTTAAAAGAGCCTTTTTGCAGCATTTTTAAGTTTTTAGCGCATATTTGGCCTTTTTGAGGCATATTTTAATACACGTTAAATGTTTTTAGATGATTAGCAGAGCTTTCGCTCTTGGACCAATCTTTTAATATACCAATCGACTCAGTTATCTAACGATGTCGATCCGTCCATCTTGTTGGTTGTACAAGTTGCAATTTTGTAGATAATTTAATCAAATTTGATTAATACATTTTTAATGTGCAAAGGACGAAGACTATGTCAAAGGTGAGAATCGGTCTAAAATTTCACATGTTTCCCATAAAAACTTCTTTCCAAATTATACTCTATGTGTCCGTATAACATTTGATAAATTAAAAAAAAAATTTGTCTGCAAATACTATGGCGTGTGGTCTTTACCGATTATAATTTTAGGATTGTTTTTATTAAATGGAACTGTTATTAAATTGTTGAATATTTTGTTTTCAAATTAGAAATTTTTGAATTTTTTGGGGCATATTTTCAACAATTTTCAGGGCATATTTTCAAATTTTTACTGCATATTTATTCCGCATAAAACGTGTTTTTAGAGAATATTTTAGGTTTCCCGGATTATTACTATTCGTCAGCTCATTCTTGGTTTGGGGCATATGCCAAAAAATTGTAAATTACAATGACGATTTACATGTAGTTTTCTAAAAATATACCCGTTAAAATTTTTTTTGTATTTCTACCACAGCTTTTGGCATATGTTTTGAAGAAGAATTTATATTTTTGTAAACGTTCATGTACGAATTTAGGAGTTACTAACATTTTATTGAAAATAAAAATTAATGTTTTGTGCCACATACGCTACATTTCTAAATTAAGTTTTAAAACGTAGTTTTTTTGTTGTTTAAATATTATTTTGCTTTTGCGTTTAACTTTTTTTTTCTTACGTCAATGAAGCGAAGAAAGAGTAAAATTTATTTTCGTTTTATTATTTTATTTTGCTCATCCTTTAACTACTTGTTTTTTTGCGGCAATAACGCAAATAAATTTTGTAGATTTTATATAAGTTTGGTGCAAGCGCCGAACAGTGGCGTGAAGAGCAAAAGAAAACTTTAAAAGGGTTTATATGGAGCAAACTTAATGCTTAAATGCTCAGAACCCATAAACAAATCCATGCCACAGGTTTTGGATTCAGAATACCTAACTCAATTTTTTATAAAAATAGTCGGTAGGTCATACCAATAATGAGCTGACGTACTGTAACACAACGAAATAATAATCGGAAACCATATAAAATGTATAGCTCCTTATGAATTTCTAAAACGGTCTAGTTAATAGTCCGTCTAATGAGCAATTGAAGAGAAGATTAGATAATACTTCGACAAAATTAAAAGATGACGCAGAGTATAACCAGTACCTATGTTCTGTAACTTTAGTGAGAACTTTTTGCATCGAAAAGATGTGGAACAAAATAGTCCATCGTTTCCCGAAATGTAAGGAAAAAGTGTGTGAGTAACTCATTTCTAAAACTATTAAAAGAGATTACGTCGTTAAAATATTCCTCTCAAAGCCGATGTGAAATTGCATACGTTGAGAACGTAGTAACGACGGCGGCAAATAATGTAAAATGCGACATTAATGTTTGTTGTTAACAAAATGGCCTTGAAAACATTCGTATATTTTTCGAAAATTTTAAAAGCTTAATAACACAGTACAACACATTAATTCGGGACTCAATTCTGATAATTGTTTATGAAAGTAGACCCAAAAAGAAAAACTTCTGCATCATTAGTTTGGTCATGGTACCTCAATAACTAATTTAAAAATTAATTTTAAGTTAGTAAGTATCGTATAAGGGAATTTGTCACATTTTAGGCTCTTTTGTTTGTCCTAACTCGAGAATCCGAATAAGCTGGAAAAAATTTAAGAAAATTAAGAATTACAATTCCTTTAATCTGTTCATACAACGTTTCGCTACATAAGCAATAGCTTCGCAGTTTTAAATAAATGTATGCCCAAAAAATTTAAATTTTTGTACTTTTAATTCATAAAAAATCCAAAACGGTAAAAAAAGTGCCAAGCAGGGCTGTGGAGTCGTCCGAAAAAAGTACTAACTCCTACTACAAATGCTGAAATTGTTTAAGTGCGACTCCGACTCCGACTGCGACTCCTACTATAATCTTGATGCTAAATGTATATATATGAGACTCAGTGATGTTAACTTTTATTTTTTCATTACCGTACGGCCTTCTAAAATTTTGAGTTTTTGGGAAGCAATTATTATATATACGCAAACATTAATGTGCTGTTTCCAAATTACAGGCGATTGATTATGTAGCAAAATTTATCAGGGGTGTGTTGAAAATCGCAAACGCAAAACGCAAGAATTTGGAAGTGGTTTTTTATAAACTTTAAACCTAATTCTTATAATTTTTGGTTTAAAATCCTGTTTAATAGGAAAATATTTGTTAAATATTTGTCATAAAATTCTTTTATTACAAAAATCTTATTTAAAAACGACTTTTAAAATTCTTGCGTTTTACGTTTGCGATTTCCAGCACACCCCTGTATATGAAAAGCACTCAGTCCATCGCCTGTCATTTGGAAACAGCACATAAGAGCAGTATTCATAAACCATTTATTTAAATTCTAAATGTGTTTTAAGAAGAAAAATTATCTTTGGAAATTTTTTTTAAATTTTTTATGCCGAAAAACTTTGGAGTCGGAGTCGCTAGATTTTGTGAGTACTACGACTCCGACTCTGACTCCGGCACAAAAACATCAACTCCGACTCCACAGCCCTGGTGTCAAGTCCTATTACTTTCACGTAAAGTCGCAAAAACTATGAACAAAATGACACATAAATCATAAAAATCGATGAACGCGTTTCGCTTTTATTCACAATTACCCTAGAGGGAAGCGAACTGACACCAAAGTAGTCCCGTGATAGGTCTTTGGTGGTAGGGACCGGTTCTAGTTCTAACACTTTATATGAATAAAACCTATCACTTTTACATGGGGTTGTCATTGGAGGGGGTCAATTGACACCATTTGACCAATCACAGATCTATTCTTAATGAACCTGCTTAGTGTCCGTTACTAAAATGTAGTATTATTTAAATACAATGTAGTATTATTTTAATAAAACTTGTCCAAGAATTAAATTTAAGAGCCAAATTTTAGAAATTACCAAAAAATGTGTCCCAGCACTAGTTAAGACTGTACTGTAATTCATTACTTTTTATTTATAAACCAGTTAAGGGATTGGTTCTTCTTTCACTGGTCAAGAGTCCTTTCTATTTGTACTTGTTCTATTTTCACAAATCCCAGGACCGGTCTGTTGGACCAATTGACACAAATTTCCCGCAGGGTAATTAAAGGTATCAGTTTCAAAAATTTGCTCGAGATATCCACAAAATTCTATGGAAAAAACATTGATGACTTTTTTATGATTCTCAGAATTAAAGTAATAAACAAAAGGTTATTTAATTTTTATGATTGCGGTAGAAAAGTAATAAGCGTAATTATAATTCTTAATTTTTTTAAATTTTTTTCAGCTTATTCGGACTAGTGGTTCTCGAGTTATGACAAACAAAAGAGCGTAAAACGTGATAAATTCCCCTTCAAACTAATTTTAAAATTATTATTTGAGCCACCTTGACCAAACTAATGATGCAAAAGTTCTTCTTTTTGGGTCAACTTTCAAAAGCAATTATCAGAATTGAGTCCCGAATCAATCACCTGAAAAATGTTGTACAGTGTAATTAAACAATGAAAAAATTAACCAAGAACAAAAACTTATTTCTTCCGTGTTACTATTCATTGCATTTTGCATTTTTTTATATGTTTTTAGTGCTGAAATTTTTTCTCGTCCCGTTTTCCTTTGTGAGTTTATTTGACAGTTCGAAGCGGAAACTTTCTCACAGAAATTTTACAGACACGATTTTTTCTGTAAATTGCCGAGTAATTTCCTTACGTGACAGCTAATGCTCGCCAAAAATGTTACAGACGGAGTTAAGTGGGAAAAACAGTTGGTAGTTTCAATTCATATCATTTTCGTTTTATTTCTCACATTTCAGTTGAACATTGGCACAGATTACATAATTTTGAAAAAGCAAAATTTAAGTTAAATTTTTAAAAAAATATACAATAAGATAAGTCCAACACACAACAAAAAGAATGGTCAGCTTTAAAAAAGTTAACAAAAATCAAAGAACTAATGAAGGTGGTTTTAGACGACATATATTTAGCAGTGCGGTTGTCAAATTTTCCACTGCAAAATGCATACATAGATACATGCTTTGTAAAAGCAAAAATAATTTGTGTTCTGTTAAGGTCAGCTCGAATTTAAAGCATGTTTTATTTTGAGCGTGTTTTATTTTGAACTGACAAACCATCTGAAATCAGCTGTTTTGCAAGTCATTTGTTTGTGGTGGCAAATATACATTAAAATATATATTTTTTTTCTACATATTCTTAAAAAAACACTTTTTTAATAAGCTGACTTACAATTAAAAGTGGATAGAAATCATAGTATGTATATTATTTACTGTTGTGAACGATTTCAGGATATGTCAGATAACACCAAAAATGAACGTGTGAAAGTAAAAACTATAAAACTTCTGTACTTGTTAATGTTGACAGACAAGAGCAATAACAAGTAAATTTTTCCTTGGCAAAGCTACTGCAAAACACATGTCGTTGAAAACCACCTTAAGAAAGACAACAGCTTAAGGATTTTTATTTTGCTATTGTGTCAAAGAATTGGCTTTCAAAATTTTTTCCTTACACTATTTATTTAGTTTTGTATCTTAGCCACTTTTTGTAATTTTTTTTTGCAATATTTTAGCTTTAAGTCCGATTTAAAAGGTAAAAGAATCAAAGCAAATTAATTCACACCTTGTTTTTATTTTTTAACAAACCAGCCAACCAACCAACCAATAAACGAACAACCAAACTAACACGGACTCGAAGACACATCGTATTCCAGCAGATGAATGGAAGGATATTTGTACACATGTATGAATTGTTTAAAAATAAAAATGAAAAAAAAGATTTTGTAACAAAAAATATGTTTGTTTTTCGAAATTATCAACCACCGCACACTTTAACACAACCGCAATACAAAAAGAAAAAAAATATATATGCAAATTGTTTCAAAAGAATTAAACAATTTTTTTTTTTATTTTACGGTGCTGCCAAACTTTGTTAAATGTGTTTGAGTACGAAACATTGATTTGAATACCGCAAACATTGTTAAGTTTTACAAAAAGAAACAACAAAAAAAAAAAAAATACTTGAATTTACTTGTTTAAAATGCCCCACAGTTGTGGATAAAGAAATCACAGAGAATTGTAGAACTACCACGAAAAAATCTCCAGGAGGTTTTTAATTAACGTTTTAACTTACTATAGTAAGTCAACTTCTGTCAAATAGTATTTCAATGTCCACATTCAAAAGATAATCTGCAAAATTATGAATAAAAATTACCCTGGAGTTTTTTTTCCTTCCCCATTTTTCCTATTCAAATTCAATTATAAAAATGGGAAGATTTATCATTGGGCATTACATAAGGTATTTTCGTTTCTGACAATAATGTTCAATGTATGCTACCATTCGCGCGGGTTTTGTTCGATTCTAAAAATATATGCAAAAATGTGAAACGATGTCGTTTTCATTTCTAAATATGTTGCAAAAAGAAATGGCAAATTTGTTCCATTTCAAACTATATAATTGAGTGTGTTTTTATATAAAAAACAAAGGTGCAAACAAGACAATCCATAAATGATAAAAATCTGTTAGCAACTTTTGATTTTATTTACAAAAGTCGAAAAATTTTAAATAATTTAAGAATTTCATAAAACGCAATATTTGTATGGAGCCCCACTAAGAAGTGGCGATAAGGGCAATTATGTCTCGAGAAAATGTTAAGGATAAAAAATTAATTGAGGTCGGTCATACATTAAATCCCACTAGGGGGTACTTGGGGGCATATATGGGACTTTATCTTCAATATATGTCTAGTCTGCATTGAACATTTTGTATGGGAGCCCCCTAAAGGAATGGAGATAGCGGGTGGGTATGTTAGAAATTAATGATTGAGATAAAAAATAAAGTGGGGTTGGTCATACATTTTACCCATCTATAGGCATCCTACGCGCAGCAGGCGCAAAATTTAAGATTTTAATAAACCACAAATAAACAAAGACTTTTGTGAATAAAATCAACAAAAAAATTCCACGCAAAAGTCTACAATAAATGAAAAAAATTAATATCTGATTATAGTAGTAAAAATACTTTAGTTTGGTGGCCCCATTATGTTACTTTTAAGTTTTTATAGTGACAAAAATTTTATGATATTTTTTTTAAAAATTTGATATTTAAAAAAAAAAATTTTTTAAATTTAAAAAAAAAAATTTTTTAAGTTTTTGAAACATTTGCATTTCTTATTTCTAAAAAGGGTTTGTTTTGAATTATTTTAGTTTCAATGATGGTTTCTAACTTATAATTACAGATTTCGTTTAGGTGGAGTTTTATTCAAAAATAGCATTTTAACGAGTTCATTAATTAAATTTTCTATCTTTCAATTAATTTTAGTGTTCCTATCTTATGCGCTGTGATTTCAATTCTAAGGGTTTATGTAAAAGTACTGACTTTTATACTGAGTGTAGTGTCGGTCACGTTTTGGGCTGTAGTGTCAGTCCCAATTTATTTTACAAACACAAATCAAAGTTATTACGAAAGTGCAGAGGAAGATTAATGAAGCTTAAAAACACTCTCGAAAACGACTTCCTTTTGCATGTAGTGTCAGTCACATTTACATTTTACTAAACAAATGATATTTTTAAGTATCGTTGGTTGCTATTTTTTTTCTATCGGATAATTGTCGAAACTGCTACATAGCCATGTTTAAATTGATACTGAAAAAATATTACTTATCGCAATAGAAGACAAAACAAAACGCAAATTGTGTCAAATGTAGAGTCCGTCACATATGGAATTGTCCAGCTGCAATTTCCAATTTTTTATGAAATTTCAAAGTTTTTGATATAAAAATTATTTTATTTCAAAAAAAAAAAAAATATGCTTCTAAAACGACTGGGCATATTATAAAAAAGTTTTCGGTTTTTTTACTTTTTTAATAACCTCAAGCGTTTTTGCGTTACGCGAACATATGTTGTGCAACCTCCTCCATTTTCTTAATAACGGTATATCTCGAAAACCAGAGCTAACCTCAAATCACTGTACCCGAATTAGGTTAAAACGCTAGGTGCCCAGCTTGTCTGGTTTTTCAACTAGCACAGTTTAATTATTTTATTGGAGCAAAATGTTAAACAACAGCTGAATTAAATTATAAAAATCAGTGTTGCTAACGCTTATTGGAATTCAAAGAAAATTTACTGTTGAAAATTGCTACAGCAAGGGTGAATATCGCTTATAACTAATAACCTTTGCATTCAGTATTTAACTCGCTAAATACACATTAGTGTTGAGTGTAGACCTACATATATATTATTTTGTTCCATTTTAATGTAAAAAAATGTATAATTTTGTAAGGGTGCTTGTAATCTGATAAATATATTACACAATTATAATGTATTATTATTTTTAGAAAAGAAAGCAAAATAACGTACAATTTTAGGGAAGAACTGTTTGAGCATATGATTTACTTCAAAGTCGATTTGTGTACTTGAGATCGGTGAGATTTAACAATAGCATTACAAACTTTTTACAATGAAGTCAAGACAAGTATTTTTCTGTAAAATAGGATAATGGGGGGACAGAGTGGATTGCAGGGTGTCTAGGGCATTATGGCCCAGATTGGACGCGGGGGCAACCAGGGTTCTACTGGGATTGGATAGGAGTAGTCTTAGAAAGCTTATAGGGTTCTTGACGGGTCATTGTCCGGTCAGGGCTTTTGTGGGCAGATGGGACAACTCCATACCGGACTTCTGCAGATTGTGCGAGGATTCCGAAGAGCTGGAGATGATCGAGCATGTACTGTGCCATTGTCCCAGGATGCAGGGTCTCAGACAGAAGTGGCTAGGAAATAGGTTTCACGACAAACTGGGGTGCATCGCTGGATGTAGTCCGGCTGATCTACTGGGGTTTGTCAGGGAAATAGTGCGGTTGTTTCTGTTGAGGGGACAGTAGAGAGGGAACTTGTTCTTCACTGTACCTACTAACTTTCTTATTTTCTATACTCTATCCACCTCATGCTTCTTTTCTTAACCTTTCTCTTTTTCTATCTTCTTTATCTATTTTTCTACATGTTGAAGGGATTCACAATGGACCGTACTGGTCTCCGAGTGGAAGTGTGCCCTTGGGCACATAACCCTTCTGAACCTAACCTTGCATACGTTTTCTTTTAAAGGCTTTAGAAACACTTAAACACAAATCGGAATAAAATTCAAAATAGTCCGTATGCTAAAAATTGAAAAACCCTCGTCTAGAGTTATTTTTTTTTTTTACATAAGCCACTCGCATCCCAAAAAGCGACCAAAAGTACCTTAAAGGAAAAGACGTAAGCTTTCTTTTGAGCAAAAAAACAAAAAAAAAAAACATTCCGGATAAAAAAATATATAAAAAAAAAAATTTATATTTAAAAAAAAATGTTTAAAAATATTAATCAAATAGATATCGAAGGGACAAATTTTGCTAACACCAATAGGTAATAAGTTACATGGATAAGAAAGAACACCTGTATGGCCAAAATGTCAAACTTTGACCCCCACTAACTCAGAAACTTTTAGACCGATCTTGTTGAAAATTTGTGTCTAAACTACTATTCAATAGGACTAACCTTGGTGGAAATTTCATCCAAATCGGACGACATTGATTTCAAAATTGGGTCACTTGACATGAAATCCCCCATATACATATTTATAAATTTTATATATATTTTAAACATATTTATGCCTTTAATTTACCCTTTTTTATAATATTTTTATAATAATTTTTTTTTTTTTTTTTTTTATTAATTTTGTTTTAATAATACCATTTCATATCTTAAAGATCAGAAAAAAATAACATTAATAATACCTGTGTATATAAAAAAAATTTTGTGAAATATATAACAAATTAGAAATGAAGAAAAAACTAACAAAAAAACGATCTACAAATCCATGGATTAATGACGATATAGTTAAGTGTTGTGAACAAAGGGATCAACTTTATAAAAAATGGTAAAAAAACAAGAGAAATCTTACATATGAACATGAATACAAAAAATTTAGAAATATAACAAATAAAATAATAATATATGAGAAAAATAATTATTACAGGCAAACATTTTTTGAAAATCGTAACAATCCACGCGTAACTTGGCAACTAATAAATGAAATCAACGGCAAGACATTAAATAATATAGATGATATAATATTGAAAAATTTCAAGAATCAAGCAAGATATTGATAACATATTAGAAAATTTTGCAATTAATTTTAACCAAAATGTGTTAAGAATAACTCACTCTTGTGACATAAAAACAATCAACCACCCAGAAATAACAGTGCCAAATTCGATGTACATTGAGCAAACAAACGAAGAAGAAGTATTCAATATTCTGAGAAATCTAAACCAAAACAAAGGCCCAGGTATTGATGGAATCAGACCCAAAGATTTAAGAAATAACGCTTTAATATTTACACCAGTAATAACAAATATGATAAATCAAAGCATCAACTTTACAACCATACCAAAATTATTCGAGTATTTTAATGCACTCCACCACTTGTGGTGACTATATACAAAGGTATAATAACGAAGTTTTAATTTAATTTTATATCTAAGACCCAATAGAGTTTATCCGTATATTCGGAATCCTTGCGTAATTCTAAGTCTTTTGTCTGTCTATCCTCTGTCCGTCTGTTAAAAAAAACATTTTTTGTAGCAAATTTTTTCTAGCTCTTCTTTGCAATACATAATTAAAATCCAGCGTAATAGGTTCGGCAAGAAAAGAGTAATAAACCGAAAATTAGAACAACCAACCTTAATAAATTTATATTTCTTTTCTACAAAAAATGATATAAATTAGTGGCGGAATGCACCGATAGTGTACCAGAGGCTCCATATAAACTTTTATAAAACATTGCTATTGTTTTGTTGTGGACGGGTTTTATAAGGCTGGAAACAGACGACCAAATTTCCTGATGATCGGTCCACAATTTACCTTATGCCTCATATCAATCCGATTCTAAATAAACGCTTTAATGCGATTAAGACCTTAATGAAATCGTGATAGTGGGTCCATAATTGGCCTTTATAAAAGCACCAGAAAACGTTTAAAACGCTAATAGAAATACTATTACTGTATTGAGTTTTGTTCAACTGCTTGACTACAGCTGGAAAGGTAGTTCGGTTTCTATAAAAGTGATCTTAGTCCTTATAAAGTCAATGAGAAATATTCTGGGTCCATGCACTTAAAAAAAAAATCAATCCATAGCGGTGAATACGGATTTCCTTGAATCAAGTACAAAAAAATTGATTCAAGTACGGATTTTCATTCGCGAAGTCCTAACTCATCCATATTTAATCCCAAAGCCGTTCTAAAAAAAAAATCCAAATATTAGATTCATTTTAATAAAACTATGATAAAGTCAATCTCAAAATGCGCTTGATTCTAATATTTTAAAAATGGTTTTATCCCGAATTCGTGCTTGATAAAAAAACCAACAAAGAAATTAGAAAGAGGAAGTTATTATGATTGATTTACTTTCCCGTTTTACACCCTACAGAATGATAAAACACCATCTTATATACATTTTCAACTAAAAAGATAAACTAAATGAGAAGCAAGAGTTCTCAATTTTACTTTATAAACATGAAAATAATATCCCAATACGCAATTTTGCCCTATGTTCCTCGTGAACATTATATTTAAGTATATACTTGTTATATTAAGGTATAAGTACTGTACATATTTAAATAAATAAAGGACATATAAAAAAAAAAAATTTTTGCTGGAAATCAAGTGCAAAACAAGTGGTATTCAAGTTCGAATTTCAAGTTTCAAGGATTAAGTTATACTTTTGTTACACTTTCTTGCAATAGCATTCTCCAGTAAAATGGGAATTTGTAATCAAGTGAATATTAGTAAAATATTTTGAAACTGGAATAGCATTAAAAAATAATTTTAAACTCAGTTTTTTTTTCCAGTTAAATTTTAAGCACTGCAAATTAATTTTTTGATTTCTTATTGCGATAAGTTTTTTTCTTGTTGTATTGTTTTTGTTGTTTCTAAAGACAACAACCAAATCGTTTTTTTCCAGTTTGTGTAATGTTGTTGTAATTTCTGCAACAAAAAGACACACGTATGCACGCATAAAAGAATGCAATGCTGAGAGATGAGACTAATAAATTATATGAAATTAAAACCCTCACTTTGTAATTTTACCCACAAAGTGGCACTGCCAACGAAAAGTAAAATTTTTTTTATTTTAAGAAATTCCGGCATTGCTTTTCGAAAGTTTTAGTGCTATGTATTTGAACTTGAATTTATACTTAAAATAAGTATAAAAAACTCAATTTATGCCGAGTGTTTTTCTTTCTGTAGGGGTCCCTATGAGGAAAGTAGATGGAGCGATGTCCGTTGAAATGGAGTTCTGAAGACTCCGGATATGATATTAATGGAAAAGCTTTTACAACTGGCGCGTAAAGGCGTCATTTGATACACAAATTTTCAACAACTTTTCGCATTCTGACCATCATCGTTTTTAAAGACATATGGGCCAATGACTCCGCCAGCCCATAAAGCACACCAAAAGTACTTTTTTGTAGTTGTGCATTCTCCTAACTCCATATGCGACCATTCTGCTTATTTACGTACCCATTTAACCAGAAATGGGATTCATCAGAAAATAAAATTTTGAATGGAAATTTAAAATCAATAACCATTTGTGCTTCAGCCCATTCGCCGAATTGTTTTGATTAAAAAGTTCAACAATTGGCACGCGTTGCTCTGGTGTAAGTCGATCCACAATGAAATGTCAAAGCAAACTAAGCAAAAGGCAACTATCAGCTGTCAAATGGGCTGTCAAATAAAGCAGTGATGCCAACTCAAGGTTGTATTACTTCAAAAAACATCCTTTAATTACATGTACACTTTAGTTCTGGTAACTTTGTTAAGGTCTTCATGTATTACAAATAACTCACTCGTCTAGCAAACCATTAACTTTTGCTGACAAAACAAATAATAAAGTATAGCCGGTCAAGCCCAACCATAGCATACCCTTTGCCACAGTATTAAGAGACAAAGACTATTCTGCAGTCGTGCTAAATCTCGATCGCTAAAATGTCTTTGAAAATTGCAAATTTAAAAATTTTTGCGATGACATTAAAAGCTAAAATAGATTTAGCTTTAGCGAAATTTCATTTAATTATCTTCAAAATTGTGACCTTCAATTTATACACAAGGTTACATGGACAGACAACCGGCCAGCCTGATGGATGGACATCGTAAGATCGACTCAGAAATTCGATTGGTATACTTAAAGATGGGTCTAGGATCGAAATTTTTAGTCTTACATACATCCGTACATCCGTACAAACGCATCATACGCTCTCCACTATTCTGGTGTTAATACCCACACCATTAATTTAGTTATACAAACAAAAATAAAAGTTATTTTTTATTAGAACCAATTTTATCGATTTAAATGCCTTCATACTTGATTCATTCCTTCAAAACTACTGGGCCTGTTAATGTTATTGCTATATTCAAAATTGTACAGTAGTAATGATAATTATGTATACGGTACAACTACTAAATATAATAAATTACTACTGAAATATGTGAACGTTCGTTTATGTTCACAAGATACAAAAGAAAATACTCATGTATTCAGTCAAAGGAGTGACACCATATTAAACAAATAAATACATTTATTAACATACGCAATACAATACAATATCTTCTTTATTCTTGTGTTTGTTATTTTTTTTTTTTTTTGGGTATTTAGATAGTCGTTAATATACACGAGTACACAAACATTTGTACGGTCTGGGCTGTACGATTTGTATCCAAATTCTTGTATTCTCTGGTATGCGGTAAAAAGTAACATGTTGTAGACACGTATTTAAATATATTTATTTAGTGTTATGTAAAATCATAAATATTTTAAAATGTAATTAAAATTGGGAACAGCGATAGTATTGAGCATTTTCATTTTGCTTGAAATTCAAATTTTTATTTCATAAATGGAATGTATTATAAGTTTATGCTGATCCTTGCAGCACCCTAAACATAAAAACAACAACATTTAGAGTTGACAAAAAATCAACCACTCGTAGTCGGAACTTTAAGAAAAGATAAACCCACTGTTTATTGTTGTTGTTTTTGTTAAAGCTTTGATATGGTTACATGTGGGAATATCTGTAGTTTTTCTGGGGTCTAATCACCGCATACGATATCGAGCAAAATTTATCGAAATTATTTATTTTGGTATCATGACTCTCATTATCGAATGCAATTTATTGAATTTCACAGAAAAAATTTTTTGCGCCAGTAAAAGAATTAATGAAAAATTAAATCAGTTTAAATTAAATATTTAATGAAATATTGTCAATTAAACATTTAATACACTTTATTATATATTTAATTAACCTGATTAAATATTTAATTAAAACTGATTTAATTTTTGATTAATTCTTTTACTGGCGCAAAAATTTTTTCTGTGTTGTGACAATTGACACCTTTCAGCTTGCTAAACAATTCGAAACAAAAGGTAAGGTATTGATCTAAATTGTTTCGATAGATCCCAATCAATATAATTCACTAACTTTCATCTAACTAATTTTATATAATTGCTTTAAGCGGCAAATAATTCTAGGTCATTGAGTAATTCTAAGTTGATTTAGCCATGTCCGTCTGTCGATATGTCTATTAAAATCACGCTCACTTTCAAACGGCTCAAAATAAAAGATAAATATTGGTATCAAATTGTTTCTAGTCTCCCTAAGCAGTTTGGGATTGAAATCCAGAAAATTGGTTCAGTAGGAAAAGAGTTTAGAATTAAAATGTGGAATAACCACCTTAAAACATTTATAATTTTGTTACAAAAACTGCACATAGTGATATACGATTTTGCACAAATTCGTTCTATATGAATAAAATCATACTAATAAACCTTTAGTACGCCTAAAACCGTAACAAATATTGCTAGTGTAATAAATTTTGGTCTGTCACAGTTTTATATGACTAGAAATTTCACTCTCAACTTTCGTGCAAATCGGTCCATAACTTACCATTGGCCCCGTGTAAAGCTTCTCGCGGAAAAAATCCTAAGTAAAACTGTAATGCTCTCAATCTGGGGGCTAATTCTGGCAGTCGTGATCGAAGACTTTTTCGTTTCGAAAGCAAATTTATTTGTAATTCTTTCTTTCGATACTGAATAAATCGATTTTATTTTTTCAGTGTTGTAAAGCATTAATTTTTGAGTTTTCACAATACATATTGAAAAAATAGTTTCGATTCGTTCAGTATCGACTGAAATAAAATTGCTTCCGAATCGGAAACGAATTCGACCACGACTGCCAGAATAAGGCCCCTGTGTTTTATTATAATAAAATTTGGTCAGCCATAGTTTTATCTATCTATCTATCTATATATATAAAAATGAAAAATGTTTGTATGTTTGTGTGTTTGTGTGTTTGTTTGTTGGCTTATAGACTCCGAAACTACTGAACCGATTTCCTTGAAATTTTTACAGTAACATCACGTGAGCCCTAAAAATAAAATAGGCTACTTATTTTTTCGATAGGGGCAGGGGAATTGGTACCCCCCATAGGATGCCAATATTTATTATCGCATATCTTAAGAGCCGCTGGCGGCATTTTGCTGAACTTTTTGTAGTAGGATCTTCTGAGCCCCAAAATTGAAATAAAATAGCAGCGGGGGAAGTGGTTCCCCCCATAGGACGCCAATGCTTAATATCGCATATCTTATGAACTGTTATAGTAAGAATGTTCAAACTTTGTGGAAGTCACTCTTATGGTATACTAAACTTTTGAAAATAAAAATAAAGCGGGTAGGGGAGGGGGGGGGGAAACCTCCCAAAGGATGCATATATTAAATATCGCTTAACTGAAGAACTATTAAAGGGGGAGTCTTCAAACGTGGTTAAAGCTACTACTATGGCAAACTATAAATTTCAGTATAAAAATGGGCGGGGTAAACAGGGGAGGAGCAGTACCCCTCATAGATAGAAATATAAATAAGAGCCACTGCACGCATTTTGTTGAACTTTTGGTAGTAGGATCTTCTGAGCCCCGAAATTGAAATAAAGAAGCAGCGGGGGAAGTGGTTTTACCCATAGGACGCCAATGTTTACCATCGCATATCTTAAGAACTGTAATAGTGAGAATGTTCAAACTTTCTAGAAGTCACTCTTATGGTATACTTCACTTTTGAAAATAAAAATAAAGCGGGTAGGCGCAGGGGGGGAAATACCTCCCATAGGATGCATACATTAAATATCGCTCAACTGAAGAACTATTAAAGGGAGAGTCTTCAAACGTGGTTAAAGCCACTATTATAGTAAACTATAAATTTCAATATAAAAATGTGCGGGGTAGACAGGGGAGCAGCAGTACCCCTCATAGATAGAAATATTAATAAGAGCCGCTGCAAGCAATTTGTTGAACTTTTGGTAGTAGGATTTTCTGAGCCCCAAAATTGAAATAAAATAGCAGCGGGGGAAGTGTTACCCACCATAGGACGCCAATGTTTAATATCGGATATCTTAAAAACTGTTATAGTGAGAAAGTTCAAACTTTGTAGAAGTCATTCTTATGGTATACTTCACTTTTAAAATAAAAATAAAGCGGGTAGGCGCAGGGGGGAACTACCTTCCATAGGATGCATATATTAAATATCTCTCAACCGATAAAGTGGTTAAAGCAGTGTAGCGAAGCGCACCGGGTTAAGCTAGTAAGACTATAAAATACTTGTTCAAATTTCGAAATATTAAGAACTACTTAGAATTATGGATGCAAACGATACATCGATGATTGGAAAACATCGATGTTATCAGCGATGTTTTCATGGACGAAATATCGGGTCAAAACCAAAAAAATCGACATCGTACACTTAATATATTTATTTGTTAAATTCTTTTTTTTTTAAATTTAAATTTTTAATATTAATTTTTTTCAATTTAAGCCTTTATTAAATAATATAATAAAAAAAATGTATTTCAAAGCGTATACGCTCACAATATTCTGTAGATACGTTAAATTAACTGAATTTGAAACATAAAATAAATGGAAATTCAGTTAAAAGCCGGTCTACTTATTTTTCATTTATTTTTAAATAAAAGTTCTTTTAATTTTTACTTTCAAGAATTCAACTCCATTTTCCGTAAAAACAAGTAAATTTTCAGTTATTTTATATAAATAACTATCAAAAAATTAACTGAATATTCCGTAAAAAAACAAAGGAATATTCAGTTGTTTTATTAAATTCAGTAATTTTCGTTTACTTCACAAAAGAGCCGAATTTCTAAAAAAACACCAGACAGACACCTGACTGCTTGTTTCTCTAATGAAAGTGAGTACATTAATTGTATACTAACCCTGTCACACAGACTTGTTTTACTTTTGTGGTAGTGACCTCGTTTGTTTACACCCTGCAAATATTGTTGGACCAATATTACGATGTCCTAGGGCAGGACCATATAACCCAGCTTTAGACTACAAAGGAGACGTTTTAAAACTACTCCATTGTGTACACAAGAGGATTAGTTTTAACTTCGTTTAAAAACGAAAACATGTCGTTAAAAAACGACGACATGGCGTCTCACTCAAACAATGACATGGTCCATGCTTGCTTACATCGGACCAGTGCATGGAGTAGTCCATTTAATTAAAATGGACCAGGTGGTCCATAATATTTGCAGGGAAGATATCAGCAGCATGGGCGATATGGTTTCGCAATTATTTGAATTTAAAAATTTGATGTATTTAGCTAAATTATTTTAACAAATAGAAAATGGGAATTTGTTACACAAAACAAGCACATCGTTTTTTAAAGACAAGTAAAAACTGATTTTTGGTAGTTAAATTACATAAAATAACTGAATATTCCTTTGTTTTTTACGGATTATTCAGTTAATTTAAATAAAATAACTGAAAATTTATATGTTTTTACGGAATTCGCGGTTGAATTTTTGACAGTAAATATTTAATGAATTTTTCGTTACTTTAAATTACATTTTCATTTAATTTTACATAAAGAAGAATTTAAATTAAACAGCGCACAATATTAACTGCAACTAAAAATCCGTATTGATATGCACTTTGTTTTTTAAATAACGGTTAGAATCAGTTAAAAATAAATTTTCTTGGAATTTTAAATGTTTATTTATTTAAAAATTACTAAACGGAATACTTCTTAAATAAACTGCAGTCCGTTGCTGTAATAATATTGCGAGGGTACATATGTAAATGCATGCATACTATGCATTGCATATCTTTATGTAATAAGTGTGAAGGCCCACCTATAATTTGCTTAAGTTGGCTTAAGCAACTGTGCGAAAACATGTAAATCATATGTGTCAAACCACATTGCACTTGAGGAAACTTTTTGTTAAGTTTTATAAATCTATCATTTGCTTAAGCAAAGTGCACAACTGATTGGGCTTTCCGTACGGAATCAAAAGTTTTTTGATTTTCTTTTCATGCTTTAAAATTCATTTGGCAGGTATTTTGTTAATTGTTGACAAAAACGTACGCAAATTATAGTTGGGCCTTAATATTTTAAGTAGCAAAGATGAATTTGAGCAGTCCGTAAGTATTAATGCAAAGTATTAAGTTTATAACATCGATTAATTAAAATGAAGCGCTCTACGAAAGAACAACGCGTTATAATTGTGAAGAAAATTTATTTATTTGATTTTAAAATGAAAAAGTGTATTTTTACTGGGACAGCCTGTATATCAAATTTAACAGCTTGGATTAGTAATTATCTTTAACGAAAACTTGTTTTGGCTTACAATTGCAGAGTGAAAACGAAATGTAGATGGCGAAATTAAAGCAACAGCAATCCATCTCTTTACCAGAATTATAAGCAATTTTTTTTTTTGCGCTAAACATGTTTTAAAATATGCTTCAAAAACGTGAAATATGCGCTTATAACTTAAAAAATTCTCTGTTACCAAAAAATGTGCAACAAAAATGCTGCAATAGATAAAATATGCAAGTAACTCATTAACAAATAGATGCCAATCTATGCCTTCATTGTTGCCACAAAAATATTCGCATGAATTTGGCGAATACGAATGTCGTTAAATAAGCGAATATTCGGCGATACAAATACGAATATTCGTAGCATCATTTATAAATTTTTTTTATATTCTTGTTTTTTTTTTTAATTAAAATAATTTTGAAAAAGTTCTCTGGTTCGCGATACCTTTACGATAAAAAATTAGTGTAGAAAATTCATCGGACAACACTTTAACTGGTTAAAAAAATAATCACCAATTTATTTATGTGCTTTATTTATTTAATTTAAGCCTTTTGCTGTGTCATTCCGAGTTTGTAAAACAAAAACTTTGTTTCATTATTGTTGGTTGTCATGTACATTATTTTGGCACGACATGCGAGCGAGTGTTAAAACTTACACATTACAAAAGAATGTCCAGCAATCTGACATAGTCAGTCATCCAGTCACCAAAAAATTACACTACTACTATCACTACCATTTACTCACTCAACTACTGTGACTATTTGGGGGGCCTACGGAAATGACAGACAAACAGTCGGACACAATGACACTATTTTGTTTTGTATTGGACTTAAATATTATGCATATGTAAATAGTATTTAGTACAATGTACTATATAAAAATCGAATATTAAATGTGATTTTGCTGTTTTTTTCCAATCGGATTCCAAAAGTATTTAAAATTCCCAGTAGCATGTCTTAAGAAACAGAAAAACAACAAAACGTAGGAAAACAAAGACCCATTCGAAGGGGTTCGTTTTTGTTTTCGATGGCAAAATGCTTGTCCGCCTTTGCAAGAGCCCCGAAAAAAAGAATAAGATTTTTAACAAAATGTTTAAACATGTAAATAGGAAAAGTTTTTTTTCGAATTTTAAATTTGAAATCAATCGTATTCGTATATGGGAAAACAAACGATTTTACCGAAAACTAAAACAGACACAATCACCAAAATTAAATTGAATAAAATTAAGAAAACGAAACGACAAAAATATTCAAAACGAAAACATCATTTTTGACACATTATTTAGCAATCATTGTTGTACGATTGACAATTTCAATATGTTCTGAGCGGAATATTAAAATCAATCGCTAACATTTGAAACGACCAAATGACACATGGGCTAAATGACTTTAAGACGGACTTTGTGGTGAACGGATTCGGTTTTAGTTAAAGATGAAGTTGATTATGAAGATTTTGTTGCTTTTAGATATTTTTTTTTGACTTACATACATAAGTAGTTGTTTGAGTTTTTTTTTTTTTTTTTTAGTTTCGGGCAACTTTTGTTGTCGTTTTTCCATGTCACGTCTTTTGGAATGAACATCATTTAAAACTTTGTTTAAGGCCTAAATAACAATGAACGTGACTATTACCGAAGAAATTAAATACAAATAGTTTTAAATACTCGTTCTTTATATTGATTCATGGTGGTACAACAAGTCAATGAATTTTCGAATGTTATTGCTTATATAATGCCAAATACATGCATAATACGTGTCGGTGTCTATTTTTTAAATCACTTTAGAGCTATTCATTAAGTCGATTATACAATGACTATTAAATGGTAAATAACCATCCCATTATGAAATTCCAATTTAAATATTTAATAAGTTCAACTAAAATATTTATGTTGTTTAGAATACGAAACAAAAAGGCAAAAAGAGAGATTATAATGCTCCCAGAACAAAGCTCTGAAATACAGAACTATTCTGTATAATATCGAACGGATGATCACCTGAGCTATTTTCGGCTGTGCCGAATCTTATATACCCTTCAGCATGCTGCGATAAGAGCACCGTTCGTAAACGGAATTCATTCCGTATTTTGGTGCTTCAGAAAATGACAAAAAAAGATTTCGGAATGAAACCATTTTTGTTATCATAACGGAATGGGAGTTTTCTGTACATGAAAGGCACAAAAAACTATCACGATTAGGGCGATCGCTTATTCGACTTTTTCAATAACCGGTTTTTGAATATTCCGAATAGTTGCTATTTTAAAAAACCGGTTTTCGGTTAAGCATTTTAAAAATACTGGTTTTAATTCGAATACATAAAAATACAAAAATCGAATTAGTATTTGTAATAAAAAGTTAATTAGAATAAAAACAAAACAATTCACGAAGCTAAGGAACCAACAAAATACATATATGTATGTATATGTTCCCTTCGATCCTATAAGAAGCATAGGACCTCAATACGTAGATATGACTTAAGGTATGTCCAGACAACAAATATTTAATGATTAAATAAAAAAAAATCGGGACCAGTTAATTGATTAAACTTAAGCATTATTTTTGTGGCCCTTTGTTCCTTATAGGAACCACAGGAAATAATAATAATAATAATTATTATTTTAAACAATTTCTAGTTATTTGCTAAACTTTATGTCTAAGATGATAATTTCATTTATGCCTAACGTAGTTAAGAAACCGTTAAATAATGTTTGCTCTACCCAAACGTTTTGCAAAAGCAAACAATTCTTTAAGAAAACTAGTGGTTACGTTAGGAGTCACATAATTAATAAGTGCGAACACAGCTGCAGAAATTTTGAAAATATAGGAATTTAATTAATTTGAGATATTCTCCCAAATTTATTGTAAATGAGTTTTAATTTGTTGCTGGTGAAGCATGTCTATATGAAGCAGTAAACTTCAGCAATATTTTTGAAAAGTGGCAAACAAAACCTCTTATCCAGGATTATATATTTCAATTTTTTGTTTGTTTCGGCATTATAGAAACAATAGTAATTGAAGATGCTTTTTGTATAAAATATCTGTCAATTCGTCGATCACAATTTAAACCCTTCCATGAGATAGTTCGATTCCTTCAATTTTGTTTTAAGTTCTTGGTAATTTATGGCGTTTTCTTTTCTAAAAAAAAGTGTTGCATAAGTGTTACATGTGACACTGGCAAAATTTTGAAATTCTCGCCTAATTTTTAAGAAGTGTTTCATTTTTTACGTTTACAAAAGAACACAAATTTCGGCATAAAACAATAAAGTACAATGAGAGCAAGGTAAATGTAATTACAGGTGGTGGCTGGCAAGACTACAACAATTCAAAGCCAACAGAAACAACAGATGTTTTTTGTATTGCATTATTAGTATTTACGGCTCGAAACTTGCCACCACCTTGTACTGAATTCGCCTTGATCTAGTGCTACACTCATGCCGCATTAATTAAAATGAGTGTTAAACATGTAGCATTTTTGTTAATTTTAAAGGGAACATCATCAGAAAAGAACGCTTTACACTTTTAATATAACACATATTTTTCAGAAAAGAACATAAAAAAATGTAAAAGGCAGAATAAATGCAGAATTTTACTCAGAAAAGAAAACGCCATTATATATCGTTGATTTCGCCGGTATAGTGTACTTTCAAGCATGAAGATAGGCTAGAACTACGTAAGAGTTTTTCCTTCATTATTGGCAGTATATTAGTAAAGTATTATTTGCAGCCTCTTAAAAACTACTTCGAACAGGGTCAAGTTTTACTTGGCGCCAGCGCTGCCAGAAGTAAGATTTTACCTTATTTTTTAAGATTTTTTAACCGAAAAAAGATTTTAAGATTTTTTCCCCAAAAACAAGATTTTTTGTTTTGTCTAGGCGAAGGTTAGGTACATTTGAAAAAAACCTTCTTTGTTCCCATTTAAAAATTTTTAAACTAAATAATACAATTTAACATAAGAAATTAAATTTGTTGTGATGTTTTTTTTGTTTAATTTATGTATTAAATAAAATATGAATTATTTTTATTATTTTTAATAAAAAACTACTGTTTTCCAAAAATAAGATTTTTTCTTCAAAAATAAGATTTTTTTTTGGTGAAATTAAGATTTTTTGCTGAAAATTTCTGGCAGCCCTGCTTGGCGCATAATTATATCAAGCTTTAAGTAATTAATAAGTCGTGACGTTGAAGAACCTTTGCAACTTACCATTTTAGAGCCGTTTAATCACAATTTTCTTTTAAGTCAGTTCGAAATATCACTAGAGATGACATCTTTATATCTTTTTGGTTTTTGTCACAAGAACACACGCTTATAATAATGTTTTTTTTTGACTTTTGTTACATTTTGTTTGGACATTCTTCATAAAAAGTTTTGGTTTGTCCACTATTTTAATCAATTCAATTAGAAAAATACTTAAATTACGGGTACATTTATAACAAAAGTATGGAAAACGTATATAAATTACACATTAGTAAAATAACCGGGTTATTTTATTAAAACAACCGGTTTATTCGATATTCGAAAAATGGACATTTTAAAATATCCGACTTGGGCAAAACTAAAATAACCGTTTGAAACCGGTCGAATACTATTCGATCGATCACCCTAATCACGATACACTTTCTATCAATAAACAAATATGCTTTTCAAAGAAGATTGTGGCTTATGTTTTTATAAGGCCATAACATCGGATGTGATTATCACTAGCCGATGAGCTTAGACTAGCTAATCTTTTAACCTTTATCTTTGGTCTCAAACATCATTCATATAACAAGCTCTATTAAAATTTGATTAGATAAATGGACTTGCGGAAAAGAATTTTGAAGTCAGTGTTAAGTTATCTTGAAAGATCTGTAAGTATACTATATCTTAAAGTTAATAATTTAATACACCCTCATAGTTGGGGAGGTTATTGTCAGTTGTGTTAAATTTTAATACGCATTAAAATAATGTTAAATTAAAAGTGATTAAAAGTGAGATAAAATCAAACTGAAACTGTGCTTGATTCAAGAGTTTCTAAGATGATTCGTACATAAACCAATCCGAAAGTGAGATTATCTTGATTCTAAACTAAGCTCTTACCCCACAGAACCAGAAAGAATATTATTATTTTACTAACCCATTACACATGTGAATTTCACTTTTGTTGTATTCCGTATGACAATAATTTGTTTTAAAATTAGCAACAGTATTTTCTTCTTCTTCAAGAGCCACATGCTATGGTTAAAAACCAACCATGCTATTATAAGTGTTAAACAAGTTTAAGTTATTTTGAACCACAACATGTTCGGGGGCAACCATAATATGGTTGTGGCTTCTTGATGGAGGACTAATTCAACCATCATATGGTTGTCGGTTACAATAATATTGTTAAACGCATCATAATATATTAAACATTTCCTTTAAAACTAGTTTTTTTTGATGTTTTTTTGCATGTTTTTTGCTCTGGGTGTAGTCGCTGGTCTAAGAAAACAAAAAAAAAAAAAACCAGCAACTTTTAAATTAGTTGACATAAGCATGTATGCGTGTGTCTGTTTTGTATTTTTTATTTGGCTTAAATTTCAGATCAAAATATTAATTAAGTTGTTATTGCTCTGATATTCCTTGAATTTCATTCCTTTTCCAATTTCACTGTTAATGTAAGTACAAATGTAATTTCTCCTGTTGAAATTCCCTCCAATTTATAAAAGCCCATTTTCATATGCGGCGGAAAGTTGTCGTTTTTAAGACCACAGTCCTTACAAATCATTCGACGTTTTGTTAAAGGCTGCACGAATATACCCTCAAAATCTATGGCATTTTCACAACAACTTTTCACGGTGTCCATTAAATAATGTTTGTAAAGAAAATTTACACCATCTGTAAATATCGTGTGTGGTATACGATACGGTGTCAACACATAGGAAATAGCATTGGGACTGTAGTAGACATTGACCCAACCAATGGCATTATCTGTATTTATATCTTCTTTAAAATCAAAGAATCCGCTAATGGCCAAAACTCCACGCGAGGGTCGAGATATTTTTAATTCCATTTCGAAATTGCTGTCTAATGTGAAATTATATTCCACGTCAATCATTTCTACTGTATACTGTGGTTTCTGGAAATGATTAAAAATTAAATAAAATGTGGATAAATTATATTTTTCATTGTAAATGAAGAATTATTTTTTATTTAAAAACAGTTTTAGTGAAATTATACTTATGAAAGTCCGTTTTCATAGCTCAATAGCTAAAGGTTGGACTTAATCGTATAAAAAGTGTTCCATTATAACAACTTTACCTTAACCTACCAGGTACTAATGGAACACTTTTCATAGTTGTGTGGGTGGGCCTTCACAAGTCCTTTTTCACTTAAACTTTTTTTAATAATTTAATTTTACAAAACCATTTTTATTACCGCCTGGTTACCAGTTATCGCACAAATTATGAATATTATTACACAGAACATCATTTTGAATTTGATGTTATTTTCACCGATTTTCCTCCTTTATATAAACCAAAAACTACGAAAATATTACTCTTTTCGTTCGTGTTTATTTAACATTAGGATTTGTAATTATTTTAATTAGTTCATTTTAATTTATCAAAATTGATTTATCTTCTAAGTTGTAAAATTCCCTAATTAAAACGTAGTTTGAAACGATTTATCAAAATTGTTATTGTGTTTATCAACGCATTTCCTGAAAGGGACATTACAATTCGCAGTACAAGTCAAAACCGATTTTTTTAGTCAAAATTATAGTGTTGTTTTGTTCAATGACAAAAGTATTTAAAATTACTATACAGCCAACCCTCGAATAATACAGTACTTGTATAACACGGACCTGTTCTAACAGAGTTAAAGAATTCTGTATAATTTTCGTATTACACGATACTTCCACAACACGGATTTACTCAAACATCATACAAATAAATCATAAAGATCTTTCAAATAAAAGGAAATAATGTATAATAACCAACGAAACGATGGCTTTTTCGTGGCGATGTTAATGGGCCGCCACGATCTAATGATTTGACACCTTTGGAGTTCTTTCATATGGGATGTTTAAAATAAAAAGTGTACTTCAATAAGCCAATAAAAACGTGAACGACATTGAAGCTCAATTATGTCTTAGAGTCATCGAAAATATGGACCATCTTATAGAGTAATGGCACCGAAGCCGTGTCGAGCAGTTGGCCGAAAATTATTTGAAAACTTTCTGTTCAATTTACAATTATTTATCGGAGTTTTGGTTGGACCAGCTTTTTTTTATAATAATACATTTTATACGCACACCACAAAAGTGGAAAGGGTACTATGCGTTTGGCCTGATGTGTGCAAAATTAAAAATTTTTGATCGACTCGGAACCATTCTTTGAATCGAATTAACGCACTCCGGCTGTCTGGCTGTCCATTTAAACTTTCTGCGTAAGACACGGGTAGAAATTTTGGAATTTTCATTAAAATTGGTATGTACGTTTGAATAGTCATACCCTATTGAAAATAACGACAATTGGTCCATAATTTGACATTGGCCCCAAGCAAGCTTCCTTTTAAGAATAAGCCATTTTATAATTTTGGTACTTTGATTAAATTTGTTCCACACATATTTACTGCAATCTAAATCATGTTACCTAATCTTATTGGAATCGGTCCTTATTTAACCATATCTCCCATAAAAATAAAACTTCCGAAAATAGCGTTTAATGTCATAACTTTCTTATAAATATTGGTATTGACAAAAAAATTGGCGACAATAACTTACTTACGATAGGTCCCATATAAACCCCCCCTTCCTTAGATCAATAAAAGACGAAATATCCTCATATATGTTAATGTATGAACAATGTACACAGAAAAAATGTTTGCAAAATATTATTCGATTAAATAATTAATTGGTGTGCATTAATTATTCAATTAATTTTTTGTTTGCTGCATTAAAAGTTTGTGTATATGTAGTGTATTTTTTAGTTTATGCAATTAATTTTTTAACTGACAAAATTTATGTCCCATGACTCGAAAATACAAATCCGTTAATTGATATGATCAATTCATTTGCAGGGGCAAAATTAGTTAAATATTTAATTAACTGAACGAATTGTTTAATTAAAGTCGATTTTTTATTTTTTCTGTGTAACACAAAAGCCTCTAATATTAATCCTAACCACATAACATAATTTTCCAAATGGGTTCCACTCTCGAAAAATTGTCTTTAAGTACTGTGGTGTAGGGTATAATATGGTCGGGCTTTTTTACTTGTTTCACCTAAGTTTGCAATAAGACGTTAATGCATTTTCTTATAGCTTAAATGTTCGTCTAACTAAATCTTTATATAAATCGTCTAAGGCAATACAGTACACTTTCCGCCTCTGTTTGCCCAACGACTAAAACAAAAATACAAAAATGCACAATTTAAATTTTATTAAAATCTGTTCCATATTTTCCGAGTTAAAGGCGTTTCAGTATCCTATTAACAAATATGCAAAACATTTAAATTAAAAATAGTTTTTACTTATTACACAAAGTGTTTTCTATCAAATCCCTGCGAGAAATTTGTGTCAATTGGTCCAACAGACTGGTCCAGGCATTTGTGAACATAGAAAAAGTACAAAAAGAAAGAAAGTGAAAGAAGAAACATTTTTGGTACTTTCTAAAATTTGGTTCTTGAATTTAATTCTAGGACTTGTTTTATTGAAACTAACTGACACTAAGCCCGTTCATTATAGATCTTTGACTGGTCAAATGGTGTCAATTGACCCTATCCAATGACAACCTTATATATAAGTGATAGGTCTTATTCATATAAAGTGTTAGAACTATAACCAGTCTCGACCAAAGACCTATCACGGGACTACTTTGGTGTCAGATCGCTTCCCTCTAGGGATAATAAAATAAATAGTGTGATGATTTTTTAAAAAATTTTCAGACAGAAACATGTTTTCGAATGGGATGAAAAAAAGTATCAAAAAGGGGAAATCCGGGAAACTAAATGTCTTTCTTTTTCTTTTGTGCTGCACGTGATAATTTTTGAATTTTCTATAATATTAAACGTACACAGAAAAAATAGAAAATCGACTTTAATTAAACAATTCGTTCAGACAATTAAATATTTAATTAATTTTGCCCCTGCACAGGAATTGATCATATCAATTAACGGATTTGTATTTTCGAGTCATGGGACACAAATTTAGTCAATTAAAAAATTAATTGCATAAACAAAAAATACATCACATATACACAAACATTTAATTTTATTGGTTTTGATTAAAAAAATTAATTGCAGCAAACAAAAAATTAATTGAATAATTAATGTGCACCAATTAATTATTTAATTGAATAATTTTTTTAAAAATTTTTTCTGTGTAGAAACATAATTTTATAGGCGCAGGATCCTGGGTGGATGAGAATCTATAAGATCAAAAATTTTGATCCTTTTTTATTCTTCATCTGGTACTTTTTGAATTTTTGTTAACATTGTACCTATAAAGATAAAATGTAATGCGAAGCTTTTTGGTTGTACTTTATAGTTCTATATCTGGTACTTTGATCAATTTTCACCAATATTAGACATAGAAACTTGAAATTAAACATGCAATATCCTAAGTGGATACGAAACTATAAGAGGATACTTTTTGACACTTTTCTTATTTTTAATTGGTACTTTTTGGATATTTCTTATATTGAACTTACAAAATTAAATTAACTCATGTGGACGACAACATATGAACCAGAGGTTGGTCCCTCGCCAAATCGATTCACTAAGACGATAAAAATAAATGCTTGAAACATGTTAATTCATATTTCGATGCCTTACTTCCTCAACCTCGTAACTTAAAAAATACGGTTTTGACTAATACTGCAACAACTTTTAGTTTACAAAGATGAAACGTTTTTTTTCTCTCCTGAAAAATTGTATTTTTTTTAAGATACAAGGTTGAGAAAGTAAGGCATCGATATGTTATGGTATGTCTTTTCTGACAATAATGTTCCATGCATGCTACCATTCGCGCGGGTAGTTATTCTATTCTAAATAAAAATGTAAAAGTGGGAGAAGTTGTTGGCAAATTTGCTCCATTTCTTACCCCCAGTTATAATTGAGTGCGAGATAATACCTTTTTTTGAATCTGCGTTCAGTACCTTTTTATGCAAGCAAATATTTTTTTTAATAACTTTTTTTTTTGTTTTTGCGTACAATTTGTGTTGTATTGTGATTTATGGTTATATTGTGAGGGTTTGTTTTACTTTTCCTTAATAATTATTTTTTTTTGCGCAAAATTTTTAACAACATCTGACTTTAATTATTGAAAATCAGTGTTGCTAACGCTTATTAGAATTCGTAGATTGGTTAGTGCATATTTTTGCATATTTAACGCGGCATTTTTATTTTTCATAATTTAGTTAAAGGAGGGTTTTTGCAGCATTTTTTAACTTTTAAGCACACATTTTGCCCTCTTGAGGCATAAATTGATGCATATTAAATTAAGATGCCAACAAGAGCTTACGCAAATAAAAAAAAATTTTTTTTTTGCAAAATTTTAGGCTTTTCTGTTTTAAAAATCTATCTGTTTTCCCAATGTGTTTCTTCAATTTCGCCATCTTCATTTTATTTTTAATCGAAAAACGTAAGACAAAGCAGGTTGTTATTAATGATAAATGTTATTTTAAACTTTAAAATTTTGCACATTAATAACCAAAAATTAACGAAAAATTTAATTATATAATACAAAGAAATCTGGACCAATCTTTTTGTAACACGATCGACTCAGAATCGCTTTTTAAAGTGATCTAACGATGTTTATGCCTCCGTCGGGCAGGTCCATGGAAATTTTGTGCGCAAAGTAAAAGTTCAATTTTGTAGATAGTTAGAGAAAATTTGGCAATAAAAAACATTTAAATAGTACTAAGGACGAAGTCTATGTAAATGGTGAGAATCGGTCTATAATTTCAGATATTTCCCATAAAAACTTCTTTCCAAATTAGAATTTTTGTAACTGAAAGCCATCGTATTATGTTGGTATTTAGATTAAATTTGCCCCAAAAATATTTAACTGCAAATTAAATTTTTTTCAAATCAGTACACATTCGCCAAAAGATCCCACTCTAAATAGCTTTAACTTCCTTTTAAATTTTAACATTAATAAACAATTTAGCGACCGTCCCTAAAATGCCTTTAAGACAAAAATATCATATATCATATCAGATGTGAATATCTAGATAATATTCGGAAAAACTAACTCTTATTTTAATTTTAAGCTCAAAAGAAAGTTTTTGTGAGCCGATGACTGCCCATATTTTTCAAATAATGTAAAATCTGGAAGTGTCGTCTGTAAATATTATGGTCATTAGGCTTTACCGATTATAATTTTGGGATTGTTTTTATTCAATGGAACTGTTATTATATTGTTGAATATTTTGTTTTCAAATTAGCTAATTTTTAATTTTTTAGGGCAAATTTTTAACAATTTTCAGGGCATATTTTTAAGTTTTTACTGCATATTTAATGCGCATAAGGGCATATTTCTGGTTTCCCTGCTAAGTCACAGCACTATCTTTTACATTGAGAACCAGGGGATATAATAGGCCCTGGACTGATTGTTAGTAAGTTCGCTTAGGGGATCTTAGCTTTAACCTGTTGCTTAGATAATGGTGATGCAAGGCTGATATGTTAATATTGACACACAGCTGTCTCCTAATGTGATTGTGTTCCCCTGGGCTTTGTGGTCATTCCTCTAAAAACTTCCGTATTATAACAGCAGTTCGGAAAGTAAAGAAATATTTGAGGGAATGTTTATAGTTTAATTCTTAACAACAACTTCAGTAAGAATATTTATGAATATGGCTTAAAAAAGGCCGCCTTGTAAATAATTCTACCTTTTGATTTTACTTTTTTTAACTCATTTTTACTTTTTTATATTTTTAGTTAAAAAAAAAAACTTATTTAAAAAGGGGTAGAAACTGTCTGAAACTTAACTAAGTTATTATCAGCGCGTAATTATCATCACATTTTATGGTCTATCATCAGATCCCGTAAAGTTAATTAATTAATTTCTAATTGTATGTCTTTAATAAAGAAAATAGATCTTTTCTATCATCAAATGTTAATTTATTTTATAAATTCATTTATTTTGAACATTTCCTCTATTTAATCCCTAATGATGTTTTAAAAAGAGTGTGTGTGTGTGTTTTTTTAAAGGACCCCACATAACGTTTGTTGATTAAAAACTGTGCATAATTTTGGTCATAAATTAATAATTTCTAAAGTCAAACTAAAAATGTTTGAGACTTTTTAGGAGAATAAAAAATGAATAAACATTTTTTGTTTAGTTGTTGTTTAAGCGTGTTTTTTTAAGAGAGAAAGTGACTGTTTATTTATGTATTTATTAAGCAGGTGTGGAAAATTACCTTTTTATAGGCTGACATTTAGTGGTTTTATTATCATGACAAAGAAATGGAAACACTATCCAAGTAATTTCCATTGAATGAATGAAGGAATGAATAACTTAACAATGAACACAGAAGCAATGTGTAGTAAACACACAAAGGCACACATACATACATAGATTGATACAGGTGTAAGTATTTGCCTCATATCCACATTTCACGATAATGAACATCAAACAAAATTTAAGCAACACTAACAACAACATATAGAAGCATTTACCACCCAGCAAATAAAATTGGACCACCTGACCCATTTTGATAAAATGGACTACTCCATGGACTGGTCCGATGTAATGCAAGCATGGACCATGTCATTGTTAAAAAGTGTTTGTAGTGAGACGACATGTCTTCGTTTTTAAACGACGTGCTTTCGTTTTTAAACGACTTCAAAACTAATCCTCTTGAGTATACCATGGAGTAGTTTTAAAACTACTCCTTAGTGGTCCAAAGGTGGGTTATATACCATGGAGTAGTTTTAAAACTACTCCTTAGTGGTCCAAAGGTGGGTTATATGATCCTCTCCTAGGACATCGTAATGTTAAATAGACCAGGTTTTTTCCATACGTTTGGGTTACTTTTGGACTAGTCCTGGTCCTTTGTGGACTACTCTTTACACGCGTGTTTGGACTGGTCCTATTATTTGCAGGGCACTTTCTAACGTACACACAAACATCATAAATCTTCAAATTTTTTGAAGAAACAAAAACCAACAAAAAAAGCTATTAGAAGCAAAAAAACATGATTCAGAATACTGAACGGAGGAAGAAGTCGTAAAGAAGATGTTTAAAAGGCCCTTTTGAAACATAATAGATTGTATGTATAAGGGAAGGATGAAAAGGTTTGTTGTGTAAGAAGTCTTGGAACAGTAATGGGTCCCTTTTACATGATGTTATATTCTTCAGTTTATTATATGGGGCGAATCATTAAATCACTTATTTCTTATTGTTTTTTAAGGGTTAAACTTTGCCTTAAAATATGCTTATAGGCGATGAACAAGTTTTCGTCATACAAATTTTTTTTTAACAACTTAACAATCTGTTTAGTAAGTAAAAATTTCGCCTCAAATGAAGCAAACTTAATGACTGATGGGTAGTGCAAAGTGTGCAAACGATGCAAATGTGTGCAAAAATACACACCATTGCACAACACAAGAACAAAATGTACTTATTTGCAATTTGCTCTTTTTTACTTCGGGGGGAAGAGGGACATCACATCGTTGAATCAACTTCTTTCCTCATAAGGACCCAGAATATATCGTTACTTTAATATAGAAAAGCCCTAACTAACATTTTCCTTACTTTACAGGAGAAGGAAACAACTTAATAAAAATTATAGTCTTGTAGTTGCGATTTTTTTCAAACGCAGTTTTTTATTAAATTGTTAAGAGAATTGTGTAGAGAATTGTGTAGAGAATTTAATAAAAAATTTAATGAAACTGGAAGAAAAATCAAAAACAAAGCTATTTGATATGAAACTATTTAAGCAACTTATGGTTAGTTTAACGATATTATTGTCTGGCAACCATATTATTTTTAAATTAGTCCTCCATCAAGAAGCAAAACTTATTGCTGCCATGTTTGATAATAGATAATTTTTTAAACATTTGGGGGATTCACAAGGTGTCATAAAGTCATATGTCTTAAAATAATAACATGAAAAATAACGACTGTTATGAATAACCCCTCGAAATTCAGTGTGCTATTCTGAGTTTCAATCAGCTGATTTATAACAAATATAACAAATATTTATTTACCTAAAATAAAATTTTTTTTTTAATTCTAATCCATGAATTAATAAATTAAATTATTTCTTACCTGAACATTTTCCATTTTTCAGACGCAAATCACAAATAAATTTTATTTTGTTTGTTTACCAATCAGCAGATTCCTAAGCCGAAGTGGTTGCAAAAATTGCTAGCCGCTGGGTAAATTTGGTTGTTAGCCGTATGCCATAAACGACGACGGCTTACAAAAACTAATACGTCTCGGCTCAACCGTTCAGCGCAGGTCTCTTCTAATTAATTACAACAGCACAATAAACATAGAAAGCAAAGTTTTTGTTTACAAAGCAACAATAATATTTTTAAAACATTGTTAAATGTTAGAGCATTATGACAATATAATTCCAAATTTTCTTACAGTGTATTTAGCAAGTGCTTATGGAAAAGTAAAATTAATATCTTTATTTCTATTAAGAAAAGACAATGAGAAAGTTAAAGGGTTATACAATTTTAATACTTTATAGATATGTAGATACATAAAGCCATGCGTAGCAAAGTATTCAACGTTCCTTAATTGTTTAAACAGAAAAAGAAACAATTATTCAGTGAGTGAGATAAACTAAGAAAAAGGTTTCCGAAAGGTGTTTCACGGTAAATAAGCAGTAGTTATAGTCTACTATTATTGTCTGATGAACTACTGATGACTCTACTAGAAACTATTACAGTAATGCTTGTCTGCTAACTATCTATAAAGATACAGCACACATTTCTAACGTAAGGGAACGCCCCTCTTTAAGTAAATATTTTCAGTATTAAGTTGTTTTCACGAGTACTCGGTTTCGTACCCAGTGCTATACAAATATTTTTATAGTTCATATAATTGGTTCTTTTATTTGCTTTTGTTAAATTGGGAAATTTTCAAAGTTATTTTAGTTAATGTATCAATAAAGGTCACTTTTAACTACTTTCGTTGACCAAATTTGAGGCATGTGCTTTCGGAGTAATTGACTGAGTAAGTGTCTGGGTGGTTGGTTGGTCTTTATATATTAATATGTGTGTTTGTCCATTTTTTATTTTTCACTAAGTTTGCCGGCACTTTTTTGTTTGAACATTCAACAAAATGTTGATTTACTAAGTGATACACAATTTCCAATTAAGGCACCGCCAAAATATCTATTTTATAAGTGTTTTTACGGTTTTTTTCCAATTCCATTCCATTCAACTGCATGACAAGGCTCACGTTTTTTTTCAATGGAAAAAATTTAATTAATTAAAAATGTGTTTCTATTAAAAAAGAACAACAAATCTTCAAGTTGTTTTATTGTTATTTTTTGTTTATTTTCATTAGCGACAATTTTGGAATTCAAAAATTTCCGGGGGGCTGAAACTAAATTAACATTTAAAATGACCAGTTAGTGTCGTTAATGATCAATAAGCCGAATAAATCAATTCAGGAAGTTTTGTTTTTAATATTTTTCGGTTAAAACATGTCCAACGAGAACTGTTAATAAGAGGAAAATACTTTGTAAAAGTACAAAAATAATAAAACTTTAATGGTCAAATTAAAAGCCAGCAAAATTGCGTAATTAAAAATTATTTATATGTACTTAAGTACATATGAAAATATATGTTTATATTTCTAGTGCCGACAAAAATTTGACATTTAATATTTCAAAAATTGATAATAAAAAAACAAGGTTTGACATAAAATTAGAGCTCCAGGAAGTAATAAAAAAATTCGATTTTATGCTGAAAGATGCCATCAAAAATATCAATTATCATTTTTTATTGTGGTGAAAATGTTTTCTATTTTTGCATTCTAAAAAGAAATCTTTGTGCAATTGTTAAAGGGTACTTTACACCATCACACAAGTCGTACGTATGCTATAATAATTTGAAAGATAGAAATCTCATGAGTTTTGTTGCGACTGTCATAAAATCTAATTAAGCATTATAGTTTGTATTAACACTATCACACATGAAATAATAATTTAATTTGCTTAAAATGCAACCCTGATCAAATGAAAAGTATTTACAATTTTTTAGAAACATTTTAAAAATCGATGAACTCGTATGGGATTTTATTTTTTTTTTTCGTAATAATTGTCATTTTCATAACACATTGCATTCACACTATAACACTTTTACATGTTACTTGAGTCTTAGGCATGTCTTAATAAAAAGTATAATAGTGTAAAGTACCCTTAAGCAGTTACAAAGCATCTGTAACAGCTAACAAAAATTACGCCATTTACTTTTAGTCATAAAAACATCAGATCTCCTTTTAAAACATTTTCATTTATATATATTTTTTTATTTTAATCAGGCTAAAGTTCGTCAAATTTAATTTTCATTAAACAATTTTTATGAAGAAAGGAATTTTTCAACATGAAATGAATTGAAATTTATTGATAATTTTCCATTCCTGACTGCTGCGGGATTCGAAACCAGGGGCCTGATTCTGGCAGTCGTGATCGAGTAATTTCTCGATTCGAAAGCAATTTATTATTTCAGTCAATACTGAACGAATCGGAATTTTTTTTCAGTGTTTTACATCATTAATTTGAGTTTCACAATACTGAAATAATAATTTCGATTTCTTAAGTATTGATTTCAGTAAAATTGCTTTCGAATCGAGAAAGAACTAGATCACGACTGCCAGAATATGGCCCCAGGCTTTCACGGACCGGTTACCCTAACATGTTTCAATTGTCACCATTCAATCTCTTTAGAGGATTTTGCCGTTTAACACACACAGCCATTGACAACTGCTGGCAGTCAATCTTTAAGCCAAATTGTATTTAGCCCTTGGTAGATCGAAATTGGCTTCGAATGGTTATCTATTTTAATTGATTAGCATGTCCTTCCTTACTTCCGTTTTCTCGTACTTATTGTCAAGAATTCTTCTTGAAGTCCAAAGTACATTTTTCTGTTTTTTTATTTTTTGTCTTTCTTTTTCCTGTTGACCTTTTTCTGCACAACTTGAAGGACAAATGTAAACAGAGAGTTCGTGCCCTAGTTTTTAACAATAATAAGTATTGTGGTTATTTTGTTGAAATTTTTATGGTTTTTAAGCCAACTTTTGATATTTGAATTAAGCTAAAGTTCATCAAATTTAATTTTCATTAAACTATTTTTATTATGAAAGGAATTTTAAAACATGAAATTAGGTAAAATCAATCTTAAACCAAATTGTATTTAACCCTTGGTAGATCGAAATTCACTTCGATTTGGATTAAACCCCATAAACAATTCAACAAAATAACCACAATAATAATTATTTTCACATATATAAAAAAATAATTCAAAATAGTCTGGAACAGCACTTATAAACAGCCAAAACGGCCATCATTTCTCTATAACAACTAAGAACAACTTAACTAGAATACTTTTTTATTGTAAATTTTTTTTTAATTTGAATTTTATATGATATTCAGTTAAAATTTTACAATTTCTAAAGTACAAAGTAATTTTATTTAATAAAACACTTACCATTTTGAAACAATATGGCTACCCAGTACTGATTTGATCGTCGTTCGCCGGCGTAAGAATTAGAATTAAACCTATTTAAAGTTTGCAACGACCGGCGAATTTTCGTCGGTGCCCTGATTGTGTGCATTTTCATATACACAAATTTTTTTTATTTTTAGCGACGAATATTCGCGGCCAAAAATTCGTCGTTCGTCCCAGTTGTGTTCCTAGCATTATAGGAACGTTAGGGTGGTAGTTAACTGTATGGGGCATATTTGTATCTTCTATTTTCCCATGCTGTCAACCCCAATTCGGTGGGTATTGAGAAAAAAAAACATCGCCAAAAAAACTTTAGGATAATCGGCGAAGGCTAAGCCGTCCCTTACGCCCGCCATCGTAAAGTTCGGCTTTTATGCCTCACAACTTGGAAAATAATAATTTTACGTAACAATCGTTTTCTAAGAAGTTGTTTCCAGCATCCTAAAATTAAAAGCAAACCGCAGCATTGATTTTTTCTTTAGAATTATTTTTTTACACAGACTAGAAATTTATTGATGAAAAAGCCCCATAACTGCCAAGAAAGCCCTTCTAGAGGGACATAATATATGACCGACCTTAATTAGTTTTGTATCCTCAACATTTTCTCAAAACATACCACCCCGTAGGCGATCCAATACAAATATGGCGGTTTGATGAAATTCTTAAATTTGGAACCTTCAGCGCCGAGGATGTCCCTAGATGGTTCCAATGTATGCCCAACCCCTTTTTAATTTTTATCTCTATCATTTAATTTTAACATATGTATCTACCCGCTATCTACATTTCTTAAGGGTACTCCCATACAAAATTTTCATTACAGACTAAGAATATTTTAAAGAAAAAGCCCAATAACTACCAAGGAGTTGACCCTAGAGAGATAAAATGTATGAGCAACCTGCATTAGTTCTTAATACTTTTAACTACACTTCTTAGGGAGGATCCCAACAAATATTGCGTTTTATGAAATTCTTAAATCTTAACGCCCGTAATTATATACGATTATTGAATTTAACAAACGTTTATTAAGGCCAATTTTCATATAAAATTTGTTTTGTAAACCTTAATTAAATTTAATTTTTTTTTATAAATACGGAAGTAAGTCTTTTGTGAATAAAATCAGAAGTTGTACACAGAACGAAAAACACTCGGGATAAATCAAGTACGAGTCGTACTCAAAAATTCAAGTACGAATAACAATAAAATGTATTCAAAACAATCCTAAATCAATTCTTATATCAACTCAAAAAAAAAGTTTAACTTTTCGTTGTGTTTAACCCTCCGGCTTACGCATGTTTTGATTTTGTATACACATTGAAAAAAAGTCTGGCCTGAATCATCTTTGTCACGAAGGGTTAAAAAGTAAATTGGAACACCTGCTTCTCATTTAGTTCATATTTTTGGTTAAATATGTAGACAAGATTTCTAAAGTAAAAACCATATTGGCCCTGATGTTGGTGTTTTATCATTCTGTAAGGTCAATCATAATAATTTTTACTTTCTAATTCGGGATATAATCAACTTTATAAAACCTGAATTAAGCGCATTTTGAGATTTATTTAATCTTAGTTTTACTTTAATCAATATCATTTTCGGATTATTCTAAGTACGAATTCGGATAAAAACAATTTTATAATTCTTAAATCAAGCGCATTTTGAGATTGATTCAATCTTAGTTTTACTTAAATCAATATCATTTTGGGATTATTTGAAGTACGAAATCGGGATTGAATATGGATAATTTAACTGTTTTGCGATTGAAAAACCGTACTTGAATCAATCTTTCTGTAGTTGATTCAAGAAGTCCGTACTCACCGTACTATTAATACCGCTTCAGATTGATTTGAGTACGGATGGATTGATTTTTCTTTTGAGTTTAAACATATTTTAATCATTTATGACCTTTTTTATTTGCAACCATGTTTTTATATGTCTAGAAAAATGTATAAACATAGCTGCATTTTCCATTTTTTATGATTTTTAAAGAACAAACATTTTGAAACTTTACTAAGAAATTGTATTTTTGACAAAAAAAAAATATATGTTTCTAAAACGAAAAACTTTTGACTTTTCTTAAAGGTAATTTGCGGAATTTCGGTTTTTTTAGTTTATTAAATAAACTAAACCGTTTTTGAGTTACGCGAATATATCTTCAGCTTATTCATCGTATCTTTATTTTTTTTTGAAAAAAACCGACCATAATATGCGCCAAACCAATAATGAGCTGACGATATGTTGAGCAAGCTCCTCCATTGTCGGAATAACGGTATATCTCAAAATAAGAGCTAACCTAAATAAACGGTTAACACCACTGAATTCAGCGAACCCGAATTAGGTCAAAACGCCAGGAGCCCGGCTGGTGGCTTTTTTTCAAAAATAATTAATGAAAATGTTTTTCAACAAAATTAAAGATACGACGAATCATAGAAAATGCATTTTTTTAATATATTAAAGATTTTATTTTATTTTGCGCTTTATTCCATAATTTTCTTTTTATTTTGTTTAATAAGAGATTAAGAAAAACCTTTTTAACAACTTTTCCACAAAATTAAGATTTTCTAAGCAATGACACATAAAAGTCAGATTTCATGTAAAAATATAATATTTCTCAAACTTTGGTTTGCATGAGGGCGGCTTAGCATTCGCCGATCGTCCTAAAATGTGCTTTCTATGATGATTTCTATCAATACCCACAAAATTGATTTCAAGAAACCCAACTTTTGATTTTAACGGTCACCCTAATAAAGCCTAATATCTTCACAATTAACGATGGCCAAAATATAGAGCTTGCCTATCAATAATTTCGTCTCTCATTGGAAAGCATTATAATTGAACACAGGTTGTGTCACATGTCACAAAACGCGTAACATAATCAATCAATTCAGGAGAAAAATTTGACAAGCGAATAATTTCTGGAAATGTATCCGTAAACGTCTTTTTCTTTATGTGTTGTAATGCCATTAAGTAATTTTCTCTGGGGATATGTTAAGCCAAGGCTTATGCTAATAAACCAGAAACAATCGAGCACTTAGGAGCGAATATTTTAAGCATTTTTATCAGAAAATGTCTTGGTTGTTCGTACTGCGAAGGGTATGTAAAAATTGGAACTCAAGGGGACACATTGTACACAAAAAAAGTGCCACATGCCTAAAATTATCTTTTAACTATAATGTCAATAAATTAACAAATTATATTATCCGAAAAGTTTGAACTTTTGACCTTTCCTGACTACTATATTTTGTTGAATTGTGGAAGAAAACTCTCTTTAAAACTCAATTTATTCTAAAACCAGGATATTTAAGTTTATTGTGAATAACATCAACATTTATCCATCGATTTTCATGAAATAAACATTTTCTAATTCTTATTTTTAATAAATTATACAAAACTTTGCACAGTTAAAAAAATTTACTTTGTTTAATATCAAACATTGTATGATTGCACCAAGTAGCGATTTACCTTGCATCTTAGACCTACTTGCTCACACACAATGTGCCACAGTCTACTGTCAAGCGTGTTGCAGCTACAGCAGTAGTTTCTGTTCTGTTTTCGAAGACAAGGTTGTTTTCTTCAGTTAAGCTTAGTTCAGTTCGTTTCGTCTGTTGCTGTCATGTTTAACAGTAGTTGGTGGGTGACCTTTTGCGTGTTAAACAAACAAGTGAAACAAAGTCTGAAAAGGTGCAAATTTAATGCAATAATATCTAAAACATTCAACACTAAAACACACATACACACACACACAAATATATCTGAAGTGCAGAGCTGAGTTAGACATGATGTTGCAATGTTCAAAGAACATGTCTTTTATGAATTTTTTATTTTTTTTTTTGTATTTGCAACAAACATAAAGTATATTTAATAAAATATTTATTTTATGGGGATTTTGTCTTTCAAGACTCATCAATGTTATTTGTTACATGGGTTGATTTAATTATAAAATACGAGAATATAAATGAATATAATTTTCTTATTTTAACTTTGTATTCTTTTGCAGCTGGAAGAGAAACTTTGTACAATTAGGTTAGTTTGTAGATAAAAAAAAGTATTACAAGTACACCCAGAGAAAAAACAATTTTTTATTATGGTCACTCGTTACAAAACTATTTTTAACGAAAATTTTTAAGCATATTATGGTTAATTAAACCATATTATGGTGATCAGCAACCATATTATGGTTGAATAAGTGCTTCATCAGGAAGTCACAACGGTATTATAGTTCCCTGCGGACATGTTATGGTGAATTATAACATAAAAATATGGTTAACACTTATAATAGCATTGTCGTTCTTAACTATAGCATGTGCGCTTGGAAAATACTATTGTTACACTGTGCAAAAATTTGACACTTTTTTTGCGACAAGGGGTACGTATTAACCCAAATGAGCGACGCTAAATCCAGTAGTTCTTTTAGCTTAGCTCTTGTTTTCGAGATATACTGTTATTTTGAAAATGGAGGAGGTTGCACTACAAATGTTCGCGTAATAAAATTTGAGCAAAATTTCGAAATTGTTGTTTTTTCAGAATTTATAAAAAATTTTAAAATGCAGCTATGCTTCGAAGTTGCATACAGAACAAGCTCTAAATAATCAAAATCTGTTTACAACATTTTAATTAAGTTTAAGAATTTCATAGAACGCAATATTTGTATGGGAGCCCCCCTAAAAAAAGGTGATAAAGGGCAAGTCATTTTTGGGAAAATATTAAGAACAAGAAACTAATAAAGGTCATACATTTTATCTACCTAGGGGCGACTCCTTGGCTGTTGTTGGGTTTTGCTTCAATATATTTCTAGTCTATATTGAACATTTTGTATGTGGGGCCCCTTAATGTTTTTAATGTTTCGCAGCAAAGTTTTCATAACATGAACGAGGTCATATAAAACGTGAGTCTTATCGGAAATCAATCGAGCTACTTTCAATAATCGAGAATACGAAAGAGATACTTTCATATTAAAAAAAATTGCAATTAAACAATTTAAGTATTTTTTAAGCATTTAAAATTTTTACCGTCTGATGACATGACACCAAAGTCAGTTAATTCTTTCCAGTTAATACTATAAAAAATTAAAATGGATTTGAAATGCATTTTTAGAAAAATTTTCAAATATATTTTATTTTTTATGAATACGGCAGTTAAAATTTTAATTGAAAATCCTTGATAATACGTGCGATTTTTATAAGTTTTAAAATATTAAATTTAACAAACATTTGTTAAGTTAAATTTTCATAGAAAATTTGTTTTGTTAGCCCTTATTAAGTTTTAAATATTTTTATGAACACAATAATAATTGGTTAACAAATGAATTTTTTTTTTTTGGCCCCCGTGACGCCACATATGGAACACTTCAACGTAGTAGTTGCTAAAAGCAAATTGTTGTTTGAGAATTGCAAACTACAAATATGAGAGATAAATTCATGTTACCATTTATGAATATTTACAATAAAATTTCATTTAAACAATTCTTAATAATTAAATATGTACCAACCTTCATTCTGTTTAAATATTCACATCAAAGACAAGTGCAAACAAGTACATATTTCGCTTATTAATTCGAGATATTTTTTTTTATTATTAGTTTTAATTGTTTATGGCTTGTTTATTTTATTAAATGCATTTTTCGGAATACTTAATTATTACAGTGGCATGTTTAAATAAAAAAAAAAAAGTAATAAAAAATATTAATAAAATATCGCATCGTATTGTACATTAATAATGTAACATCTTAACAATGGCAAACGTTTGTTAATAGCGGGTGTTAAGGGGGTGTACACAGTGGCACTGAGGTGCTGTTTCGCCCACTGACGTTGTTGATGTTAAAAATGTTATTGACTTTTGCAAATGTTGCAGAATTCGAAATGAATTGTAAATGCAAAATTTACAAGCAGTATACGAAATTGAAAGCAAAAAAAAATTAATAAAAAAGTACATCAGTAAATGTTAAAACATTTACAAAAACAACTATTTAAACAATACAATAGCAGAAACAACTGCAGCAATTGCAATAATCACACATGATAATCATGATAATGTTTATATATAAAATCAGAAAAAATAAAACAGCAAACGTGTTTATTGTTTATTAAAATTAATCGCAAAAATTATATTATTTTAACCATAAAATTAACCGCAGTTACCCCGAAAAATAAATCAATCGATTAGTTATATCCCCCGGGGGTTTGTAGAGAGCATATTTAGGATATTTTACCTTTTGGTGTTACATCTTCCAAGTAAATCAGGTAACTTAACTTTATGATCTCTTGCGAACGCTGCTGACTAGAGATCATATCTGGTACCACAGGAGCCAACGGTGTCACGGCACTGGAGTGACTATTGATTAAGACATCTGCTAATATGCTTTTGCCGGAATTTTTTATTTCCTTCAGGAAGATTGTCTTTGGTCAAGTTTTGCTTTTCCATTTAAAATATACTTTTGGGAATAACTCAGTGTTTGTCGAGAAATAAGATATCCTCAAAATCTGGCTAAAGGTTGTATTGTTATCACTTGTTGGAGAGGTCGGCCTTAGGAGGGATCATTCCTAAGTTATGTTGCTACTCAACAGATGTAGCTTGCATATTTTGCAAGTTCAGCAGAGGTTATAGAGCGCCAGCTCCTAAAAAATTGGCGAGCATTTAATCTTTCCTGATAATACTCTAAAATATCTGCCAGAATATGTTGATTGCTCTCACACTCGGAGGCAGTTGGTAAATGCATTGTTTGTCACCTACTGAATAAGATTTACCATGGAGCGGGCCCTAGGGAAGTTATTCATGCAAATATTTGCACAGCTGTTCGACCTTTATAAAGTCCAATCAAAACGCACAATGTTAATTGTAGATAAAACAAATTTGTTTAAAGAATTATCTTAATATAGTTATTTTTATGGAAGGATCTATGACAATTACGTATGGAGCAAAATATAGGTCAAATTCTTGCCACGCCTTCGTTTGCATACCTCTATCCCGCGAAGCTCTACGCTTGTCTGCAGGAAAGAAACCAGAGTCTCTTGCGGGAATCGAACCCGCAACCCCGGGGCTACTAGCTAGCCTACCTGGGCACCGAATTATATCATCGTTAAGCTCTTGAATTGTTCTTGGTTTATTGACGTGCACTTTTTCTTTTAAATACCCCTAAAAAAGAAGTCCAACGGTGTCAATTCTAATGATCGTGGCGGCCAATTACCATCGCCACGAGGTGAGACTCCAAAGCCATTGAATTTCTCGCGCAAAAGAGCCATTGTTTCGTTGGCTGCGTGGCGCTATCCTGTTGGAACCACATATCGCCCAGGTCCATATCCTCAATTTCTACACAGAAAGAGTAACACTGGAAATAAAATCCTAAACGGGACTACATTAGAAAATCAATCCCAGAATTTCTTAAAATATATACAAAATTCTTAAGCCAAGTGAAAAACATATTAAACTTTTCATTGGTAGTGCCACTCTGAGAGTAAAATTACAAAATGAGCGTTTTAATCTCATTTAACCTCTCCAAGTTTGTTACAGACACTACAATAATACCACACAAGTAGTTAAAAACAATTTGCTTATTGTGTGTAGAATTAACAAAAACAACAGAACAAGACGAAAACACTCTATTTTTCTGTTTAAAAAGTAAAATTAAGAACTCTTGCTTCTCATTAATTTTATATTTTCAGTTAAACATGTACATTAAGTTTATGAAGTAAAACCCATATCGGGAATGATCCTGGTGTTTTATAATTGAAATTCTGTAAGGTGTAAAATGTGGAGTCGGAGTTGAAGAGTCGGACTTGATGTTTTTGTGCCGGAGTCGGAGTCGTAGTGCCCACAAAAACTCGCGACTCCGACTCCAAAGTTTTTCGGCATAAAAAATTTAAAAAAAATTTTAAAAATAAAAATTATCTTCTTAAAACACATTTAAAATTTAAATAAATGGTTTATGAATACTGCTCTTATGTGCTGTTTCCATATGACAGGCGATGGACTGAGTGCTTTTCATATACAGGGGTGTGCTGGAAATCGCAAACGTAAAACGCAAGAATTTTAAAAGTCGTTTTAAATAAGATTTTTGTAATAAAAGAATTTTATGACAAATATTTAACAAATATTTTACTATTAAACAGGATTTTAAACCAAAAATTATAAGAATAAGGTTTAAAGTTTATTAAAAACAACTTCGAAATTCATGCAGTTTGCGTTTGCGATTTCCAGCACGCCCCTAATACATTTTGCTACATAATCAATCGCCTGTCATTTGGAAACAGCACATTAATTTGTTTGCGTACGGTAATTGCTTCTCAAAAACTCTAATTTTTAGAAGGCCGTACGGTAATGAAAAAATAAAAGTTAACATCACTGAGTCTCATATACATTTAGCATCAAGATTATAGTAGGAGTCGGAGTCGGAGTCTGACTTAAAAAATTTCAGCATTTGGAGTCGGAGTTAGTACTTTTTTCGGACGACTCCACAGCCCTGTATTTCAATATCGATATATTGATGCATCGGTATTTTAAATATCGGCGATATGGATCGACTATTTTTTTTTATATCGATATTTTGATATATCGATATTTTGGTATATCGATATTTTGATATATCGATATTTTTTGCCATTCCTATAATAAAATATGTATGTGCTTACTTTCATTGGAAATATTTATGAACTTAGAAAGTTAGAATTCGATAAAAACTAAAAAAAAACTAGGGTTACGTAACAAAATTTCGGCAATTCACATGTTAAAAAAAACTCTTTTAGGAAAACAGACATGTATTGTGATGTTAATATTTCAGTGTCTCTTTATTAACTGACTTCGGTAATTTAAAATGCTAATTCATACAACTTAAAAAGATATAAATATGTTTTTAGCACAAAGTAAAGAATAATTATCGCTATTCTTTACAAATCATTAATTATCACATATTTGGCCAAATGACATTTGACACAATGTTAACATTAGTAAACGTTAACATAACTAATAATGTTGAGATAAGTAACATTTTAAGAAATGTTACGTTACATGTTTACGGTGCTAAAGGCTAGTTTACACTATTATACTTTATATTAATACATGTCAAATACTCAAGTAATATGTAAAAGTCTGATAGTGTGAATGCATGTGTGATGAAAATGACAAGTATTATGAAAACAAAGTTGACATCCCATACGACTTCATCGTTTTTTGAAAACTTTCTAAAATAATTGGATCAGCGTTGCATTTTATTTAATGTGCAACTGTTTATACTTTGTGTGATGGTGTGAACACAAACTGTTATGTTACATTAGATTTTTTGACAGTCGCAATAAACCTCATTAGATTTCTATCTAACAAAGTATTAAGCAATACGTTAGACTTGTGAGATTGTGTAAACTAGCCTTAAGTATTATCAGTTGTATTTTAACTCAAATTTGATTATAATTGCATTATTTTATTATTTTGATGATTATTTCAGTTTATTCATGTTACTCCAAGGACACAGCTCGTTAATTAAAAAAATTATTTAATTTTTTTTTTTTTTTTTTTTGCTTAAAATATTTCTGTTTTTGGTAAACTACAACTAAAATTTTGTAAAACAACAAGAGGAATATTTCAGAGATTTTACCGCAACACTAACGGTGCGATACATGTATCCCTACGAGTGTTTATACGTGTAATCAATTGGGGGTATTCCATGTTAAGTGAAAATAACCATAATTATTGTACGGAGCATTAAGTGGAAACAAATTTTTTTGCGAAACAAGTGTTGTTGCATTTGTAACTCTCAATGCAAAATATTGAAACATAATCGCGTTTTATTTATATTTAACTTACAATAGTTGGGTTCTTCATTAATTTTCAAAATATGTATATGTAGTGTAGTATATACGAAAAAACCGAATAAACAAAAAAAAAAAAAAAAAAAAAAAAGTTAACATGTCTGTTTAAAAATGTGTTTATTTTATTTTTTAAGTTTGTTTGTAATCAGAAAAAAGTTAAAACCAGTGGAATAAATAAAATTAAATGAAGTAAGCAGAAAGCAAACACTTGTTATGTGTGAATTTAATTGAAGAAATTCGTGTCATTAATTTATTTAACTACGAAAAAAAAACTAAAACGAATGATATCCAAAAGACTAAAAACGAAGAAGCAAATACTTTAAAATTAAGGCCACAAATGCATTGATATTGTGGTAATTAAGATTACGAATTTTAAGACACGGAAGTGTATATTAGAGATAATCCATTTAACAAGAATAACATGTAGGGATGGATATATAAACATGAACTACCAAAAAATAACAGCGAAATTACGATTTTAATTCCACAAAAAACAACATGTTATCCGAAATATCAAAACTTTAAAAAAAACAGCAGAAAATCATATTCTGTTTTCGGTACAAAATTTGTCTGCGGTTAAAAATAAATTATAACTTCTTTTCAATTTTTAACGATAAGAAAAAGAGTTGTTCTTTTTTATTTTAGTTGCAACTTAGATATTTCAACTAGGAATAGAACAAATGAAGTAGAGGCCATAGCACTAAGATTGTGCCAATTATTGTTTTCCCTATTACAACTATCGTATCTTTAGAAAAAAAATCAAAAGTAATTAATATTTTCAGTTAAGTTTTAGGTTGGCCTGTTACACTTTTCTGTCTCTACTTCCGTTCTTCGTCTCATTCTTTTATTTATTTAACTCAGAGTTAAAGGAAGATCCTCTTAAGAATTTGTACTATCAATCTTTTAGCACAATGGGTTTTTTGAAATTGCAAAATTTTACTTAAGCTGCTTTTTCTTTCCATTTTCATTAATAAATCTTAAAGAAAATCGCCTAGAAGCTGTAGAAACTCTTCAAATTTCATCCTAGTAGTCTCTAAAGTTTTTCAAGAATAAAATACCTGCAGATTTGCTCAAATTTGTATTCCTTTTTACAGCAAAATATTGGTTTGATAACATCTCGCATTTAAAAAAAATTATTTTAAAACTTTCGAGTGCAATAAGTAACTAATACTTGAAAAATTGCTTCTTTCAAATAAAATTGATCGAATTGATCAGTTGAAAATGCAGCATCTAGTTTTTAGCATCAAATGAAAAATTTTTTTGGGTTGGTGTATGTAAAAGAAAACGGGGGATATTCGATGAAAGTTCTCTTTATCGGCGCACAGAGGGTTAAAATTGAAATATAATTATTATTTAATTCCCGAAGTTCCTAGGTGCAACATAGAGCCTCTCCAACTCTCCAGTTGGCCTTGCTAAGTTGGGCTAGTTTTGATGTTACCAGTAGCGTGCGTACATCCCATGTTCCGATTCGTGATCCATGTTTCAGTCTGACTGTCGACATCAGTTTATCCAATCTTTTTTTCGTGTTAGTTTCGGTTGCTTTAAGTTGTGTTTAAGAGAGGTGAGAGTAGAAATTGAGTGAAATTGGCCTTGAATGTCTGGCATGAAGTGCACTTCCACCCCATTTGCATCCCACATAGATGGTTATCAACTCAGAGAAGCCTTCAGATTATGTAATGTTTATTTTTTTCCAATATTTATTTCAATATTAGAAGAATAAAACAAAATATGCAGGGTTTAAAAACTGTAGTCGAAACCATAACCTGTCGAACAAAAAACGAAAATTTGTGCACAACTTTTCGCTTGTTGAGTTGGTTTGACAGCGACTGTTTATATTTCATGAATCTAAAGTAAAAGCAACAGTTTTCGTTTGGCCAATGACAAATGAAGAAGTAGAAGAAATGAAAGTTTTTCTACTTTGACTGCAAAATTTTTAAACGCCGAAAATATGTATATGTTCTAATGGTTTTATGGGTATTATGCATTTGCGCAGATCTGTCTAATTCATATAAATATTGGTTGTAGATCCCATCTTTTTGGTATACCGATCGACTAAGAATCACTTTCTGAGTCGATCAAATCCGGCTGGATGGTTGGTTGGCTGTCCATGTAACTTTGTGCGCAAAGAACCGGGGCCTAATTCTGGCAGTCGTGAACAAGTACTTTCTCGATTCGAAAGCAATTTTATTTCAGTCGATACTGAATGAATCGAAATTATTTTTCAGTATTGTGAAAGTCAAATTAATTCTTTATAACACTAATAAAATAATAATTTAGATTCGTTCAGTATTGACTGAAATATTTAGATATTAAATGCTTCTGAATCGAGAAAGTACTCGATCACGACTGCCAGAATCAGGCCCCAGGTTGCAATTTTCAAGATAATTTGATCAAATTTGCTAAATATTATGTCACATGGGCCCCATACAAACTTCATCCCGGAATAGTCTTTGTGCTCGAATATATATGTATGAGTATGGTATACAGTATTATGTTGGTACTTAGATTTAATTTGGTTTAATCATTACTCAACATTAGGGATGAGATTTTCAAGCTCTCAAAAATCGAAAATATGCGCTTTAAATATGCACTAAAAAATTAAAAATTTTACTGTTTTACAGTATTGCCAACATGCGATAAAAAATGAAAAAGACGTTAAAGCTAGATCCAAATTCAGCGCACCCAGATTAGTTAAAAAACATGATCGTTTCTGCAGTCAATTTGTGTTCCAAATATGTAGACCAGAGTTAGTTATTGTTTCACCATACATACATACATACGTAGTGGGAAAGTACAAATGATAATTGACTTCTGATGCTAGTTAAATATAATATTTCTTTAACTATTTTTATTGCATAATCTTCTAACATTCTTTAATTACTCAAACTTTTTTGAATAGAACTCTAAAGCATCTAGCCAGGCCGCAATCTCGTTACTACTGGCTGCGGTGGAAGGGGAATCAAGTGATACATTTCATTAAAAATTGCAAAATGATCGAATTGGGATCTAATTTCATCTGCAAGTAACTTGTAATAGGATACAAATATTGTAAACCCATTGGAAGCCTGAGCCACGTTAGGTGCTGAATTGGTTTAAAATAAAAGGACCTTTTGTTGAAATCTTGAAAATCTTGTTTTTAAAGCAATGATTCAAAAGAGTTTATTAATTGATTTTAAAAAATGTTTTTGGATTTTTTTTTGTGTGTTTAAATTTTTTTTTTTTAAAATATGGAAATTAAAAGAAATCCTTCGAAAATGTCAAAATATGCAAAAATATGCATTTAGAACCTAAATATGCAAAAATATGCATTTTCAACAAAATATGCAAAAACAAATCGATGGCATTTTGACGCAAATTTAATGATTCGTAAAGAAAATTTGTCGACAAAAAACATGGATTTGCATGGAAATCGAATCCCTACTCATCATTATTCACAATTCTTATGTTTGCAATGGGCCCTACGGTAGCAGTTCGAAAGCGTTTTCTTAACAGTGTTTTAATTGACATTTCAAAAGAACATTATTGCGGTGAGTACGATTTCATTGATGTATTTAAAATACAAAATACATTTAAGTCGAGTATATAAAATACAAAATACTTAATTTCAATCGTAAATCAATGTACACATGTATGTACAGTGAAACTTCGATAATACGAACTTCGTTATAACGAAAAACTCAATGTAACAAATTTTTAGCTAAGTCCCTTGAAAAAACCTTTTTATTGCAAAGTTTTTCATACAAAAATGCTCCATTGCTATAACGAAGAAATTCTGAGCTATAATAGCGAAGTATTTCTTCAAAAGCCTCTATACAACAAAATTATAATTGAGAAATACATACATATGTATAACATTTTAAGTGTGTAAGTCATTAAAATCCCGTTATCAAAAGCCTCTACATAACGAAGTCTTGAACTATAGCATCCATACAACGAAGTTAGAAAAAAGCAAACTTAAATTTTAAGCAAAACGGGGAAGTCCCTTTTAAAAACAACGAAAGGTACATAAATGTCTTTGCATATGTAAAGCGCAACGAATGTAGTCAGTTGTGTTTTGGTTCTTTGCCAAAATGAGTGTACATATTAAAGCGTAAATCAATTTCTATACGAGAAAAAAATTCTATAATTGATGCTGTTGATCGTGGTGACAAATCTTAGCAAGAAATTGCGAAACAATTTAATATGCCGCCGAGTATTCTTTCTGCAAGTTAAAAAAATCGGGAGATTATTTGCATAACTAAAGCTTTAAAATGCAAAAGATTGGGCCTGGCAGAATATGAAGACGTTGAGCAATGTTTATCTAAATGGTTTACACAATGTCGAAATCAAAACATTCCTTTAGGAGGACCGATGGTAAAAACCAAAGCTGAACAGTTTGCAGCACGTCTGGGACACAACAACTTTAAAGATAGTAATGGTTGGCTTGATCATTTTAAAAAGCGCGAAAAGTGAGTGGAGAAAGTGCCAGTGTAAGTGATTAAGTTTGTTCTGAATGGAAAGCATTGTTACCAAGTTTTTGGCAGAATATGAGCCGCACAATATTTTTAATGCAGACGAAACTGGACAATTTTTTAAATGCGCACCAGACCGAACAATGGAGTTTAAATCCGAAAAATGCCGAAAATTTTTTGAGGCACAAGATTCTACACCGCAAAATACATTTGACAGCTTAGCATCTGTCGAAAAAAATATGGATGGTTTCATTCTAAACTTGCGTAAACAAACCCAAATTACACAATATTTTACTAAAATGTAAGAAAATAAAACATAAATAAAAACATAATTTTTTATTTACCTCTTAAATAGTGAATTTTTATTATGTACGTAGTATTTTCGTGTAAAATAGAATTTGGGCAGAAAAAAACTGTAGTTGTAACGAATTTTTTTTCGTAGTTCTTTAAATTTCGTTATACCAAGGTTTCACAATGCGTATGTATAACGAATAAATAGCTATAACGAAGGATTTTTCGATCCCCTCTAGATTCGTTATATCGAAGATTCACTTTACATATCGTTGGTCTCATGTCGAAAGGCCCTAACTCACATAATTGCAACTTTACAGGAGAAGGTAAAAATATAATAGAAACTGTATGTGTGCAAATGTAAAATTGCTTGTAACGTGTTATACATTTTTCGGTTTCAAAAGTCAAGTTGAATAAGAAAATACTTGAAGCTTGCTATAACGTCCGCAATAATTGTTATTAATTAAAAAGGTTTTTGTGATAAATGAAATGCAAGTATTATAAATACTGCCCAATCCTGATAACACTGTTGCGAAGTTTCTGAAACCATACTGTATGAATAAATTGAAACAATAACAAGCAATTTTTTAAAAAAAAAACTTTGCTCTAGGTGTAGTAAAATATTTAACTAAACTACAGTTTTTGGTTCCGGCTACAGTAGTAAAATTTTTTTAATTGACCTTTTAAAAATGGATTGGCAGTTTCTTATTATTATCCATATTCACTTGATATTAAACTAGATTATATTTAGATATTTTGTTGATCTTTTACACATGTTTGTTTTTAATACAGCTGTAAAACATTTTTATACGTTAATCATTTTTTATTATTCTCCTAAATGCTTTTTATCTTTTTGCTTGATTCTCACTGTACTTAAGAGCACACAATAATTTTATTAACTTTTTAAGAATTTTTTTTTTCGTTTGCTTGTGGGCCATAAACTCACTTAACGCCAGCCAGTATTAACTGGAAACAGTTAAAATAAATTTCATTGCGCCTCAATGATAATTACAATTGTTTGTATTTAACTTCACTTGCACCTTCCACACATTCACTACTCGTACTCTTCTGCCATTTGGCGCAAGTTGTCTTTATGGCCCATGGAAAAAGAGGAATTAGTTAAAAATGTTTGTGCAGTTGTGTGTTTTTTAACATAAATGTTACGGCATTTTGTACAATTTAGTTCCGAGAAAAAATAAGTTATAAAATCTTGGCGTAACAATGAACATTAAACAATTCATCTAACAAGGTGTAATAAAGAAGGTGTTTTGGCTAAAAACAAATAAAAAAAATTAAAGTCGGCAAATGAACGTTTTTACCAGAAGTCAGCTTTTACCATACAACATGACCAAATGGTAACTCATACAGTTACATTTAACAAAATCCCCTGGTTAATTGTAGATGGGAAAATGTCGTTAAAGAGCATAAATTCAAAATTCCCACAGTCGTTTCATTTTACTGAAGTTGTACGTTCGTATGCAAATGATCATTTCGGTTTGGTTTTTTTTTCATTACTGACCCCATCATGGGAAATGAAAGTTTCGAATCACCTTTAAAAGCAATTTTATTGACTTTAATATTTTATATTCTTTTCTTTGCTTTTTCTTCATTTTTACTATTTTCAATGTTTATGCTTTTATTTTCTATTAAACTATTTAAAAGCTATAATAATGGCAATTACCACATACCACATTTAGGGTACTTGTCATATAGTAGTTGTTTCTTCATGTGCCAGTTCCAAATGGACTTTGTGCTAAAACATAAATCATCTAAAATATTCAACTATTTAAATATTTATTTATGTTTGAGCATAAAGAAGGCAACATAAGTTCACAAAAAAAAAAAAAAATCATAAGCCGTATTGTTAACACGTAACAAATCGCTGTTTGTATGGCATGGAATGTTTTAAGTCCAAAAACCTTTGATTTTATTCCATACAGAAGCCAACTGTTTGTAAAATGACATGCGTCATAACGCACGTAATCATTTGGTGTTATTATCAGAGGCGCTGAACAATAAGGGGGTTTAATAGAAAAGAAATCATCTAGCTACATCTTCACTATCTTAGCCCCTAAATAACCATATTTAGAGAACTAGTTCATTTGATCGAAGCCCCGATTTTTAAAACGAAACAAAACCCCAAAAACAAAAATTAACTTAATCCCCATAAATCGAAAATAATTTTTACAAGTTCTCAGATTAACAAAAAAAAAATAATGTGTAACATTTTGCATCCTTACTAAATAGGATTCCCAAAATGCACACTTAATGACACACAGAGTTGCGTCTTCAACTTCATATTGAACTTAAGGAAACAATTTGTTTAATTTTAAGAAACTGTCATTTGCTTAAGCAAAGTGCGAAACTGATCGCAGATTCCGTACGGAATCAAATGTTCTTTATTTTGTTTTTGTTTTTTTTAATACATTTGAGAGACTTCTTTAATTTTTGACAGAAGGTTACCCCCGTTTCCACATGCAAGTGCAAGTTCGAAAAACTCAATACACTCACACTTTTTCACTTTCATTCACACAGTTTTTGTACTTTCAGCCAATCGGCTGTTTCGTAGCGTTAAGCAAGGCTATGCATATTATGGTTGGGCCTTAAAGCCCATAACTAAAAGGTCGGCAGTAAATTCAAATTCTCTCTTATTTGTTTCTTTTTCTTTTGTTCTTATTTTCCTTTGCTTAGTCTGGGATCACACTATGAAAGTTTTCTTTCAGAAAGTATGAGTTTATTGGTGAGAGGGGAAGAGAACATGCTTTTCTTTTCTCCTCTCTCACCTATAAACTCAGGCTTTTTGAAAGAAAACTTTCATAGTGTGAACCCAGACTTACAAAATGTATGAAACTGAATGAAAGTATGGCAGCATTGCTAAGAGAATAATTGTATATAACAGTGTTGCCATCAGCAAAATTCAAAATTACACTTGAGATGAAACAAAATTACCCGATTTAAATGAAATTACACCTGAGATAAAAGTGAAGTTTTATTTAATAAAAGACATTTACTCAAACTCATTGAAAGAAGATCAATATTAGTCAAGCTGTTTAAATTCTTATTGTAATTTAAAATAAATTTACATAAAAATAAATAAAATTAAAGATTAAAAAACAATAAATAAAACTCCTAAAATAATAAGTTTAACTTTCACATTTGGTTGCTTATATTTAGCGAAGGTTCAAATGGTTATTAGGTTCAAATGGTTATTGCCATTCCTTTACAATGGGTGTATTTTAAGCTCGAAAGAACTAACAAAAGGTTAGCTGGCAAAAGAACTGTCATACTGCTATCACTTTTTGCTCAGGCACTTTACCATAGATAGATAGATTCATACTTCGACAACGCCACCAAATTATCCATAAGTACTTTGAAAATCAGTTATCCATTTTCGCAACTTATAGGCGACACCATGATTTAAACGACGAAACTAATTTCTTTCATAAATGAAGGCGATGTGTTGATTCAGAGAAAATAAACTGTCAATTAGACTCCAAGGCTGTGCGATGTGACACCGCTCGATTGTTTTCAGTAGGCATGTGAAATCACTGGTTTATACAGATAAACCAGCAACAATTGATGTTGACATTGTTCATTTTATTCGTGACATGCAGCCAGCAATGGTTGTCCCTTTTGTAATTCAGTTTAACTTCTTCAAACTAAAGCAATTGAAAGTTTCCAGACACAAACAAAATTAGTTATATTGTGGAATATTGGAAACATTTCTACCCCCAGGCTAGATTGTAGTTTGAATAATTTTTTTCAATAAACTTTAGGTTCTAAATCACCATGATAGTCATATTTATCCAAATCTAAGAGTCCATCTTCGCGCTATCAAATGCCGATATCCTATTCTAAATTTAGAAGCTTTTGTAAGCGAAGCTGGTGTTTGTTTTAACATAGAGGGGAACTTGGGATTTTGGAGTTGGGGATTTTAAGTTTCGGTCATATGAAATTTTAATGATATATGAAACAAGTCCATAAAAAATAAATTGCGTTTTATTTCCTTTACAGAATTTGGTGACATGTTTCATTATGAACACAAAATTAAAAATGAAATGATTTCATAAATAATGAACAATTGGTAATTTTTGCTTTCGAGACTTAGTTTATTGGGAACTTAGTTCGTAGCGAACCTTAAATCTTCAGCAGTTGTGAACATACGATTAAAAATGCAAAAATACGCACCAAGAGATTGTTGCCAAAATGCATAAAAAGCTCTAAAACGGAGAAATATATTATCAAAGGTATTCTTGGTATTCTAAAATTGATTAAGGCCTTTTGACACTACATTTTTAAGGAATTGTTCAAGTTTTAATGAACAGTGCAAATATAATGAAATAGAAAAATTAACCAAGTGCTGTTTTAAGATAAATCGCAAATTGTCAAAAATTTTAAAAAAAGTTATCGATAAAAAAGGAAGTTATGACAAAAAAATGTAAAATTTTTCAATTTAAATTTGACACTTCAATCGTGAAATATTAAAATTTATGCTGAAACAGCGGTTTATGGGCAAACCGCATTTTGTTTGTTTTGTTTTTATCTTTCTCATAAACAAAAAGTTAAAAACATTTTATAAAATAAACAAAATCATAGCTAAAGAAAAACTGGACCATTTTTTATAGTTTGCGCTTTCCAACGTTTCCTGTTTCTAATGAATTAAAAATATAGTGTCATAAGGGCCTTTAATGTTCTAAACTCCCAATTCATACTATTGATAAACTGAAATTTATTGTCCATTGGATAAGCTATTTCTATGCGTATTTCACTGGTTTCTTAAGCCAGATCGTCAGGAAACTTCATCCAAAGATTTTAGAAAAACCAAAGATATTAAACAAATAAAACTATTTAGCGAATAAGAATTATAAACAATAGTTGTACTTGTAACAGTATCAAAGCTTAAACAAAAACAACAACAATAAACAGTGGGTTTATCTTTTCTTACTGTCCCAACTACAATCTGTCTTAATTGGTCGCACAAGGAAAAACATGCAATTGGTAAATACTTATTAGTAACATCAAAACAAACAAACCTTAGTGATATATAAAAACAATTTGTAAAGGTAAACACGATGTTTCTGGAAAACGAATATCCAGCCCGATTTTAATAGGAAATTTTAAAGTGAGCTAAAAGACATATTCAAAATGCATCATTATTTTGATTACATTAAATTAAGAACATATAATATGCACATTTTTAAGCATCTCCCTAAATAGCCGACAACTTCGTACGCCTCTGTTCCCATTCTTCCCAAATGTGAACAAAATTTTTTTGTCACTTACGAAAAAATATTAAATTCTAATTCGCATGCAATACATCACACGGATTTAAGTTGCAGTTGTTGGAAAAAATATTGTCGTTTTTTATATTCATTCTCGTAGAAAATCATCATTAAGTATTAGCAACTGAGTACATGTGTTTTTAGGCCTAAATCTTTCCATTAGTCATATGATCACGTAGACTTCTTTCATACATACAAAACTCGTACTTCTACCAAATACGATTTTCGACTGCAGCTAAGTTGGAGGGGTGAAAGAAAAAAGAAGAACTTTAAAAGTTGCTGTATTTAACACAGCGTTCCTCCTTTTTTGGTTGATCGCTTGTCTAAATGTAAATAATAGTGGATGTTTGTTAAAATTTTGTTTTAAAAAAAGCACACAAAAAAAACTCATATTGCGCACGCGTGCAATTTATAATCAGTTTTTATTTCAACGTCATCGTCGTCATCAACATAATTTTGCAGTTGGAGTGCTGTTGTTGTCTGTTGACGTTTATATATGCGTTGGCTCATTAATATCACGCGATTTTATAGATTTTTTCTTCTTTCTGTTCGATTTGTTGTTTATTTTTTCATATGCGTAGTTTTTAATTTTATTGCTGTGTTTGTGGTGTCTTTAAAACGTCAGTCATACAGTCACTTTATCCATTGGATGTGACAAACACTTTCATGTTTCAACATTTCACCAACAACAACAACAACAATTAAGAATTATTAAACAACGTGCGAATATTTTAACAACTGTAAACAGAAGCAGCTTTTTGCGCGAAATTTATGAAAAATTTTTATTGCTGGAAAACGAGGTTGAGGTTTGTTAAAGAATATAAAGAAATAAATTATACCTAGTGAAAGTATGAAATTATTTTTTTTGTTTAATAATAAAGAAATGCATTATTTTGTAATTTTAAGCTTAAAAAAAATTATCAAAGTTATTTTTGGGAATACATAATTTGTGCTAAATTCCCAATTTTCATTGTTGATAAATACACTGAAATTTATTGTTGGAGGATAAGCTAATTCATATGCGCATTTTACTGGTTGCTTAGGCCAGATTATCAAAAAACCTTGACTTATCTTTTCTTACATTCCCCACTACAATTCCCCAGTACTAGGATCAACACAATTAACTTAAGACTACGGACACCACTACACAAAATCTTTGGGAAGTTAATTTATTATTGCCTACCATTTCCATATTAAGCCCTTTACCCAAAATCAGTTTTCTAACAAAAATCTCTTCAAATTGCTAATATCAAGATCAAATGCAGCAATAAAAAATTGGACCTACAGACTTCACTATACACTCGTTAATCAGACACCGAATTCTGTAATTCGCTAAAGCTAAATCTCCATCGCTAAAAATCTTTAAAGTTGATTTAGCGATTTTTGGCTACGAATGCAATTCTGTAACGTGCATTGCTAAATTTGGCAATGCCATAAGAATTTAATTCGCCGCAATTAATCTTTTAATGTCATCGATAAAATTTTTAAATTTTGTGTTTGCATTTAAGCGAATATGCCATGAGGCATGCACGCAGAAAAAATCATATGGCGGCAGGTAACCATTAAGAACAGCATACTATGGTTGGATTTTAACAATGCAATTGTTTAAAGTTATGGTAGAATAGGAGTATTAATATTATTTTTTCTCCTGCTACATGTTTTGTTGCAATTCTATAAGCTACCCTTTAATTGACAGAGTTCAGTACAATTTTACGTAATTAATTTTGCAGCCAGAGACGATCTTTATTAGCGTTCTTTTTAGCACTACTAAGCAAATTGCATTAATTTAAATTATTACTTAAGAGAAAAAGAATGTGAGAATTTTAAACAAGTGACTGAAAAGCATAACACTACACAGATGAAAAACAATCCTGTACAAAAGAAAACTAAATATACTGCGTTTGTGCCCTGAGTCAGGGCACCTCCAGAGACTGCTGAAAATTTTGGACAATTCTCGATGTTATGAACACCTTTTACAGGGATCTTATGGCCGTATTACAATGGTTAATAATGTAAATATATCTGCCAGTATTTCCCAACACCGAATGTGTCTCCCGACGTGTAGATATCCATGTTATGATTTTCTCTAATTTTACTTGGAAATTTTTTTGCACTTCATTCAAATAGGTCGTTATAAATTTGACAACAAGTAGTTGTCAAGTTGACAACAATGTTTTCATTGTTATTCGCAGTTCATAGAAATAAAATAAAGTGCAAATTTTTACAAGTGAATTATAATTAGTGGAAAATAAAAAAATATATTTAACTGTGACGTCTACATTTTTATGCTACGAATGACCTTTTCTTTTTGAGGAAAATGTTAATTGCGACGTAAATATAAATCAATTAAAAAAATTCCTTGTATCTATAAATATAAAAGCTACAAAAATACATATTTATGATTATTTAAAAGGTTATCAAAAATATACAATATAATGAAATTTGCAGGTTATTTTACGATTCTTTTATTTAAGTTCAAATAGTAACAAAATGAAAACGAGTTGGTTAAAAAAAAAGTTAAAACCATCTGTTATCGAATTGAAAGCAAATATATTTTGATATTCTTCAATTAGCATCAAATTTAATGTTCATTAAATTTTCTTTACGAAAAAATGAATTTTACAACATGACATTAATTAAAATTTATTGATAATTTTTCATTCCTGACTGCCGCGGGGCTCGAACCCTTTCACAGACAGGGAAACCTTCCATGTTTCAATTGTAACCACTCAATATCCTCAGAGAGTTTTGACGTTTAACACTCACTCAGTCAATAGTCAAATATCAATCTTTAAACCAAATTGTATTTAAACCCTGGTACATCGAAATTTGCTTTTTTAATGATTATCTATTTTAATTGATTTACATGTTCTTTCTTACTTCTGCTTTTCGTACTTTTTGTTAAGAATTCTTCTCGAAGTCCAAAGTACATTTTTGTTTGTTTTTGACCTTTCTTAATGCAACTCGAGGGACAGATGTAAACCTAGAGCTCGTGCCCTGGCCAGGGATGTTAGATGTGACGATTTTACGTCATTTTGACGATTTTTTTTGATGAATTTACCAAAATGACGATTGACGATTTTTGATGTAAAGTTACTAATGTTTTGACGAATTAATTTCGTCAATAAATTTACTTTAAACTTTAATCTGGCATCAATTTTATAACACTTTAATCTAGCAAGCAGGTTTGGTAGATGTGACGATTTTTCGTAATTTAAACGATTTTTTTGAGAAAATGCAATAATATGACGATTGACGATTTTTTGACAAAAGTAATAGTGTTATGACGATTTTCTGGCATCGATAAAACACAAGAAATATTTACAATTATATTGAAAACAGTCCAAAACTTAAAAATCAATTTTTCGAAATACAAAAATTTTTGAAAATTAAACAAAAAAATTCCTCCCCCATCACAAACCAGGTGGATTTCATTAGAAGAATTAGTTATTTAAATTCTACAATTGCATTTCTATAAATCGGTACTGCAAAAAATATACACTAGAGCCCCGATTTGCGTCAGTCCTATCTGGTCCGCTTTTAAAAAATTGGTTAAATCAGCTTTGCGTTTTTATGATTTCGATTTGCGTCGCCACATACGAATGCATTTTTCGATGAATTCATAATCACATGTGAAGAATTTTTCTATTTGTGTGTAAAAAGGCAAATCCCATTTAATTCTGTTAGGTAAGTTATTCTTAGTAAAATTGCGTGTTAGGAAGTAAGAAGTTACTTTTTAATAAGAAGTTGTGCAATGAGAAAAAAATGTATTAGTTTGGAACTAATATTGGACGTAATTAAACGTTTCAAGTCGGGTAAAAAGAATGTTGATATAGACAGAATCCTTGGTTGGCACCTTTAACAATAAAAACAATTTGCAATAGATAAAGCGCTAAAAGTTACTCATTTAAAAATAGCTCGAGTTGAAAGCAAATGAGATTTTATTTATTTTTTAATATTTTTCTGAATATGGATAAATGAAATAAAATAATTTTTGTTATACATTTATGCAAATATATTTTTTCTTATGTTTTCTTTTTAAATGATATATATATTCAGCTCACTTACTGAAATTAATAGAATAAAACTTAACCATATCACTTTCTTCTTCATAAATAGAATTTCTTGCTAAACATTTTTATTTTCGAACCAATCCATGCAATAAACTGTCTTTAATTTGTAAAATGTATATATTTGACGTTTTGTTGACGATTTTGTTCAATTTTGGTGACGATTTTGACGAATTTTGTTAAAACTTTTGACGATTTTTGAGGAAAAAAGTCTAACAACCCTGGCCCTGGCTTGTAACAATAATTAGTATTGTGATTATTTTTTGAACTGCTAATGGTTTTGAATCCAAATTTTGATATTCTCCAAGAATGCTAAAGTTCATCAAATTTAATGTTCATTAAATTATCTTTACGAAGAAAGAAATTTTACAACATGACATTAATTAAAATTTATTGATCATTTTTTTAATCCTGACTGCCGCGGGGCTTGAACCCAGGCTGCATCATTAAACTTAAGCTAAAAATTTTAGTTCATTTTCTTCATTTAAAATTCAATGAATTTTTTTTTGCTCGAAAACACTTGCTTGGCTCAAACTTGTCAATCCTAAAAAGACCACGGAATACAGGGGCAAAGATTAAGGGAATGCAAATGTTTGATTTAATGAAACTTTGTTGACGAAACTTTGTTTATCAGTGTTAAATATCTTACCAACAACTTGAGTTATTTTTATTGCTTTTTATTTAATTTTTTTTGTCATTGTAGTATGTAAATGGGTGAAGGATTTGAAACTCGCCTTGATGCCATATATGAAAAACTTGCTGAAAACAACATCAAATTGTTAAAGCAAATTATTTGGAAATTTGCAAATACAAGATACAAAAAAAAAACTGAATAAATTGCATTCAGTCTGTTAATTTAAAACAAAAATTAACTAAAGAAAATCTCTAAAGAGAAAAAATGTTTGTTAAAAAGCCAAACACTAATTGTCAATTACTGTCAATACATAAATAAGTAACTTGAGTTAATTTGCTTTTGTAGTTTTTGAAAATTTTAAAAATTTTTATGATCATGCCGACGTTTAAATGTGATTTTTCTCTTTACTTTGTGGTATTAAGTATTTGTTGTTGTTGTTGTTATTTAAAGCTGGTCAGCACGCGTACTAAACAAACTACTTAACTTGACTTAAAACATCAGACGCGGCCATCTAATCTCTCTTCTCCTCTTCCACACTCTTTACGAAACGCATTATTAAGCACAGATGTCGGCTTGGAAAAATTACGTGTTAAAACAAAATTTGTGAATTTAGAAAATAAAAACACAAACAAAAAACCAAAACAAACTAGAATGATCTTAAGCACCAAACCGCATTTAGCAAATACAAAAAGAAAACATTTCAAAATAAATTACAGTCTCAAGAGCAAAAAGAAAAACTACTTGGAAATGTTGGAAAATTTTTGTCAGTTTAACTACCGCTAAAAAGTGATTATTTGCTTATTAGCCATATAAATAGAAAAAGAAAGAGTGCTTCTTTTGGATGTTTAAATATTGACTATGAAATCTAAACATACATTGTGAGTTGAGAACTAAAAGAATGAATGATATGGTTTGGTAATGACATTAAATACGCGTTCCTGTTTGCAGACAGTATTTGACTTAAAAGTAATAGTTCGTCGAGGTAATTAAATCGAGAGTAAGCAATTAAAAGCAATGGGATTTGCTGTCTTAAATTTTATCTGTAATGCTTTTTGGGATGTCCTGTCATATCCTTCTAACAAAAGCGTACTCATACATTTTTACTTATGATCATGGAAATCGTAAATATGCAATTGCATGATTTTTCTTGTGCGACCAATAAAGGCGGAAACAATATGTTTGTCCGTTTTAAAGCTTTTTATGAATATTGGTATCGGTTTGTTTGTGGATAGTTTGCATATTTTAGCTATTGCTGCTTTTTTTCTGCACATATAAAGGGTCCGCCAAATAACTTCTTTTTTTCAAAATGCTATAAAAAAACTACTGAATATTTTCTCAAATTTCTTTTTTTATTTGAAAGTACAATCCTTCCGGTTAATAATGGAAAATAATTTCATTCAAATGGCTGCCTCGGCAAGGTCTTTATGCAAAATTCGTCTCAATGATGTCTCCGAAATGTTCTGGCACAGCAGTAATATTCTCAGGTGTACGCACGGGTTTTGGCTTTTCACGCTTTAGTTTATCGATGAGGATGCCAGATTCTTTCACTTTTTTCACAAGATAACGAACATACGGAGCTGACGGTGCTTCTCTTCTTCCAAAATCCGTACGCAATTTTCGCACACATTCTGCAACATTTCCATGATTTTCAAAGTAATTTCGGAATATTTCCCAGCGTTGTTCAAGCGTATACACAACCACATTCGTTCAGCGGAAGGATAAAACTAATTATCTGTCAAATCAGACATGAGCGAAATAAGCACGAGTTGAAAAGAAAAACGTTAGATGGTGGACCCAAAAAAAAAAAAACGTTAGATGGCGGACCCGTTATTTCACATTTTTTTAAGCATATTTTAATACATGTTCAGTTAATAAAATATTGCTAAAATTCTGGTTATCAGATAAATTGTCTGTTGCTTTAATTTCGCCATCTACATTTAATTTTCAAACCACAGTTTTAAGCCAAAGCAAGTTTTCGCTAAAAAGATAAATGTAATTCCAAACTGTAAAGTTTTATATATATGTATGTATGCAAAAATTAGGAAAAAAGCAATTATATACATTTGTTCTGATACATAGAAATATAGACCCATCGTTTAGTAAACCGATCGAATCAGAAACACTTTTTAAAGTGATCTCTTCGCGTCCGCTAGTAAACCTTGTGCGAAAAGAAAAGTAGCTGTTTTAGATAATTTGATAAAAATTTGGTAAATACGTTTTAATTGTCATAAAACGAAACATAATATGTTAATTACACACTGCTACAAAAAAACACTTTTTGTCAGAACTTGAAAACCGACCTAGTGGGGGTTGTAGGCCTAGGTGAGGACATACAAAAACCGTTTTCAAACATTTTGAAACACATTCAAAATTTTGAGTTATTTTCAAAAAACTGTTTTAGGGTAGGTCGTAGCACTTTAGTACCTCTAACTCACAAATTTTTTGATCGATTTTAAAATTTTAAACTGTTTTGAAAGTAACAGTTAACACATTAGCATACTTAATGCTATCACGATTTTTATATTGATAACCAGCGATGTTTGTTTGGCAAAAATAACAGTCTTGTGGTTTATGGAATATTTTATGATGCTAAATCATTGGGAAAGATAATGGTAATGGCTGGCTTATAAACTTTTCGGACTTAGTTTTCTTAAGCATACTGAAACAGCTTGTACAAATACTTTCGGGTTCATAACATTTGCTAGAACTGTATGAGCAGTTAAAAACTGTATTGAAGGCATTTACCAAGGCTTTTTTTGTCAGCGAATAAACCGCAAACATAATAAAAATTATTACGCTTATCACACACTGCAGAAAAAATTACACACAATTTAAAATTTGTTAAAGGATTACAAAAATTACAAACTTACTTGTTTAAAAAAATTTAAATATTAATATCACTTCACTTGTCACAAATTTTAAACTAGTTACACTTTTGTTACTCTTATCTAAAAACAATATCCTTCAAAAAAAGGAAGTATTTAAACTTTGCCATTGTGTTTGTAATAAATTCGATTAGTTTATGTATTTATCCAAATATATATAACTAAAAATTGCATATAAAAACATTCTAAACTTGTTTAATGATTTAAAAAACTAGGGCATAATAAGCCCTATTCATCTGTATTATCTTCCAGTTCTTTTTTTTTTTAATAAAGACAGATTAACAATAACTTATTAATATGTGGTTTACAGAACACGAGCGCCTTACTCGTCCGTTCAACTTACATTTAAAACAAAATTTTGAACTCATGTTCTGTAAACCACACATAAGATAATACCAAAAACGTAACTGTAAAATTACAACAAACAAATTATTAAGTTGACAAATTTGCTTGTATAGTTAATTGTTTTTTTTATTCATATGTTTTGCGCGGGGGGAGAAAATACTAAAAACAGGTGTTAATGAAAAGTTGAATAACTTATACAATTTCTATCCGATTTGAAAAATTAAAACCATGTTTTGTTAAGAACTAAATTTTCTTCATACGTAAATATAAATTTGTATAAGCTTTCATATTAAAATAAGCAATGAAAAGCACCTAAAATCAAAAAAGTTTATAATTTTCGTTTGTTTTTGTAGATATTCTTAACAAAAACAATTGTTATAACTTACAAATGTATAAAAAAAATGCACGTCATTTTAAAGCGTAATTAATTTTCTTTCTAAACGCGTTAAAAAAATTAAAATCGGACAAGAACTGACTGAGTTACAGGTCGATAAGTTGACGAAAGTCACTGAAAACGGTTTTTTTAAAATAACTTCTGAATTTGAGGGTGTTTCTGAATTTTTTTGACACAATTTTTTATGTACTCAACAAGACCAATAACCCACGCTAGGTCGTTTTCCAAGTTTTTTTACACTGTAGCACCGTGTTATCTTAATTGAAAGAATCGCTCTAAAATATCACATAGTCCCCATGCAAACTTCATTCTTTAGGTCCATAAGCCATTTTATGATATTGTTGAAAATTTGTGTCTAAACTACTATCCAATAGGACTAACCTTGGTGCAAATTTCATCCAAATCGGAGGACATCGACTTCAAAATTGGGTCACTTGACATGAAATCCCCCATATGTATACTCGTAACTGGGGGTACTAGTTCACAGATTTAACCAACGTGTTAAGGAAGAAATGTTTTATTACATGGGGTTATTAAACCCAGGAAGACGTATGGTTCCCGAAAGTGAATATAAAAACAAAAAATGTTTTGGTCATAACATTTTTGTATCTGCAGCGATTTTTCCAAGTTATTCAGAAAATATTTTCTACTAAAGATTTCCGATCTGGTATATAAGGCGTATGCATAGGTCATATGGCACCCCCAAAAATGCAAGTATTTGTACAATTTTTCATGTTTTCTGTAGGGGAGGTACCAAGCCCACTTCTTCAATCCCGCCCACATTTTGTGGGATGCTGTGTATTGATTACCTAAATGTTTTTTTTTTTTCCTAATTTGGAAACTTTGGCTCTTCCCGTTCTCCAGATATACAGAAAAAAATAAATAAAAAGCAACAACAACAAAGGAATTTTTGGGAAAAATCAGAGGTAGTCGTGGTTTTTTGATCATATGTCAGCCATTTGTGGACCGATCGAGCTGAATTTAAATAGCAAGAAATGGTGGATTATATTTGACATAAATATAAAATAACCTGGGCCCTATCATGTCAGGGGTCTTCGGAAAACACTAACACACGTAAGACAGACATACGGACGGACAGACGGAAATCGTTAAATCAACTTCGCTTTTCATAGGCACCCAGAATATAGATATGTACTCTATAGGGTCTAAGATAAATATTGTAGAAATTACAAACGGAATGACAAACTTATATATACCCTTTTCCACCTATTAATTAACATTCCCGTAAAGTTAGAGCAAAATGACATTAATATAGAAATAACACCCCGAATCACGTTGAATTTTTTTTTTTATTAGGACCAGCACTCAGGGGATGCCCCTACTAATGCATTGCATTGTGTTGGAACTAGGAAAATAGGTTATGGGAAGGAAGATAGAGGGAGTAGTGTTTTTGAACATTCGATTTGAACTTAATCATGTTGCAAGTAAGAGGGAAGACTTCGGCAGGAAGGTTATTCCACATACGAACAGTCCGGGAAAAAAACGAATTTTCTCTGTAATGCGTTGTACGATTCACCTGCCAATCGACCACATAAGGATGGGCTCTTGAGGAAAAACGTGTATTGCGAACAAACGTACGGGTTTCGGGAACCAGATCCCTAATTTCGTCAGAACACATCCCATTGTAGTAACGATAAAACAGGCAAATACAACCCACATTGCGACGGTGCTCAAGGGAGTCAATAGAATTGGATACCCTACTGTCACCAATGAGAACCTTCGCCCTCTCCTGCACGCGGTCGAGAAGCTCCAAAATAGACTTTGAAGCACCGGCCCACACATGAGAGTTATATTCCATACGCGGTCGGATGTAGGTGGTATAAATAGTAAGGAGATCAGATGGAGTGAAGTATATCCAACACCGTCTTAGAAAACCGAGGCACTTAAATGCTTCATTCGACACCTTGAATATATGTTCTGTCCATCGGACATCACATTGTATCCTCATGCCCAGAACATCAAGAGATTCTGGTTCCTCAATAATTATACCACCCATATATACAGATGAGGCACCTTGATTTGTCAAGCTTTTATGCGTCAGCACTCATATGTCAAGGTCTCGGCCAAGCGTATCATTCATATTCTGCCTCATGGCACCGACATCGGATACGCTTGGTCTGCTTTCGAATTAAAGTTATTTCGAGTTAAAACCACGTGAATTTCATGTAGAATCGAATTGGTTTGAGTTTGAATTAACAATGGGAAGTAGTTTCAAAGACAGCGTTTATTCAATTTATTTCCTGCAACACATGTTCCACTTTTTTGTTTTTCCCTTTGTTTACAAAAGCACTTACAACTAAAAGACACCAGCAGAATAGCACGATAGGTTTTCGTTATCATTTCACTTTGAAAATTTAATGTACTATTTAATTAAATAATTTCAACAAAAAGAATACGTGATTTTTTTTTTATAATTTTTATTAAATAATTTCAACAAAAAGAATACGGAATTTTTTTTTAAATAATTTTAAACATGCAAATTAAAAAATTTATGTTTTAGTTTTTATAGTGTTGTTATTGTTTCTACACACAGAAAAAAATACCAATGTAAAATGAACATGGAAAAATGTTGATTGAGAATCATAGTAAATTTCTGCAAAAGTGTGCCCATTATTTTAATTTATCATTATTTCATATTAATTTTAAATGAAAAATATTAAAATAATCTTAAATCACGTTTATTCAATATTATTCACTATTTAAATAAATAAAAAAAAAATTGAAATATAAATACATAAATATGGATTCAATATTGAATCCATTAAAAAACCTGTTTTATATTAAAATCAAAAGTTTATCTTGTTAAATTAACATGCATTTTAATTTTTTATTTTCCTTCTTAAAATATGTTATAAAAAGAAGACAATTCCCGTATTCTTTTAATTAAAATTATTTAGTTTAATAGTACATCAAGTTTTCAAAGTAAAACGATGACGAAAACTATTTCGGGCGATTCTGCTGATGCTTCTGTTGACAAAGGAGACTACAAAATAAGTGAAGCATGGGTTACAGGGGTAAGTGTATTGAATTATTCCTTAATAAATACATATGTTGTCTCTGAAGCTTCTTCACACAGTTATAACACACTCAAACCAATTTGATTCTACATGAAATTCACGTTGTTTCAACTTGAAATAACTTTCATTTAACGTGATTCGGATTGTTATTTCAATATAAATGACAATTTGCTCTAACTTTACTGCAATGTTAAATTAACATGAATTATAAATTTTTTAAAAGAAAATAATGTTGTTCGCAAGTAATTATAAAATCAGGTTGAATTAACATGAAAAACGTATGAAGCAAAATCAGCACCGAAAAAATTTAACTCAACCTTGTTTTCTACGTTTTTAACTTGATTTTTTTTTTAAACAGGATTTTATGGATTCAATATCGAACAATGTTATTTTAACATTTTTCGTTTAAAATTAATTTGAAACAATGATTATTTAAAATAATGTCCAAACTTTTGTAGAAATGTACTATGATATTTCATCAACATTGTGCAATGTTAATTTTACATTGATATTTTTTTCCTGTGTATACTCAGCCCGAAAAATCCCTATTTTTTCATACGCGTTAAAAAAATTTTCTTTACAAAAATCCCTACAACCTTTTGCCCTGCAACCAAACAACTAGAACAAAAATAACCAGTACTAAACTTTTTTATACTATCAATTAAAAAAATTATTTCAAAAGAATTTTTATTTAATTAACGTGATAATTGAATCAATTATTTTTTTGTTGAAAGAAAATTAAAAATATAATTTTGATTTAATTACCATTTTAGTTGTTTTGAAATAAATTTTTAATTAAAATATTTATTATATAACAAAAAAATTTTTCGTTTAAAATAAAATAATTTAAACTTGTGGAATTGTTGTTGAAAATTGCCAAAATGAATCATCACATTGTTTGAAACGGCAAAGTTTTTTGATAATTTTTTTAATAAAATGAAATATATCATTTATTGAAGAAAATATTCAAGATCAAAAATTTTTAAAATTTTTAGTGATTTGGTAATCAGCAAAGGGGTTGCTAATAGATTCTATGAATTTGGAATAAAATTGTTGATTAGAGACTATTTTTAATAATTAGAATTGTGGTTATTTTGTTGAACTATTTATGGTTTTTAATCCAAATTTTTAATATTTTAATCAGGCTTAAGTTCATCAAATTTAATTTTCATTAAATTATTTTTATGAAGAAATGAATTTTACAAATTAATTAAAATTGTTATTGATAATCATTCATTCTTGACTGACCTGAGATTCGAACCCAGGCGGCTGGTTACCATGACATGTTTCGATCGCAACCACTCGATCTCCTCAGATGGATTTGCCGTCTTACACTCGCAGCCATCGACGACTGCTGACATCAATAGTCAAACATCAATCCTTAAACCAAATTGTATTTTAACCTTTGGTAGATCGAAATTTGCTTTTTTGAATGATTATCCATTTTAATTGATTTTACATGTTTTTCCTAACTTCTGTTTTTTCCGTACTTATGTCAAGAATTCTTCTTGAAGTCCAAAGTACATTTTTTTTTGTTTTTTTCTTCATAAAAATAATTTAATGAAAATTAAATTTGATGAACTTAAGCCTGATTAAAATATTAAAAATTTGGATTAAAAACTATTTTTAATATTTTGTCTCTACGAATTTTCATCCAAAAAATACTTTTTTACGTTTTTAAAATTTTGTTATATAAATAAATTTTTTCTTTAATTTTGATTTACTTTTTATTTGATAAAAATTATTTTTTTACCGAGTTTTTTTTAAACTGTTTTGCTATTTTATCTCCACTTAAGATGTTTTGTCAAAATGCATCGAAATATAAATTTTATTTAAAGTTGTTTCCAGCTAGCATTTGGATGATAATTTTTTGTAAATTTTTTTAATTTTGCCATTGAAAATGATTTCATATATGATTCATTGCCGAACAAGTAAAAAGACTGGCCAAAAACGAAACCCAAAAATTAGTATCAATAATAGAATAAAAGCTCTTTCGCTATCTGTAGCCCATTCCTGTATTTCTCACATCGTAAAATGTTTCACAAGAAACGAGTGAATTACAACAAATGCAATGTATAATGAAACAAAAATCTGTTTATCTCACACAAGTATTTCTGTATCTTTCCTTTTCGAGAATTATATGCCATTTAAATAATTTTCCAGCAATTATTGGAAGGATGTGAGAAAAAGTATTTCTGTAAAAACATTTTAAGAAAAGTTTTTCACAAGTACCCTCAAAATAAATCTCATTTGAAATTGGTGCGAGAAAAACAAAATATAGTTATTTTAAATTTAAAATATGTTTATAAAAATATAACTTTTTTTTTTAAATTAAATAAAAAATAGAAAGAATTTAAATGAAGAAATTATATAAAAATTTTCACACTGGAAAAACCACACTGTATTTTAATACGATTTTAGTTTTTCCGAAAAATAACTAATTATAGATTTAAATACCATCCTTAAATTGGATATACATAAGTTTGTTTAATAATTATGTTCACACTTTGCAAATATTTGGCAAAAAAATAAAGTCAACCATTATTTGTTTCTTTTTAACAATTTTTATTCGTCTTCTTAATTTAAAAAAAAAACGAAGTATTGAATATGAATTTAAGTAATTGCTGTTTGATCTAGCAAACGTTTTGCAAAATCAAGCAAATGTGCAATAAAAGAAGGGATAACGTAAGGCGTCCTAAAAATTTGTTAAGTGTGACCAAAGCTTATGGCGCAAGTTTATATTGCGGTCCATTATGTAGATAAGTTTGTATGGAGTAGTAAATAAAAACTCGTAAACGGCTTTTATCCTGACAATTTACCGACGGGACGATTGCGATTAAGTTTATGAATTTCTTGTTGCTTTCATAGCAAAATGAAATTCAAGAGATAAAAATTCGTCGAGTATTGGCTGGACTTGTATTAAGACATTTGGTGGAAATAATTATAAAAAATTAAATCGACAATTTTATTTTTGATCTAATGACTTTTCAGCTCCTAAAAGTATTATAAATTAAAACTGAAACTTTTTGATGGAATTGGACACACGCGGCGCATCCTAAGGTCGTTCTTTGCCAACCACAATTTTTCCAACATATTTTTATTCACTTCATTTTACAATATTCCTCGTTTACATCTTAACATTTGTTTATATTTACTCATCATGTTATTGGCAATGCTCAAGCTGCTGATAGATGTTGCTGCAGGAAAACCCCTTCACTGAGAAAATCTCAACACATGTAAGTGATTTCTTGATGTTTAGCAAATAGAAACCATCTTCGTTTCATCAGCATTTCAGGAAATAATATTTACTTAAAGCAGAAAATTTGCCGGGTGTTCATAGATCTTTTGTATTTAACCAGTATGTCTATTGTATAGTTTCTTAGTCATATTTGTTTATTTGTCTATTCACAAACTCTTAAATACAAATAAATACACTTTTACCACAATTTTCTATAAACAATTCGTTCTGGTTAAGAAACATTTCAATAATCCGTTAAATGGAAGCAAACAATATTGAAATATTAAGTTGTTTTTTGTTGATAAATACAGAACTAAATTTAAATGTTATTAATTTAAAGAGCTAGAAATTTAAGACTTAAAAAACCTAACCTATTTAGAATGCATAGTAAAAACAATTAAGAAAGTCTAGTCGGTCCAGACCGACCATATGATACCTTCACCAGAGTATATTAAAACAATTTATTTGGGGCCCATGGGTTATCAAAGGCCCATCTTAACGAAATAATGTTATGAGGTTAAGATTCATGTAAAAGTTGCTTGTGCCAAAGATCTTCATCTATATGAGATTTTATGATGGGGGTTTATATGGGACCTGGTTAATTTTGGTCCTACCATGACTACATTTTGTCATGACATATTAGCTATCGTTAATGTTATGGTATATGTATTGTAGCTAAGTTAGGGTTTTTTCCCGTGATTTCCCGTCCCGGGAATTCCCGGGAATTTCAATTATTTCCCGTTTTCCCGGGATTTTTGTTGCGGGATCCCGGGAAATAAAAGTTCCTCATAGTTTCAGAAAAAAGCTATTTATACTTTGAAATTTAGTTTAATATTCTCTAAAAATTAGCATCTGTTGATGGGTCAGTCAATGTCTAGTGACGTAATAAATCTACCAAAAGCAGAATGTGCCGTGCAACAGTTGATAATTAATAAATTTAGTGAAGTGAAGAGTTAATAAAGAACATAAATTCAAAATAAGATGCAGGCAGTAAATTTTAATTGTCCATGGACAAGTCTTAAAAATAGGATATATCCAAAAGTATCGCTCCTTTATTGCACCAAAGTCATATCTACAAAAAAAAAATCGAGCTTGGCAAAATGCAATTAAAGTTTTGAAAATGTACCGATTTAAAGATATATTTTGCTATAACTTCGGTTCAGTTTGAGATAGAATACCGATTTTTTGTTACGAGAAAGTATGAAGGAACACTTTGCTTAATTAACTTTAAATTAAGGCGATAAACATAAATTTGTTTCATTTTGTGACGGCTTTTATAGCCGGGAAGTACTGGGAAACCGAAATAAAAAAAACTATGGAAACTCGTGTAAGATACTACAACATACAATTTTAAAAACACATTGTCGTAAAGATTGCAGGTGGATCTTGTAAGATGAAGTCCGTTCGATGCTATTTTTTGCATCAACCTTGACTGATATAGACGTTGTTCATAAAAAAGAAAAATTACTTCGGATTTTGAATTTGAAATATGCAACAACTTTAAACTTTTACACTTTAAACTATTTGTCCAATCTCGGTAAAAAAGTGAACGAAATTTTTCGGAAACATGGTAATAAGTAAATAAAATAAGAAATATACTCTTTGCCGACTTTCTAAACGCATTGAGTGTGTCTTAATGTTATTTCCTAAGCTGTTAAAAATGTTAATATACTTATAAAACATATTTATTTAAAATATTTTATCTATTTTATGAATTTACTTTTTGATCTCATAACTTGAGTACCATAAAATTAGTTTGTTTTTATTATTGTTTTATGAATTAAATTGTTATGTTTATGTTATCTTTTTATCTTGTATCTAGAGCATAATGATACGAAATTTACATATAAAAGCGTAAGGTAATAATATTTCAAGTTCCCCTTTAAACCTTTAATTTATTTTTGTAGTATTTAGGCCATTCTTTTACTTACTTTGTAAACAAGTTCCCTTAAGCTTTTTAAAAAAAAAAAAGTTTTTTTCATTAATTTAAAACAAATTTACTTTGTATTATTTATATGGAGCGGGATCCCGGGATCCCGGGAAATTTAAAAAAGTTTCCCGTTTTCCCGGGAATCAAAAAACTCCGTTAAAAAAAACTCTAAGCTAAGTTCAAACATAGACCGATTCCAATAAAATTTGGTAAGATAATTAAGATGAAGTTAATGGTTACAAAACGGGTAAAAACACCTAAGCAGGCTGCAAACACCATAAACAAGCCTGTTTGTGAGTGGACAGCATGCCGGGCATTCGAAAAAATTGGTCTGGTTTTATCTATAAAGAAAAAGATAAAATCATTAACAAGTGCTGAAAGTTCTGCAAAGACCACCAAAATTGGATGGTTGGAAACGGGTAGTATGGTCAGATGCAACTTACGTTTTCAGTCAGACAAGAAAACTCTACTGGCCCCGCCCGCTCGAAACTTAAAAAATGCACCAAGTTAAAGAAACGATTAAACATGGAGGTGGAAGCTTGAAAGTTTCAGCTTGATTTACTTGCTTTAATCTCGGTCCATTAGCAATAATCGATGGTATAATAAAAAGAGAAGATTACCTGCAAATTCTAAAAGACAATTAAACCGTTTTTGTCGACAGAAGTGCATACCCAAAGAAAGAAGTTTTTTTTCAACAGGACGGTGATCCAAAACATACGGCAAAGATCGTTAAGGATAACCCCGATCGAAAATGTATGGGACGAAACAACTTGCGCGATATGATAGTCCGCCTTCAACTTTAATAGAGCTTTAGATGGTCAAGTATTTCACAGCAAACAGCTGAGAACTTAGTTGAAAGTATTCCAAGATGCATTAAAAGCGTTATTAATGCAAAAAGGCTTTGGAAATGAATTAAAAATGTTAACAAAAAGTAAACTTTCCTTAGACGTGCAAAATGGATACCGTGGATTTTTAAATGAAAGTGCATTTATCTTAATTTTTCTTTAAATATTCTTGAATTTTTTTTTAGCTTTTTATCCTTAAACCCTTTTTAGTGGTATAAATGAAATCCCGAGCCGGTTTTATTACTGTTAATGCATTTTACTTCACTTTGAAATGGTTAACTAGTAATCATGTATCCACTTTTGCAGGTTAGTGTAGGTCTTGTAGGGGCGTCTGAAAATCGAAGGTGTGAGAGCTATTCAAGTCCCTCCATGGGTTTTAAAGGATTTCAAAATATTTTTTATAACATAACTTTAGTTACATGTACTTACTTCGAACGCATTTGGTGCATACATGTCGCTTACATTCCACTTTATACTAATACATATGAGAGGTAGGCGGGTCCAGCGATCGATTTTGTAGAAATTTTAATTATATCAAGTAAAATTTTTTATAAATAATGGCACCATTTGGGTTCTCTTTTGCCGAACCCTTGGACATCGAGATCCAAAAGGACCCGTTTTGTACTGTTGTTAATTCTTACAAATATTTTTATTAAAAACTGTTTTACTGGTATATTTTACTTTTTAAAGCAGCATATTATACCTCCCCCTTACATGTCAGCAGCAAGTATAAATTCTTCTCATTTCATTGCAAAAAAACGAACACGTTTCATTAAGTGTCACATTAAAAGGACATTCTTAAAATTGTAAAATGTCTTAAAGTTGACTTCAAATTGATTAGTTATAACAGATTTGATCTTGCCAACTTGACGATCTCCCTTTCCTGTTATCGTTCAGTAACAAAAAAGATGAAACGTAGACTTTAAGTCAATGCAAAAATGTCAACTTAAATGATAGATTACAAATCCCTATTTGTTATGGTCCTTTGTAAAGCGTTTAAAACATTCATCGCCATAAATGGTTGAGAAGTTAACACTTTTCAAAATCACAAAACAGAGGGGAAGATATCAAAGGGATCAACAACGTTAAACGTTCAGCGATAGAGATTAACCAAGTAACAACAACTGCAACCAACTATAAATTTCCGAGATAAAAGGCATCAACAAAAATTTTTTATAGATTCTCTTCTTTTATAGCTGTTGTCATTTTTCGTTTAATTCAAAAAAAAAAAAAAAAAAAGCAAACATTGTACCCAAATACATATAAAATACAATGACCATATTGGTCATGTGGAAAATGCAGCATATAAACAACAATGACAGCTGATTTGAAGTCTAAACATGTCGTTGCAATTAAAAATCGCCTTCTGCGATGGTGGTACAAACTACTTACATACTCGTACATACAATCATCAATATCATCGTCATCGTAACAGACGTAAGTATATACGACGTACTATTGCAGCTAGTTGGTACTCGTAAATATTTGGGATGTAATGTTGAATGTGTAATGCTTTATAGAAGTCCCCGAGTGTTTATTTCACTACACTACAGATACTTTGCAATGCAAGTAACATTTAGTAGAGATAATGTATGTTGTTCGTATCAAAACTAAATGTATGCAGTAGATGCATAAGTTACTTGTGGAAGAAATACTAAAAAAAAACACACAATACTACAAACTCACATCCAAGCTAATGCGCAGGTGCGGCTTTCAATAAGACCTGAATGTTTAAATGCATGCACGCACTTTTTGGTGTCTCATATGCAAACCGTATGACGCACTTTTCCAAAAGAAATCGACGACAATAACACGAATACTCGTAGCGTTTTTCTTTTTTTTTTAGTTTCTGGTATGTAAATTGTTTTTGGCTTATACTCGTATACTTAATAAATGATCAAAGATCAACAAATGTAGTTACAAGCAGAGCTTTTAAGTAACCTAGTCCCAAAATGTTCTAAGGTATTAAAATATTTGATTTGTTAATTCTAAACAGGTTAACTAACACCAACATTTTTTTCCATTCGATTTAAAATCCTTTATACGCCTACATTTTTAAGAGCTGGTCAGCTAGTGGCAGACTATTAAGCGGGTTTGCTATGTTCACTGATGGCTCTATGATAAGGGGCACAGGTGCGGGGGTCTACATTGGAAATTTGCACATAAGAATGTCATAAAGGCTTCATACCGCCTGCAGTGTTTTTCAGGCGGAGGTATTGGGGGCCTCCAAGGCAGCGGAACTGATGAGGGACAACATTGTCCAGGTTCACTGCGACCTCGGCGGCAATGAGGTGGATGATGAATTAGGGAGACAGGACTCAGAGATGTAGATCCTAACTTTATTTTCCTATCTGTTTTTTAAATCTGTCTTATGCTTTCGCTTTTTATTTCATCTACTTTCCACTTACATATCTATCTCTAAATAAGGCGTCACAATTCACAATATTGATCTCTGGGTGAGGGTGTGAAGGAGACTTCACACCAGCCTTTCTACCTACCTACCTGCCTAACTACCTACCATATTCCTAGGTTAGTTTGTATTGGAGCTAAGTGAGATTATAGTACAATTTAAATACTTAAAATACTTAAAAGGGGCATCGCATCGTTAAATCAACTGCCCTCCTCATAAGGACCCAGAATGTATATATATATATATATATATATATATATATATATACTTTATAGGGTCTAAGATCAATATTGTAGAAATTACAAACGGAGTGTTAAACTTACATATACCCTTTTCCGCCTGTGGTGAAGGGTGCAAAAAGAGTAATTTTTGGGATTTCAGTATTTTGATTATAACTCAGCCATTTCTAACCGATTTGACGGATTTATATACCGACGTGTTTAAGAAGAAATTTGCCAGTTAGTTGGGCTATAAATCTTGGACTCGGGAAGATCTATGGTTGCCGAAATTGGGTATTTAAAAAAATAAAAATTTGTATTTTGGTCATAACTTTTTCGTAACTAACCCGATTGTTCCGAGTTTTTCAGAAAATATTTTCTACTAAAGATTTCCGATCTTTTGATATAAAAGGGATAACCATAAGTCATATGACAGTCCAAAAAATCAGGTTTTTATTCAATTTAATATTTTTTGTACGGGAGGAACCACGCCCACTTTTCCAACATTTTGTGGGATGCTGTGTATTGATAAGCTAAAAATGTGTACCTAATTTGGAAAATTTTGCTATTGCAAAAGTACAACAAGGGATTTTTGGAACAATTAGACGTAGTCGGCGTTTTTTGCTTATATCTAAGCAATTTGTGGACCGATCTTGCTGAATTCAAATAGCAAGAAATGGTGGACTATATGTGACATAAATGTAAAACAACCTAGCCGCTATCATGTCTGGAGTCTCCGGAAAACATATATCAAAAGTAAGATGGACGGATGGACGGACATATGGACGGACGGACATCATTAAATCAACTTCTCTTCTCATAAGGACCCAGAATATATATACTTTATAGGGTCTAATACTATGTTCACACTTGAGTTTTTAAGCGCGTTTAAGCAAAATGTTGATTAAGTTAATCAAAGCCGTTCACATTACATTTGAGATGATTAAGATGACAGATGATTAAGAAAAAACAAAACAAGCAAATTTATATTTCTTCAAAGTATTAAAAATTTATACAAAATACTTTTATAAATTTATCGGAAGATTATTTTAAACATATTAATGATGAAATTGTGAAAATTTATGAATTATTTAAGGAAAAAAAAAACATTAAGCAGAAATCGTGGCCGGTTGTACAGTTCATGTTGGCCGATTCTACATTAGTCTCAGTTTGAGGTATGTTCAGTGGATTCTATGTGATTAATGAAGTAATTAAGTTGTAAATATTATGATTAACAAATCCCTTCAATGTATGGGAAATCATCTCGATTTTAGTGTTGTGGTCATAATTGGGCCATTTTTAACCGATTTTACAGGTTTATATGCCGACTTCTTAAGGAAGAAATCTACCATTTACTTTTGTAATAAAAGTTGGACTCAGGAAGATCTATGGTTCCTAAAAATAGGAATTTCTAAGAATTTATATTTTGGTCAAAACTTTTTTGTATTTGTTCTACTAAAGTTTTTGATACATAATACGGATCCATAGGTGCAGCTCTAAAATTTTACTTTTAATATTGAAAAAGAGTATAAAATCGAAAAAGCGTTTTATCGACATAAACTTGTCTAAATATCCAAAAAAAATTTTTTTCGAAAAAATTATAACACCAGCGAACAATTTTACCTTGGATACCATAAATTTAAAAAATTTTAAATTGGAGAATTTTTTTTAACATGCATACTAAAAATACCTTAAAAATTAAAAAAAAATTAATCTTTTCTGGAATAATTTTAAATCAGAAAGGCCGTTAAAAAATCAAAAATTAAAAGAAATATTTTGTTTTACTTTCCATAAAATTATTTTTTCACAAAATTCAACTTTGCGTAAAACCCTTTTTAAACATTCATTTCATATCATACGCCTTTTACATTTTTTGATTTTCTCATTTGGTTCAAAAGTTATGAGCTTTGCTACGAAAAAATTCAAATGGCGTCACTGTGCGATGGCGGCTAAAATTTGACTGTCGGCTATACTAAATTTTTGCGAGTTATTTCTTTGCGTGATAGCTAAAACTCACAAAAAACTTTACAGACGCAGTTAAGTGATAAAAACAATTTGGTTTATAGATTGATGTTTGACTATTGACTGCAGCAGTCGTCGATGGCTGCGAGTGTTAAACAGCAAACCCCTCTGAAGAGATCGAGTGGTTGCGATTGAAACATGTAAGAGTAACCTGTCCGTAAAACGCCTGGGTTCGAATCTCAGGTCAGTCAAGAATAAAAAATTATCAATAAATTTTAGTTAATTGCATGTTGTAAAATTCCTTTCTTCATAAAAATAATTTAATGAAAATTAAATTTGATGAACTTTAGCCTAATTTAAATATCGAAATTTGGATTAAAAACCAAAGAACAGTTCAACAAAAATAACCACAATGTTGATTAGGTATTGATAAAAACAGTTGTTTGTTTCAATTCATGGCATTTTTGTTTCATTTCTCACTAGAGTTTATTAAAAACCGTTAAAATGTGTAACCGCGGTTTCGGTTTTAAAATGATTAAAACAAGTCCGTTTTCGGTTTTGAAAATATCAAAGTTAAACTTCATATGTAAACATATACAGCACAATTCTTATGAATAAAAATTCTCCGGGAGTTTTCTCCCTTCTCCCATTTTTCCTATGTAAATTCCTATGTATATTGTATCCACCAGTTCCTGGCCAGGCCCAGCCCTATTTTATATGTACCAGGGATTCCAAACGGGATCTTTTTTAACAAAAACCGGCATTCGGGATTTTCGTTAGACTTTTCTTTTGAGACAACGTCAAATACCTTGTCTACGCGGATATAAAATAAAAGTTTCATTGAAGTCTTAAGCTATGTTCACACTTATTAAATATATGGCACGTACACAGAAAAAAATAACAAAAGTTATTAAGTAATTAAAGAAAATTTGTTAAATCTTTTTAATAATTTTAACAATTTCTTTAATTAACATGTTTGTAAATTGTCATATTAACAATTTGTTTTTTTTTTTAGAAAATATATGTGTGTATCATAGAAAAAGTATTTTGTGTCAAAAAGAAAAACCATAAAAAAAATTCTTTTTTTTCCATTTTAAATCTTTAAAAGAATGAACGATGTGGCGATTGTTCTGAAATTTTACCAATCTATCAGTTAACTTATTATTTAATTATTCATAAATAAATTTTAACGGGTTTTCTATAAATTCTAGCTTTCCAAATAAAACTATTAATGATTGCAAGATTCCGTTTTGTGTTGATGTCAGAAACTCGCATGCAGGACTATGTTTGTTCCTTAATGAGTTATAATGGTTTTTGTGATGTAATTTTTTATGAATTTTATTAAAACGTTAATAAAAACAACTTTTAAATGAACCTTTAATTTCAATTTAGTTAGTAACATAGTATTTTGTTAATATGACAATTTAGTAATAAAAATTTATATTTAATTGTTAACAAATATTTTATTCAATATTACAAACTCATTGTTAAAAATATTTGTTGAATTTTAACAATTTTCATTAACAAAATAGTTTTATGTATTTACCAATTCAGTTGTTGGTGCCTTTTCAATTAAAAAGTTAATTGTATTGACGAATATGGTATTCAATATGACAATTGATTTGTCGTAATTTCTTTCTGTGTAACCACAAGCTTTATTAAAAAATTATGTCTTTTTGCAAAACGTTTGTCTAGATAAAATATCATTTTTAATCGGTAACTTCAAAAATGTTGCACAGTGTTATGAGAGACATTCTAAATCCTATTTGCAACTTTTTGATAAGTCCTAATACAACATTTTCCATGAGAAATAAATTCCCAGATTCTATTTGTAAAAATAATTAAGTTAAATACATAAAATTTACAATAGGCACTATCCAGTTATAAGATACAAAGAATGCTGACGAAGGCCGTAGTGGGCCGGAAAATGCATTACATTCTGCTGGTATCTAATAGTTGTATACATTTTCTTTACAATTTACTTCATTGCTAGCCAAAGGATAGCTAAAGTAAGCCTCGTAACAGAAATATACAAACAAAAAATTCTGATAGTGCATACAAAATATTCCTGAAAATATTGAATGGAATGAGGATTGTAATTTGACTTAGAATACACATTAGAATAATATGAAAATTTGTATAATAAATGTTACTCAACTTGAGAAAAAAATTCCCAAATTCTATTTGCTAAATCTAATATGAAGACTTTACAAAAAATGACGAAACTTTCCAACAACTTAAAAAAACAAAATGTATCCTATACCTACAATTTGTTAAGGCCAGGGACTGCCACAACTTTTTGCATTACGGATCATCGGCGAAACATTTTTTTGCGGACCTCCCAAAGCAATGTGGTTACAAATGGTATGAACAAATTCAATGAATTTCATGGGCAACCGAGTATGTCTTAAATTCAAATTTTTGAGGAGAGCGATCAACCTTTTTTTAGAGCAAACTATGGGCTTCACATGATACACAATGAAGGAAAAAATCTTAAGAATTCGGAAATTGTCAAAATAAAAACAAACAAAGAAATGTCCTTAGTATGCTTTGGTGAACGCTATAGGTGACTCATCACAGTCGATTGCAGAAAATGTTCAATGAAGAATTCATTACTTTAGAGCCTGCTTAGAAGTTATTCATAAAAAAAGCAAACCTTCACCCACTGTCATCTCCTCGACGGCAAAATATTATTTTATTAAATTTTTTTGTTTAAAATATTGTTTTTTCTTTTTACAAAGTAACACAAAAGAAAACAAACAACAGTGGTTTCCATAAAGCTCTTGCGTGTTATTGTTATTGACGTTGTTATTGTATTTAGTTGTCTGTCCGATCGTCTTCATTGCTATTTAGGGTCAACATTTAACATTTAAATAAAACATTTTCTTCGCATAAAAAACAATTTATGATCATACGATCGCTTTAAACAAATAAATGTTGTTTAAATCGTTAATGCAACTAAACAAAATAATAAAATAGAAATAAAACAATTGTTTATTGCGAGTACGACTATTAAGTATCTCGTCTTCTCGGGCAGCTGTTATTTCTTATGGGTTTGTAAACTTATTTGTTGTTGTTTTTCTTTATAAATATTCATGATCGAGATGGGGGCATTGTTTGTGTAAAATTAATATGCAGCGGGTGATATTTCTTGGTTTTGGCAGTGTTTTGACCGGAAATGGCCATTTGTTAATGTGTAGAAAGTGTTTTTGTAATAATTTTTTTTTTTGTTATAATTTGGGCAACACGTAGAAATGTATGAAAACTAAAAAAAGTCTATAAAAATGTGTGTTATGCACGTGTTAAATTACTGAACGATTCTAAGACATCAATGGATGGAAGCGAACAAGCCAAATAAACAATCAGTAAACTGAAGTATTGTTTTGGTTGGCTTTGGTTTTCTGTGACTCTACCAGTGACAGTGACTCAACAAAACAGTCAATTTTGATAAATTGTATATATTTGCCAATAACAATAAAAATTTGATTAAATTTGTTTATTAACAGGTGTTTCTTTGTTATTTTGAGGCTAAAATAGAACGTGATTTGGAAATATTAAAATAATTATATTCTAAGAAAGTCTGTCAAGTTAATATATTTATTAAGTACCTTTATTTATTAACGTTTTGATTATGCAAATTACTTTATGTATGCTATGATTTTGAATGATGCAAAGAACAGAGAAATACATTTGCAAATTTCTAAAACTTAGTTAAGTTCTAGACTAGAGGTGTAGTAAATTTAAAACATCGTAATACTTTCGCATTAATTTTGCACTGTTCTATATTTATTAGGGAGAATTTGAAATAACTAATATTTTAACAAAACGCAATAATAAATTTCTCTATGTCGGCTATGAAATAAAGAAATGGACAACGTAGACTCATTTCAACTGGCGTTGAGGGGGTTGCATTTTACTCCTAAATATTTAGCTATACCGTATACACCCTAGGGTAAATTTCGAATATCGGTGGTATATGGGCTGAGTATAGGAAATGTTTCAGGGTATCACAAGGGGACCTCTATCAGGACTCAAATGAGCCGTCCGCTGCTCATTGAACCTTATCCATTATTCGTTTCATTTTGAGGTGTGTTAAGGTGATTAAGAAGAGTGCTTTATATATTTAAACCAAATTTCAATTAAGTAAAACATTTGTTTTTAAAAATAATACAAGTATTCATTTTGTATCTCATAACAAGACTTTAGGTATTTATATAGACAAACAGTTGAATTTTTCCTATCAGATCAAATTTATAATATCGCAAGGTAGTCTGTTATAAGGAGCTGTCAAAGGCAAACTTAATGACGTAGCTTTTTGAAATATTGACAGGAGTCAACTGACTGACGCCTGTTGAGACAGAATTACTGTTGCGCTTTCGGTTCAGAGGGGAAATATCCAAAAAGTCGTGGATTTATTGACCCGCACCGGTATGTTGTCGATGATGTCGCAAACATAATTAATGATTGGGAAGCATATAAAAAATTAAAAATTAAAACTAAAGTAGAGTAAAACCGCGAAAAAGTTAACTTTTGGAAAAGTAAATCTCTCGGATAAGTTAACCGTCCCTGCGTCGCTCTAAAAAGTTAACTTTTAGGTAACTTTTCTAAACGTTTTAATAAAAAAACATCGCAAATGAGCAGAAAGTAGAGAGTTTTAACAAAATTAATTAAATATTCAAGGAAAACTATTAGCGTTGGATTTTGGATCTTAAAAATAAGAAACATTTTTTTGAACTTTTCGAGGCTGTGGCGAATACATATGAAGAATCAAAGTTTATTTTTTCTTATGATGAAAACTAAGCCATTGGAATAAGTTTATGTGTTATTTCTGAAAGATCCATGATTATTATTGTATATTTTTAAAATTTAAACCCGCTTAGAAAAGTTAATAGTTCGAAAAAGCTAACAACCCTTGGCTCATTTTGGTTAACTTTTTCGAGATTCTACTGTATAAATATCAACATCTTACGCAGCGCATCAATTTAGGATTGGTTTTCAAATATTTATTTAGAATTCATAAGCCTGTTATAACATGTCCTTTCAATGATAAATATTTATTTATTTTTCATTTATTAATTTAATAAGAGTTACAAGTACAATAAAAAATTATATTCTAACTTAAATAACCGAGCAATAGTAACGGCGACCTTCAGTCCGTTGTAGTGAAACAGACCAGAGTCTCTGGCGGAGAGTGAACCCGCAGCCCCTGCACTGCTAGACTAGCTCACAACCACAATTATAAATAAAATTAACAAATTATATTTGTCCTTAAAATTTTTTTTACAATTGTTTAAAAAAAATATTGTTGTGTTTCAAACAAAACAAAAATTTTAATGCTGTGTTCATTGATTCGCCATAACTGTACAGTAGAAATCTAAATTATAAGCGGCTGCCTACAGGAGTCATATGTATATATTCCTTGTAATTATTTTAAGACATATGACTTTACAACTTTATGACTACCTTGTGAATCCCCCAATTGTTTTCTACTAAGCCGAATAAAGTTAGCAAACTTAAACTTTGATCCGCAGAGCAGAATTTTTGGCGTTGGCGGTAAATTGTTTAGGCTACATCTATGTATTCACCAGCCATTACATAGTAACTTAATTGATATTGAGCCTTAATTAAGAATTTTTCAAAACTTCTCACTTACTCATAATAAGCACCTTGGATTTAACAAGCTACATTCTTTAACTGTATTATCAAACTGAAATATTCTTAATAATATCTCCGAATACATACATTCGCTACTGCCACCTGGAGATTTAAATCAAGGGTAACTAATCCTATTTTCTTGATAAAATGCCTGATCAGCAACACACTAATGCATTTCAAAGGATTAACGAAATTTTCAATAAATCATTATGTATTCAATTTGGCGCCATGAGAGATAAATGCAAGTATTATGTACAAAAAAATATCTGTTTTAATGTACAATACATAAAACGTTAGTCATCTGTTTTTATTTGCACAATCAATACTCATACTTTTTGTGCGGAAACGGAAATGCTACAATACAAAATTGTTGAGAGAAACAAAAAATGAAAACACAGCAAAACAATAACTGACTAACTTATCGAATATATTGATGCATCAATATATTTATCTGATAAATTCATAATAAAACAATAATGTGACATTTCAATGTCACAATGTGCGCCCCAGTGATTACGAGTGTGTTAAAGAAAAGAAATGCATCACACAGAGAAATTAAGTGCAATATCCTGGCAGCCACACATTTAGTTAAAATAGCTTGGGTGTCCTGGAACAACTAAAGGGACCCTTACTGTTGTGTTTTCTAAATTCTGGTGAATAGTCTTTTTGAAAAAAGGTTCTACAATAATTTGGAACACATTTTTATTGCTTTCGTATTATTTGATTTTGTGTTATTATTTTTATTTTCCTTACCCCCAAAAATTACAACAAGAACATACTATACGAGGGTAGCTTAAAGGCGGTTAGTATTGCCACAAATTATGTCGTCTAAGTAAAAAACTAAAATTTTACTTTATTTGCATACAAATTTATTACAGAAATGGTCATTTTATCAGTGTACCGACAAACAGTCTGTTACTTAATGTCAACATAATTTTGTTAGACCGATTTACTGCCTGTTAATAATATTGGGTTTCTCAATAAACCGACAAAAACATTGTTTTAAGTTCGCAACACCTCTCAAAATACATGTAAAAGTTGAAAGTCAGCTGACTGAATTTATCTGCATGACAAATAAAAGCAAAATGAATAATTGGCAGATGAGTGCTGGTTAGATTTGCGACAGAATAGAAGCAAATGAGACATTGAGAAAACCAAATTTCTTTAATGGGCAGTTTTTCGTTGGGAGAAAAGATAATCGTGGAATGAGAAAACTGCCTTAAGATTTTCAGAATAAATATTGGAAAGAATTATTTATTAAAGATATCTTTGTCAAGATTTAGAATTGTGGTTATTTTGTTGAACTATTTATGGTTTTTAATCCAAATTTTTAATTTTTAATCAGGCTTAAGTTCATCAAATTTAATTTTCATTAAATTATTTTTATGAAGAAAGGAATTTTACAACATGAAAATTAATCAAAATTGTTATTGATAATCATTCATTCTTGACTGACCTGAGATTCGAACCCAGGCTGCTGGTTACCATGACATGTTTCGATCGCAACCACTCGATCTCCTCAGATGGATTTGCCGTCTTACACTCGCAGCCATCAACGACTGCTGACGTCAATAGTCAAATATCAATCCTTAAACCAAATTGTATTTTTAACCTTTGGTAGATCGAAATTTGCTTCTTTGAATGATTATCCATTTTTTTAATTGATTTTACATGTTTAATTTCAAAATATTAAAGAGTTGATTCGAGTAGTTTTTCCAAAAATTTCTAAATAATTTTGATGCGCGATGTCCTATGAACACTGGTAGACATAATAACCGTACCAATATATAAACCTTCAGTTTTCAAAATGATATAAAATGACTTTTGCTAAAAGCAAAACTAATGGTGTTTTCTTTTCTACAAAAAAATACCACATTTTAAAAGGTTAATGTATAAAAGTGTGTACTTCAAAATATAAAAAAATAAATATACATAAGCCCAAATTTGTTATTAGATTGATATTAAATAAATAAATAAATGAACAAAATGAATGACGAAATTCCAATTTCTTTAGTTTGTTTCTCATAAAATATGTAAACAAGAAAATACTTTTGCCAGATTGCCGATAAATATTAAAACTTTAAAATTTTACTATCTTGATTAGAGGCGATTTTGTCCCCAACTTCGTCTGGCAACCCCACATATAAACAGAAGCCATCTTTTTACAGGGCATTATCAGCACTCACGATTTATACGGGGCGTAAAGTGCAGTGCCTCATGACATTTAAGGGTGAATTTTTTTAGAATAAAACATGCTGCCCTTTTAGAGAGTAAAGCGTTTTGAAGAAACGAACACCAAATTGCATTTTTTTTAAAATAAAATGTGACAATTTTTGTAGTAAAGAAAACACCATTATTAACTTTTCTTTTCAAGTTTTGCGTAAATTAAATAATTCCGATATTAGATGACGTCCTTTAACACTATCATACTGAGTATTATGACATGTCAAAAACTCACATAAATATAAAGAAGAAACTGTTTCAAGCGAAAAACTCCATCACCAAGTAAATAGTAAGACAAGAATTTCGTACATAATCTAAAACGGTGAAGTCCTCAGTCCATGCTGTTCCTGAAAATTAAAAGCAAATATTTTAATTATTTGATTTCTGTTAAATAAAAAAAAAATACCTCTGAAAATAAATTAAAACATTTTAAAGTTCTGGCTAGAGTGATGGGGAATGTAATAAATTGCACCAGTAGGATCATCAATTCTGGCCGCAACCAAATGGCCGATATCATTTTTTCTGCTTAATGGAAAAAAAAGATTAAATTTACAGAATCCAAAAGAAAACCTAAAGTATTTCAGTTTCAGAATTTAAATTTTAGTTAAATCTATTTGATGTTACAAACCACCCTCGTACACAATTTATTTCTAAAAAAAAACAATGTGTATTTCTTCATCCTTATTTTCTAATTTCCAATTTAATTATTATCTATTAGTATTAAATGTTGAATTATTATGAGTATTGTATGGCATCCTTGTTTACATTTTGACGACCAGAAAATACAACCTCATCATTTAATTCATATGAAGTGTCCGTAACCAAACAAATAGTCGGCCATTCAGCCAGCCAGTCAGTTTAAAAGAACTAGATAAACACATAAATATTTGTCGCATCATTATTACGCATTTATCATTAGAGAAAGACAATGGGATTGTAAAATTGTTTATATCCTGTGTGCTTCGTGATTGTGTCTGTTTGTCAGACATGCTGATTTGATGTTGCATTATGGAATGAACAGAGTACAATGAGTTTGTTTTGCATTGGCAAACAATTCAATTCAGTACATTTTGGATATTGTATTGATATAGTTGTTATAGTTGTAATAGCATTTTTTTTCTTTTTTTCTGCTGGCCTGTCAAAACAAAAAGTGATTATCGATAATTTATGATGTCCTTTATGTGATCCCTGGCATGGCGTGTGTGTTAGTTGCTCTAACTGTGATTTAACCAAAATATCTAAAACAAAAAAAAAAAAACATTTAATTCAGCTGTCATCTCAACAGAAAAGTCAAAGGCCTAAATGAAATAAAATTTTTTTTGCCTGTATTTCAAACGGAATTTAATTTTGCTTAACTGCATTTCCTTCTTCTGCGAGTGCATGTTCATGTTATTGGGTCTTGTTAGAATGTAGTGTTTTTTATTCGTTGCTCTTCTTTTTAACTTTCAAGTTTTAAAATTTTTCGTTTGCCTGACCGATAAAGTTTGGGTCATGTTTACATACATTACATGCCAATAGATATGCGTTACATGCCATTTTTATCAGGCTTATTAAAGGGGGGCCTCTAGGTTTTTCTTTGCCAACTGTTGTTGCATACATTCTGGGTATTTGTAGTAGGAACTGTTCACTATGTTCTTGTTTTTATCGTTCGTGATGTTGTTTGTATTTGCTTTTAAGCAACATGTTTCTTTGGTTATCAATTTCATAAAGCGAAGAATATGTTCGAAGCCAATCATGCTACACAGAAAACAATGTTTTGTTGTCTTTTTTTTTTTTTTTTTTTTTTGTTTTGTTTAATAATTATTAATAACCCGTTAAAGGCGAAAAAGTTCAAGGTGGTAACAGGAGTTATTGCTTCAAAAGTGTATCACTGCCTTTATAATATAACGTTACAATATTGAAAGTTCAGTTCCAGTTTTTTCCCCTTCGCGATCACTTTAAAATTCGAGAATCATTTTAAAATAGAAAACATGGCAATATATTTACAGCTGTATTCATAAGAAAAAGTTAGCCACAACGAGCTGCTTAGCAGCTTGTTGGCACAAAGTTAAGGCTCAGTTAGGCAAACGTTGCTGTACCGTATCTGTACTGTATCAATCAGCTGTTCGCTTTTTGTTATATGAAACGCAATACAAAAGCTTACTGAAATGTAATGTACCGTAGTTGCAACGTACCATTCTGTATAAAATAGAATTTCATACCGTTGTTACGTGACATTTGTAAAACAGTGATGGGCGGCTTGTATGTTTCTTGGAATGCGGGTATTTTTGCTCTTTGTTTTGGTACTTTTTTCAGTAAAGCTATGGAATTGTGACAAAACAACATTTTTTTATATGTAAATACAAATATACATATGTTAAGATATGTATGTACATATACAATGGAAATGTGAAACGTATAAAAGGCTTTAAATGGTATCAAAACCTTGTTTGGTGTAAGCACATTTACAATAAATGTATGCTTAAAATATATATGCTAAAATACAAATTTGTTTACGGTAAATCAATAATATAAATATTATTAAAATACTGTTTTAAATACCATATAAATCACTTGGTACTTTTTCTGCACAGCGGTCACCATTTAAAAATTGTTGATTCCCATCACTGTGTGTATTGTTTTATGTATACTATTTCTTTTTGTTTATGTATGGGAAAAACATATGACACGTTTTTAAATGTTCTATAAGTGCACCAACGTGCTTACAATACGGTGCGGCACATTACGGGTACAGCAACGTTCGCCTAACTGGGCCTTTAGTTCAGAACCAACTTTTCTCCATCTGCAAACTTTTAATAAATCAACTCTGAATTTTAAGGATGCCACATTATATCACTCAAAAATGCAGCACGTTTTACATTAATCATCGCTGGATTTTGCATTTCGTTTGGTTTTTCCCTTCACATATAAAAATGTTCAAAAGTTTTTAAAATAAATAAATAAATAAAAGATAGTGAATTAAAAAAAAACAGTTAATTAAAAAAAAAAAAACAAAACTGTTTTAGGTTTAACGGGTGTTTTTCAAAAGTTGGCAAACGCTGTATAATGTTTCATAAAGCAGAAGAACAATATATCATCGGTCTTATGTGGAAATGCCTTAACTCGATTTATTTCGAAATTGAGTTTTTAAGTGATTTCAATACATTTCCCACAAATTCCCCTTGTCACAAGAACTTAATGCAAAAACATCAGTTTTACAAGCAATTGAAGAAGCCATTTTACATTATAATACATACACTTTCTATTATCTTTTTGCCTTCTCCTGTAAAGTTGCAATTATGTGAGTTAGGGCCTGTATATATGAGACCAACGATATATACCATGCAAACCCTTCCAAAACATCACTGTTAAGTATTTTTAAGTTGATGCTTTGGCACAGGTAACATTTAATTTGCAAACAATACACTTCAAAACGTTTCAATTAACAAAACTCATAGTTGCATTATTTTGGTACTTTGTGCATGTATTTACATGGTTAAAATACAATAGTAGGGCTATATATACAAGGAAGTTATGCTTTTTAAATTTTGCGAGGAGAGTTCCAGATAATAAATATGCAGTTTTAAGACAATTTATACAATTTAAGTAATTGGTGTTAATCGATTATGTAGTCGGTTTAAATTAAAAACATGGATTTCCAACAAGAACTTTGTTTTTCAAAAGCAAATAAATCAATAAATTTTAATAAAAGTCATACAAAATTTTTTTTAAATATGTAATTGCAAAATTACAATGGACAGATGTCCATCACGTTCTGTTATTAAAACTGTAAATCACATTTTGGCAGAACTTCTTAAGGCCTAACTATAAGATGCATAAGGTGGCTTAAGCAAATGTGTGTTAATGTTTTTTGATTGTGATGTTTTTTTTAACTTTGTTGTTTGAATGCATTATCGCATTGTAAATTGTTGACCTTTTGGTAACATAGGACTCAAGTAGATTTCTATAATTAAATACTTTTCCGTTTAGTCGTTTAAAGTCTTAAGCTTTTGGTGGCAGCTGGAGTTTTTTCACCATTGTAAAAGGCAAGCCCGATTAAATATTCAGAAAAGTACCATAAATGTCGACGAAATGCTTTTACAGCAGCTTTAACAATTATTTAATTGTTTTAGTTTTCGAGTTGTTAAAGGAGGTTTTGTCATTAAGAGGAGCATTTATTGCTAAAGGAGCTTTATTCAAGTATCGGCCATATATAAGACTTATAAACAAACTTATTTCGGTAAATACAGCCAAACAAGCTTTAGCATGTTTTACACCGGTTCCTTTTGTGATCTTCGGAACTGCTTAAAGTTTTTCTTTTCCATTGCCACTGATGAGTATAGCAACTCTATCGACTTTTTTATTTTCATCAGAAATATCGGGCAGTAATTTGCTGTTCAAGTGCAATACGACTGGATATTGTAAAGAGAATGAGTCCTTATCAGCTTCGGATAGCCTTTTTCGGATATCGTTTCTTTTTCTTCGTATTGTTGGACGTGATAAGGTAATTTTGGATACAGGTTTACCTTTTACTTTTCTATACATGCGTGGGCCAGTTTAACGCACATGTAAAACATTTAAGTAGACTGTTTAAAGAAAAGGACAATTTTAACTTTATAAAATTCGACTTTTATTCCTTGATATACCACCTTGTTAATACATTATCATTCTTATCACTATCGATTGCCTCGGTATGCCAGTTGGTAATGAGCTTTTCTATCAGTGTGACGGTTGAAATGTATTAAGTATCCCTTACAATGGGTTAAAAATATTTCTGTTACAAACAAGTCGACCGACCAATTTACAAGTCATAAACTCTCATAAAAAAAGATGAAGACACGTACAAATAAAGACCGCAAAAAATTGCAATAAAAACACTGGGCCAACCACTTTGATAATAAATTTATTAATAAACTAACAACAATATCCTCTAATGTTTTTGCTTGCAATGTTGCAGTAGTATGTTTGTTTAACACAATCTATTATTTAGCCTGTTAACTTTCCGATAAAGTTGACTGCTAAAGTTGTTATTGTTTAAAATTTATTATGCCTCTTTCTGGTGTTGTTGTTGCTGTTATTGTTGATGAAACATTAAGTTGCTACCATTTAGTACTTCCACGTTCTTGTTAAAAAGTATGCTACCGATTTGAAACAGCAGGTTATCAGCAACATTAACACAAAAACAACAACTAAGAAAAAACACAGCAGCGCACTAAAACGAGAACAGCAAACACTGCGCACGCATTTCATGTCTAGCGATAGGAAATATGACAACAACATATTCCGCTGCAAACAAAGCAAAACAAAAGTAAGTAATTTTATGTTACAAAACTTACACCGAACAAAATATACGCTGGCTCAAAGCGTCCTCCCATACAAACGTACGTCTATTATTTTCAACATTTGAAACATGTTAAAGGAATTTTTAATTAAACTACTTAACAATGTAAAAGTAATGAGTATCTAAAATGATAAATGCAACTTTTACAACAACTCAATGTGTACTCGAATACAATGAAAAGTAGACACAGATACGGCCTAGAAAAGGGGGTTTTCTATAGCTCGCACTCACTATGATGAAGAATTCAAATGAATTCATAATAGAAGCTAATGTAAACATAACAATGCGTTAAGAAAATATTATTTGGAGTATTTCTGATAAAATCATCAAGGCAGCAGAATGGAAGAAAAAAAACTTTTTACAATGTGTACAAAATGCAACTCATAATCCAAACACTCTAAATAACACTACGAATATTCGTAACGGACGCAAGGAAATGAAATAACTGCCATAAGATACTGTGGACAGAAGCATGATAAGGCAGATTATTAAACGAGCGAGTAGTAACTAAAAAGTTGAGAGCACAAAAATATTACATACACAGTAGTGACGTTCCGAATATTTGTATTCATATCACCGAATATTCTCATATTTCATGACATACGAATTCGTCAAATTAAAGAAAATATTTTGCAAATAGGTGGCTGCAGCATCTGCGAAAATGTTTTCTCCCAAACAACACTGAATAACTAAGTAAAAGAGCAAAACGAAGTGATAAACGAAATCTGAAAGCATGATAGTATATGTATCCAAGCAGAATTATTTAAACGACTTCAGGTGAAGTATACTGTCTATGACCGTGTCGAATAATTGGCATTATTTGTAGCCTTATTCTACTACTTCAGTGAACATTTCGGATACACAGAAGATACTTTGAATCGCGGTGCGTATATCCTTTACGTAATAATTATGTAAGCATAAAAATTTAACCCATCTGCCCTCAGAGAAAAAACATGCTTAAATATGGGCACCTCCAACAAGACTACTTTTTAACAAAATTTAAAACATACTGTTTTTAATTTAGCCATGTTATTGTTACCTCCATCAATAAGCCACGCACAAATTTTGTGCGATGTTGTGTATTGATAGCCAAGATGTTTGTAAAGGGTGTTTTTTTTAGGGTGTCACAACTTTGAGTTGGTATCACTGCTTTATTTGAGCTCCCATTTAACAGCTGATAGTTGCTTTTTGGGTAATTTGCTTAAAAATTTCATTATGAATCGACATACACCAGAGCAACACTCGGAAATTGTTAAAATTTTTAATCAAAATAATTCGGCGAATGGGCTGAAGCTAAAATTGATATTGATTTTGAATCTGGTTGAACGGGTACGTAAATAAGCAGAATTGTAGCATTTAGAGTGAGGAGAATCCGCAAGCTTTCGTCGAAACACCATTACATCCACAGATAATCACTGTTTGCTGCGCTTTATGGGCTGACGGAGTCATTGGCCCATATGTCTTCAAAAACGATGATGGTCCAAACACGAAAAGTTGTTGAACATTGGTGTTCCAGATTGCGCCTTCTACGCGCCAGCATGGCCACATGGCAGAAATCATATTGAAACAACAATTTCATAAAATGTTCATTCCAATAAAACCCGTTTTATTGATATCAAAAATATATTTCCTTGTTTTATTATCATTTAAACTTGTATCACTCTATAACAAACACCCTTTACATTATTTGGAAAATTTGGCTTTTTCGTTCTCCAGAGTTACAGTCATTTCTATTGTGTTTGTACAGGAGGTACCACGCCCACTTCTCCAATCCCTCCCATTTTCTTGGACAGGGTGTGTATTGATAACCAATATGCTTTTAGCTTATCTGAAAACTTTGGCTATTGCCGTTCACCAGATATGCAGAAAAATGGAATAAAAAACAAAAATGACAAAGGACTTAAAAGTAAAATTGGAGACAGTCGTTGTTATTTGCTCATTACTCAACCGATTCTGCTGAATTTCAATAGTATAATTCAAATGAGCACATCTAACATACGCAAATATAAACCAACCAACTCCCCATTATATCTGGGGTGTTCGAAAACCCATTTCTACAGAAGGATGGAAAGACGGTCAATTAGATTTTAAATTCTCTTCTCATAAGGATGCAGAATATGTATACTTTATAGGATCTAGGATCAATATGGTGGAAATTACAAACGGAATGTCCAACTTAAATATACCTTTTTACCTTCGCAAAAAGTTATTTTGCTTGTATCGAAAGTGCATGAATACCCTTAGAGTATGATAAAAATTAAGCAAATTTAGTATTGATGCAATAATTTTTTGTGGTGCTTTTATTGTATTCGAAGGGATGCTTATATTAGAATATGTTTAATGCATTTTATTTAAATTGTATTTAAATTGAGATGCATCTATGCGGGATATGAAAATAAGCAACAGCTTATACACGTAACAATTTCGGCTACTTCAAACAGCAAACTGTAATTGCACATGTTTAGATAATTTAAAGCGTTGAATGCTTATAACCGGTGTGCATACCACAAATTTCATTTGGTAAACAAGAGGGAGGATTCGCATTTCAATTCTACTGTACTTTCAAAATAATCGATTTTGTTGCATCAATACAGTGTTGCCAATTTAGCCATTTAGTGGCTAGATTTAGCCATTTTTCACCCTCTTTAGCCATTAAAAAATGCGTTTAGCCATTGGCCATTTTTTTAGCCATTTTTCAACTTGTTTAGCCATAAAATTTTTCTTGCCGTTTTGCTTTTAAAAGAATAATTTTTATTTTATTAAAAAAATTTATAAAACCAAAATAAACATTTTTAACAATTAAAATGCCTTTAATTTAAATCACAACTTTTACAAATAAAGGAACAGTAGTCCAATATTAAATTTAAAAAATGGATCAACACAAACAGCGGTGTTTCTTTCTGGTTGCAAGTATTTCAATAAAGAGATGTAGGCGGCAACAATTGTTTTTAGAAATTTCAGAATTTACTATAAAGTTGCTCTCTCTTCCATGGTCTAATGCTGAAGTAGAGAGGGTATTTCGCCAAGTAAACATCGTTAAAAGTAATTTGAGAAATATGTTACATTTAGCAACTGTTAAGTCGATTTTATCAATGAAATATTTATACCAACAGCACAATAGTGGAGAGGGTACTATGCGTTTGTGCTGATGTTTGCAACACCTTAAAATATTGGCACTAAGCCCACCTTTTCGTATACCGATTGACTTAGAACCACTGTCTGAATCGAATAAACGATGTTTGTCCGGCTGGCTGGCTGTCCATGTAAACCTTGTGCGTAAAGTACAGGGGTCTAATCATAGCATACGATATCGAGCAAAATTCATCGAAATTATTTATTTTGGTATCTTGAAACTCGATATCGAATGAAATGTATTGAATTTGAAATAATAGCATTCGACATCGAGTAACTCGACATTACATTTATCGAGTTTTCATTCGATACGCCAGTGTCTATCGTATGCAAAAAAATTCAATAGTTTATTCGATACGGTAGTATCGAATGCGGTGATTAGACCCCAGATAGCAAATTTGCAGATATTTTCATAAAATTTGGTACACAGGTACTAATGAAGTGTAGGGTATCATATTGTCGGGGTTAACCGACTATATTTTCTTACTTGTTTTTTATTGTAGATCTGGAATCAAAAGGTTGGGTAAATGTCGTCGGGATTTATCTTCAAATTATTTAAAACTAATACGCACGAGTGATTCCTATGAGATAACGACATAAAATTTATCGATGATTTAATTTTTTAAATATCTTTCAAAATTATCAAAAAGTAATTTCAATTTTTGGGAATACAAAATATTAAATAACGTTTATTCTTATTTAAGAAATTGATCTTAACTTACAATTTCATTGTAAATAACTTTAAATGAATTGTTTCTGTTGTATTATTGAATTTGAATGTGTTTTTATTTAAAAAAAACTTTTAGCCATTTTTTAGCCCATTTTTAGCCATTTTTTAGCCATTTTTTTCTCGTAAATTTAGCCATTTTTGGTCTCCAAGTTTTGGCAACACTGCATCAATATTAGTTAACTTGAGGTTGTCATATGAATATCAAATCAAAATTGGATATAATTGGGTAATATAAATCTAAAAAATGCAGAAGAGTTCAGCGGTGGCACTCAGGTGCGAAGTTGATAATTTAAAAATTAGTCATCGGGATTTTACAATAACGTTAAATACATTAATTTGTTAAAAGAAGACAGCTACTATTCCACTACAACAAGAGTTTTAAAAAATATGTATATTCTTCCTACCGACTTCAATTAGTATTATTCGTTTATCAAAAAAAATTGTTAAAGTTAAGTTTTAAAGTTTTCTTATGGACATCCTCAACTGCTTTAAAGCAGAGCTTGACTTTGTCTGGATTTATTTTATAGGAATAAATTCAAGGTACTACTTAATTAAGTTTTGGAGTATATTTATAATATAGACACGCAGAGAAAACTTATTTTCCTATATGGTCACCTTAAATAAAACTACATATTTTTAACGAAAATTGCTTAAACGTATTATGGATGTACGATTTCCGTATGACGTGCTAAATTCCCAGTTTTCCATATTTGATAAATTTTTATTGTCGAGGGAAAGCTAGCTTCTATGCGCATTTCACTGGTTGCTTAGGCCAGCTCATCAGGAAACCTTTTCCAAAGTTTTAGAAAGGCCAAAAATATTATACAAATAAAATCCTAAAGCGAACAAGAATTATAAACACTCAAAGTCTTACTTGTAACAATATCAAAGCCAAATCAAAACACCAACAATAAACAGTGAGTGTATCTTTTCTTACATTCCCCTACAATTGGTCGGGTTCTTTCCGACTCGAATTGTAGAATTTCCTCAACAATAAATTTCAGTGTATTTATCAAATATGAAAAACTGGGAATTTAGCACGTCATACGGAAATCGTATTAATAATAAATTTTGTATTCGCGAAAATAACTTTGATAGTATTATGGATGGTTTTATTAGGCCTCCAACAAAAAGCCACAACCATATATGGAGGGCTTAGAGCTGAAACGAACCAAGTCAAAAATATGAATTAGAAAATATTTTGAGGTTGATTAAGTGAACTACCATTCATTTCTCGAGCCATTGTCATGGGCTTATTACCGTTACCTTAGGAACGAAATACTTTGTGATAAAGTCGATTACAGAACTGAGTAGAGTTAAACTTTGCGAAGATTCAAAGTGAGTTCTTAAGTCAAACTAAACTTTCTGAGTGCTAAAATTACCTTGGTAGAAGCAGGGGATAGCTTACCCCCAATTTGAATATGAATTCTATTTTTCGTCTATTTTATCAAGCTATACAAGCTTAAGTTTCCATATTCTGAGCTTTTCAAGGTAAAAACTTTTTCTGGGAAAGAGCTAAGGAATCGAAAACCCCCTCGCTATACAAACGAATTGAGCAAAATGTGTTTACTGGATGATTCTAATATTTATCCCTTAAAATGTAAATGAAAATCTTTTGGACAGGGCGGTCTTATTAACTCGATAGACAGCCATGCATTGGTAGCAGTGTTGACAGATGTAGGGGAAACCCCTGAAGAAGTTAAACATAAAAACAACAGGAAATTTTTCGGACTAGATGCTAAACGATCCAAGCTTTTAGTGAACAAATTTAGCTTTAAAGCTAAATATCCAGCCCAAATACAAAATTTGTTTCGATATAGTCAGCGATAATTCTTTTGAAACCAGTATTACATATTGGCCTTAGTTAAAAGTAGGATTCTGACGGACGTATGTATAAAATGTTTTTCATTCGAATTTCACTTTAAGGTTGAATTTGCCTTTTACCTAACGCTTAATTAAGGTACATATTACGGCTTCATGTCTGGTCGCGTTTTTTGGACTCTCAATAATTTCTTAAGCTTTTCTTGAGTTTGATAATCTTAATGCCGTAAATCCTGCAATCTTTAAGCTTTTTTGGCTGACATAGACGGTGCTTTATTTTTCATTACTTTAAAATCGATAGAATATATATTTAGGACGAGTTTCGGTGAGCAATCGGTTCGGTTCGAAATTAAATTTTTTGTGTTTTTTTACTAGTTTTTTAATGACAAATTGGAAATAAATGACAGGTGCTTGCTTACCCGCTAGAATGCCATAATGATTATTAAGCAAACAAACCACGTAAATTATATCCCATGTGTTGTGAGTCCAACATTTTTAAGTTTTATACACAATAAACCTTTTTCAAGTTTTTATAAATGGGCTCCAGCTTAACGAAAATTAAAATTGCATAAATTTAAGACGATTAAGCACATCCGATGCCATTTTTCTGACCATATCTGTTAATATTAATTCAATTGATTTGGCATGTCATTTGAGTTTTTTTTTTTTTTTGTAATATTCGTATGTATAAAATGCTTTTAAAATGTTGCTACTACAATATTTTTTTTCTTGGCTTGGGAATTTTATGAATTCACATTTACTTATGTTAATGCCGAATTGTTGAATAGAACAGATAACTCTTATAAATAGTACGTACATTGTGTTATACTTCTAATGGACTTTAAATCTATTATATTTTAACTACAATTCTTTAACTGCCTGTTTTTACAATTGTCTATTTTCTTACAAGTGAAGACTTTAAGACGAAGTCGGGTTGTTAATGATGTTTATAAAATGATTTTCATGTATGATCATTAATCAAAAGCAATGCGTTGAAGTTAAAGCTACTTACTGCAATCATATCATCATTATTTTTGTTGCATGATCTGCTGTTGTTTTTCATTTTTGCTTTTTTTTAAATGTTGTTGGGGGCCTTTGGAGATCAAACTGAGGAAAGTTTTTTTACATAAAGATCTTTTAAATGTGTATTAATCAACATGATGTTGTTAATGTAGCGAAGAAAATCTACATCAACGCTTTAGCACTTGTTAACTATGAATTCGTAGATGGAAGTAATTGTAACTGAAATAATAAATAGAATGAAAACTGTTTTAATTGTTTGTTTATACAATTTTGTATTAAATAAATGAACTATAATTAAAGATAAAGTGTTGCGAAGGCTTGTAAGTCATATATAATAAAGTTAAAGTTATAAATAAAATATTTCTTTGGAAGAAAGGTTTTTGATGTTATGTTTGATAAAAATTAAGCAATTGAAGGAAAAGTTTAATTTTAGTTATAATTTACAGGTTTGATTTAGAATAGTTTTTATTTCAAATACTTTCAAAGTAGATACATAGTAAGTAATATTTATGATTTATGGATAAACGGATGAACTAACGATTTCGCCAACAACGAAATATATTAATTTTCTTGCTAATGGAATCAGTTACAGAAAATTCTCTAAAGGCCGAGACACATAGAAACCGTCGTACCTTGTGCTTCTACTTCTTATGCCCGTTATTTCTACAAAAAGAAAGCTGGTCGTGTTCGTACCAGAGAATGACAACCCAGCGGAAAAAATAAGGAGTACGGATGCCTTCTAGAAGGCCTCTGTACCCCTTCTTTTGGATGTACAAGGCGTGCTCGCTCTATTTCATACTCATATCTTTTTTACACACGTTGTCATTGCGGAGTAGGCCTTCCGATCTTGCTTCTTAGGCAGGTACATAAGAATAGTAACGCCATCAAAAATAATAATAATTTTGCTTTTGCTTATGCAAAAAAAAAATACAAAAATGTTACTCCTTCGCTAATCCCTTCTCATAGAAGCGAGTGTGGAAGGTGTATCTTATCTTTTATACCAAAGAGCCGAGGTCTTCAATGAGGCATTCTGTAGCAGTTAGATAAGAACAGTAATTGAATCAAAAAAAATTTCAAGCAGGCCCTTAAAAAGGCCTACTGAGTTTTCCCGCTGGGTTGTTATGGGTAATGGTATATATATATGTGTATGGTTTTGATCTTACCCATGCATGTCCATCAGGGCGACAATGAAATATATGGGAAAATTTTTTTTCCAGAATTTTAATCAAAAATGTGAAGATTCTTTTGCCACTTGGTCTAAAACTTACTTGCTGAAAATTTAAGCCAAATCGGATAACTCTATGCACCTTTGAGGTCACAGTTCAAATGATAAAAAAAAAAATTTCCATACAAGCAAAAAATTTTTTTTCGATTTTTTTTTTTATTTTTTAATGTTAGTTAGCTTTATTAGATTATTAACAACAACAAATTTCATTTCGATCGGGCAAGATTTTCAGTTTCAAAAGTGACTCTGAAAAAAAATTTTCAGGCGTGTAGGGGGCTTCCTCTAAAAAAATTTCAAAATTTTTTTTTTTTTAGTTTTGACAAGCATACATTAAAGATATTTTGTCGCTCAAATTTTCAGCAAGTAAGTTTTAGACTAAGTGGCAAAATAATCTTCACATTTATCATCAAAAATTCAAAGTTGATTTTTCATTGTCACCCTAATGTCCATACATGTCTTCTCACTAATACTGAAAGAGTACTTTAAATGATACTTTTGTCATTCTCTGGCTCGTATCTAAGAGTTATATTTACCTACTTCAACGTTTGGGTCGTTACCTTCAGCTTTCTTTTAAAATATGAAAGCTTTTACACCATAGATTTCTATACACAGCTAGACTTCTTTTTGTAGAAATTATGGGCATTAAACTGAAACTAACGTAACAACGACAGACATTGTATGGTCATTTTTTATTGACAGATGTGTGATATTTTAATTGGCAACGCTGCAAATACATGTCAATGAAAAGAGAAAAATAAAAACAAAATATTCAATATTGCAATATAGAAATTTCTGCCAAACAATTATCTGGCAATCGCGTGGACTGACAATTTTTGTTGGTAAATAAACATAGCTAAAGAGAAAGAAATGTCAAAAGTTGCTTGTGTTTTTGACATATCGACCAACGAAAGCAACAACCCAACAAACAAGAAGTCAAACCTTTGATATTAAATAAATTTATCATTTGACATCAAACACAATTCTCAAACGTTTTTCAATTGCTTGATTTTAACATTTAAATTCAAATCGATAATGATTTAAAAATAAACATTCGCCGTAAATGCTTTATCAATTTGTCGTCAAATAAGTATCAAATGTTGAATTCAATCAAAAACTAAACTTGGCAATACTAAAGAGAAAAATAAATGGAAACTTTTTACTTCGTGGTTAAATGTGTTTTACAAGTGCGAGATTTATTTCTTGTAAAAAAATAAAAATTATTTGTAAGTTACTACAATGATTAAGAATACGAATTAAAAAAAAATTAAACGGAAAAGTTAAGAACTTATAAGTTTGTCGTATGATTGCGGTGCTACAATCCAAGGAAGCCAAGTCTTTCCAAGAATTAGAGGATGCAAAGAACATTATTTCATCTTTTAGCTTTGGTGCCGAAAGTTTATCACACAGTTTATTTAAATAAATAAGGGGTTTAAATTAAAAAATAAAATAATTTTATTTATGTTCTACATCGTATTATAATCCACATTTGAAAACGTTTGAGAATAACGTTTGAAAGTAAGTTCAAAATAAAGGCATTTTTCAATTTAAAAAAAATATTCCCTTTTTGTTGAGAATGCTATGTTTTTCAAATGATATTCGTTTGACAAACGTTTGATATCAAATCATTTTCAATTTGAAATTAAACATCCGTGTTTGCTGGGAAATGAAAATCCATGTTGTGGTTTTTTGTTGTGTATTAACACCACCGTTTACTTGAATCCGATTTGTCAACGTGCTTTTAAAGTTGCTCAACTTTTGTTCTATGCGTTTAAGGAAACGTACGAAATGGGACAATGCTCTAAAGAAAACCTGAATATCAACATAGTTGTCATTTGAAAAAAGTGACGTTAAAAGTACAAAGGATTCTATGTGACGCGTCCATTATTGTAATCTAACGTTCGCCGTTACAGAAAGAAGGAGGTGGTGATCTGTTCTCTAGTGACGTAACACGCTCATCTAAATGCCACATACAAAACATTGCCAAAGAGGTCTTAATAACTTTAAAAAATTACTCTGAGTCAGCTGGAGACCCAACAATGCCTTCAAATGCAAAAAGCTTGCCAAACGTTTAAACCAGATAGTACAATAAAATATGTAAGGAAAATATAGGTTACATTAGCAAACTTTCAAGAAGGCACTGCTCAAAGCCACTTGGCCATTAACGAGTCAAACTTCAATAAAACAGCGGTGGTAGCACTGATAAGTCATAATGATCTTTCAGCGATTATCCAGTTAAAAATGCCAGACAAGCTGAAAGTATTGACTGCATGTTCATTTGAAGAAACTGCACTGCCAAGAGCAAGCTGCACCCTCAGGTCAAAAGTCTAGTTAACGAAATAAAAGCGATCTTAGATTTTCATATACAAAATCGAATTCTTGAGTAAAATATAACATTTCGATATTGATTACAGATTTTCACAACATCTACAGTCCCAGTTATTGCAAAGACAAACGGTAGGTGTTTCTCAACACGCATACACGCACCCCGGGGGACCTAGAAAACATGCAGATAAAATCCGTAGTGCCCTTTCTTAAGGAAGGATCACCTTAAGAACATTGCAAATTTATTTCGAATTTAAAGAAACCTTCAACAATTGGCATTTTGTTTTAAAGTTCCACGATTGTACGATTATGCAGGAATAAAGATTTTCTTTCAACCACTTCACCCCAACTCTTGCCACTGCTGTTTATTGCGGTTTCAATTTGTGGTCTCCATGTAAGAGCTGGGCGTCCTCTTCTTCAAGTCCCTTGCGGGTTCCAGTGTATGACCATTCTAGTTGTGTCGGCTGAAAAAGTGCCATTTGCTTCTTCTGATTTTATTCGACAGGGTTTGTTGGCCTATTATTCGCCACAGCGTATGGTTAGACATGGTCTTACAGCCAGAATACACGTGTGATCTTGAGAAGACAGCGAGTTACAAATACTTGCATGCCACGAGTCGCAGCTTTCTAGATTTCGCAGCCGTTCAAAAGGATAAATAGATTTAGATAAGGCTTAGATTTAGATAAGCCTTAACGGCTACACCGAAAAAGTTCCCGCCAATTTTTTTTATTTTTTTTTTGTTTTTCAATTAAATCATTAATCAAAAATAGCATTAGTTTTAATAACAAATTAAATCAAGCGAATTAAACGTTTACTTATGTTAACAACAATACTGCAGGAAATGTTTTTAATATCAAAAATTATTAAATTAATACCATTAATATGTTTACTAGTGCAAATTAAATTAATTTTATAATTAGTATCAAAAATTTTCTAAATGAAATCGATTTTTATTTTTTCCGTGTACCCATTAACGCAGCACATAAGAAGAATGGTATAAAAGCGACATTTTTTCAAAAACAAATTTAATGAAATGTTAACTTCAGGGTCCCAAACTAATAGAAAAAAAATCATATTATCATTTTGAAGTCTCTTGGTGAAGTATTCTTGACACACATTGGCTGGCATTAAGTCTATTTCAAAGCATTTGTTTGAGCAGATAATCATTAACAACCGCTGCAAGCGGTAGACTTTTTCCACTCGAATATAGGCACCCGGCTACGAAGTAGCTTTAACGCGAATTTATCATTCGGCGTGTACCAAAACTTTCGTTTTGTACCATTCAGAAAAAAACTTGCAATAAAATTTAAGATAAAAATGTTTAATAGATGCTTCAGATCTGACAAATTTAATTTTAGCAAATAAATCATAGAGTTTGAAATACATCTCACGCATATTGGTAAAACCACAAAAGAAAGAAATTTCCAAAAAATTATTACGTTAAACATATGGAAATTTAATACAATCTCTCTTGCACACGATAAATCTACGCATGTTAAAAAATTAATGAGGGGACATTATTGAAAATCCTTTAAATCTGTTTATTTAGTTAAATATAAAAATAAAAGAATTTTCTGCATTGTTAAAACGCTCGATTAATGCCATTCAATAAATATTTACTTTTAATGGCTTTTCCGCATTTTCCTCCAGCCAAGGTACACTAAATGCACATACATATTTACAATATTTTATCCTTTTAATGTATTTTCCCTAGTAATTTAAGATATTTATGATATTTACATAACAAAAAAAAAAAAACCAAAACAATATAAAAATAAAATAACAAAGGATCATATTTGTTAATGGTTTTAGCATTAACTTTTCACACAACACAATCAACGGGAGAGGTAGAGAAAAGAAAAGAAAAAACTAACAACTTAACACTAAAACCCTAAGGAAGAAGGATTTTAGAGGATGTGAAAAAAGAGCATGCGCAACATTAAAACCCACATTTGTTTGTCGACAAAAGCAAAGAGTAAATATTCTATTGTTCCTACACATGCATATGAATGCGTTCAGACTGATATGCTCATATGTACATGACAATATTTGCACAAGCGTTCTCTGTGCTTTTGTTCTTTGCTCTTGGTGTTTGGGTAAGTGAGTGTGCGCAAGTTTGTGTATTTAGGATGTTGTATAAACAAAATCGAAGCAAAACAATCTAAACAAAAGATTTAAGACCAACTAAATATTTAAAGATTTTGTGGTTGCAAACAATACGCGCAAATGTATTTACAAAGGTACGAGAGGGACAAATGACGAATGAATGAACAACGTCTGTATCTAGATATGTGGTTGGTGTGTAAAGAGCAGCCATTGTGTAATCGGGGTTTTGCGGTTTTCAAAAGGTCGTTTATTTTCCAACATTACTTAATGATGCGTACATCTGGTGATAATTTTCCTATCTGTATATAATTCGCTGCTAAAACATGGCAGTATTTGTATTTCACTGTTTACAACAAAATGAAAATTACATTTTAAAACGTATCCAAATTTGTATGCGTTTACTTCTTGTCTAGACTGATCAAGCGTATTTACCAAAGTCTTCGCATCGGCACCCTCGAGGGATAAAGTAGAAAAAACGGATTTTACTAGGTCGTGCGTAAAAGTATATGGAATATAAAGATTTTAAGGCGCTTTATTCAAATCTATTTTCAGTTTTTTTTCTATCATGTCTAGTTTTTGTTTATGGGCTATTATTTCACCCGAATTAAGGCGGTTATGCTTACACATAAAGGGAAATCACGATGGGTAGTGCAAACGATGAAAATGCTTGCAAAAATATACACATTTGCACAACACATCAACAATTTGCAATTCGATCTATTTTACTTCGTTTGCACTATAAAAAGTTAGTAGTGCAGATTTGCTCAGTTGCAAATAAATGGAAACAAAAACATTTGACATATTAAGCGCCATATTGTTTTTTAAGGAAACTTATAAATTGAACATTTAAATAATTTAAAAAGAAAAAAATGTATTTTAATAGGCTTGTGTATTTTTTATTGTGATTTTTTTACAGTGCTGCCAGAAGTTTTTTGTGTTGCCAGAATAAATTGTTATAAAAATAGCGCATTTACAAAGGAAATAAAAGTTGTATGTCCGCGATCGATCACAATATGCACTGCAAATTTGCACAATGACCATCGTGATTACCCTTTTAATAGTAATAAAAATCAATTATAATGAATAATTAATAAAATTAACATTTTTCCACCGATTTCCATGACAAATGACTTATTTAATTCGTACTTAATTTGCGTGAAAAAAATTGATTGCCACTTATTTCTGAATTACTCCGAAACAGTTGAAAATATCAAAAAAGAAAACTAAAAGGACTTCCTGCTCTGCAAGGGATTGACTAGATAAGATGATAATTTAAATTATACAAATTTCCATACAAAAGTGTAATAAAAGCACATTGACACACATAAAACGATATTAAAGTGCTTTATATGTGACCTGTGCTAAATTCCAGACCGATCACCACAAGTCTTTTGGTCTGTCGTAATCAAATTGGACCAAATTTTAACAAACATCATTATTTTTCATAGCTTTAGACGTGCATAAGTGTTTCCTATGACTTTATGGAACCAAGAGTAAAATATACACAGATCATCAAAAAATTACTTAGTGTTATTTCTAGCAAAAAAAAAAAAAAAAACGAACTGCCTGTTTACTTATTTCCGAACGAATTATAAAATATTCTTCGTTCGAATTCGATGAACAGACCATAAATTTATAATTTTTTATTTAAAATTTAATTTTTTTCTAATTCTACGCTTGTCTGCAGGAAAGAAACCAGAGTCTCTGGCGGGAATCGAACCCGAAGCCCCGGGGCTGATAGACTAGCTCACTAACAACTAGCTTACCAATACAATTCAATAAAAATTGTAATTATATATTAGAAATAATTTGATAACAAGTTTGCTCAATTTAATTGAACATATTAATAACGGAGCTACTTGCACTAAATCCGAAAACATTTACTGTTGCCGTTTCCCAAATATACAAAAGTCCAGACCAGAGGCCTAATTCTGGCAGTCGTAATCGAGTACTTTTTTTCAACGCCATTTAAAATTCATTTTACAAATTTCTCTATTTATAATGAGTTTGTTTCAAAATATTGTACGAAAGATAAATCTAATACTGCTAAGTGTAACAGGTGCCCAAAAATGTATTAACGTAAATATTCTTCAACAACTTCACTAATTTACCACTTACGCATCAGTGTTGCCAAGTTAGGGATTTTCACCCCAAATTCCTAAACAAAAATATTTGTTTATTTAAAATACAGAATAACAAATTCGTTAAAGTAACCGATATTTCTCGTTACTTAACGATATCGGTAGTTAAATTCAAAACGTTACAGAATTGAGGTACAGGGGCCTAATTCTGGCAGTAGTAATCGAGTACTTTTTTTCAACGCCATTTAAAATTCATTTTACAAATTTCTCTATTTATAATGAGTTTGTTTCAAAATATTGTACGAAAGATAAATCTAATACTGCTAAGTGTAACAGGTGTCCAAAAATGTATTAACGTAAATATTCTTCAACAACTTCACTAATTTACCACTTACGCATCAGTGTTGCCAAGTTAGGGATTTTCACCCCAAATTTGGGGTTTTCCTTTGCGTTTAGGGTCAGTTTTAGGGACGAAAAAGTAGTTAGGGGGAAATTTTGTGTGTATAAATAGCATTTGAGGGTATTTTAGGTTTAATATTATTAAATATTTCCAAAATTACAAAAAAGAATGGAAAAAAACAAATTAATTTAAAGGTGATTATTGAATATAAGTTTTTCTTACAAGTAAATGTTTAAATATTAGTAGGATAGCATCTGCGTTACTGGCACTACCATTTTCTAACTCAACTATCGAGCGAGCATTCTCAATGTTTAGTATTATAAAAATAAAATAAGAAACAAACTGGCAACTTCAACAGTTGAATGTAATATCTAGAGTTAAGGCCTAACCATTATATGCATAGCCTTGCTTAACCTACTCTCATAAATTAACAAAAAGTATCTCAAATGTGTTTAGAAACATTTGATTCCGTATGGAATGAGCGATTAGATTCGCACCTTGCTTAAGCAAATGGCAGTTTCATTAAAATTAGCAAAAAGTTTCATTAAGTTCAAAATGGTGTTCCTAATATAAATAAATGTTTTCGCACATTTCCTTAAGCCCACTTAAGCACATTATGGTTGGGCCTTTAGATATTCTTAAATCAATTAATTCCAAATTTTTATGAGGGAAGAAAATACACAAGGCGTTTTTAATGAGTTATAATAACATATTCTGTTTTTTTAAAAGCTTTTTTTATGTAAGTATATATTAAAATATAAAATATAAATATAAAATATATGCATACATATGTAAAAAATTAAATGAAATAAAATGGTATGTATGTTTAAAAAAATATTTAAAAATTTATTTTTTTTATTTTGGGGTTTTTTTTTCTCAGTACAAATTTAGGGGGTATTTTTTTGATTTCGGGTACTGTCTTTAAATTCACTTGGCAACACTGTTACGCATTGACTATAAAATATTACTTAAAGAGGATTCGTAAGCAATTCTTCAGAGAATTTATATTCTCTTTTTTGAACACCTTACCACATTCTTTTTTGTTTAACTATCCTTAAAAAGTGCAACTTTAATAATGTCTGCCTTCCAATACTGCCAACTCTAGTTTATAAAGCACCAACATTTCATCAAAATTCTTAAAATAACGACATATACGAACATGTGTTAAGAGCAGTGAATTAGATTACGAAAAATTACATAAATTGTTTTGTTATAATATAAAAATATACAAATATGCACACACAAATGCTCATTAAATTTTTTTATGTTCTATCGGCTAACAGCCGGCTTCGAGCCGCCGCCGAGTATTTTCTGCGTAAAACGCCTCCGCAGATAAAATCCCACGGGGCGTGGGTCTGACTTCCATCGATTATCAAGAGGAAACTATTTTGAACAAATTCAATGTTATAGTACAAATTTTTTCTAAAATTACCGAAAAAATTTCGTCATTTATAAAATATCTGGATATAGAATTATTCGATTAATCGATTAATTTTAAAATTTTATTCGTTTAATCGAACAAGTTAAAAATGCCAAATATCGATTAATCGTTTAATCGAACAAAAATAAAACCCGATTTATTGAACACCCTAATCCGTACTCAAAACAATCCAAAGCGGTATTAATAATACGGTGAGTACAGAAATATTGAATCAAGTACGGATTTTCAATTGCGAAATACTCAAGTTATCCATATTCAATCCTGATTTCGTACTTGAAATAATCCGAAAATGGGATTGATTTAAATAAAACTAAGATTTAATAAATATCAAAATGCGCTTGATTCAAGAATTATTCAAGTTGATTTTATACCTAATTTGGGCTTAAAATAAACCAAAATAGAAATTAGAAAGAAATAAATATTCTTTACTTAACCGCATTACACCTTACAGTACGATAAAACACCAACATCATGCCCGATATGGTTTTTATTTTAGAAATCGTGTGTACATATTTAACCAAAAATATAAAATAAATGAGAAGCAACAGTTCAAATTAACTTTTAAACCCTTCGTGGTAAACATGAGTCTGGCCAGACCTTTTTCAATGTGTATAGAAAATCAAACCATGCCTAAGCCGGAGGGTTAAAAACAACGAAAAGTTTAATATTTTTTTACTTGATTTAAGAATTTTATACTTCTTTCAAGAAATTCCGGGATTGATTTTTGAAAGTTATTCAATTTAGGATTGTTTTGAGCACGTTTTAGTGTTATTCGTACTTGAGTTTTTAAGTACGACTCGTATTTAAATTAATCATAAAAAACTTGATTTATCCCGAATGTTTTTTTGCTGTGCAGTGAGCGGTGTTTAGAACAACATTGTAATGCTAGATGCTACCGCTGATATACAGGATAATTGGTCATGAAAAAGGTGTAAGCTTATTTTGTAAAATTGTTTAAAGATACAACGTAGAATTGTAAAAGAAAATATTATTGGAAAATAAGTAGATTAGTCTGGCGATTCTAAATTATTATTAACAAATGTCAGCTTTAAGAGTAGCAGAAAAAGCTATTCAGTTTAAAATATTTCGCAAAAGCAATGAAGTGAGATTTGCACTGTATTTTGTATTTATTTTGCATTTGGACTTTTGCAAGACCATTTGCATTAAACACTGAACTTCGCTTATACATATTTTTACTTTGCAATACCGGTTAACAGAAAAAAAAATATTTGAATTTTCACATGCAATAACTGCTATCAACCGTAGCGCCGCGAATAGCGAAAAATGTTATATTATTTTTATGCTGTGGATTTTAGTTATAATATTTAACAAAAATTGTAAAAGATGATTTGAGTCGTATTTGAAGAAGTGTTTTGCCTCTCCCAAACAATTGTCTTTTTTGTTCATAGCAGGATTTGAACATAGGCGGTCGATATAAATGGGGGATTCACAAGGTGTGCTATTATGTTATAATGTCACCAAATAATATTTTACAATTTTTTTAAAAATACTGTTGTGTTTTAAACAAAATGAAAATTGTAATGCTGTGTTCATTGATTCGTCATAATTATACAGTAAAATTCTTAATTGTAAGCGGTTGCCTACAGCAGTCGTTTATATTTCTTGTAATTATTTTAAGAGATATGGCTTTACAACTTTACTACTACCTTGTGAATCCCCCAAGTGTATAGATGTGTAATTAAAGGCAGATTCACTTATTTGTTGCAAACAAATTGTTCTGTTTTTATTAAAACTTTTATCTCTCTCTCACACAAAGATAGAGCCGTCAAACTTTATATTTAAAAAAAAAATTTGGCTTTGGAATAAACGGGTGAATACGTCTTGCGGGGACTATTCAATAATTAATTTACATTACTGATTTGTTAAACTTTTTATCCCTAGTGATAAATACTTCAATTACTTTTACAGAAAAACTTATAAAAACTATTCGATCTCTAACAAAAATACCACCCTAGCAAGAAGTTCGTCTTCCATTTGTAAAAACTTTAATTAAAAAATTTTGCTTATCAAAGCCCGCATTTCATCATGAAATGTTCATATAAAGTCAATCTACACAAAATTAGTGTTTTTTCGTCTTTTTCTTCTTCCAACACCAATTGTAATTTATGACTAAAAACATTTCAAACACAAATATGTATCTGCCTATAACAGACAACAATAAAAAAACGAAAAAAAAAATTATGAAAACGCGTGCCATCACGAATTTTATAGACATCTCTTTAAAAAAAAAAAAAGTTTCAAATAAAATTTTAATAAAAATTAAGAAAATAAAGTACAATAAACTTTACACCATCCTTTTTTTTAATTCACTCATTCGTTTATTCATTTATTGTTCGTATCTTTAAATATTCAATTATACAATTAAGTTAAACAGCTTTGGCAACCATTTTTATTAAATTGTATTTTTTTCGATAATTTTATTGTTGTTGCATTTGATTGCCTTTTTTAATCAATTTTCAATATGGTTGCACAAATAAAGGGTCTGTTAACGCACGTCATTAAATTTTTAATTCTGGTTCTGGCTACCCTACACCAAAAAAATTGTGTATCGGTTATGGTTTTGAGTTGAGGATTGCGTTCAGAGTTCAGATCTCTGCAGAATACTTATTCATTTTTATTATTATGGCATGTTACTGTACAATATGTAATTCAGCTTAGCTTAATTCACAAACATTTTGTGCTGTATAATTTTTACTGATCTCTATCTCTGGTTATAGTTAAACGATTTGGAGGTTTTGGTCACAATAGATCTGAGCCACGAAGTTCTGGTTCGCTCTTTTTCTTTTTTACCTTGTAAGTTTCATTCTAGAGCTGCATGTGCAGCATCATTTCTTAATGTATGTCCTAGCCATTTTATTTTCTTCGCCGTATTTTGTTTTCGATTTTTTTCTTGGTTGGCTATTTGCTATAAGCGCACATTGGATAAAGCACATTTTTCACCAGATTTTTAATATATTATATTGTGCAAGCACCGCTTTACGAATCGCTTTTGGGTGTTCGTTTTCGCCACGTTCCATGTTTCGCTTCCATTTGGTAGCACCGATTTTAAGCAATTTTGTGGATTTTTTTTAAATTTTTAGATCTCCAGATACGACATAGACGAGTAAAAGCGCCTTTAGCTTTTCGTTATTGTTACTCGATATCGACCTGCGGTACGTTGATGCCGCCCATAAATTTGCACACTTCTACGATATTATTGTAGGTAACTTGAAGAACGCTATTGTTGCTAATCTTTATTCACATGCTTTTTTTTTCTGTTTACACTCAGTGTTTAAACCAGTGTTCGAAAATTAACAGTACATTATTTACGGTTCGGCTCACACAACCAAGAACGATATCTTTTTTAAGCGATTGTGTAGACGAACACAACCCTTAATACCGTTTGTAACTATTTTCAAGAAAGAACCGAACATTATATATATTGTTCTGTTCTTCGTTAAAAACACAACAATTGCAGTGATACTGTAGACAAACATTATATATTAAAGTTCTATAATGTTTATTTTTTACATTGACAAAGAAATGAACAAACAACAATTTTTAACAACGACCGCACCTCGAACACCTTTTATTGTGTATGTGTTTGGTTTGTGTAAAATTATTTTGCTGGCTTTTTGCTCTTTTTTTCGAATGTGTTTTTTGTTTTTGTAGAAAATGTTTGGTTTTTTTTTACCAGCCAGGACGAACATTAATGAGCCGAACCGAATTTAATGAAGTTTGTGGATTTAAAAAAACCGAACAAAATTAAATGTTCTCATCTTTTGTTGAGTTTGATAAAAAAAACAGTACTATTTTTGTGTTCGAAAGACGACTAACAGAAAAATTTTATTTTTTAATGATTTTCTACACAAACACTATTAGCTTTCGTGTTTTCCCCAAACCTACCGAACCGAACACTAAGGAGCGATATTTAGTGTTGATTATCGAACACTGGTTTAAACAGAACTACGTCGAGACCACATTTTACATCCAATTTGACATAATGATTTATCGTAGAAAGCCGCCGTAAAATAAAATCTATTTTATTTTGAGAACGTTTTTTTCTATGCTCTCACAAATATACACTTATGCTCTTAACAATGCTACCATACTTAAACATTTTTTAAACAAAGATATATAAGAACAAAAGAAAGAAATGAGAGAGAATTTAAAGGAACTGCCGATGATTTAATTATGGGCTTTAGAAGTTTTGCCTGAGGTTGATAACTGAATTCTGTTTTAACACTCAGTCCTATTTTCATTGCCTTTGTCTCAAGCCGTAAGATATACGGTTCCATGTTCTGTAATCGGTTGGAGAATATCACAACATCGTCAGCATGCGCCAGTTCGCACAATTTGCCATTCAGAAATTTCCATAATAAAACAGTTATAAAAAGAAGGGGGAAAGAGCACACTAAGTAAGGGAAATTTATCGCTTATCTGCCCCTCGTAAACCTTTATGGAAATGCCGCCTTCATTGCGCTTAATTTTTCTAAGAATTTCTTGATCTTTAATGCTCTCCACATACATTCTCCTTTAAGAGCATAATAATGCTTGTACAAAGCGAAATTCAAAATAGTTTTAAATTTTTACCGATTAAGGTTTGAAATTTGATCATTTTGGAAAAACTTATTCTTATTATTTCTTTACATATCCCAATTAATATAAATTTCAAATAACTGAGCTGTCATAACATCTTGTATATCTCTTAAGAGTCCACCAAAACCCACATAAATTTCTCCATTTTATTTATAGAAACTTTGTTAAGTTCTATTAATTTTTTTTTGTTATGATAAGCTTGTTAAATACAACTGATATTTTGTTTTTCATTTTTTATGGTTTCTTTTCGTCTCATATGACTTAGATACAGATGTTTTTTAGTCTGCATGTTTCTAGTTTCATTATTTATCTGTGCACAAGTGAAAGGCGTTTCAGTGCTGACTGTGCGTACCAGCACATCTGACTTGGTTTGTATCTTTTATGTTTTTTTTTCGAAAATAATGTTTTAATTTATTGATTGATACGGAGAAGGAGAGATAAAGAAAGTGTGCTCGTGTTGGCTCGTGTTATAATCTATTGAATATAAATTTAAAGTTTACTGGTACATCACTTAAATAGTAATTATGTTATTTACTACTATGTTTGAAATACTCTTCATTATTGTAAGAAAACTTAAAGTAGAGTGAAAGTAGAAAAACAAATGTTTTTAACCCTTATGTGAATGGAATAAGTATTGGAAACTAATATTTTTTGTCGAAATGTGTGTCCGTAATCAAGGAAAATAAATCGGAGACTTAATAAGACCTTAATTTTCAGTAAGATTTAAATTTTTTTATACGCACTGGGATATGCAACGTATTAATGCTAAGATATGCAAGTTTGAAATTTTCCTTTATACATATCAAAGTTAGCAAATGTGAAACAAAAACCTTGAAAATATTACTCTGGTAACTTCCCTTATTGCAAAGATGCAACTGTTTTTATGTGTATTGTTTTAGTCTATCTAAGATTTTGACCGAGTAAAAGTAACATTTAAGGTACCCGGTTACCTTGCCATACCGTTGTAAGATGAAAACTGCTTCAAAATAATTTTTAAGCTAAAAAATAATTATAATTTAAAATTTTGATATTCTTTAATTAGGCTTAAGTTCATCAAAATTAATTTTCATTAAATTATTTTCACTGAGGAAGGAATTTTTTACAACTTGGAATTTTTATTAAAATTTATTGATAATTTTTGTTGGCTGAGCTGGGATTTGAATCCGGGTTGATTTTTACATGTTTCAAGAATCACCACATTCTATCTTCAAAAAATCTTTGAGTTCTAACCACTGCACCACTGCGGCGCCCGCCAGCCAACAGTCAAATATCAATCTTTTAACCAGTAGTACTGGTGGTTCGAAATTTGCTGTTATTATCATTTAAATTTCAAATTACATGTCGCATCCTTTCCTCCGTTTTTTTCGTATTCTTTCTGTCAAGACTTTGTCTTGAAAACCTGAATACATTCGTTTATTATGTTTTTTTGTCCACTTTCGACGACATTTAGTATTTGTACAAATTAAAGTACAAATGTAAACATTAGAGCGAGCTTGTGCCATAGCTTTTTTTAAGAACAATTTTGATTTTAGTTGAACTGTTAATTTTTAATTTCTTGATATTCTTTAATTAGGCTTGAGTTCATCAAATTTAATTTTCATTAAATTATTTTCACTGAGGAATGAATTTTTTACAACTTGGAATTTTTATTAAAATTTATTGATAATTTTTGTTGGCTGAGCTGGGATTTGAACCCGGGTTGATTTTTACAAGAATCACCAAATTCTATCTTCAGAAAATCTTTGAGTTCTAACCACTGCGGTGCCCACCAGCCATTTTTTTTTATAGTTAGGAGTTCTTAAAAAGATTTAAATATGTCGACAATCTTTCATTTAAAAAAAAGTTAAGTTGAAAATGCCTAAGGTAAATGAATACGTTGATGATTCTAAAAAGACCAAAACGCACTTTTTCACACCGAACCAGAACATTTTATATTGAATAGAAATAATTTTATCTCTTGGGATATCATATCTGGGGTCTGCGGGAAACCCAATTACACAGACGCTCAAATGGATTTAAGCTTCTCTTTTAATTTATTTATTTATTTAATTAAATCAATCGATATAAATCCTTACAGACTTCTATATGTTACAAAAAGGCATTGTTAGCAGAACAATTTGGATTGGTGATAATAATGGTCAATTTCACCAATTTATTTTATTATCAATTAACGTTTAAAATTCATTTGTCATGTCAAATAAAATTATATGAAATACTTTTTTTAAATATGAATTGATGTTTAGATAGAATTGGTGAAATTGACCATAAGTATTTAAAAACACGATAATATAGCGTTTAACTACATTTACATTAATAGAAAAATCGATTAAGCTATGCAATTCACTGAAATTTGTGCATATTCTCCTCAAAGGATCAGCATCAGTATGATATGTTTCGACAACAGGAAGGTGTAGAGGTATAAGGTGTCGTGGAATATTAAAGTTTTTGTTACGAAGAAGAAAGTCGGAGAGGACACCACCGTTACACAAAATAATAAGAAATGACACATTTTGCATAGTTCTTCGGCTTTTTAAAGTAGGTAGTTCTATTAATGATAACCTCGCTGTATTCGAAGATAGACTCCCAGCATAACGACCAAATAAGCTGCTTAGGCAAAATAAGAGAAACTGCTCCGAGATTCCGAGACAATAGAAACATACTCCAAAATGTATCCTACTACACCCAGAGAAAACATGTTTAAATATGGTCACCTCCAACAAAACTATTTTTAAAACAAATTTTAGACATATTATGTTTAATTTAACCATAATATTGTCACTGACAATCATATTATGGTGGTCTCTGAACATTTTATGGTTTAAAATAACAAAAACATGTGTAACACTTATAAAAGCATGGTAGGTTTTCTTCGAAAAGAGGAAAATACTATTGTTAATATTAAAACAAATTATTGTCATATTTAACCATAACATGTTTAGAGGCAACCATAATATGGTTCTGGCTTCTTTTTGCGGAGGATGGTTGTCGGTGACAGTAATATGGTTAAATTAAACATTATATGTTTAAAATTTTCTTTAAAAATAGTCTTGTTGCAGGTGACCACATTTAAACATGTTTTTTCTCTGCGTGTAGGGTTGTGAAAAATTGTTTCGTTGTATTGGGATCTGTAAGCTCTTAAGACCATCGTTTAATATAAGCAAGAACACCACGAGCTTTATTTATGGTCTTTGTAATATGCTTGCGGAAATCTAATATACGATCGAGTAGAATACCAACATCCAGAAATTCTCCAGCTAACCCTGGTTGAGACCCGTCTAGGGAACAGTGTAGCATTAAAGTGCCATTTCTAGAAAATTGCATGTGCTTGCATTTTGTTTTCATAAGGGTCCAGAATATATATATATACTTTATAGGGTCTAGGATCAATATGGTGGAAGTTATAAACGGAATGACAAACTTATGTAAAACATTTTACCGACAGTGAATGTTACCAAAAGGATGTAAGTAATACATATTGCTTTACTACTAACTTTAACATTTTAATGCACTATACTACATATTTTTCCTGCATTGCATTATTACTTAAATACCAGTAAAGTGTAAGCCAATATAAAGCACTCACCTCTTCTTCTTCTTATCTCTTTAAGCTCTAAGTGGAGCATAGGGCCTCAACGTAACTTCGCCCTTCAAGTCTATCTCGAGCTGTAATTTTTGGCCTGCTGAAATTGTATGCCTTTTATAAATCGTTCTATATTTCGTCTCTGTGTATGCATTGGCTTTCCTCGTTTCCTGCCAACTTGAGGGTTTCATACGAGAGCTTGTTCTCATATTTCTGTTGGTGATTTCAGCAGGATGTAACCAATTCCGTATTCTCTTTTCAATTTCGATTTTGTTCGCATTTCTCAAGAAGTCACTTTTTGATACAGAATTTCGCCACCAGATCTTCAAAATTGTGCATACGAACATTTTAAGTTTCTTTTCAAGTGCTTTCGTCATTAGCCAGGCTTCACATCCGTATAAAGGGACAGATTTTACGTTTGAATTGAAGAATAGGTGCCCCAGTAGACTAGCTGGTAGTAGTTGGACTAGCATATTGTAGTTGGATTTTACCAACGTTTGTGTTGCGTACCCTACACCACTAGTGGTGAATATGGGTATACTAAGTTTGTTATTCCATGTAAAGTATTTAAATATTCTGGATCCTCGAGCAATTCTAAGTTGTTTTAGCTATGCCCGCCCTTCTGTCTGTCTGTATGTCAGTCCGGCTGTTGAAAACAGGATCACTTTCGAAGGACTCAACAGAAAAGAACTGCTTGATGTCCAATTCTTACTAGTTCTCCTAGCGCCGGTAGCCGGTGCAGGAATAAAACCATTATGGGCCCATATGTGGAAAAAAATAAAAAGATATGTACAAAAACTAACATAAATTGGGAACAGAAGGCACCGATTCTAATTAAATTTTACACAAATTCGTTTTCTACGACTTGAGATCATACTAAAATATTGTAAAGATCAGTGCATAATTTACCATAGGCCCATAGGAAACCCATTCTCGGATAATACCTTAGTAAGGCTAAAAGCGCAACGAATAGTACTGGCTTAGTTAAATTAACTCTGTAACAATTTCAGAAGATTGGAGAGCCATAGTGACAAAAAACATTTCGACAACAGTATAGAAATTTCGTCTTATTTAGATTTTTTAATAGACTAGAGATCTGTCTACAGAATTTTTGATGAGAGATCGATTATTTGCGATAGGCCTAATAATATTTCTGAAACAAATCGTGATAGTTTATTCAAATTATTCATAGAATTTTAATACTGTGGGGTCTGGTTTCAAAAAGATTGGTTTAAAACTTATATATGAATTTATATCCTTTGTGATTTATCTGATGTCATAATCTTAATTTCAGCCAAGCTTTTCCCAGCCGTCACTACATCCTTCTCTATCTGCCTTCTTCATGTGGGTGCATAAGGTCCTTTTTTAAGGCTTCCTTAAGGGTGTCATTCAATTGCGTTTCGAGTAATGTCATTATGAGTTTTTCGAAGGGTGTGCCTAATCCAATTGCAGTTTCGCCTCCGTATTTCAAGATCGATTGCGGCTTGTGATGAGACTGCCCATAGTTAAAGATGTTTAAGATTCTTCGAAGACAGCACTGTATTCCACGGCCATCGCTTGTAGCTCGTCTCATACCTAAATCTAAGACGACATTAAAAACCATTGGTGACATTACGCACCCATGTCTTACACCTTTATAAACGGGATTGTGCCTACTTAAGCAGTTTTCATGCAATATTCGACAACTAGATTCCTCGTTTACGACTTTAATAAAGCGGCCCATGCAACTTGCAATATTATTGTGTATGATATTCGCCATATTAATTAAATTTTTCCCTATTTTATGCAATTAGTCGCACAATGGTTTCATTCAATAAAAAAGTGAACATAACCTCTAGGAATAACATAAAAAGCATTGTACAACGTTGCCAACACATTTCACGTTGTGCATTAAAAATCAATAGTCTTTTGTTCGCAGATCTCATACACATTGGCCATATAATTGTACAATACCTAAAATTTAACAATTTTATTGCAAGAGATATTTTAAAACTTAAGGATCCCTTGTAAAGATCCTAAAATAATCCAACATTTGGTGGAGGGTATTTAACATTTCGCATAGCCAAGTACAGTAATCTTACTTGTTGAAAATTTGTTAGTACCAATGTATCCATGGAAAAAATTACCAAAAAATGGAAACTTTTTAATGTTGTCAAATCTAAAAAAATTATGTTTTTAAACACGATTTTTAAGACACTATCAAATCGGTTGGAAGTTTGCTCCTTCTGTTTTATTTATGTTATTGTAGTTGATAGTATTTTTGTTGTTTCTGTTACTTTTGTTGTTGTGTTTATATGCGTTAGCGTGCAAATGCGTAGTTAAACATTGTGACAAAACGTTAAATTAACATGGCACGACATTTGTAACCCAAAAACAAAACAAATAAAAGTGAAATACCTACAAAATAAAATTTACAGTAGAAAATACAAAACATGGCGTGATTTTAACAGCCATTCTCTTTCATTTACAATCACACTCCGTTATGTTACTTAAAAGAGTAACAGCGAACCAACACCTTAAACACACAGAGTTACGGGACTACAACATGTAAAACTCGCAACAACAAAATAGATAACAATAATTTTTACTTCAACTGACTTTTACTAGAAGTAACTTGTACCAGGTAACATACAATACCGTAACAATTACAAAAACAACAACAACTACTCAAATTAATGAGTTACATGAACTTTTTTTCGTTTTATAAGCGCGTAAAGTGTTTTAGTACGCAAGGCAGCCAAAATTAAAAAGAAACGCCATTCATTCAAGTCACTTTCCTCACAAAAATTTAAGGTCCTCGTGCAAACTGTAATAAAAACAAACTTGTGCTAAACACACATCCATATACAGGTACCCACTCAATTTATACACATGTATAGTTAGAGTAGTGGTGAAGGCGTGACTGTATGCTAATTTTTTATTATTGACACTTTTTTCTGCGTTTCTGCTGATTTTCAGTGGTACGCAGTACGTTCGTACCACTTTATTAAATGCCAAGACAAAACATTTTTATTTTTATGTACAATGTTAATTTTGTTTGACATAATTTTCTCGTTTTGTTTAATTTAAGTTTTGAGCACAAATTTTGCATGTTTTCAAAACTTTTGAGATTTACACAAACGAAAAAAAATTGAGGACAAAATTTCGGTTTGGTGCGTTTTTGTCGTTGTCCCACTACTGGTGTTACCAGATAAATCTTAATTATTTTTGACATTCAATATACATATTGCCATTTAATCATTTGTTATGCTACACTTTTATATATTTAGCAATTTATGAAACTGTTGGTGTAATATGGGATATTATTGATATTAGCAGTACAAAAAAGTACTTGCTGATGAAAAATAGCGATCTAAATGTGCAAATTATTAAAGCGGCTACAACATATTATTATTATTTTTTTTATGCATTAAAAATGGAACGTTGGACAAAATTGAGAGCATTAGTATTAGGGAGATCGACTATTCGACTTTTTTTCAATAACCGGTTTTCGAATTAACCGGGTTTCTGTTAAAAGGTTTAAAAATAACCGGCCAACCAGTTTTAATTCGAATACATAAAAATACAAAACTCAAATAAGTTTTTGTAATAAAAAATTAATTTGAATAAAAACAAAACACTTCACAACAATTCTTTAAGAAAACTAGTGGTTACGTGTAGAACGTCGAAAATTTAACGGTTGTGAACATATCTTTAGAATTTTTACAAAACTTTAGTTTTAACAATATGGAATTTAATTAAAATGCTTATTGAAAATCATTCATTCTTGACTGACCTGAGATTCGAACCTAGGCGGCTGGTTACCCTGACATGTTTCAATCGCTACCAATCGATCTCCTCAGAGGGATTTTCCGTCTAACACTCGCAGCCATCGACAACTGCTGACGTCAGTCAGTCAAGAATGAATGATTATCAATAACAATTTTAATTAATTTTCATGTTATAAAAATTCCCTTCTTTATAAAAATTATTTTAATTAAATTTAATTTGGTGAACTTAAGCATGATTAAAATATTGAAAATTTGGATTGGCATGTCCATATTAATCAGAAGACTTAAATCATATTTTTGAAAAGTTGCAAGCAAAACCTCTTAGCCAGGATTATATATTTCAAATTATTTTGCTTCAGTATTATAGAAACGAAAAGTAATAAGAACATGTTTTTTGTATAAAATATCTGCCAATTCGTCGATCGCAATTAAAAACCTTCATTGACATTTTTGTTTTAAAATCTTGGTGTTTTAATAAATAAAACTGATGAATTTTCCCATATTGTTGGTTATATTTATTTATTTATGTCTAGCTTGTGGACTAGTTACAGGTGATAAAAAAGTCGCGGCGTTGAAGAACCTTTGCAACTTATCATTTTAGGGACCTTTAAGCACTTTTGTCTTTTAAATCAGTTCGAAATTTCACCAAAGATGACAACTTTATAAAAATATATGTAATATAAAATTTAATGTTATTCGAATGTGTATCTTAAGTCAAATTACAATTTTTAAAAACTTTTATACTTAAATAGTCTTATGCCCAATTTTCAGGATAGTATTTAAATCTATATTAAGTTAATTTTCATATAAACTTTAATCGTATTTTAATACAGATTGATTTTTTGAGTTTTATTTGAAAACTGTTATTTAATTAAGACAAAAGTGTGGTAGCACTACTAAATACAAAAAAATATCATAAAAAAGTTTATTTATTTGCAAGGTGGTCGCAAAAAACCAGCTAAATGTTATTGCTTTGCCTGTTGTTGTTGTATTATTTTGATATTGCAGCCACCTTGCTAAAATATTACAATGGAAACTTAAGTTGAAATAAAGTGCACCACATCGGTGAATTAAGTTTCATTTAAGTATTTAGTGAAAAAGAGAATTTTGTATTTAAAACGATTTTAAACATAAATGTGTTTTAATATCAATCCTGAAAATTGGACATTAATCCTTAAAATATAAAAGCTTTTAAAAATTGTAACTTGACTTAGAATACACATTCGAATAATATGAAAATGTGTATAATAATTTTTACTCATCATGAGAAATAAATTCCCAGATTCTATTTGTTAAACTATATTTAATATTTAGAATACTATCAAATTACTAATTACATTTTAGGCTGAACATTTTCTTTTTTTTTATTTTAAATTGTTTTTGGTTTTTGTTACAAGAACACTCGCTTATATTTACATTGCTCATAATATTTTTTGACTTGAGTTACATTTTGTTTTGACATTCTTCATACAAAGTTTAAGTTTGTCCAATATTTTAACCAATTCAATTAGAAAAATACTTAAATTACAGGTACATTTATAACAAAAGTAAGGAAAACGGATATAAATTGCACATTAATAAAGTAACCGGTTTATTTTACCAAAATAACCAGTTTATTCGATATTCGTAAAGTGGACATTTTACAATATCCAACTTGGGCAAAACTAAAATAGCCGGTTAAATCCGGTCTAATACTAACCGTTCGACCTTCCTAATTACTATAGAAAAATTCACTTCCAAAGCAAGCAGAAAGTAGAGCGTCATTAAAACTAATAAAGCGGCTAATTCCTTTTTAGTGAAAAGCATAAAAATTTACTAAAAAGAGAGAAAGTTTGGTGCCACATAAATAGAATATCAAAGACAATGTTGTTGTAATTATACAAAAATAGAACCTGTTTCATATATTAATTCATTTAAAGTGGATCCAATCATAATGAGCAGAGCGTTAAAAAGGGCAGATAGTCAGTGAAACATGAAATTCCATAATTGTTCATAAGCACATTAACTTTAAGGCCTTGCTCAATCTGAGTTCCACACGTTTTTGTTCAATGGCTGAAATCGGACGTATCAACGATTGTATTGGTTGGTTTCTAACCAAAGAAAGAGCTTGAAAGAACCATATAGCTCAGTACCTGTGTACTGTAACATTGGTAAGAACTTCTAGTATCGAAAAGATGTGAAACAAAATTTTCTATCGTTTCTCGAAAAGTGAGAAAAACGTGAGTCTGTAACTCATGTCGAAAACTGTCAAAGGAGATGACGTCGTTACGTTATAAATGTGATAACATTGCACTCGAAGCCGATGTGAAATTGCAGACTTTGGCAACGCCAGTCACCCATATCGTTGACGGCGACCAAAATTTACTAAAATGTAAACAACAACGACGGCGAAAATGCAACCGTCGGCTATAACAAATAATGTAAGGTGCGACTTAAATGTTTGTTGTTTGCTTTGAAAACATGCGTATAATTTTCAAAAGATTTTGTTGTTCGTGCTTAATTCCTAGTTTTTATTATTGATAAAAACACTTGAAATTTATTGTTGATGGGATTAGCTATTCCTATGCGCATTTCACTGGTTGCTTAGGCCAGATCATCAGGAAACTTCATCCATAAAGATTTTAGAAAAACTAAAGATATTAAACCAAATAAAACTGTTAAACGTATAAGAATTATAGCAACAGGTCTACTTGTAATAATATTAAAGTTTAAACAAAACAACATCAACAATAAACAGTGGGTTCATCTCATCTTACATTCCCCACTATTATCATATCAACAATAAATTTCAAGTGTTTTTATCAATAATAAAAACTGGGAATTAAGCACGAATAACAAAATCTTTTGAAAATTTAAATTTTGTATTCCCAAAAATTGAAATTACTTTTTGATAATAAATCATGCGTATAATTTTTAAAAATGTTAAAAGCAAAATAATTTCACTATGAAAAAATCAGCTTAGAAAAAATACTTACTTCTTCCGTGTGATTATTCATTGCATTTTTAATTAACTTCTTAGTGTTGAAATTTTTTCACACCCCGTTTTTATTCGTGAGTTTGATGGACGGTTCAAAGCGAGAACTTTCTCCCAAAAATGTGCGGACACTCTTTTTCCGCAAATTGGCGAGTAATTTCCTTTCGTGGCAGTGAGAAAAACAGTTTTTTGCTCCATTTTTTTTTTTTTTTTTTGTTTCATTTCTTTCATTTTAATCGAAAAGTTTCTCGACGCGAAAGTTACAAATCATGGGCACAGCTGTCAAAAAAACGCTAACTTTATTGTTGTATTAGTGAGAAATGATCTTCCATGGTTGTTGTAAATTCACGCGTATGGAATTTTTAGAGAATTTTTTTTTTGTTATCCCCCCGTTTCCACATGCAAATACAAGTTCGAAAAAGTCAATGCACTCACACTTTTTTATTAACATTCATTCACACAATTTTTGTACATTCAGCCAATCGGCTGTTTCCTCGGGTTTTCGTTGATATTACGTATACACTACTTGCATGCAATTACTTGCATGTGGAAACGTAGGGTATTCTAGAGTCAGTCCATCTATTGCCAATGACAAGAAACTAATATGACATGGCAATTTAAAATAATATTGCAACTATCATACACTATAAATATTAGAAAAAAGAGGCGAGAACTTATTTAAACTTTTAATATATTAAAAATACTACATGTATCCCAAAAAAATACGTATAAAAAGGTGTGCCCGTTCATTAATGTGTCTACAAGAGTAGATTCAATTCAGAGTAAAAAAAGTTAAATGCGGCTATGCCGTATCTTTAATACCCTCCTAAGACAAGAAGAATATTTCAGGAGAGGGCTTTATATGGTATCTTTATATTTTGGACCAATTTTTTTGAGCGTACTAAGGTATATTCTAAAAGTACCGTTTATATGAGTCGTATGGTAAATTATAATATTTGCTCACGAAGTTTTGTAAATAGATTTTTAAACTTAAAGTGATCGTAATTTCTTCGAAGAATTTTGCTTGAAAAATAAAGTTTTGTACTTACGAGTGTTGCAAGATTTTGAGAAGAATGCTTTAATAAAATATAATTGACTGGCAAAATTATGGATCAGGATGTACACAACAACTTTTTGAATTAACAGACAAATTTCCTTTTTTGGGTTACAATTAAGTTTTGAATTGAATTTGTTTAGTTTAAGCATTTTCTAGACCCCGTTTTTTTATATAAAAAAAAAAAAATTACAGACATTTTTTTTCTTAAGACGCGTGTCTAACTGCCATAAACAAAACATTAGTAATACTTACACCATCTTGGTGTAATACAATGTTATTTTGTCGCATGTCAAAAGCCTTTTTAGAAATAAAGGCAATTTTTAATTAGACTTAATTTTGTTTCATAATAGTCGAACAAACAACTAACTAAAATTTTTATTAAAACTTTTTAACAAGCACTATAAAATGTACATTGGCGGCTTAAAGTATTTTATTACTTTGTTGCAGGAAACATGTACAAATATGTTTAACTTTAAGGTTGATTCAAATAAAAATTGGATGTAAAAAGTTTGGATTTGCATAAAAAAAATTTAAATAAAATATAAAATTTTCTTTGTGACAGAACAAGTGATTAATGAAAGTTTATTATTAGTATGTATAAGGAAGTCTTTAAGAATAATTAATAGAATTTTATTTTATTAGACATTTAAACAATTTTTGATTTTCATTAGCGTAATTCAGTAGTGCGGGTTATATGGCAGCTTTATTTAATAGTCAATCCACTATGATAAATGTACTCTCCTTGTAGAGGTTAGATGAAGTTCTAGTGTCTGATCTACATAAACTTTTTTATGGGATCTAAGATCAGCTGGTAATACGAGTTGCCCAACGAAAGGCACGAAGGACAGAAATTCTACATAAAATAGTGTTAATTTTTTTTATTACTTTTTTAAGTAGCTAATGTTGCAGTACGAAAAAACGTTTAATTAAGTGCTCTTGTTCCTTTTGTTTACAAAGAAGATATAATTCTTAACCAACTACATATTGTTATATCAAAAACACATACAAGATATTTTTTTAAGTTTCCTTACGTTGACTGTGTAAACTATGAAAATGTAGAATGGAAACCCAATTTTTTCTTAATATTAGCTAAGGCTATATATGTGACCTTCTCCACTAAAAGGGACCTAGTGTGTCCAAAAAACGGGGTTGGACTTACGAGTGGATTCTGGTACCTAAAATGGTGTAGAATAAAATGAAATGCGTTTTTCTCAAAACTTCATTTTCACACACTAGGTCTCTTTTCTCGGAGAAGGTCACATATAATTTATTTATAAAAAAACAATAGTTGTATTATAAGCAGTTAAAAAAGAATTAAAATGTTGAATTTTCTTATAGAGTTCTTAAAAATATCAAACTCGAACGTCGTAATTAAATATCGATATACATGGGCATTTTTAATATCGGCGATATTTTGATATATCGATATTTTTTGCCCATTATTACTTCACACAACAAAATGCGGTATCTTCCCTGCAAATATTATTGGACCACCTGATCCAATTTCATGAAATGGACTACTCCATGCACTGGTCCGATGTAATGCAAGCATGGACCATGGCATTGTTAAAAAGTGTTTGTAGTGAGATGACATGACTTCGTTTTTTAACGACATGTTTTCGTTTTTAAACGAAGTTAAAACTAATCCTCTTGTGTACACAATGGAGTAGTTTTAAAACTACTCCTTTGTAGTCCAAAGATGGGTTATATGGTCCTGCCCTAGGACATCGTAATGTTAAATAGAGCATGTTTTTCCATACGTTTGGGTTACTCTTGTGGGCTACACCTTACACGCATGTTTGGACTGGTCCTATTATTTGCAGGGTTAGGCCACTCATCTTCTAACACACATTCTCAAACAGAATTTTAAAAAAATATAAAAAATCGGCCATGTTCTGGAAATCGAAATCACGTGAAACTGAAATCGAAGAAATTTTGAATTCTATCCTGTGTTTGATACTAATAAAAATATTTCCTTTTCTATATCTCATACTTTAAAGACCACATGTCTTTTCCAAAACTACTTTTAAAATCAGGAAATGCTACGTTCAGTTTTAAAAAAAACTGAACTTAAATCTCCTTCAATTTCAATTTCACGTTATTTTGATCTACAAACATTTTTTCGTTTAATACACATTTCTCTATCAAGCCTGCAAAATTGTCCGACGTGTTCCAGATGTCTAAGAGAAACGTCGACAAAAGAATTCTGAATTGTAACTATACGAATTCTGTCAGATCTCTGACCCAAAAATGTATAAAGTTATTAAAATGAACTTTGAAAGACATGTCGTGATAAATTCTGGGTCTTTTTCGACACTTATGACCCAGTAAAAAATTGTGCTTCAAACGAAGCAGGTTTGTTAGGGAGAAATGTAAAAGTTTCGCTTACCATTCCGCTTACTTAAGCCATGAATTTTATATGGCGAGTTTCCACTTTGAAGCAATACATTTTTGACGTAGCTTTAAATACTGAATGATTTTTTTACAGTTGTTTTTGATGTTCTCCCTTACAAACCAGCTTCGTAGTATAGGAATGCCGTGGCACTGGATTTATTATTTTTTTAATGAAACTTGTTAGGAGCTCCTTCAATTACTTTACTGCATCTCAGTATGTCTAATTGCGTAGCGCATACTTGTGCGCTTATATTTTTATTTTAAATGTTGGGGATAGATATCTGACAGAAATCTAATAAAAAAGCTGAAAGAATTAAAAATAAAACTAAAGATATTGTTTAACTTAATGACAAAAACAAAATTAGACTCGTTAGTGACATCTGTATGAATTTAGTCAGAAATCTTTAAGACATATGGGTTTAGAAATTCCGACCGATATATCCATAAGAAATCGTTCAGAAAGCGTCCAGACTGAACGAAGTCTCTAAGTATGATGTTAGATATTTGCAAGAAATATCTGATTCAGACAACGTCAGAGTGCTTTGGTGGCTGGGTGTTTAAGCTGCGACTAATCGCGATTGTTCAACAAAACTGTATTAACTCAAAATTTGAAAATTTTTTGTAGAAGCAAAACAATTTTTAATTTTACATTAAAAGCATTTGAAAATAAATTTTTTAAATCAATCGATTTACTACCAGAAAGTAAACAAATTAGCAGAGGTTCGATATGCATATTACGTGCCGATTGTTTTCAATAATGATAAATAAATATTTTAAGTTACTACAGTATTGTTGAATAAGTATGATATTTATGATATTTATTTATGTAGAAAAATTTTACACAAATAAAATAAATCAAAAATAATCATATCTCACTCATAGACCGATCTGGCTAAATTTTAAAAGCAAACATAGCTAGATTATGCCTAATATAAGCCAATAAAAACTTAGTCCCCATTATATCTGGGGTCTTTGGAGTATCCATTTCAACATGCACACAAACAGCTGTATAGACGCTCAGACGGACATTGTTAAAACAATTTAGCCCAAATCAATACTGTAGGAATTATAAGCGGAATCACAAACACCACCTGTGGTGAAGGGTTTAATTAGAAAATCTTAATATGAACTCAATGAACGAGAAACCAATAGACTCCGAATTACTTCCTACGCCGATTCTAGCACGTCCGACTGTCCTTCCGCTTTAAATTTAAGAAAATAATAATTAAATTTGTCATTTGATCATATGTAATTTAAATATAAAGCTTTTCAGTTAATATAAGTACGTTGCAAGCACAAATACTTCTACAACAATTTCACAATACGCGAAATGCATGCATATTTCATATTCATATTTCATATTTCACACTTTTTGGTCGTCATCGTCACCTTCACCAAAATTCTCGCAGATATGTTTGTAAAGGTTACTTTACACTATCAGACAAGTTTAACGTACTTTTTTTATTTTTTTTTTTTTTTTGAAAATTTTTAAATAAAAATAAGATCTGGGAAGAATTTTCTTCAAAATAAGTTAATATTGTGTGAGAATGTAAGGTATCCTTGAAAGGATATGTGTTTACAGCCGAGTTGAACTGAAAATTTAAAAAATAAAGCAAACAAAGATCAATGCATGACATTAAACGTTACTGTTCCTGACGAAACACGTTCTGGACGTCCAATTTCGCTCCAATTTTTGGAGTTGATTGCATTTCACGAATAAGACGAACTATGTTGGCATCCATCATTTAAATCGGTGCTGGTTTATCAACGTCAATCAGTGACTTTACATGGCCCCACAGCAAATAATTTAGAGTTGTCAAATAGCTGGACCTTGGTGGTCAAGTAAATGGTGGTTCCGGTCGCCGTATTGCACGTTTACTATGTAACGATTAAGTCATGTCCATCTGTCTGTTAAAAATACGCTCACTTCCGTACGACTCAGCAGAAAACAACAATTAAAGTATTAAATTGTCTCCATTTCTCCTAAAGAGTTTGGGCACAAAGTACCTATTAAGATGATCGGCCTATAATTTACCTTAGTCCCCATAGTACACTCACTCTCGAAAAACACTTAAGAACCTCTGAAACCGTAGCGAATCACTGTATTGTGGTGAAATGTTGTCCAATTTAGGTTTATAGGACAGAGAAAAATTAAAAATTGTCTCTAATCACGAATTTTATACCAAATTCATTCACCCTTTTATTGATTTTGCACCTATTGCGAAAATGATTACATTAATTACTAAAAATTGTAAAAATTTACAGCCAGTTCATCGATTTAGAACGTTAACGTTCGCATAGAAAATTTCATTTAAAACAAAAACAAAATTCTTAAGTTCGAAATCGTTGAACAGGCTGCTAATATTTGTTTCCATAAATAATATTTTTAATTTTAATTAAAAAAAATTATCAAAAAACTTTGCCGTTTCCAACAATATGTTGATTGATTTTGACAATTTTCAAATTTTCAAAAATAATTTCACAAGTTTAACTTATTTTATTTCAAACGAAATAATTTTTTGTTATGTGATGAATATTATTTTAATTCAAAATTTTTTTCAAAACAACTAAAATGTTAATTAAATCAAAAATTTTTTTTTTAATTTTCGTTCAACAAAAACAAAATAATTGATTGAATTAGACCCCTTTCAGACTCGGCTCGAAAGCGGTCTTATAACATTAATTAAGTTTAAATACTTGTTTAATAATGTTTTTAATTGACAAAAAACTACTAATAATTTTTTCTGTGGACTGATTTAATTAAATATATTTTAGCTTTTGACAATTCCCAACAACAATTCTAACTACAAATTTAAATTATAAATTATTAATTTCAGTTTATCAATAGTATGAAATGGGCATTAAGCACATTTAAATGAAACCTTGTTTATTAATTTTTTGAATCCTAAGGAAGACTTTGATGTTAAATTATTTTATTTTAAACGAAATTTTTTTTTGTTATTTAATAAATATTTTAATTAAAAAATTATTTCAAAACTAAACTAAAATGTTTATTAAATCAAAATTAAATTTTAAATTTTCCTTTAACAAAAAAGAAAATGGATTCAATCACAACATTAATTAAATCGAAATATGTACTTTTAAAACAATTTTTTTTATTGATATAAAACTACTGATATTTTTATTTGTGTAACGAACAATAATCCTGTGAATATAGATAAAAATGTTGGTTCATAAATAATCACAGAATCCATATAAAGCAAACTTCTGAAAAATGTTTATTCATAGTAGAGGACAGAAAAGATTCGTCATAACTAAATGTAGAATTCCTACTGGCTCTAATTCAACGTATCAATATGTATCAGTTAATTGGAATTTGTTGGGAAAAGACTGCAGCGTCTAGTGAAAATGTGTAAAGGAGTAATAAACGATTTCTTTCTAAATAATGTCCTGCATAAAAATGTAGTTCCTAGCGCAATTGTGTCAGTCTACACCATTTCTAATCTGTACACACATTTTTAATTAAAATATTGACAGGTGCTCACACATGTAAGAGATTTGCAGAGATTGATTCTCCGAGATTTAATAACAGCAGCTACTGTTTGCTTATATGAACGAGGACATTCAACAATATTTTATTATTTTTTTAATGTGAACGTGTGTAAATTTGTTTCACATTTCTTAATCGCATTTGCGCGTGCGTTTCCTAATGCAGTTAAGCCATTTATCCATGAGAAGCCATATTGTTATCCTTTTGCAAAAGTATAAAACAACACAAAAGTGCCTTAAACAAACGGGCTGTGAACAATTGTGTAGATCTAGAAAAAAAAAACTAAACAATATTTTGCTCTTTTTGTCAGCTTTAGTTTAAATTAGTTATTGAAAAAATAGCAACAACAAAAATCTTAAGCAGATTTATACCTTGTGTTGATGTTATTTTTAGTGAATTATGTCGTTAATAGGATTAAATTTTTTTGTTTTGTTATTATTGTTTCACTGCTGGCTGATATACGGGCAACAATAAAACAAACTCTTTACACAAAAAAAAAAATGAATATAATAAAAAGGATGTATATTAATTTTTTGCTATTTTCAAGGCAAATAAATGTGTGAAAATTTAATTTCCAAAAAAAACCGGAAAGCAAAAGAGTAAATGAAAAAAAAGACTCTTGACAATTGTTAAAAACTAAATGCCTAATCAGATTCATGTCTTTAATATACTTAATTGTTGTGAAAAGCATAAAACAACACATCTCATATCTAAATACACAATATCTAAGAGAAGGAGCAGAAAAAAAAAATAAAATAAACTGCCATTATCAAAAATAATATTGTTAAAACAGACTGTCATAGACGCAAGCACACACTCTAACACATTTAAGGGCATAGACAAATGTCATTAGGAGTAGTTAGACAGCGTACCAGAACCATCATCATCACCATCATCGTTGCCATCGCCAGTTGGAAACATTGTCCTTATTATTAACAACCTTATCCGACAACATGCTTGTTAGCTTGTTTGTACCACCAGCATTAGTTTTATGTTGTACATACAAAACACAACAATAACAACAGCAACAACATCATGCGTACCATATACGATTAAATATTTTAAATAAATGTGCATATGCCTGTATGTACGTATGTATGTATATAGATCACAGACAGACAGGCATACAGCACAAATGTTTTGCGAAGAGCGAAAAACTCAAATTATACAGGATACGGATGTGCGCGACATTGTCAACACAAAGTTTCACATACAAACACACACACACACACACGCATATGCTGTGCTATTGTTTTTATTGTGTTGAACGGCATTCGTATTATTAGTGTTCTAAATAGATAAAACTGGTTACAATTTACAATATTATGTAGAATAGAATATACGAGGATCAGCAAATAGATTAAGGCTTTGTTAGTATTCAAAATTATGCAATCATCTTATTAATTTTGAAAGCTTAAAAATCCAGTATTGGGAACAAGAGTGGATCACGCACTGGTAAATTTTAATGTTCGTAAAAGCATCACATGTAAGAAACTTGGCATCACTCTCATGTCTCAAAAGCTTTTTTATGCAGTGATTTCGCAGCTGCTCTGCATCAAATTTTAGCAATTATTGCATTTGTTAATTTTTTGATTTTTTTGAATTTTTTAATAAAAGAAATTGTCTTATTTTTCCTTTTTAATGTTTTTTTTTTTTTTGTAATTTTTTAACCTCTCTTTTTGGTTCAATATTTTTAATAAAATTTGTCATCGCTATTGTTGATAAGATTTTTATTATTATTTTTTTTTTATATTCAAATATACAAACTTTGCGCAGCTGTTGTGCGGTAAAATGGCATCACTCCGACAACAGGTGATCACGCAACAGCAACAAAATTTGGCATCACTGCAGCAGAGATGTACAGTTATTATGCATTTACGAAACTCTTCACCGAAAATTTGAAGTCTTTTCTTGTCCATTCTGTCCTAAAATTTTTCTTTATTTTCTAGAAATTTCCAGAAATTTTTTTTTTTAAAAGAACGAGTTTACAAAAATTACAAAAAACTTTTTCCTTATTTTTGCTCTTTATATAATTTTTTTTTTTTTAAATTTGTGTTCTTTGTGATTATTTAAGCATAATAATAAATAACTTTTAACATTTTGCAGTGTAAAAGTAACCGAAATTAGCATTTTTACCAACTTGTATCCCCGAAAAGAATCATTACCAAAACATAAATCAAGCCGAACCGGTATTTATTGTACGGTGGGTACGGATTTTTTTTGAATAAAGTACAGAAAGATTGATTCAAGTAAGGCTTTTCAATCGCTTAGTACTTAACTTATCCATATTCAATCCCGATTAGGTACTTGAAATACTCTGAAATTGAGATTGATTGAAATAAAACTAAGATTGAATAAGTTTTAAAATGCGTTTGATTTCAGAATTATAAAGTTGATTCAATCCTGAGTTCGTACTTGAAATAAACCAAAAGTGAAATTAGAAGGAGAATTTTATTATGATTGATTTAGCTATCTGTTTTACATCTTAAAGAATTTCAATTATAAAACACCAGCATTATTCCCGATATGGCTTTACTTTAAAAATATAATCTACATATATAACTAAAAATTTAAACTTAATGAAGAGCAAGAGTTCTCAATTTTACTTTTTTAACATGAAAATAATGTGTTTGCGCCTTGTCCTGTTGATCTTGCTGTTTCTACACACAACAATCAAATCGTTTTTTTAACTACTTGTGTGGTGTTGTTGTAGTGTCTGGAACAAACTTTGAAAAGATGTTTAAGTTGGTACTTTTTTTGGTACATTTTAACCTGCTAAAGTACCGTTTGTCATAGTTCCCCCTTTTTAAATGTTTAGTATAGCAAACAAATTATTGAGTCCTTTTCATTGCATTCCAGTTATGTTGTACAACAAATTGTTAATGTAATGGGCGCTTAAATATGCGACTAGTATTGTAGTTTATAGAGCGCTTAGTTCCTATTTCTACAAATTTATTGATATTATTAAAGAAATTAAAGAAAATGCAAGACAAGTTTATATAAAATTTAGCGAAGTTTTAAGAACCAGAGTCAACTTTAATGTGATTCCATAAATTTAATCCAGAAAATGTCATATTAGGTAAAACAAGTATTATTGTACCTCTTCTAGTAAAAATGTTCCCGAATTAAAGTGCTAATTTTGATTCAATCAGTCGTTAAAAACGAAAAACATTTGTAGTTTTTGGTCGGCAGTAGCTAATTTACAAAATGTCCATATGTTTCCTTACATTTCTAAAGTCGTTGATGGAATTCTATCCATTTCACATTCTTCTGCAAATGTGGAAAACCGGGTTATAAAAGGCATTTTTGAATAAAAAAATGTTTAAAATACTCTTCTTCTTCTTATAATTGTTATTGTTTTTTGGTGTCAAATATCAACAAAAGATTAATTAAATTAACAGATGAATATTAAATTTTACATTTTTAAATCCATCAAACTTGTTTTTAAAACATTAGCCACGGAAAGTAGCAAATTTGTTTTTAAAATGTTTTAGTTTCAACCATTGGTGGGCCCTCGTATAATATTTTTCTATTCCAATTTTTGTACTTTACCTATCTAACATTTATCCGTTTACTAAGGGTTGCCTTAGTTACATATATTTGTAGCATTTAATTATGGTGGAAAAACAAAACAATAAATAAATAAATAACCAATGTTTTGATATTGTGTGAGAATTATAAAAGCAACCCCACACCCCTCAAAAGTATCATCAACTCATATGCAGCTTTATACATACATACGTACTCGTTCGTATAATATGACCTTTTTTCCGTAAAACTCCACTGTGACGAGCCACTCATAAACAAATTATTTTCTTTAAAACTAACAAATGATCATAAACATATACAGAAACACACACACACAAACACACATATACACAGTTCATTGTCAATTTTATTTATGGCCATTTTGATCACAAGGGATGTTTGTGATATGACTGATACTGACAATGTCTCTAAAGGTCCTTTAAGCTACAATAACAATAAAACAGAGAGAAAAAGTACCGGTAACTCTAAAACTATAACTGTAGCACGATAAACATAACGTTTTTAATGCACTCGTTTCTTATAAGTTTTATTATACGGAAGTCTGCATTGGTTCAATATGTACTTTAATGTCGTACCATTTGTATCTACTTATAAATAACAGTATCGATTTTATATTTTGCATCTAAAAATGCGTATAGATCACAACTGTTGTCAAATACTAATCAAATAATGGATGGCATTAAGTTTGTTTTTTAAACATAGTTTTCCCAGTGTCAGTGCCTGTCAAATAAATAATAACACAAGTATCTGTAAGACTTCCTTGTTTAAAATCGTATCTTTGAACTTGATATCTATTAAGTAACACAGTACAACATTTTTCAGTTAATTGATTGCCAACTCAATTCTGTGAACTGTATGTGAAATTAGACCCAAAAAGAAGAATTTCTGCATCATTCGTTTTGTCTTCTTACCTGCGATTTGAAGTTAGTATCGATTTGAAGTTAGTACTATCGTATAGGGGAATTTATCACGTTTTAGGCCCTGTTGTTTGACATAGCTCGACAACCACTAGCCCAATTTAGTTGAAATAAATTTTAAAAAATTAAGAATTACAATTCCCTTAATCTGTTCATATATTGTACAAGTATACAAGTAACACTTTCGAAGTTAAAAATGAATGTATGAAGGGAAAAAATTATTTTTTGCCTAAAAATGAAAATTTTTTTTTTTTAAAAATACATAAAAAATCCAAAATGGAAAAAAGTTTCAAGTCTAGTTATTTTTTCGCAAAGTCACATAACCTATGAGCAAAATGAGACAAAGATCATAAAAATCGATGCACGCGTTTCGCTTTTATTCGCAATTTAGTAAATGTATGAATTTCAAAAATTTGCTCGAGATATGCACAACATTATTTGGAGAAAACATTGACACCTTTTTCATGATTCTGAGAATTAAAAAAAATAGGAATAAACAAAAGGTTATTTGATTTTTATGATTGCGGTAATAAATGTACGTGGACAATTAAACGGAAAGTGGACCTTTTTATTATTTGGGTTTTTCCGGTGGCTACCTATATGATTTTTTTACAGAAATTGCACCCACATTTAAGGTTGGTCATTACAATTTGATGGCGAACGTTTTTTGTTTCGTTATGTTCTCTGCTGAGGATTACACTTAATACACCTAATGGAAGCGATTAGTGGCAATAGGTTTAATGGAGATTTATGATGTTATGGGAGCCAAATTGAATTGAGTTCTTTAAACCAACATCATCGTTGTACGATTCGAAATTTTTCTTTCTACTAACAATTTTGAAACATTTGAGATTGGCGAAATTATCGTTTTTTCCACCTATTTAAACAGGCTCTGTCACTAACCATAAAAATTAATTACAATAATCAGATCATCTTAAAAAGGGCGACATAAAAACACAAAGTTAATAACATTTATAATGCTGAACGGAGAATAGATTTTCCATTTAAACTCAAAAGTGAACAAATTAGAACAGTGATCTCAATAATTAATAAGCACAGGCCGGTAGATATTCATGAGTGTGGAATGACTAATAATTCAATGACTTCTGCAGGAGTTGTTTTGACAAGGAGAATGAGAAAATTGTGTTTTATTTTCTATGTCAATGTCCGCGAATACAGAATTACAGAACGCTACCTGCTTAAATGATCTGCCTGAGATAAAACTAAGTTGGTTTTTTTTATTAAGAAAAACGAATTAGTTAGCATTTGCAGTGAGATCTATAGAGAAGCTGGTAACTAGAGTGGGCATTATTGCCGGGTTTCACAAATAGATCGATGTTGAACCCAAGTAAGCTATCTGGGATGACCGCCAATAGAACCGAACCTTGCCATTACTACGTTCAGCGTATTATGTATTTACAATCATTTTTGTAACGCCAATAATCGTGTTCTGAATCGATTAAATGAAGTCCGATTGTTGATCTTGTTGGTCAAGTAACCCGCAATAAAGTTTTTGCATAAAGTGCTTAGTTAGTTATTAATTAGTTTTCGATATAAAATAAGCTGCATCAGATTTTTGTTTAGGGTCAGAACCTATAGAATGTTGGTCCTTTATTTTACCTACATATATTCATTCCACTTTACCCTTATTAATATTCTATTTACGGCTACGTTTTTAAATCACATTACAATATCATATATTGTTTGTGGTCTTAGCAACAAACGTATTTTAAGACAAAACGACTTTTTAAAGCCCCTTGTCCGATACTTGTGTTGGGCCTGCAAACAGCCTGTAGACATGCTAACCGTATTTCACGTTGCCAGTCGCCTTTTTCTGAGATGCCTTGTTTTCAGTCTGCGATTCAGACTACTAAGTCATGCAGCATCTCACTTTAACTGCATTCAGACTGATGCCTGAACCACAGGAAATACTTGGTGTAAACCGTGAATAGTGAGCTGCTTTAAAAATACAGAATAGAGGAATCGCTTCTTGCCATGCTTAAGTGGAGAACAGCCAGACAGCCTTCCACAAAAGTGCACCTCTGTGAAAGACCACATCCCCATTGGTTCCTCTTAGGAACCACCAGTTTATTCGGAATAACTTATTTAAACTTTGGATCTGGAAAGTGAAATTCGTCTTGTGTCGTTTTATTGACCATTGACCAGCCGAATATCATGGCTTGATCGATCCGTCACTATAAGCTTCCAAACATTAAACTTTCGCAAACACATAACTGGGGAACCCAATAGTTTTTTTTATTTGAAACAAGTAAGAGCGCTATATTCGGCCGAATCTTTGGTAGCCTCTATCGAAAGTTATCATATTTATAAAGTGGTCTTTTCATGGGGCCTATGGCTAAGTATATCCCAATCCTTACGAAATTCAATTGTGTGATTTCTAGTCTTATGAAGCTACGGCAGACAAAATTTAACTACAATAGCATCCCAGTAAAAAATTTGCTCCAAGAGGAGCAGGTTTTATGTATGAATGCATACCTAAAATCGCTTCAAACCTGCTGATAAGATGCCTGATTTTTCTATGGAGTGTTCCCGGTTTGGAGGACTATTTACTGCTGACAATAAGCGCTTTTTTAACATGCAAACAAAGCACTCCTAGAGCGCTTTTTTAATTGATTTTTTGCTTTTAATTGCTTAAATGCATTGTTTCAATAATTTTCGTAAACCATTACATATTTTTATTTTTTTTTCGCTTTAAAACCTCATCGTTGTCAGCACTAAAATAGCATATTTTTTCTATATTTTATTCTTTATCATTCTTTATCTTTACTGCTATATAAAAGTAACAAAGTTTTTAATTTTTAGGGGAGGTTGTTCCACATTTGGACTCAAAACACCAACTTAACCAATTGTACTGAATTTTAATCCCAAACTGCTAAGGATAACTGGAAAGAAGTTGACACCAATACTGTTCGTTTCTTTCCTTCGAACAGAAGGGCAGACGGAAGGACATGACTTAATCGGCGAATAACTTCTCAAGGACACAGAAAATATATACTTTATGGGATCTTAGATAAATATTAAAATATTTTCACATGGAATGACAAACTTTGTATACTCTTATTAGCCAGTGCTGAATGGTATATTAATTAGGGCAGTACAGATACGCCTTTTTACTAATACGATACCGATATTCAAAAAGGGAATATCGGCGCTACCGATACGACTATAAAATTTAAATTAAAGGTAAAACTACCAAAACTCAAGTAGAGTAATTTTGTGTTATACAAAATTGCAGTGTAATAGATTATTGGTGTTTAAAATTGGTATTAATAAGATTTTTAAAACAACGAATTGATTTTGAGTTCATAGTAAAATTAACAAAAGTTAAATTATTTTTCAAACACAAAATAAAAATTGTAAGAGATTAATAATATTTAAAATTAATATTAATAAGATTTTTGCTTAAAAAACAAAGTATTTGCAACTTTTGCAGAGAAAGACGATTTTGTAAATCCGTTTAAAGCAGGCCTGCAGTGGATATTATTATATCAGATGCGACAGAACTGATTTGAAAACTTCAGTATTTCTGCGCCATGTTCTTAAGTTTTGGGTATAACATCTCATTTCGCCATTAAGCAAGCGGATATGCCTCTTCAGAACAATTAGAAGATCTAATGTATCTTTAGTATTCTTCTTTAGCTGAACCACAGCGCAGGATGGACGGAGGATAATCCTTCTCTAAATGTTTTTATAACATTAGACAAACTCTCCAAAGGTAAGTTCTTGTAGTTCAATGCGTTAATGCATTTGTCCAAAAAGTAGTAGTGCGAAATTTGTTTGACAGTTACACAGCAAACGCGTACTTATCGGAAGCATGAAGTAGAATTACCTTCTACTATAGCATGTGTCTTACAAACAGGTCGAAGAAGAAACGTACACATAGAACGCCTAAGAAAATTTTTATTATTCACTTAGATTTTATGATCAGCCGATACCGATACATTGGCTAATCCGAAGTAGCGCAGATATATCGGTATCGGTATTCGTTACGTCCCTAATATAACAGCTTACAGTTTTTTTCAAATTAAATATATTAATAATTTAATTAATTTGTTTTTATATTTTTATTTAACGGGATCTAAATAATATATTTTTTCTCTTAAGCTGAAAATGATTTACAGTTATAATGGGGTTCCCGGTTGCCCTGGTAATATGATTGTTTCATATTTTTTGTTTATGTATTCTACGTTTAATAACAGTCCATAAAGCTTAAGAACTTATATTAATCGAGTACTGGCACAATCTGTAAAACCATGACTAAAAAATGTATTAACTTTGCGTGATTTTATAAAGATTTTGAATTTGAATTTATAAATTTTCCAACACTTGAATTATATTTACACAAACCAACTCAGAAAACCACTTAGAAGCCAACAAATATTTATATTAAAATAAAATATACTCCTGACAACTCTACAACAAATTACCCCATTTTTAAATTTACTCATAGTTTTACACTTTCTTCTGTCACGTTGTCATATTAACAATACAATAGACAGAAGATTCTACATGCAAATAAAGTACAGTCGGTTTCCTAAAAAATCAATAATCATATTTGCATATTTGTTTTTTTTTAATTCAGGGCATTTGAATGAAATCATATTTGTTAACACCTCTATTATTTGCAAAAAAAAAAAAAAAAAAAAAATATCGTTAATGTGATACAAATAACAAAAGGCTGTTTTGTCATTCGATGTTTTTCACAGCCATTTTAAAGAAGAAACAACTTTGTTGAATACAAACTTACAGAGTGAAGAATGATTATTTCAACAAAATTGTATAATTGATTTGAATTTCTGTAAGATTATTTTTATTAGAAACAGCCTCAATATCAAAAATTCCGTAAAATTTTAATCATGTCACCCTGTCTACACAACCAAACACCCATTATTCAGATTTACAATTCATATTCATAATATTTTTCATTTTGTTTGTTTGTATTGATTAACGACCAACCGCAGTTAATCGGCTTAACAATTTTTTTTTTTTTTTTGTTTTTTGGTTTGCCAAATTTAAGTGTACTGCTTAGAAAAGCAATAGAATCAACGAAAAATTAAAATTGAATTAAAAAAAATTTATTTAAATTTGTTTGGGTTTTTTTACTGTTTAAAAGATGTTTATCAGGCAAAGTGCACGAGTACGTCCGTAAAGGAAGGGGAAAACAAAAAATTAATTTAATTCAAGTTTTTATTTTTTCGGTTTTAGTAACATTTATAATCAAAACTACACTCGTAGTCTCATAAATTAGAGGATTTACCTTTAATGACATGCAAAAATTTTGTAACTTTTTTAAATTGAAATATTTTTTTTTCGTTTTTATGTTTGTCGCTATTTTTTTCGTTCAAAAGTTTTACAGTTTTTTGTTTGCGCTTGGGGGGTTAAAACTGGAAAGGGCAAGTAATGTTCCTATCCATGTCGCTTTATGTAAAACATAGAAAAATCTAATTTTTTCTCAACTTTATTTTTTCGTTTTATGACATTCGTTCAAGTTTTACAACCATGATTATTATTTGTGTGTGAAATTGTATTGGGTGGAAGTAAAAGCTCATGGACTCTTTAGGGGCAAGTCATTATTACCAAAATCAAACCATTTAATATTCTTTTCTTATTGCTATTTATAGAAGAAGTATAAAATTTAAACTGTTTTCAGAAGAGGAATACAAAATTTAGAACCGCAGAACTGCTTAAACATTAAATTCGCTACGGAACTACGGAACATCGAGTAACATTTTCAACCACCTGTCATTTAAAAACAGCTCATTAGCTTTGCGCATTTTCATAGTTCTTTCATATCATGAATTTATATTTTCACCTAATATTTATTTTACATTAACTCTCTACATTATAGTCTTTCTTATACAAAAACATGCAAATGCATTAGTATGAGGGCAAATAATATGAATGTATATGTACTTATTTATATCTCAATTGTGTGTACGTATATTTGTGATAATTTCATAAATATTTTCCGCTTCTTTGTCATGTCAACTTGATGTTAAAATTCTGTCTTTTTTTCTGTGTTGCCTCCTCTATTTCTACATGGGAAAACGCAAAACGAAGGAAAGACAGCTACAGCGAGCGACAATAAGCAAAAAAAAAAAGTGGAAGAATAAAAAAAAGAACAGAAAAAAAATTTTAGGAAGAAAAACATGCCATCATCAGCATATTATCCTAAATGCATAAGCTTTTCTACTAACAGGATATGTCGGTGGCAATAGCTGTGGTAGTGTTGGTCGGATGTGTTTTTTGTTCAACTCTGGGGGTAAAACTCTACATAACATCTTTATGGAGTGAGAAGTATTCATACCATTTTTAAGATACTACTTATTTGTTTTTTTTTCTGTTTCTTCAACATTTTACATATTTGAACAAAAAATTACGTGTGTATTATAATGATGTACTTGCTAGTTGTTTGAGTGTATGCAGTAGACTGACTCGTAGCGTTTTAACAAGAGACACAAGACAAATTCTTTAGGGTTGTTGACTCGACTATCATTTATCATAAGGACTTAAGCCAGTGTGGGGGCAGAGTGTGTAAAAGCGAGTTTATTATGAATATCGTTCGTTGTTGCAGATATAAATGACAACAACGACAAAGACTTTATTATGTCTAACTAAGTCTGTATACATATTTGTGTTGAGTACATATACATACATAAATACATGCATACTTTATTTTCCGGACACTGACTGCCTTGGCCTCCCCCCATCTTTACTATGAACCAAATGAATTTTGTACCAGAACCACTGCCTCTGAAGCTTGTATTCGTTATAAACTTGTGGTGTGAAATTGTTGACGTACTCGTAAATATAATGTAGTGTAATAAAATATTAAATTTAAGTAAGATGAGCTAACAAAAAAAAAAAAAAAAAATATATGAAGAAAAGATGAAAATACGAGTAATAACTTGTTTATTTATGCAAACACAAACAGTTTTTATTTTCATCATCATGGTTCTCTTTTCGTTTCATTTTTTTAGTACCCTACATCACCGAGTGATGTTGTTCCGTGTAAAAAGGGCACCGAATATATATTCGTATTTAATATTATTATACCCTTCACCTAAGGAAAAAATGGGTTTTCCAAAGACCCCAGATGGGGACTTGGTTGATATATATTTATTTCAGATATGCTCTTTAACATTTTGCTATTAAAATTTAGCCAGATCGCACGGTGGTCCCAATGACAAGTTTAGCCCGAAAAAAGTCTTTTTGTCGGATCGTACATATGTGAATTTTTTGTTTGGTTTTGTAATGACAAGTCTTCAGCCTACATAACGGTATAAAATTTTTTATTATATCAGCAATATTAATACTGCAGTACTGTTTTAAAGACAAACAATAGATTAAGTTTTTTTTATAACAGAGTAGACAATATTTTAGTTCGGTTTGGAGATCTTGTCAAATACAACGAAAATATATTCCTTATTAGTTGGGGGTTTTATTTATACAATTGGGGTATGTATTTTTTTAATTCCTTATATGCCGACGATTTTGCATTTCGTTCAGAAAAAAATACGTGAAAACTGAGATGTATTCGTTAATTGTGCAATTTTAATTGCATTATAACTTGTGTTAGAGTTTTAATTGTGAATTTAACCCGATTTAGCAAAATATTGTATATTGTTATCATCTATGATATGTGGCCAGTTAAATGGTAAAAAAATTTCCTGCCGATTTCTACCTGAAAGCTTTCATATCAAATCATTTAGTTGCGATGTCTACCACCAAAAGAGAATTGTTTAATGTTTGGTTCTTTGAAAAGGTGCAAGAAAAAAATTAATGCTGTTATATATTACATTTTTATGAAAATTGGTATAAAAAATGACGAAAATGATAGCTATACAAAAAAATTATAAAAATTTCAGAAATATCTGCCGAAGTAAATTTGCATTTGTTAATTATTTTTAAGTAAAAATTGTTAAATTTGTTATGTCAACTTGTTTTGTATGAAAAGTGCCACGCCCCCTCAATCGCATCCGCCCATTTTTGGCGTGAGCTCGCACCGTACTAAGTCACTTATTCGTAGAAATTGTTATCCCTCTAAGTGCTTTTAAACAAGAGTTATGACTTTTTTCGCGCTAAATTCGTCATTGGGACCACTGTGGATCGGTCCAAAAATTACTGATATATGTAAGAGCAAAAAACCACTACTGCCTCTAATTTTAACCATTAAACCCTTGTTGGTTTTGTACCCTCCACCTCAATTAGATGTGAAGAGGGTAGACTAAGTTTGTCATTACGGGTGAAACTTTTTTATTATTCATCTCAGACCCCAAAAAGTATATATATTCTGGTTCCTTGAGTAATTCTTAGTCGATTTAGCCATGTCCCTCTGTGGAAAACACGCTCACATTGCGAAAAAATCAAAATAAATGAACCAACTTGATGTCAAATTGCTTTTAGTTATCCTAAGCAATTTGGAATTAAAATCCAGCAAAATCGGTGAAGTAGGGTCAGAGCTATGAATCGAAATTTGGAACGACCATCCTTAAAAAATTGACAGTTTTATTACAAAAACTAACATAAATGGTGGAACATACAAGATTTTGCAAATTAGAGAAGTGGGCGAGGCATAAAATAGTTTTTTTATATCCCAAAACGTTAAGAAATATATTGTCTTGGTTTGGTACACATAGCTGGCTTATTTATGCATAACCTCTTTAAAAATATAGGCGGGTTTGAAGAAGTAGGCGTGGCACTTCCAATACAAATATATTATTAAAGTAAGAGCTTAAGTTTCCAAATTAGGAACAAGCATCTTGGTTATCAAGACACAACATCCGAAAAAAATATGGTGATGATTGGATAAGTGGGCGTGGCACAAATTTGATTTATTTATATCTTAAAGAACGGTTGTCATGTGTATAACTTTTTGTTATTATCATGCTATGGTGGTGAAGGGTATATAAGAGTCTACAAAGCCGAATAAAGCGCTCATACTTGTTTATATTTACTTCACCGAGGAGAATGGGAAGAAAAGCTTAACCATTAAACTTATTAATTTAAAAAAGGTAAAAAAAAATTTTAAAATTTGGTTAGAAAAAAAATGTAATAAAAACAAAGCCAAAATTTTCATTTAATTTAAATGTTTTTTTTTTTTCTTAATTTTAGCAGTAAAAATAATTTAAAGTTACAGTTAGAGACACTTAATTAGATATGAGAAACGTTTATCAGAAATATTAAAATTATGGCTTAAAGTCGTAATTGAAGATAAAGTAGTTGGTTTCTCTTACTTTCATTTAATGCTCTAACAAATTCTACAATCACATTTGTGTATTAAGTCGTAATAAAGTTATTAGAAGAAGTGAATTACTGACAGCTTTGGTCGTTTTAAAAATGTGAAACAAATTTTAAGATTCTTTTATTTTCCTGTTTCCGTTTACTTGTGGAAATGTGCTTTTGTGAAAAATATTTAATTGCCTAAAAAAATTCTTCTGCTTTCTCAATTCACCGTTCACTTGGAAATCTTATGGAACCATCCTGTATAAATTTTGAAACTGCAAAATTTGCCGAAAATGTTGTACCTAAACTTCCATTTCGACTTCAAATTAAAATTAAATACCATCAAGCATTTTCTTCAGGTAACAAATACTCGATACTTAGCAATTTAGTGGACTTTAATCATTTAATACAAAAGAAGCAGATCATGTTAAAGCTAAACGTGGTTGTTTTGAAACAACAAGATTTTAATTTGAATTGCTTTAAGTTCATTTGAGGTTATTTTGCTTCTACCACTTTTCCACTTTAAGCGCCGATCCAGATATATAGCGAGATATTTTACATGTGAGTGTTGAGGTATTTTTTGATTATTAATTTTAAAAGGCGGCATGATTTCCACCGCAAGGTGAATGTTAGATCAACACATTTTGCTTTTTGACCTTTATCCTCCATTGTTATAACCACTTTTCCACGTCAAATATATGATTCTGTAAGCAACGAGATGCTTTATGTCTTTGTTGTGCATACTTCGAATAGCTGTATCATCCGCAAGTTTGGGTTTAGTTGTTTGTTGGGCCTGTCGAAAGTATATATTAACAGAGAGACCAGAATATTGCCTTGTGGAACTCTAGAGCCAATTGGCTGAGGATGACTTAAAAAATCGCCTTCTTCAATAATAAATTAACGACTGACTAAGTAGCTTTTTAACAGCTTGTGCATACTTAATAGTAAGATTATCATTAATTTTTGTACTAAGCTTTCATACCACACTTTATCAAAAGCTTGAGCAACATCAATTAAGAGTGCTGAGCAATATTTTCTCTCTTCAAAGGCTTTTCTTATGGTGTTTACTAATCCATGAGTTTTTTCAATTGTGCTGTGTTTTTCTTTTTAAAATCGAACTAATGGTTTGGAATTTAAATATTTTCATTTAAAATCGGTCTAATTTTTACACTTAAGATGCTCAAATAGCTTTGATATAAACACAGCAAGAAAAACACTCGGGATAAATTGAGTTTTTTATGATTACTTTAAGTACGAGTCGTACTCCCTTGCTTCTCATTTAGTTTATACTTTTGGTTAAATAAGTACATAAGATTTCTAAAGTTAAAACCATATTGGGCATGATGTTGGTGTTTTATCATTCTGTAAGGTGTAACACGAGTAAGTAAATCAATAATTTTTTCTTTCTAATTCGAAAAAAAATCAACCTTATAATACTTGAATCAAGCGCATTTTGAGATTGATTCAATCTTACTGTTACTGAAATTAATCTCATTTTCGGATTATTTCAACTCCGAATGGATAATTTAAGTATTTTGCGATTAAAAATCCGTACTTGAATCAATATTACTGTACTTGAATCAAGAAAATCCGTACTCACCGTACTATTAATACAACTTTGGATTGATTTGAGTACGGATTGATTGAGTTTTCTGTTGAGTAAAGGGCTGTTTAACAAATAAATTTACTTTCATTTACATATCGTTGCTTGAACAACTTCCATTAAATGTTCTTAACGGTGGTATAGATTTAACTGATCTTTTAAGATAATGAGAAGTCTGATTGTTGAGTTGCATAATTTTCTTTAACTAAGATATTTTCCAAGAATGCTGTTTTCTGAAACTGCTGTAACTTTCTTACCCCTTTTGCACACTCTTTTAATAAATTCATAAGTTGAGGGGATCTGTGCAATTGCCACTCTTTTCGAATTCTCAGAGTAACGAAACGGAGATGCAATTATATTTGGGTTCTTTATAGTAACAATTGTAGTTGTGTGATCTGAAGATAAATCTAAGGAAGCTTCTACATTAAACGTTTCCGTGGGGATGTTTTTAACCGCGCAAAAATCAATGACATCTGGAAATTTTTTGCTGATCAGTAGGCCAACATGTTGGTCGTCCACTCGCGACCACATTAGTATCCGTTTTAGAAATTGTATTAAACAAAGGACGAACCTTTAAGGTATGATTAGCGTTATAATCGCCAGCAGCCTGAAAAAAGGGTTTTAGAGATTTATAATATTTATGATATTGGCTTTCTGACATTAAAAATCTAGGTGGGGAGTATAAAGATGAAATTAAAAGGGTTCGATTTAACTCTTCAACGCAAATGTTCGTTGCTAAGAGATAATCTTCACAACGACCACACATTATGTAGTGTTTGATTCGGACTTTTATCAAAATGGCAGAACCTCCACAAGCTCTGTCTCGAGGGTTATTGGTGTCATATTATAAAAAATGTTCTTATCAAGATAAGAAGATCCAAAACGGAGAAGTTTACCATATTCGAAATGTAATGAAAACAATATAATTAATTCAACTGTAAAACTTTGAAGTCGTCTCAGACCAAATTTCCAAACATTGGGCTGTCGGGAGCCGAACTTCTCTCATTAAGTACGAAAAAGTTCGGTAAGATTTATAATTTTTAAAAATGGTGACCAAACCTGACTAAAGATTCCAAATAAAGATGCCTTCTTAACATCACTTTTACCACAATAATTCTCTGATGAGGTTAAGATAGAGTTCGTTATGAGGTTTTTCGTCTTTAAGTTAACTCTGCTGTTGCCGGTCCCAAACCAAGATAAGAAAGAAGTACAGCTTTGCCTAACTTCTCTAAATCTCTAAAACTATTAAAGAAAAAAGGCTGGAAGATGATTTTCAAAGTTGATTTATTACATTTCACGTTTTATAGATTTAAAACTTGGAAGCAACATTGATTTAAATTTTTGGCTTTACTTGAGGTGCATTATCTGGAGCCTAGCAGGGCCATATCAAATACCAATTAATATTAAATCTCAGAATAATTAAAAATATGAAATAAATTGCCAATCTCATCAGCTAATCAATAGCTCCAAGGATTCCTAAACCAATTGTTTAGAAGAAAAAAAAAAATTATACAAGAAAATTGTTAAAAAAATTGCATTGTACTAATTGTATGGTAGCAATAGATACTATTTTATGCACATTTGTGATAGACAACCATGAAGAAGCAGACAAGTTAACAGACATACATGCACACATTAAAGTAATACATACATTTTAAGGTGAAAATTATGAAAAAAAAAATTCGAAAAGGAAAAATAAACAAAACAATATAATTAAAACGATAATGAATGAAAGCAAAATCTTTCTATTGTTCTGGTCTTAAGTCAATCCCTAAAGATGATAATTAGAAGAATAAAAAACAACACAAGCAAAAATGGGCAATACTTTGAAGAGCAAAACAGAAACAGAAAATAATTAAAATGTTCAAGCTATAAAAACAACTATTATTTTGTAGATGTTTCCTAAAATCTATTTTTCTGATGCGGAATCAACCTCGAGGACAATTTTTCTTTTCCAATACAAATTGTCAACATTTTTAACATTTATTTTTCCTTTTTTATGATTCTTTGATAATGGAAATGCTTGAAAAAAACCCACTTTTTGTTTCAACTTGTAGTTTCTTTTGGTTTGTTTTATCAGTTTTTCCTGCTTTTTTGCGAATAAAATGTAACAAATAATTTTCCAAACAACAAGCGAAGGGCGTGGTTTACGATGTGATCAAATATGAAAATGTTCTTTGAGGAACATGAACAGAAATAATAATAACTATAAAACAACTAAAAACACACAAGCCAAGCAGCAACAACTTTTACAAGGGAACAAGGATCATAAAAAATCTCGTTGCACTAGAATGCGAAACGACACCAAAACAAACACAATTTTTATGAGAGAAAAAAGAAAATCTGAACAAAAACAACATATTTCAACTAAAATTGCAAAAAACAGGGGGTGGTAAAAGGATAAACAACAACAACAACAACAACATCAAAATAAAGGAAGATTACAAACTAAATATAACAACTACATTACATCAATACGACAGCGAAATGGGCAAAACAGCAACAACAAAATAATAAAAAGCGCAACGTTGGAATCCACAATGTCATAATAAGTTGATGCTGATAATGACGATGATGAGGAGGACAAAGATGATGATGAAAAGAAGAAGCCAACATCGAGGACATATTTGTTTTGTTATCAACATCATAAAATACGGAAAAACTTGCAAAATGTTGTCAACAAAACAGGAATTAAAAAAGTGCGCAAAAAACTACAAAAATAAGATGATGATGTTTTCCAAAGTTTTTATTATTTCGAAAAAGGGGGAGGTATAAAAGGAAAACCTGTGTTGGCTATGGAAAAAAATTGTTTCGCAAAAAACGGTAGTGAAACATGTTTGCTTATAATTCTTTAAGCTAAAAGTCGTAGTAAACTGATCGAGAAAAAATTTCGTGCTGTAATTAAGTTTTCCGCTGCAACTCAGTACATAAATCAAAATGGGTTGGAAAATTAAGGAATCGTAGGATAGCAATAAACCCTAAACGTTTTATTCATTATGGAAGATGGATTTGGCTAATTGTAAGTGTTATTTTAATTACGATGCGTTGTTACTATCATTTCAATGGAATTTTTGTTAAAAGGACAAATTTTTATTTAAATCAACAAAATTTATTTACATTAACAAAACTTTAACAAAAATCATAAATTCTAGTATAATTTGTTTATTTGAAAACAACCCTGCGGGAAATTGGTGTAAACTGGTCCAACAGACTGGTCCTGGGACTTGTGAAAATAGAACAAGTACAAAAAGAAAAGACCCATGACCAGTGAAAAAAGAACCAATCCCTTAACTGGTTTATAAAGATCAAAAAGGTAGAAAAAGTAATGAATTACAGTAAAGTTTTAACTGGTGCTGTAACACATGTTTTGATAATTTCTAAAATTTGGATCTTAAATTTAATTCTAGGACTTGTTTTATTGAAATAATACTACATTGTATTGAAATATTACTACATTTTAGTAACTGGCACTAAACACGTTCATTGAGAATAGACCTGTGACTGGTCAAATGGTGTCAATTGACCCCCTCCAATGACAACCCCATGTAAAAGTGATAGGTATTATTCATATAAAGTGTTAGAACTAGAACCGGTCTCTACCACCAAAGACCTATCACGGGACTACTTTAGTGTCAGTTCGCTTCCCTCTAGGGAATATATTGTAGATTTTAAAAAGTTATCTTTTGATTGCTTGAAGAACTACGAAAAGTTTTCGTTGATGCTACACCCAGAAAAAAACATGCTTAAATATGGTCACCTCCAACAAAATTACTTTTAAAGAAACATTTAAACATATAAAGTCTAATTTAACCATATTATTGTCACCGACAACTATTTTATGGTTAAATTAGGCATCCATCAAGAAGCTACAACCACATTATAGTTGCCTCCGAACATGTTATGGTTAAAAATACCTAAAATATGTTTAACACTTATAATAGCATGGTCGATTTTCAACCATAGTTTATTGCTCTTGGAACTGAGGAAAATACTATTGTTAATTTATAAACAAACTATTATCATATTTAGCCATAACAGGTTTTTAGGCAACCATAATATCGATGAGGTTACTTGATGAAGGACTAATTCAACCATAACATGGTTGTCGGTGCCTATAATATGGTAAATTTTACATAATAAGTTTAAAATTTCTTTAAAAAATAGTTTTGTTGGAAGTGACCATATTTAAACATGTATTTTCTCTGCGTGTATTTACAAGATTTGGTTAAAAGTAAAGACAAAATACTCAGATAATTATAGGGGATGGCATTATGCGTTTTTTTCAATGTGTGCAACACATACAAATATTGATCCTAACTCACTTTTTAGTATACTGATCGAAATAGATTTATCTTCTGTGACGATCTACCGACGTCCGTCCGGCTGGCCATGTAAACTTTATGCGGAAAGTACAGGCACAAATTTAAGGATAAGTGAGAAAAATTTATATATGGTCTCCATACAAACATCTTTCCATACAATCATCATTTGTGTCCATATTAAATCTTATTAGGTTAATATGAATATTGAAATATTTGATTGCAACCTTATTTAATTTAATTATTTAATTTTGTTGGAAACGGTCTACTTCTGATTATTGCTCCATACAACCACTACTCCCGAAAATAAGTTTGAATCATAATTCGAATAATATCTGCTATATAACTTTTCACCATTGACAATATGTCCCGTATAAACTATTCAATTAATCCTTATCTCATAATATAATTTCGTTTGGCCGGGTTATTATCGAATTTTTTTTTGACATTTTTTATTATTAATAAGATTGCCGTATGACGTGCTAAATTCCCAATACATATTCATTTTTGATAAATACTTGGAAATTTATTGTGCATTTCACTGGTTGCTTACGCCAGATTATCAGGAAGCCTTTTCCAACGATTTTAGAAAAGCTATAAGAATTATACAAACAAAACTTTAAAGCGAATAAGAATTATAAGCACTCAAAGTCTTACTTGTAACAATAGAAAAGCTTAAACAAAACAACAATAATTAACATTTAGTTTATCTTTTCTTTTTATCTTAAAATCTGTTGTGTGGGATAGTAGATGATAGAGCTTGACTGACTATATACCAACTTACTTGTTTTTTTTCGCTTTAGGTCTGAGTTTTATTTCTTCTGGTGATTCAAATAAACTTGTCAATAGCGAACTCGATATTACTCGCTTCGCGTTTGAAATAAAACGTTTCTTTGGACTATCGCAATAGATCCAAGTTCAATGGAACGTTGAAAGTAATAAGTAAGTTTTTATTAAACAACAGAAGCCATAAGGATAGTCAACTAATTCCAACCATTTTGGAAGAATTTTTTGCCCTTGTTTATTTTAAATAAATTAGTAATTTAAATGATTTTGTTATTCGTGCTTAATTCCAAATTTTTATTATTTGATAAAAACACTGAAATTTATTGTTGATGGGATAAGCTATTCCTATGCGCATTTCACTGGTTGCTTAGGCCAGATTAGCAGGAAACTTCATCCATAAAGATTTTAGAAAAACTAAAGATATTCAAGCAAATAAAACTGTTAAGCGTATAAGAATTACAGCAACAGTTCTACTTGTAACAATATCAAAGTTTTAACAAAATCATCAACAATAAACAGTGTGTTTATCTCTCCTTACATTCTTTGAAGTATAAGTGAGTTTTTTGTAATTACGAAGACCAGTTATAGAATTATGTTAACAAATGAACACTTAATACTATCAAGAAACAAATATTTTTTTTGATTGAAAGTCTCATTTTTTTATTTTTTATCCGATGATAACAAATTTGTGGCATATACGCTTGGGACAAAATTGTCGTTAAGATATGGGTTAAAAATTTTGTTTTGTCTTAATGGAGGGATATAAAATATTTTATTTAAAGAAAACATTTTAAAAATAATTTTTATCTAAATTTTGATATTTTACTCGGGCTAAAGTTCATTGAATTTAATTTTCATCATGTTGAAAAAATTTCTTTTCAAAATTTGGATAAAATCCGTAAAGAGTTAAATAAAATAACCACAATACTAAAAATAACTTTTTTTATATTAAGGAGGAGGTTTACACGGGACACATGGCCAATTCCGGACATACAAAAATACACAAAAAAAAAAAAATTAAAAAATTTAACAGGCAAATTTTATATTAACACCGACATTTTTAAAGAACATTAAAATCTATTTTCAGTAGTGGTATTTGTTTAGGAGCTACAGTCAAATATGGATAGATTCCAATAAAATTTAGTAAGATGATATGCGTTGCAATAAAATATTTTTGGGCCTAATTAAATTTTAGTACTTACGTTCTATTTCTTTGTCAAACAAAAATAAATTATTTTTTTATTCATAGACAATTATGTGAGGCAAAGCCTCTGATCGGTTCTACGTGGAACTCCAGGGTGATCCCTATCCAATACACTCCAAGCTGACTCACAAACCCCCACATGGTATCCGTGAAACATCATCGATTGTGAAAGGCGATTGCAGATTCTGTTCTTTCAGTTAGTAAGACTCAAGTCAAAAACAAAGTATTTGAGTTTTTTATTGGATTGAATTCAATTTGTTTATCTCTTTTGCTTGGTTTAAATCAATTAAGTCTATGCGCAACTGCTTCTAATCGTTATCACCTGCTTTAAGGGAAAAAATCTATGAAATACACTAGATAAATATTTTCAATTTAACAAAAAACTTCAGTTTCTGACTTAAGACATTATTGCAAACGAAAAAAAGTATTTCCTACTTGCTTCAAAAAATGATTTTACATGCAGAGAAGTTTCATAAAAGATTCTATGGATTAGATTCTGTAAGAGATGATGACAAAAGTTATTAATAAAAAAACATTTATTTGATTCGAAGAAAATAATTAGTTTTTAAAAAGAATTACAAATTTTGAAGAAAGTGCTAAGAAAACTGAAAGTGTCTAGAGATTATACATATAATGTTCCTTTCGACTATAAAGACAAACATCCGTAGAAAGGAAACGTGTTTTCTCTTGATAAAAACTAGAAATTAGCTTTCAAACGATTCTGTTAATGATTATCCTGAACTAAACTCCTATTTTAAAGGAAATATTTTGTAACAGCTTGTTTAAACAATTTAACTTTTTTGGTTTTATATTAATGCTGTTGTATTTAAATTCTGTGGCAATAAGTGCTTGCGTCTATTTGATTAGTTTTATAGGAGAACGATTTAAAACTTTAAAGGTGGTTTTTTTTTTAATTTCCTAAGCTAATCCCGCGAAGCTTTATGCCAGAGTCTCTGGCGGGAATCGAACCCGCAACCCCGGCGCTGATAGACTAGCTCGCTAGCAGCTAGCCTACTCCGAATTTAATACAATCGTCAGTTCTCTGTGGTTTTAGTTTTTGAAGTTTTTATATCTAAACAATTCCAATGTCACAGATCGGAAGTTTTTATTATTCCAAATGGTATTGGGCATTGAAAAAAGATAACCAGAAAGTAATTTTGCTATAACTTGCTCAAAACTTCCTTTTGAATGCATTTATATATAAACTTATTTCATTGATCTCAGGAAATGTTATTTGTTCAAATAAATTAAATTAAAAAATATTTTGCATCGATTAGTTTTGAGCGGTAATTCCGGGGAAATTGAAAAATAAATCCCAAGTTTCCGGGCAATGAAAAAGTCCATATTCTGGAGAAAAGGTGGCGACCAATAGGTTTAAGCCTGCCAGACGGGCGGACAACGTTATATTGATAAAAAAAAAGTAACGTAAATATAAATTGAACATTTTTATATGTTACTGACATAAGCACAAACTCAAAATGCCCCCGAGGGAAACCTGGGATAAGGTGTTTACAAGTCGCCAAAGTAGTCGATTATTTTAATGAATTTTTGTTACGCCGACCACAAAGCATCTACACTGTTTTCTGCCTTTAAGAAAAAAAGAGGAACTTTGTTTTGCTGTTGTAACGCTAAAGTTAGTAAAAACTGTTGCATTAGTTTATAGTAAAAGTTCGAAGGTTTTCTCATAAAATAATTATGTTATTTTTTGTTTATTAACCCTGGAAGGTACTCTTCATTTTAGTAAATAAAGGTTACTTTTTGTCGAATCGACGAGCTATTTAAAATCAAAATTCTTGAGGAACGATTTAGAACGAAGTAAAAAATCAACAACAAAAAAATTTTAGTTAAGCATTTTATTAAAAATTAATATAAAATTAAACATTAAAAAATAATCCAAATTTTTAATATTTTTTAATCAGGCTTAAGTTCATCAAATTTAATTTTCATTAAATTATTTTTATGAAGAAAAGAATTTTACAACATGAAAATTAATTAAAATTGTTATTGATAATCATTCATTCTTGACTGACCTGAGATTCTAACCCAGGCGGCTGGTTACCATGACATGTTTCGATCGCAACCACTCGATCTCCTCAGATGGATTTGCCGTCTTACACTCGCAGCCATCGACGACTGCTGACCACAATTCTAATTATTGTTAAAGCTAAGGCACGAGCTCTATGTGTACATTTGTCCTTCAAGTTGTTCTGAAAAAGGTCAACAAGAAAAAGAAAGACAAAATGAAAAAAACAAAAAAATGTACTTTGGACTTCAAGAAGAATTCTTGACATAAGTACGGAAAAAACAGAAGTTAGGAAAAATATGTAAAATCAATTAAAATGGATAATCATTCAAAAAAGCAAATTTCGATCTACCAAAGGTAAAAATACAATTTGGTTTAAGGATTAATGTTTGACTATTGACGTCAGCAGTCGTCGATGGCTGCGAGTGTAAGACGGCAAATCCATCTGAGGAGATCGAGTGGTTTGCGATCGAAACATGTCATGGTTACCAGCCGCCTGGGTTCGAATCTCAGGTCAGTCAAGAATGAATGATTATCAATAACAATTTTAATTAATTTTCATGTTGTAAAATTCCTTTCTTCATAAAAATAATTTAATGAAAATTAAATTTAATAAACTTAAGCCTGATTAAAAAATATTAAAAATTTGGATTAAAAACCATAAATAGTTCAAAAAATAACCACAATTCTAACAATTATTAAAAAATAATATTTCTTTTTCTCTCTCAAAATTCGATACGAATTTGAACTCTTGTTTGTGTTTCAAATTAATTATCTTTTAAAATCTAACGTTGTTGAAAAAAGAACGTAATTTGAACACACATAAACAAGTAACATGAAAAAAGAGTAAATTAACTTCGTCTATTCGACGAACAGTACCCATCCAGGGTTAAGCAAATTATATGCACGCATTTAAATTAAATCAATTGCTTAATTGACTTACACAAATATTTTTTGCAGGAAAATCTAGTCAAAATGCTTAAAAATGTAGACTAAAACTAGTCAAATGTGCTAGTTAGTCTCTGGTTTCAATGTTTCCATATGGTCAGTAGTGGATTTGCAATGGCAAGCACATGTTAATGTCTAGAGCACAAGGATAACAGGGATCCTCTCCACTATGGTGTTGCGATTATATATTTTATCCAGCCATCAGGATAAAATTGACAAAATATAGGTCCTATGGGAAGCACAGTTGAGTGCTATCGGACGCGTCCTCAGGTTGCGTACAATGAAAATTTCCGTAGATATACGGTTCAGCTGCTTAGCAGTGCGCTGGTTTTAATATAAATTTTGAGTGTCAAGAGGCTTTGGCGACAAGATGAGTGTTTGGCGGTTTTAAATAAACAATTCGCTTAGGTCGGAACTCTGTTGCCTGAACTGCCATTAACCACCTTGGCGTCTTAGGTATTTAGGTGACTACTGGTATGATAGAGTCACTTAAGCGGGGTTCCTTTATATTCCCGTTATAAGAGTTTGTGTTTGGCAACAAAGATAGCAGCCTTATCACCAAACTAGGAACGGCAGGCTAGCAATCCACTTTTCTAATTTAATATTGTTACCAATTCGCGCTCTATGCTTCATTAAGAGCTCAAGGAATAAATGTATAAATATCCGTTATTCTTCATTCAAAATTGCATTAACTTCCATCTCCAGAAAAGAGTTTTTCACAAGCTTGAAACACAGCTAATACAACTACAACTAAATAAAATAAAATACACCTACAACGGCTGTTGCTGACTGAGCTTAAAGTTGACACAAGTTTAACAACGACGAATGTCCTCGTTTGTTGTTACACAAGTATCTCTGCAATACAGAAGAAATACAACAACACTTTTGTATGAGTGTGTGTGTGTGTGTGTGTTGGAATTGAGTGTGCGAGTGTGTTGTGCAGTTGTTTATATTTATTACAAACTTTTTTATGACTCGATTTTTCTTTATTTTCCAAACATCAAATGTATGTATTAGAATTAGATTGTCTTTTGTATGTATCTAATAGATACATTTTTATATTTATCCATGTTATGTTATTTTCTGCTTATTCTGCACTTTTTTCGGGCATAAAATTTATGAGTTTTGCGGCAAAATGAACATAAAATAAAATAATAAATTCGTATGTTCATAAGCGCTCTCAAATACCAATAAAACCAGTGGAGTTTTTCTTTTTTCCAATTTTTTTTTTTGTTTGTTGTTTTTGCAATATGCGGTCTTAAAACAATTTATTTACATACATGGATACACACGATAGATGTAGACATGAGTGTGTATCTTAAAAATCCATATAAAATCATTTAACCATTTAATTTGTTATATTTTTTTAGCGTATTTTTTATTTGTTCATGGCTTAATGATTAAACACATTTAATTTGAATAAAATTGATTTTGCTTAGCGATTTATAATTTTTTGTTTAAACAACACAACACATGTTTAACGTAATTGTTTCGCTAGTTTTTTTTATTTAACAGAACAAAACTGAAAACTGTTAATGATTTAAATTAGTTTGTTTAGAATTTTACTAAAAAATATTTAAAGTTATTAATAATGAACTTTAATTAAAAAAAACTTTAAACGATTTGGTATACAAATTTTCTTTAACCAGTAACTTTGAATCACGATTAAAAACGTACCGATTAAAACGAAGAGGTTGTGATTCTTAAAAATTGCTCAGATTGTTATAGTTTCCTCTACCCGACATACTACCCCAGACTTTTATAGGTACTGTTCTGGTTATTGGAGAGGACTCTTCTGCCTGTTGCTTGTAAGTAAAGTTCGTTTTGCTTATAAGTCCTTCAGTTTGCTGTTATAAACATTGTCCAGGCAAGTGCAATTAGGGTATCATTACAGCTGGTCCTAATGTACCTGAACACATCTGAGTTCTCTCAACGATATAATACCAGTAATAATAAGTTCACGCTGTCTGTTTTATATACACATATTGATCAGGATGCCATGAATTTTTAAGTTTTCGTCGGTAACTTTAGACATCTGGTAACAATGAAATTTTTTTTACAAAAACTTGGGTTTTTAAGATTCGTTTACTTCATTATATTCTTTTAAATGGATGTGCCATTTTAGCCGTACTAAAATGATTTTCAGAAAGGCAATTAATGTTGGAGCCATGGTAAATTTAGATCAAACATTACAAAATTCTGTAAAGTGGTTTCTGGTATTCAAAAAGCCCCAAAAATATGACCAAATTTCAAAACAGTAGTGAAATTTGTTTTAGCTTGTTTTGCAATTTGAAGTGTCTTTCAGAAAACCACAACATGTTATTTCTGGCCATATGCAGCTAAATTCACCAAATTTCACCACAATGTATATATATTTGCTACTGTTTTGGGTGTATTTAAATGCTTTCCGAGATTGGACTGAACTGATTTTGCTGGATTCGAATCTTAAATTGCTGAGGGTAACAAGAAACAATTTGACAAATTTATTTAAGCCTGTTTTCAATAGATGGACATTGCTGAATCGATTTGAAATTACTTAAGGATCCGTAAATTATTTACTTTATGGGGTCTGCGATTAATGTTAAAAAAGGAATGACAAACTTATTATACCCATAGTGGCGGAAGGTAAAAGAATTTTTTTTATTAGGACTGCGTCTGGGAAGGCAAAATGTATCTACAACGAATGTTGGAATTGAAAACAGACACATTTGAAACATAATTATCAATTCGAATAATTTCTTATGTTTCAATATGAAATCTGTGCTTTCAATAAGCAAAATTTTATTGTGTCTAAAAAGCTAACAAATTATAACAAAATTTAATAAAAAATTATAAATTTGTTTTCATACTATTAAAATGAACACAAGTGCCGAATTTATAATACCCATTACCGTTAGTTCCAATAAAACGACGTTAACCCTTAAGTAGACACCTAAATTGTGTGGTACAAACTGCCACTTCGGACTGGCAGGGACCACTTGTATTTTGTATGGAGTTTTTTGTGGCTATCGCAAAAACTCCTACTAACAAACTCCTGGGCCTGGCTGGGACTACTTTTATTTGTATGGAGTTTTATGGCTATAGCACGAACATTTTGTTGTCAACTTTTTTTTCGTTTTCTTGTAAAAAACATTTTGATTGAGGAGTGCTTAAAGTTTTGTTATATGAAAAAAAACTGGAAAAATCAAAAAATACCTTCCAAGGCCCATGTAAACACTTGAGGGTTAAGTTATAAAACAGAAACGTAAACAATTTTAAATTTTTAAAAAATAATTAAAATTAAAATTTAACGAGTTGATGCGAATTGGCGCATTTGCGCTACGAAAAATTTTCTCTACAAAACTAATTGCGCTAAATTTTCTTACAATTGTCAAAATTATTGTTAAAATAGTGGACTGATTTGGTCTATTTTCAATACATTTCAAATCTCTTGTCTAGAAATCATTTTTACCAAAATACAGTTTTCAGAGTCTTTTATTGCGACATGGCAAGATCATCTAAGAAAACATAAGGATGCAGAATACTATCATTTCGACCTTTATGGTGGTAGGCTTAAAAATAAAATAAAAATTTGTTTCGAATTAAAAAATGTTAAAAACGATTCATACTACCTTTATTCAAACTCTCTCTCTCTCTCTTTGTGTATTTTTCATCGCCAATAATCAATTAAAACAACAATTAATTCCAATCAAAATTAAAACTCGGAATTGTTGTTTTCTACTACAACTAATTTAATACTTTTATTTCTCCTTCCTTAATTAAAACAAATATTCATAATAGTTTCTAAAGCAATTTCAAAACAAAAGCAATACAATGTTACCAGAAAATCCTTAAGGATTTTTGAGGACAAAAATACGAAACTTAAATATAAAGTAACAAGTTAATACTAACTTTTATTTTGTATAGTTTTCAAAACATGGTAGACACTGTTACAGTTAAAATAAAAACAACTTTTACAGATGTGAACAAAAACAAACAAACAATAAAAATTTTTGTTGGACTTACGAAAAAATCTCAAAGGACATTAAAATTGTGGTTGTGTGTTTATTTTTGCCGCAAATAATAATATTAAAATAAGAGATAAAAAGCAACAGAATACATAATATATATATAAAAACTTCAGCTTTTACATGTAGAAAAACTACGAAACAAATCTGAAATTTCAAGAAATATATTAAAAACTACTTTAACCGCTTACACGACAATTTTCTTTTTTGGGACAATGCTATTTCAATATTTACACATTAGCAGGTAATGGGTTAAATACTAAAGTATTTGATTAAATTTAAATAGAATACAAAAGTTTCAAAGAAGAACAGTGGCTGAAAAAAGAGTTGGAGTTGACCGGTACTATGAATCTTACACGCAAAGAAAAAACATGGTTGTGGTAAACATATTCTAAGAGCAACATATTATGATAAGATTCATGATTGTAGTCACCATATTACGATTGTTATTAAATCATATTATGACCAAATATGATCGTAATATTACATCATAATATTTTTCCCTTAATCATATTGTTATCCTGTTAATCATAAAACGTTAAGAAGCTATAATATTACTGTCATGGTAATCATAATAAGATAAGAAGTAATCATATTGTTGTCATGGTAACCATAATAAGTTAATAAGTAATCATATTACTGTCATGGCAATCATAATAAGCTTAGAAGTAATCATATTACTGTCATGGTAATCATAATAAGATAAGAAGTAATCATATTGTTGTCATGGTAACCATAATAAGTTAAGAAGTAATCATATTGTTGTCATGGCAATCATAATTAGTTTAGAAGTAATCATATTATTGTTATGGCAATCATAATTAGTTTAGAAGTAATCATATTATTGTCATGACAATCATAATAAGTTTAGAAGTAATCATATTATTGTCATGACAATCATAATAAGTTTAGAAGTAATCATATTATTGTCATGACAATCATAATAAGTTTAGAAGTAATCATATTATGATGCAAAGTGATATGAACTGTTATACATAAATTTTTTACATCATAATATGATACAACTTTAAACATAATATTTTTATTGGGAAAAAATACTTATGATAAAATAAAAAACATAATATAGTTACTGTAATCTTTTTGTCGTAGGTCGCCATTATTTATAAATTATTTTATGGAGTTTTCATTATTTTTCTCTTAAAATAACACAAAACTTACCAGTAATGGTTAATATTTTGCACCAATATTTCATAAATTTTTCCACCACTTTAAGATTATTAAAATTTTTTAGCAAAGATATTTTAATTTGTGACACTACAACCCTTTTTTAATGTTTTTTCTTTATTTTTTTTCTTAATTTCTTGTTTATTTTAATGGTTATTTTGTTATTTCTTTTTTAATATTTTTCTTTAATTTCTTGTTTATTTTAATGGTTATTTTTTTGTTATTTAGCCACTCACTAACAAATACATAATTCGATATTTTTATGTAAAACACGACACAACTGATACAAAATTATTTTACAAATGGCGATACCAAAATATTATTAGAGTAACGATATTTTGATTGCATCTTAAACTTATTATGATAAATGTATATAAAGTTATCATGTTATGGCTATTAAATATCATGTTATGGCTGTTAGTAATATAATATGTTTTGACAGTTATCATAATTTAGTTGTTAGAAAAATAATTATTTTTCGGTCAACAATACTCAAATTTATAATTGCGATAAACATTAATATGTTTACAGTAACTATAATATTGCTGATATTTAATAAAAATAACAATTATTTGTGTACAACAACAATATATTGTTACAATAAACACAGTGTGGTTGCCGTAACCATGCCCAACCATATTTTTTCTCTGCGTGTATAAAAGGTAACTTAAAAGGAAAAATCTTGTGAACGGGGTTTGCATTTGGGAAATAATTACAAATAATAACGAAAAACAAAAAGCTTTTTGAAAATTTTTCGAAATATCGAATATAATTTCGAAAATGTTACTTTCTTTTCTTAAACCTCTGGCTTTTTTTATTAAACATGGAATTAAACAAACACCGATAAGCTTACATAATTTTGCAATTGGCATTTTTGTATAACATAACGTTACTTTAAATCCAAAAGGCCGTAAGCGACAAAAAATTTAAAATCGACTTTTTTATTGATTATGATGTATTTTGGTTAAGAGAATCATAATCAGTCAATAAGTCGATTGTGAATTTCCTGTCACTTTCCGCCTTTTGGATTTTAGGGGACGATATATACAATATGTTACAACAACCTCAAAATAAGTGTACTTTACTATCAGATTCATGGCCTGCAGTAGGGAATGGTAAATCGATTTCGATTCCAATCGAGTCATCAATGGACAGTGAACAAAACAGTCCTAAACATATCGTACCGAACCAAACACTGAAAGTCAGCTTTGTGAAAATCAACATATTATAGAAATACAACAAGAAATATCTCTGCATCTTTCTGGCTTCAATGAGATGCAAACGTTCGTTTTCTGAAACTAACCTTATAGTAACTTAGCAAAGAAACAGTCGCCACCTATGAGGAACTATTTTCATAATTCTTTGAAATTCTATCCACACATTCAGGCTTGTCATAGAAATCAATTCCGATCAAAAGTCATATCGTTTTATGTGAAGCAAGATCAGAATTAATTTATGTGACAGGCCTGATTGACTACACAAGAACACAATTTTAATATGTAAAAAGTACATGCACATGTTCCTCTAAAGGCCATCTCAAGATTAACACATTTTCATTTTTTGCAGGAAAATTATAAAAAGTAGTCATTTCTACCCACTGTAAAAATCTCAGTTCAATTTCTCTAGTAGTTTGCAAAAAATGCTGGTGTATCCCCTTTTGTGATATAAGGTATAAGCTTGCAATTCAATCTTAAGCGATTTTGAAATCGATTTTGAGGTTCGATTAATCGATTCCAAAAAACAAAATAAAAAAAGTCGATCGAAAAATCGAATATCGATTTTGGAATCCATTTACCATTCCCTAGCCTGCAGCCGTATTCCGTTACTCGATAAAGCTTAATCTCCATCGCTAAAAATCTATAAAGCTGATTTAGATATTTTTGGCTATGAATCCAATCCTGTAACGTGCATTGCTAAATTTGGCAATGGCATAACAATTTAATTTACCACTGTTTTAGCTTGTAATGTCATCGCTAAAATTTTTAAATTTTGTATTCTCTAAGGCATTTTAGCGATCGAGATTTAGCTTTAGCTAAGCGAATTACAGAATACGGCTGCTGATCTCTTCTGTTACTTTCATTATGTGAACCCAGACTTATAATGTAAAAAGTCTTTTTCCCACAGGCCCATTGTATGGTGAAATATTTTATCGATTTGGCTAATTTTTAAATTAATCTTTTGTCCGAAAAATTGATTTACAGAAAAATGATCAAGAGTGTACCCCATCTAAGCCCGGCGAAACAATATTACGTTATTATGTTAAGATTCATATAAGAGTTCTCTGTGCCAAATATTATCTAGATACCATCAAGGTGGTTTATATGTGTTTAAATGGGTCATAAAGTTTTGCCCAGTCGGGATAGTTATTTAAGCTATATTTTATATCAAAAGCAACATTTTTAAAATACCTATAGTTTTAATAACTATTTTCGAGAGTTATTTTGGTTTTCTGGTCAAATATGTACCGACTTCAATAACATTTGATAAACGATTGAGATTGCAAAAAACAAATTATATCTAAAAAATACCAGCATTTGTATGTTAGCTTATTGGTACAAAGACTCTATTCCGATAAGAAGTTTATATGCGTCTAATTTGATATTATAAGCCAACCAATTCAATATGCAAGGGCCATGCAATTATCTTCAAAACTTTGACCTGCTACTCTTCCCATCGATTCAAAACTCGTTCGTTTTTAGTCGAAACTTTCGACTCGAAAGTATCCAAATGACAAATTTCTATGTAACATTGGACATTTTAGTCCCTCACTGTTTTTTTTGTTTTATTTTTCCATAAAAAAGGAAAACAAATCTTTTTACATTTAAAACATTGCAAAACATGCAATGGAATTTTTACTATCATATAGAAATAAAAAAACTTTTTGTACCACAAAAACGAGCCAGAAAAAAATAAAAGGGAAGCCACTATTTGTACTCAGCTAAACACTCACCCTCCTATCAATGATTCCTTTTTATTTCCACCTTTTTAAGGAAAACACCAAACATAACAATGTTGTGTTTCAGAAGCTTTAAAAGAATATAAACGAACATACAAAACAAGCAAAAAAGAAAATAAATGGAAAGCAACTGAAAGAACAAGGGAAATAAAACGAATTGAACTGAATTTGATAGAGAAGAAGAACAAAATTTTAGTTTTCTATTTGCAACAAAACAAAAACTATATTGCAAAACCATCGACATTTGTTACATTCATGTTGGTAACAACAAGATTGTAATAAAATAATAAATTGTTTGTACAACTGCAAAACAACAACAATAAAGTACTTATACAAGAAAAAAAACGCTAGAAAAGAGTATTGAAAAAATTAAGAAAAACGTTAAAAAAAAAGAAGTACTCGTCGCTTGTATGTAGAAAATGATACACCACAAAAGTTGTATTTTGTTGCTTTTTTCTGTTGTTGTTGCAATTTTGTTTTTCCAATTGTCCAAAAAGTATTGAAAATAACAACAAAAAAAGGGGCAGCCAATAAATTTGTTAAATACATGTTAGACAGAGTACGAAATATGGGGTTGGTTGTATTGTAAATAAATAAGTATCTTTTAGATTTTTTTTTTATCTTTTTTTCTACAAACTCAAACACACACACACACGCAGGTATAAACCGACCCAACTTCACTCGCATCTTTAAGTTCCCCTCTATTTTTTCATATTTCATAGATACTTTTTTAGCTTTCTCTTTTCCTCTAAGGCTTTTAAATATATTTCTCATTTCTTTACACGGCTTTTAATAGTACATAGTAGTATCTGTGTGTTCTGCCCGTTTCTGTATGAGTGAATTTGAGTAATAAGAGCTAAGGGTTCTCTTTGTTTTGTAGTTGATTTCATTATTTAGTATCGTTGAGATACTTGCCCTGGCAACATTTCATGGATACTTGAATTTTACTAAAAAAAAAACTTTAATTATTTAGGAGAAATGAAAATAACAGTGTAAATGAAAATGTTTGGAAAATATTTATTCAAGGATAAAACAATTTTATATTTTTTTGCTGTTGTAAGGATTTTATTATAATTTTTCTTGACTGAGAATGCCGCCGCTAAACAAAGTGATAATTTAATTTTGTGTTTTAAAAATTTTCAATTACAAAATTTTATAATTAAAAATAAAAGTTGATAAGTGATAATACAATCAGTAATTCTTTTAAAAACTCTGCACACATTTACTGCCCGTCGCTCGATTTCGAAAGAAAATTTCATTCCCTTAGGCCCGTTTTCACAACTTACCGATAGCTAAAGGCAGATTTCAACCGGCCTTATAAAAAGTGTTCCATTATTAACAAAAATCCTGCCTTTAGCTATCGGTATGTTGTGAAGTTAAATGTAAGTTAAGCGAAATCGAAGGACAGAGGAAGTTAATGTTTAATATAAAATTTTCAAAACCTTAATCATGAAGAAATCTAATGCATTTTTTAAGCATTTACGATTTTGTTAAATTTTCTAAAGGGACTTGGTTGTGCATTATAACGAATATTTTCGCCTAAAATTTTTTTGGTTTATTTTTATATTTTCATGACTTTGTTTAAGCGTCGAATTGTGTAACAATACGGCACGACACAATAATGCTATTTTCTCAGTTGTTATTAACAACTGTTTACAGTAATTTGGTATTTTCTAAAGTGATTTTACGTCGACTTCAAACAGAATTTACTCTGTTTTAATCGAAAGGAAATTTCGAGGCGCTTCAAAAGACAGTTAATGATTGTTGAATAAGATTCCGCCTGAACTGATCAAGGGAGTTTTATTTGTCCAGGGGATTACAATTTGGCAAATATGTTTCCTATAAATAAATTTTTTTTATAAAGATATCCTGGATGCTTTTTCGGGTTTTTAAATATAAATATCACCTTAAAAAAATTTTTGATTTTCAATTAAAATAATCCAAGATAAAAAAATGTTTAGTTTACGTTGGTGAGTGTTAGTTGTGACTTTTTTGTCTTTCTGGCAGACGGTTAATTCCGCTCCAAGACAAGTGTTTTACTTTAGAGGACACAAACGAATAAAAATAAGCTTTTTAATACTTTTAACGAAAGTGAAACGTGTTTCAACGAAGTTGTTGTAAATCGATCGAAAGGCCTCCAAGTGCACAGAATAAAAAAACTTATTTCAATTAAAAAATTTGTGATATTCATAAAAAAAATTAATTTAATTTGCACCAGCAAACAAATTAATATGATCCATATTTTTTGATCTAAACAACATATTTTGCAGTAATGTTGTTGATATAAGGTAACGTTTAATTCACTTGATTAACTGTTTTAATTAAAATTTATTTAATTTTTGATTGATGGTTTAATTGAAAAAAAATTAGCGAGAATTTTTCTGTGTTAGTTTTTTTACAAATTAGCCCACAAGGTGAACAAGGACATGGTAAACAATATTTTAGCTTATGGATATCTTTCTTCTACAGTTCCTTGAAATGAATGGGTTTTTTGTTTTTCCCTTTCTTATATTAATCTATTTATTGGATCTTCATATATGAAATAACATTAATTAATCAAATCTTTTTTTAATTGTTTATTTTATGTCCTGCCAGTGCCGGACGAAACATCATGGTTTTAGTTCACCTACGTAGGTGTTAAACGCTCTTTTATGTGGTATCTCGTCTCCTTACGCGAGTGTAACAACCATCACTTAGAATATTAAGAGCTAGAGAATTTAGGTGCATTTCAAGCCTCATTAAATATGTCACCGAATATTTATGATACTATTTTTAGTAACAAAAATCAGCGCTGAATGGCATCTTTTTACGCGAATTAATAAATTATTTTTAACGACAAATTTGTATAAATTCACTGCAAGCTTATAATGGTGAAATAAGTCCTCACTAAAAAAATTTTGTAATCATCTTATAGTTAGTATATGCTTACCACAAATAATTGTTTCTGTTTCTTTTAATAAAAATACAAATAGCAAAACGTTTAACTTTAAACATTTTAAAAGTCATAATAAAAAGGTTCATAAAGTCCCTTTTACACTAATCTAAAAGGATAAAGATTTTTGCTCCCAATAGTTTTTGATCTGATCATCAAAAAGTCGTATAGAAACCCGTTTTTGTTACATTTTGCATCTGCACTATCACATTTCAAATAAAATGAAAACTTATTGTAGAATATAAACAGCCGTTCAATATAAAAAATATTTATATTTTTGTCAAAAAAATTTTTTTTACAACTACAATTAATGTTGGAAGAATTCGAATCAATTGTAGTGGGGAATGTAAGGAGAGATAAACTCCGTTTATTGTTGTTGATTTTGTTTAAACTTTAATATTGTTACAAGTAAAACTGTTGCTGTAATTCGTATACGCTTAACAGTTTTATTGGGTTTAATATCTTTAGTTTTTCTAAAATCTTTATGGATGAAGTTTCCTGATGATCTGGCCTAAGCAACCAGTGAAATGCGCATAGGAATAGCTTATCCCATCAACAATAAATTTCAGTGTTTTTATCAAATAATAAAAATTGGGAATTAAGCACGAATAACAAAATCTTTTATATTTTTGTTATTATCAAAATAATTTTTGTTGTACATATGAATATAGGAGCGCTTTAGTTTTTGGCAGATTCATATTAAAAAAAGAATAAAAATGAGAGTCTTAAAATAAAATTACAACAAAAATGGAATATTTATTTAATATTCAACCACTGTTTTCGTTATTTTCAAGGGTGGGGAATGTACTTTTTTATTATTTTTTCATCTGTGTATCGTATTAAATTAGTTTTTCCAACAAACAGTGATGTATTCTATACTTAAAAAAAGTAATTTCATATTTTTTGTATCACTTTGGATTTATTTATTAAAAAATATAAATTTAAAAACTTGTGAACATAATTTAAATTTTCCATCCCTGATTTTCTTCATGCGCTGTTATTATAAAAATATAACTCTAATTAAATAAAAAATCTTATCGTTCCATACGTTCCATCACAAATTGTTTTCACATTTTTACACATTTTTAATTTTTGTTAGTTTTTGACATGGTGTAATACTTATTTTTATAGTGTAAAAGGGCTAGAGATGTCAATTATTCGCATTTCAACTTTGTTCGAATAATTCAAATGATTGTTTCTGTTCGTTCGATCAGACGATTACATCTATAAAATTATTTTTACAAACAAAATACGTATATTAAATAAGTTACATTCGTCCATTCATCTACAAATATTGAAATTCTTCAATTTTGTTCCTTATTATTCCTCAAAAACGCTATGAATTCTTCTCTTTTTTTTTGATACGTAAAAACTTTAATTTAAAGGCGTCGTAAAACCATTAAATCCTTAATAATCCGATATTACATTGGCGTTAGCAGACCTACCATCTTCAGCTAAACTTCTGCAAACAATTTCTTCTATAGAGCAACCGCTGTCTCTCTTTATGTATTTTTCCAGTGGACCAAGTTCGGCATTTTTTGATGTCGTTGGATTATCTTCCACTACAAATGTATATATAATTGAAAAAAATGGTTATTCCATTATTCTACTTTCAAGATTAATATGATTAATATTTCGATGGCTTAATATAAAAAAGTCCTTACTCGATTTTTTTGTTTATTTATAGGAAAAGAAAAAAAAACTTAATAAATCCGTAAAATCAAAAAGTAATTTAAATTTTTGGGAATACAAAATTTAAATTTTCAAAAGATTTTGTTAAATTTTAGGAAAAAAAAAGTTACTTTTAATTAAGATATCCAACAAATGTTTTACTACAGCCCTTTATGCCAAAGTTTTAAATATAATGATTGTTCCAGCAACAGCATTTTATTAATAACTTTAAAAAGAATTCCAAAATTTTTATGTGATGACTGAACTTTAAAATGTTTTCGATTGTATTTCGCCACCCTTAACAAATTTCGTGTTTCAGTCTAGAGAAAATCTTCGAGTCTAGACTAAGCAGAATTAAGCTAATATCTTCCCTAAGTTTTACAAAAATGGAAATTACATACATATCGTTCAATTACTTCAATACACAGAAAAAATAGAAAATTTACTTTAATTAAACAATTAGATATTTTACTAATTTTGCCCCTGCAAAAGAATTGATCATATCAATTAACGGATTTGTATTTTCGAGCCATGCCACTCAAATTTAGTCAATTAAAAAATTAATTGCATAAATTAAAAAAACACAACATATGCACAAACATTTAAATTTATGTGATTTTATTAAAAAAATTAATTGCAGCAGACAATAAATTAATTGAAAAAATTAAAGTGCATCAATTCATTTTTTAATTGAACAAATTTTGGCAAACATTTTTTCTGTAAAGTGACATTATTCAACAAATGGAAATTTGGAGGTAGTTATGCAGAATGTTTCGTTATTATTTTCTTTATACCTATTGTCTATAAAATTCATTATTAAGGCCCAAATTATATCTAATTATATAAAACGCAACGCAACGGCAAAAAATAACATTGACAGCAAAAAGAAAGTCATACAAATTTTTAATTTTGATGTTGGTTTCTACAGAAATGCATGTGCTATTTTAAAATTTTCAACGCCACAAGTTATGAGGCGTTTGCGATCTTAAAAGGCAGTGTGAATATGAAAACTAAATGTTTAATGAGCTTAAACATACTTACACTCACAATATTATTACAGTAACGGACTGTAGTTTATTTAAGAAATATTCCGTTCAGTCATTTTTAAATAAATAAACATTTAAAATTCCAAGCAAATTTATTTTTAACTGATTCTAACAGTTATTCAAAAAACTAAGTGCATATTAATACGGATTTTCAATTGCAGTTAATATTGTCCGTTGATTGAGTTAAATTCTTCTTTATGTTAAAGTAAATAAAAATTTAATTTAAAGCAACGAAAAGTTCATTTTATTTTTACTGTCAAAAATTCAACACCATATTCCGTAAAATCAAATAAATATTCAGTTATTTTGTAAAATTTTACTGTCAAAAATTCAACACCATATTCAGTAAAAACGATTAAATATTCAGTTATTTATTAAAATTTTACTGTCAATTTTTTACTGTCAAATTGACCCCATATTCAGTAAAAACAATTAAATATTCAGTTATTTTATATAATTTTACTACCAAAAATTAATTTTTACTTATCTATAAAAAATGAATTGCTTGTTTTGTGTAAGCAATACCCATTTTCTATTTGTTAAAATAATTTATTTAAGTACCTACATCAAATTTTAAAAGTAAAATAATTGCGAAGCCATATCGGTCATGCTGCTGGTGTCTTATAATTGAGAGTTCTTCTGTAAACAACGTGGTCAGTACAACAAAACTAAAACAAACGTGTGTAACTGGGTAAGTAAATAAAAATATTCTCCCTCTCTCGCTTATAAGAAAACCAAGCAAGCGGACAGGTGTCTGTCTGGTATTTTTTAGAAATTCGGCTCTTTTGTGGAGTAAACGAAAATTTAATAAAATAACTGAATATTTAATCGTTTTTACTGAATATGAGGTCAATTTGACAGTAAAAAATTTACAGTAAAATTTTAATAAATAACTGAATATTTAATCGTTTTTACTGAATATGGTGTTGAATTTTTGACAGTAAAATTTTACAAAATAACTGAATATTTATTTGATTTTACGGAATATGGTGTTGAATTTTTGACAGTAAAAATTAAATGAACTTTTTGTTAAAAATAAATGAAAAATAGGTAGACCGGTTTTGAATTGAACTTTCATTTATTTTATATTACAATTTCAGTTAATTTTACGTACAGAATATTGTGAGTGTACATATATGCGAAGAATTAATTACAAGTAAACTTTATAATTTTTTTTTCTTCAAAGTAGCAGTATGTTTTAATTAGTTTTAATTAGTTTTACGTCTCTATTTCATTAATTAATTGCGTTTGTAAACAATTTTATAGAGATTGCTTTTAATTAATTATTTAGTCTATTAATTGATTTAAAATAATTAACGAAACAACTAACAACAAATTGAATACAACTTCATTCTTTTTTAAATTAACTAATCAAAATAATAAAAACAAATTCAGCAATGCATATATATTGCATACATATAAACATACATACAAACATACATACATGCATGTAGTTAAACATCCCAGTGGTATGGTGAACTAGCTCTACATATATTCGCTAGCTCATTAAAAACTATCGTTAGTCTCACTTCAATCTACCTGCCGGACACTTGGTTTATTAAACGGCAGAGAAAAATTAAAAAAGTATTCACTCAGTTTTTTTATTTGCCCATCAAAGTTTTTTTACTTTTTTTTTAGGTACGGCAACACTGTTTTAAGATTCATTCAGAGCATTACTAATACCTACATACTTTAAATAAAGTGTGGGCTCATATGAATAGAAGAATGTCTTTTTTACCAAATACTAACTTGAAAATTTTGGTACTTCTTTAAAATAAATGTTTGATAGTTTTTCCAAGTGCAGAATTAAGTTTAATTTTTCTTGTAAAATTTTATTAACATTTAGTACAAGCTTAGCGACCTCTAGCAGCGGCGAAATGCATTTAACATAAAAAAGCTTCTTCCTACATGTAATTTATTTATATACAAATACAGTACAGTAATTTTTTTAAACATTGAAACAACATTGTCACCACTTGGCTGATGCCTATATCATTAAATGCAAGCCAAAAGAAGATCGCATTAATAAAGCGCTCGCCGTTAAAGGTGATAGCCAATCCAACGTCGTTCTCCTAGAATGGTTGACCCATAACGCCACCAGACAAAAATCAACACGAAACAGTGGCTTTTTTCGGTTAAATTGGATGCTCTTGAATCTCATGTGAATTGCTATAAAACTGACTCATAAAACGAAGCTGTACAAATAGCCCAGGGCTGAATCCAATGCAAATCTCTATTTTAGGCCTTTTGCCTCCAAGCTGGAAAAATAGCGAAAAATCATCATCAAAAACTGAACTAATTTCAATTCTATATAAAATCAGCCGTTTTTAAAGTTCTAATTGTTTTAAACGGAATGACAAAATTAATGTACCAATAAAGAGATGCCTACATTCACTTTTTCGATTAAGTTCGAAAATTGTTTTGACTCAAAACATTGCATTTACTCTCGATATAAACTGTGGTGTTAATAAATCGGATTTGCTTAACGTTTTTGACATTATTATCTAAAACCCCGACAAAGAAGAACAAAAGAGTTATTTTACATAACCTTAGAGTTTTTGTGAAGACTCTTCAACAAAATGTTATTCATAAAGGCTTCCAAATAACAATTACAAATTATAGTCACGCCTAAATAAGAGCGGTAAGAGTTTTCTTCCGCTTTACTTTTACGCTGAAAAAGCATACCTACATAAAAGTGTCAACGTTGAGTCCAAAAAAGTAGTGTTCATAAAAATGGAGATCAAATTGCTATATTTACCTAAAAACAGCTTAATTGCCATTATTTATCAACAATACTATTAAACGCGCTGTAAACGCGCTGTAAAAATCAGAAATTCCAATTGCAAAGCGCATGAGAACTTTTAAGAGCTAGAAAACGCTTTCCGCTCTTATTTATGTATGGCTGTAGCTTAATTAATCGAGCAATAGTAACTTAGAACTTCAGCTCGTTATAGTTAAGCAGACCAGAGCCTATAGCGGGAATCGAACCCGCAACCCTTGCACTGCTAGGCTTGCTGCCCACCAACTAGCCTGCCGGGGCACCCACAAAAGTCGTTTAATTTTATAAAAAAAAATAATTAAATTTTCTATGTACGTACCAACTTCTACACATCCACTAGAATTTGGATTTAAGTGTACGAGTGTCTGTAATCAGAATTGAACTCTACAACATATAAAACACATGTATTGTGGATTTACGTGATGTTGTAAAAAGCTACAACAATAAAAAAAAAAAACAATAAATCCAACAAAAAACCAACGAAAAAACAGAAGATTGAAAAGGTGGGCGCCAAAAAAATCTTTTAGCTGAATCCGAATATAAGTTTTAAGCAATATAATGGGTGGGTAGTTAGGCAAACAAAAAGAAAAATATATAAAAAAAAATATACAAGTAGTGGCGGAGTTGCCACTTAATATCAGTATAATTGGCAAAAGATGTCTGCAACACGAAAAAAAAATATGAAAAAAGCAAACCAGCCAAAAGAGTTGAATACGAAAAAGAGCATAAAATTGATTTACCATCATAAAGCCATACAAGTAAGACTGAAATGGCATGATTTGTCTTGTCGTGTTTTTTTTATTTTTTGGATGGAGTCTGTGGTTAAAAAGGTTCCATTATAATTGTTGCAAAGCAGAAAAAATCAGCCCAAAAAAACCCCTTCCAGCAGTTTTTGGAAACGAGTAGTCAAAAAAAAAAACAAAACTTCTTTTTATTTGTAGAATTGCAAAAAGAAAAAAAAAGAGAAAAATAAAGAATGAAAGGAACAAAAGCTTTTGTTTAAGTTTTCTTTCTGTTGTTGTCGTTTTTGCCGTGTTCAACGAATTGTTGTTGTTGGTTTTTTAGTCAATATACTCGTTTTACATTGATGTCGTTATACATGAGATACATTTGTATCTTTTGTATGCTGTTTGTTGGTGCTTAAGCATTTGCAGCTGTTGTTGCTACTTGATGATGATGATGATGCCGACGACGATGAGGTTATTGTCAATGATGATAATGATGACGAAAATGATGCTGAGTTGTTGAGACTGCTGCCTTAATGCTTTTAATAACATGAGTGTGTTAACCAACTTAACGCCAACTTTTAAGTTCATTCTCTGTTTTTTTAATGCTTCTTGTTTATTTTTTTTTTTTTTTAGTTTAGTTCCCATTTAAAATTTTTATTTTTGCACAGTTTTGTTTATTGTTGTATTGTTCATTGTAAAGTGTTTTATGGTCTTAAATTTAAGTTTGTTTAGAAATTGTGGTTTCAACTTGGTTCTTTTTTAATTTTTTATTTTTGCGGCCGTTAATTCTCCACTTTTCAATGCAAATTTTAATTGGCAAATTTAAGCTTTTCCAGCTTAAATAGGTATCTAAATAAAGGGACTTTAGTAAAAATATAATTAGTTCCCTGGTACTTTTTGTGTCATTTGAGCTACAATTGTAAAAATTTAATATTGATACTATAAATTTGTTGACTGTTGCAAATTTAATTAATTTTTTTTAATAATAACACAAATTTTTAATTGAAATCAATTTGTATTATTTCCTGTGCATGAATTAGAAGCCAAGCCCCCTTCAGTACATCATCTCATCAAGTTTCCTAATTTTCAGCCCAATTAAATATTTGGGCAATTTTTTGGTAGCTTGAACAAATTTCTTAATACCGGATAAACAAGGTAACCCAAAATGCAATGTTTCGAGTTGAATTTATCTTCTTAACAGCGTTCGAATTAACATCGAAAGGTTTTCTATATTATAAAGTGTATATTTTCTATACAGACTGACCCTAATATTAAACTAATAGATTTGGCAGATTGTAATGACAAAATCAAAGATTTGGAAGTGACGGTTATTCCTTAAAACTTTAAATAATCTGAACTATCCACATTTAAACTTTCTAATGTGAAATCACCTTTCCTACTCAATTAGTGACTCTTTTCTGTTTAGTTATAGATCTTTTAAGCCTTTATAAACAAATTGTTTAAGCACTTATTGGCGTTTTAATGAAAAGTACTATTTTTAAAAAAAAAAATAACATCTTCATTTTACGTATCTTGTTGCGTAATCTCCTTTACTTTGCGTTTTTTATTTCTTCTTTCCTTCCAAACTTATTTAAGCTTTCAATTGCTTCGTATTATTGCTTAAGTTGTTGTTGATGTTGTTGTTTCTATTGCTGACATGAATTCTAATCTAATAGATACAAATGAAAAGGTGTTTCCAAAATGCTGTTGGAAAGAAAGCAAAAACGATTTAACCAGAAAAATGTCTAAGTATGAGTTTAACCTGAAACTTGAATTTGATTTTCTTTTTTAAGGTGAGATTTTCTGTTGTTTTTTTTTTAGATGAACTTTTTTATGTAAGTGTGGTTTTATTTACAAACACTCTTACAAATAAAATACACTGACAAAATGTGTCTGCTGCCGCCGCTACTGTTCCTGTTCACGTTATTTCTAGGGGTTGTTTGTGTATCTGAGATTTTTGCATGTTATCCTGCTCCCTATATTTAGTACTTATTAATGTATTTTTTTGGTAGTAGTTCCTCCACCTTCTTTTACTGTTAAAATAAAATCATAAGCGTTGTTGTATTTTTTTTCGGTGCTAAAGTGTGTATTTTTTCATTCTTAACATGTGTCATGTATTTGTCGTAACTTGTATTAAAGTGTGTAAAACTTACTTTTTCCTGTTCTATGCTGCTACTTTTGCTGTTTTTGTTGTTCTTTCTTTTTTTTTATCGCACAAATACATGGAAACATTTACACAGCCATAGACACCGATACAGTTATACATTTTTATTGCTCCCTACCGCCCTATTGCTGTCAAGTTTTAGGTTTTTTATTTTGTTTTTTTTACATTCGCATTTGTATTTGTCAGACATCCTTCTCATGTGTCCCTTAAGTAAAAGATAGAAGTCGTTTAGTTATGAGAGTTGGCTGGATTTGGAGCTGTTCCGGGTGGGTGTTTATTTATTTTTTGTATATTGTTTTTTTATGTATCTGTATTTCGTGGTTTTGAAATATTTGTTATACCTAGTCGGTTTTTTGTTTAAATTAAAGTAAGTTCCTACCCAGAGAAATTTCATGCCGTATATATCCGAAACATGGTGTAAAACCACTAAGTTTTTGCCTGCAATGTAATTGTATTTTTGCATATGGGCATTTCTCTAATGTCGAATGCGACATTCGTACGCCTTAAAAGTGAAAAAAACATATACCAAAACATTAATTTTATTTTGACAAAAGGCGAAACTTATAGCTCTTGATTAGATCCATAACTTGTGCTAAATGTTGGTTTTGAGAAATTGTGCGTTTTCAAGAAAATTAAAAAAAAACCAAGGCATTTACATGCGACAAAAACAGAAGTCGCTTTTACGGCAAACAGTTCAAACACTGATTTCAGCGAAACCTGATGAAATATTTTAATGCGACTAATTTTAAAATATTATGCATTGATGTATCTTAATAATGCTTTTTATTTGATTCAAAAATATTGTGTAGCATATTTTTAATTTAATTTTAATCACCGTCGCACGCTACATGTTGCATGCGACATTTTGTTCCATCTTACTTTTATGTTTACGTTTTTACTTTTTATGTAATAAGACATCCGTTAGATGATTCTACTTTATTTTAAATACATTTTATATATTTATTTTCCGACCAAAAATTATAAACTTAAAAAAAATATCGTCAATAAAGAATAATACAAATATAGAACAAAAACTAACTTAACTGAAAATAGTATTGCTATTCTCAAATAAAGTTTTTTATAATGAAATAAGCTATCTTGCTGCTTGTAGTTATTGGCCATCGCAAATAAAGATATTTTAGAAAAAAAATTTTTTTGAATTAATGCAGTTTACACTTACGATGTCGCACGCTACAAATTTAAAATAAGTACCAAGAGAAAAGCACTGATTATTTTCCAGCAAAATTTTTTTTATTAAATTTGCAACTAAAATATCTGTTTGTTACTAATATTTGATGAGCATTGTACAAATACCCTCGACGCACTGATAACAAATGTTCTTTTTCAATGTCGCACGCTACATTGAAATATAGGGTAAAGCAAAGAAAATAATTGCCGTAACTGGCTATCGCATCGTTCCGTTTGCATTTTTCTTATAATGTTTGGATATAAACCGAGATTTAAAAAGCAATTGTCAATGCATAATGTTTCCCATTAGGATCATTTAGCAAAACAACACGGTCAATAGAAATGTTCAAAACAGAACTTTTGCACTTGTTCGACTTTGCATTTGAATATTTCAAAGTATGTTGTGATTTAATGTAAAATTTGTTTACATTTTTAAAAGTTGATGGATTCCCTATAAAAATATGTTAAAACAACATACTTTTATAGACTTTGAATTTTTTGGCTGTGGTTGACATTTCTGGAAATATAGAAAAAACTTTAATTTTTTAATTTGCATATAGCAAGGCCATAGATAATTGGCAATCGTGCAGGTATTTTCACCCTGTCGTCTCCCTGGAGCCCACCTGTAAGTCTCACGTTTGATTACAGTTCTACAGAGAATAATCGAAATGCCGATTAGACTGTCAGCGAACATGTCTTCCAAGAGACGGCCCAGTTTGGCCAGTATTTTAGTGAGCGCGTAGTGAACTTTTAATATACGTGCTGTGAAGCCATATGTTTGGTGCAGTTGCGATATACATTGCATCTGAAGCGGTCGCATAAAGAACGCGTACGCGTAAACTTAAACAAGATCGTTATGTTATCTTAGTATTTATTTGTGTTCCGTATTTTATTTGTGTACATTTACAGACACAAAATTTTTTTTAAGGGAAAAATACGGTATGGTACAGTAACATTTCGTGTTATTAAAAAGCTTTATTTTAGATTTTATTTAGACATCTGTTGACAATACTGAATACACAGCAAATTGTCTTAAAGAAACAATTAAATTTCTTTTAAAAGGGAATTCGATTAATTTAGACAGAACAAAAAGTATGCTTTCTAAATTAAAATCAAACACGTTTTGCACGAAGGTTACCCAAAATAGTTAGATGAATATTGGTGATATTCGATCCAGTATTAACCCACTGTGTAAGGGCGAATACCGGGTATATTCCTTTTAAGGGGATTTATTTGGGTATTTATAAAAATCGTTAAAAATGTAGCATTTTACATCCAGCATATGGCAAACAGTAATTGTTATCCAGCTGGTATGTAATTTTAAAAGGGGTTTAAGTATTTTTAATATATAGTGTGCTGTTCAATATTAAATAGCTGATTAAATTGGACTAAAACTACATTAAGCCGAAACATATTAAGCTAAATTGTAAATAATGTTTGTGTTTATTTACGAATCTGATATTGAAGCAATGCAATTAGGTATAAACTTTAATAATTTTTTAATTAGCAACAAGCGCTATCAACACAAAATTAGCTAATTGTAGATAGTGTGACGAAACATTTAATAAATTGTCTTAAGTGTGCAATTAAGGTGAAATGAGAAATCGACAACGCAAATATAGGTAACATGGCAACAGTTTAAATTAAAATTTCTACTCTAGAGATATTTCATCGAATTCTGTCCAACTACCCAATTCGTGCCATTCAATGACTTAATGTACGATCAGACTAATGAAATATTTGACAAAAATATTTGTTCTGATATTTGCTTCAAACTTTGTGAAACAAAAAAATATTTTGTTTGATGTTCAGACTAAGCTCAAATATTTGACAATTTTTGTTTGTTGAAACAGTTGGCAAATAGTGTCAAATAAAATAAATTAATTCATGTTTGCCATGCGTTCAGACTAGGGTTTTTTCCCGGGTTTTCCCGTCCCGGGATTTCAATTATTTTATTTCCCGTTTTCCCGGGATTTTTGTTGCGGGATCCCGGGAAATAAAAGTTCCTAATAGTTTCAGAAAAAAGCTATTTATACTTTGAAATTTAGTTTTCTATTCTCTAAAAATTAGCATCTGTTGATGGGTTGTCGATTAGATCAATAACAAGAAGTGAGTACGTTCGTAAATCAATGTCTACTGACGCAATAAATCTACCAAAAGCAGAATGTGCCGTGCAACAGTTGATAATTAATAAATTTAGTGAAGTGAATAGTTAATAAAGAATAAGATGCAGGCAGAGTAAATTTTAATTGTCCATGGACAAGTCTTAATCCAAAAATATCGCTCCTTTATTACAGCAAAGTCAAATGTACAAAAAAAATCGAGCGATTAAAGTTTTCAATATGAACCGATTTAAAGATATATTTTGCTATAACTTCGGTTCAGTTTGAGATAAAATACCGATTTTTTGGTACAAGAAAGTATGAAGGAACACTTTGCTTAGTTAACTTAAAATTTATTAAAATTTTTTGAGACATGACGATATGTTTATAAGGTGATAAACATAAATTTGTTTCATTTTGTGACGGCTTATATAACCGGGAAGTGCTGGGAAACCGAAATAAAAAAAAAAACTATGGAAACTCGTGTAAGATACTTCGACATACAATTTTAAAAACACATTGTCCTAAAGATTACAGATGGATCTTGTAAGAAGATGATGTTATTTTTTGCATCAACCTTGTCATACATTTGGCTGATATAGACGTTGTTTATAAAGAAGAAAAATTACTTCGGATTGTGAATTAGATATATGCAACAACTTTAAACTTTTGCACTTTAAACTATTTATCCAATCTCGGTAAAAAAGTGAACGAAATTTTGCGGAAACATGGTAATAAGTAAATTAAATAAGAAATATACTCTTTGCCGACTTTCTAAACGCATTGAGTGTGTCTTAATGTTATTTCCTAAGCTGTTAAAAAATGTTAATATATTTATTTAAAATTTTATGAATTTACTTTTTGATCTCATAACTTGAGTACCACAATTTTTGTTTGTTTTAATAATTGTTTTATGAATTAAATTGTTATGTTTATGTTATCTTTTTATCTTGTATCTAGAGCATAATGATACGAAATTTACATATAAAAGCGTAAGGTAATAATATTTCAAGTTCCTCTTTCAACCTTTAATTAATTTTTGTAGTATTTAGGCATTTCTTGTACTTACTTTGTAAACAAGTTCCCTTACGCTTTTTTAAAAAAATGTTTTTTTCATTAATTTAAAACAAATTTACTTTGTATTATTTACATGGAGCGGGAACCCGGGATCCCGGGAAATTTAAAAAAATTTCCCGTTTTCCCGAGAATCGAAAAACTCCGGGAAAAAAAAACTCTAGTTCAGACTAAAACAAATATTTGCATCAAATAATTATTTAATCAAAGTGTTCAAAAATGAAAATATATTTCACAAATAGTAAAAATTCGCACAGAAGCCTAATTATTTGTTATAAATTGGTTACAACCCCTAAAATATATAATTCGGTTAAAAACAAAATGTGGGGAAAAGAACAAAAAAAAATGTTGCAAAAACAGCGAAAATTCGCGAAAAATTTTGATATTTCAAACAAGCCATAAGATTGATTAAAAGTCCCTAAAAGTATAAGGAATGGCAAACATTCGGTGAAGATTGCTAAATTAGCAAAAATTCGCAAAAATTGGCTAATAGCGGCATGATAGCAAAGTCTAATAATTGTAAAAAATCTTACAGGAAAAATTGCTTCTATCGGGTACATGGCTAAAATTATTTGTCGTTGTTTGCTCTTACAATTTTTTTGTAATATCAAATAAATGTTTGCTCAAAAATTACTAAAATATTTGCCGGCAAATACTTTTATTTGCTCAAAATCAGCTGTTATTTGATTTGACACTCAAAAATATTTTGTGTTCAGACTACGTTAATGAAATATTTGATGTTTGCTATCAAATATTTCATCAATCTGAACGTACCTTTAGGAACTTTGAATTTTTCAAAATATGTCCAAGGTTTTAATTGAAAAAATGTTCGTGAAATTTGTTTGCTACAAAAAAGTTTATACTCCACTTTTCGGTAAATACTTGTCTATCTACCCATTTTACTGTGTATTTACGAATTGGGTACTTACCCTTTTCTAATCTCTACACGAAGAGAAACAACATATTTAAATATGGTCGCTTCCAACAAAACTATTTTTAAAGAAAATTTCAAGCAGTGAAATGCGCATAGGAATAGCTTATCATTTCAACAAAAAATTTCAGTTTCTCAATAGTATGAAATGGGAATTTAGCAGATTTGAAAGAAACCTTGTTAATAAATTTTTGAATCCCAAGAAAAACTTTCATATTAAGTTTAATTTAACCATATCATTGTCACCGACAACCATATTATGTTAAATTAGTCCTCAATCAAGAAGCCTCAGCCATATTATGGTTGCCTCTAAAAATGTTATGGTCAATTTTGACAATAATAAGGTTTCAAATTAACAATAGTTTTTTCCTCTTTTCCAAGAGCAACATGTTACGCTTAAAAGCCAACCATGTTTATATAAGCTGACAATAATATGGTTAAATTAAAAATAATATGTTTAAAATTTGTTTTTCTATGGGTATATAGATGTAACAAAATGTTTGAGTTTAGTTCATTATTTATTGAAGCCAAAGGAACGACGAAACCCCATTTTGCCTATAGAAAGGACTGCTTCAGTGATACTCTAACAGAGAAAAAAGTATTATGTATTATTTTTAAACAACCCATTCAAATAGTACCAGGCGTAAATTCCCCATTTCAAAAACAATAATTATAATCCCAATTTAACACATTACAACTATGTACCCTTCCACTATTTACCACACACACACACATGTTTTTGGGGGGATAAGGAAGCACTAACATGTAATTTACAATTGTAAAGACCAAACTAACAAAACATAAATAATCTGCTAGTTTACAACAAAGACTCACATTACAAAATTCTCTGGTTAAATACTAAAACAGAAACTATCTATTAGTTTTAAAAGGATTAAATAAAGGAAAGAACAACAAAAACAAAACATGATTAAAGCATGTTAAAACAACAGCAAAAAAAAGTTAGCTGAAAAGTATTTTACACTAATAAGACAATATTAAGAAATACTTAAAACAACAAAAAAGAGAGTAAGGAAGACACAAAAAGAGAGGAAAATATAGTAAAATATTACAAAAAAAATATTTAGAAATTAAGGCGGGTGTTAAATATTAATAATGAGTAATTTTACTTTCCTAAAGACGTAGGTACGTACCCCTCATTAAATTTTTTTTTTACATAAAAAAAAATAACAACAAACATATAACGCGTGCTATTTTATACCCACGAATCTACTAACACAAACAAAAATGTATCTGTAAGATACATTTTACTAATAATGAGCTGAAAATGCAGCAAATGAACAAACTATATACAAGAGTATAACAGACAAGCTGCAGCAAATATCTAACATGTTCGAAAAGCAAAAAAAATAAAAAAAATTGGAATTATTTTCTTTCTACACATCATTAGCAGCAACAAAAGTACATATGTATGTATCTATGTAGAATTTTTGTTACAAAAAGAAAACCAATAGTTAATAAGTTGTTGTTGTTGTTGTTGTTTAAAAGAATTACAACATGCAACATACGAACAAGTACATTTCATATTTATTGTTGTTATTTATATTCGTGCTTATTTTGTTCCTATAAAATGTACAATTACAATCAAACCGAATTGAATAAAATCGAATCAAACAGAACATACACTCTCAGGACACACACTCCGAATATAGATATGTACTTACTCTTCTACATGTTTATGGTACGTTACATTTAAAGAATGTCTTGTTGATACACATACAATATGTCAGTGTACATGGAGTATGTAATGACAACTGCCACCGCCTCTGTATACCTACATTCATTTAAGTATTTAGTACGTAAGTCAGTTGTTATTGTGCCTCTGCTCATATTTGTGAGTTCTGTTACAGCTCATGTTGTTTTGTTTTTTCTTCATCTACTTGTTGTTCTTCTTGTTGTTACAATTTTATTTTTTTAAACATTTTATGGGAGACAAACAAACTTACAACACAGTATAGCCAAGTACCCAGTTTCATTGCTGCTTTCGCCACCACTATCCTCAACAGCATCATAAACATTTTATCCAACGTTGTCATGGTAGTTGTAGTCATAGTAGTCATCATACTCGTCATGATCATCTTTGTTTTTTAATAGGTATATACCTATTTAAAGCTGTTGGGTTTGTATGAGTTTCAGCATTTTCATAAGTCGTGTTATTTTTCAAAAAAAAAAAAAAAAGCAAAGGCTGACGTTTGGTCTCCCATTCGGTCCACCCCTTTTTTACAATGCAATTCAACGTAGGTATAATTTGTATTTATGTACTTAACTGGTAACTTGTTTATTTAATTTTTTTCATTTTTTTAGTTAAATTTTTTCATATTTCTTATTTCATAAATGCATTCGTTTGTTGATGAATGTGTGTGTGTGTGTGTGTGCAATATGTGGTATTGAATATATAATGATAATTAACCCATTAACAACTGTTTAAATTTGGAAAAGGGCGGAAGAAAGGAATTATTTCTACGCTTGGTTTTATTTTATTGAAAGCGAATCAAAGAGGGATGCGATATTTTTTTGGCAGGTTAAAATATTTGAATATGTAGTGGTTTTAAGAAACTGCCGGCGCTAAATAGAAATAACAATAAAATCTAAGGAAACATTTTGACCGACATTTAGCAAAATAAAAAACGTTAATATCATTAAGCATTTACCAGCGGCTAATACAAATGTTTTAAAGTTGAATTTAAGCGAGTTATAAAATCACGAACATAGGACTTTAGTTCATATAAAACTCTATAAGCGTTTGCTAAGAAAAGCTTACATATCATGGCTTTTTAGTCGATATTTTAAACTACTGGACTGTTAAAAGGCATAAAATGTTTTAACGTTTGAAATCGCTTAAATTAGTTATTTTTGCTATTTCGATCGCTAAATTCAATGCTAGTTAAGAAACTGAATAACCACAACTTCCAGTTCCGGCTTATTAGCGTATTGAATACCGAAGTTGAGATACATATATGTATAATAAGTGGGGACACAGAAAACCTACTCTAAAATAAAGTATTTTGTGCGCATTATGAAGTTAATACTTAAATAGGTATGTCATTAAAATTGCTAAAAAAAAAAATAAATGCCTAAAAGCAGTAATGGCTTGTTTTAAAACAAACCCTTTAACAATCAAATAATATTGCTAGGTATACCTATAATGAAAAAGTAGAAAAGAAAAGTCGGTCCATCCATACCATAAAGTGATTTATACACCGCTGTATTCCCAAACCAATTTTCAAAAGTATGCCCTATAGTGGACAAATACCAATCATGGACTCACAAGTGCCAAAATTTGATAGGTACCTATGCGATTAAGATTCACATGCCGAATACCTATAATCTTTATGACTAGTAGACATCAGCATAAATATGAGATTTTTTTTGACAGTGGGAATAGCATTTATGTATCTTTAATCAGAAATTGATTTGGCTTAACATAAAGTGAAAATAAAATGTAGATGACGTTTGGTAGGTAGGTACCTACAACAAAATTTAATTAAAACTCCAAAACAACAAAAACCAGGCAAATTTTATTAAATTAATCAGTGGGTTAATAGGCATTCATATTCTCTAAAATAAAACTAAGAACATTGACAACGAAAATTTTTGTTGAAATAAAATTTTTCTAAAGCAACAACAAAATGTATAAATATAGGTATAAACAACAACATTAAAACATTCAAACTATAGGTAGATACCTATATACCTACATGACGATAATACACTCCTTCAAAATAATTGTTGGCTGTTTTGATGATATTTATACATGTTTTTCTTATTTTTTTTTTATCTAAGAATTGTTGTTGCTGCACAACAACACTGTAACAATAATAATACCAAATGTATTAGAAACTAACACATTTCAAATATACATTAAAAGAAAAACGAACAAATCGTTAATACATACATACATACATGATTACATCCATAGAAACATATTTATAACAGCAGCGACACAAACAACAACAACCATAACATAAATACCCCCCAATAGAAAAATAACACATAATCATACACACAGCAAAACAAGACAAGGAAAAAAGAAAACATGAACATCTACTACACAACAAGCAATAACAGCCATTTTTCTAGTTGTTAAGTTAATTTTTTCATGTTTTCTTCTTGTTGTTGTATATTTTTATAAAGCTGTAAGAGTGTGTGTTCGACTACTAATACCACCAACAACAGAAAACATCACACCACTAACAATGCCAAACAGGGAGTTAAGAAGAAAAAATATAATAACAACAACAGCAAAATGGTCTTTTAACACGGTCGGTCATAATGTTCGCTGACTCGCTCACACCAATTATCCAAAAACGAGTGCAACTTATTCATTCTGTATTACAACAACGCCCTGTTCAATGTTCATGAAGATTGTTGGTAGCAAAGAACGAGAGTGGGTCGGGTGTAGCTGCGTGTGTAGTTTGTTTTGTTGTTGTTGTTCTTTTGATTTTTTTCTTTGTTGCTGTTTTTGTATGGTATGTATTGTGAAGCGGAGGATGGATGAAATAAAATGTTTTGTTTTTGGAGAAATTGAAAGAAAAAACAGCAACGAAACAAAAATACATAATAAAGTATGTTCTAATGTTGTTTGTTGTTACTGCTGACGGTTTATTTGTACGAGGGAAAGTAGAAAAGTAAGTTGGATAGTATTGAATTACCTATAAAATAGGTACCTAGGTAGTTGGTTTTTTTTAACTTATTACATGTGAATAGACTCGTTGAACGATAACTCATTGCCGTCGCAGTAGTCGGTAGCAAGAATTTAATTAAAATGGTTTAGTTTCTTCTAAATCTCTGAACACGATAAAATTTTTTTTTAAATTTTCTGTTATACCTATATATATTTAAAAAATTTAATACTTTTAAATACATATTTATTTTAAGAGGCATAAAGTCTAGAAAATATGCTTGAAAATACAAAAATACCTTGAATATGCCTAGCAAAAAACAAACTGCACTAAGACTGCTATTTAAGTAAATTTGTTATACCTATGTAGACAATTGTTGTTTAAAAATATAGAAAATAGTCTTTTTGAGCTTTTGCATTCAAATTAACAGATGTATTTAAAAGAACATATCGACAATACTCACTTAATGCCAGATTAGATTATATTTTGACAGTAGGTAGTACCTATTTCGATTTTATTTTAGAGCCCCATATAAAAGTGTATTGCATTTTTCCAAACTTCTTATAAAACATGCAAAAACATATTTTTCTAAGCAAAAAATTAGCCTCTTGCCTGTTTAGCTGGTTTGTATATTTTACTTTCCTCTTTTTTCGGGGAAATCCCTTCTTGTACATTAGTTGTGTCTCTTTGTTTTCGTTAGTATAAGTGGTCTAATCGCCGCATTCAATATCGAGTAAACTATCGTATTCTTCTGATTACGATAAACACTGACTTTGGTTACTCGATATCGAATGCTATCGTCTCAAATTAAGTTTGCAAATGATTCTTGTTTCTACAATAATATTCTGTAAATCGAAGTCTCCATAAGTCGAAGTTTTTCTTTAATAATAGTAATTCAAGTTATCGAAGTTCGACTGTATTAATTTTGCGCAAGGTACACAGTGTTGTTAGTGTGCTAAAATACAATTTGTTTTAAAAATTTCATTATATGGAGACAAAACAGCGTTTCAGACAAAATTCTATTTGCAGAACTTGTTTATTGTTAAGATAAATTGAATGTATGGAAATTCATTATTAGGAGATCAAAATACTACACAAAAAAGGTTAAAGCTGTGTTTTTGAAATCAATTCGGGGGCAAGTTCTAGAAATCGAAATGAAGTGAAATTGAAAAAGTTTTTAAATCCAATTATTTACAAAATGACCGTATACTCTTCTGGTTTTAAGAGTTGTTATTGTAAAAATAGCTGAAACTCAAATAATGAATTAGATAAAAAGGAATATTTTTTTGAGCTTTTCCCTTTTTAAATTTTGCTCGATTTCAAATCCACTTCATTTCGATTTCTTAAATATGACCGTATGTAGATGTTTGACGGTATAAAAATGTTTCAAACGACTTTTCATATTACCCTCGCATAAATATTTCCGTTGTATACATATACCTACTAATATTATTTACAAATTATTGTTTATTGTTAAACAGCAAATTTTTAAAAGTTAAAAAACTTGGCTTAAACTAAAATAACCCATTTTTTAAGATTTATAAAATTTTAATTGGTTTCTTAAAAACACAAAACATTTGTTCATTTCATACCTACCAACTCCTGTTTTGTTTCTTCCTTTTCGTAGTTTAAACTAATTACTATTTTACGTTTTGAACCATGCAATTTTATTTTGTATGACAATCATTTTAAACAGCCAACTACAGACAATATAAACAGACATTTAGTCAGGCAGGCAGACAGGCGGGAAAGCAGGCAGCCAAACATCTAACTAACCAACCAAGCAACCAGCCAGCCATTGAGTTTAAGCATGAATGAACATTATGAAACAAAACGTATTTATGTATGTATGAACCTATGAATGCATTACAAAAACATACATACAATTCATAAATTTGTAAATATGTTCGTATTATTATGCCTTGTACAAGCCAAAAACCTCAACAAAAATAATCAAAGTATCGAATAGAAAGAAGTATGAAAAAAATAAAAAGAAAACAACAACAAGCGGCACAAAAACATTATATAGCTCATATTTAAACATTTGTTATTGTAAAAGATACTTAAACAGCACCACTTAATATTAAACAATCTACAAGATACAAATTATAGACATTTAATGCTCAATCTCTGACTCTTTCTCCCTCTCTCTCTCTCACTCTCTCACACGCTTTCTTTAAAAATGTTTAATTGTGTGTGTGTGTGTGTGTGTGGAGCTGTACTCTTGCTCTCTTTCATTCTATTTTGGAAGTTACGGGTACATTTTTGTAAATATGTTTAGTACTTTTGTCAGAAAAAGTACCCTTAATTCACGCTGGCATATAACGGAACTTTAGTATGAAAAGTAAATTGTTTCCCAACAAACACGGAGGATTGATTTCAAATTGAAAATGATTTGAAAGCAAACGTTTGATAATGATTTGAAAATCATTTGAAACTCATAGCATTCTCAACAAAAAGAGAACATTGAAAATGCCTTTATTTTCAACTTGCTTTCAAACGTAATTCTCAAATGGGGATTTTAATACAATGTGGAACATAAATATAAACATTTTATTTTTTAACTTTAATTCATTATTTATTTAAATAAACTTAGAGTTAAACATTCGGCACAATAGCTAAAATATGAAATAATGTTCTTTCCGTCCTCTAATTCCGGCAAAGACGAAATAATTGGCACCCTTTTATTTTGAGGATTGTAGCACCGCGATCATTCATCAAACTTATAAATTCTTCACTTTCCCGTTTTTTTTAATTCGTCTTTTAAATCATTGTAGCTACTCACAAATAATTTTTATTTTTCACAAGAAATAAAACACATTTAACCTCAGAGTAAAAATTTAACTTTTCGCTTTAGTATTGCCAAGTTTAGTGTTAATTTGAATTTAACATTTGATAACAATTTGCAATGGAATTGATAAAACATTTAATGTCAACTGTTTATTTTCAAATCATTATCAATTTGAATTTAGATATTAAAATCAAATGTCAAATGATAAAGCCATTTCATATCAAAGGTTTGGCTTCGTGTTTGTTGTGTTGGTAGGTAGAAGGTTTTACGCAATTGTGTTGAAAAACTAGCTTCTAGAATTAAATTTGGGATTATTTTAATCTAAATAAAACTAAATTTTAAAACGGATTTAAAAATGTGTAGGTAGGTACATGTTGTTTTGTATTTTAGATTTATTTTGTATTTGTACCTATAAGAATTGTAAGTTTTAATAAAAATTTTATTATTCAACAAAAATCGAGCCTATTTTCATGAATTTTTAAAACATTAATTGATGCGTCGATATCGTAAAAATTCTAACATTCAAAAATTATTATAATTCTTGAAATGTAAACCGAAAACATAAGGACCAACCAGAGTGTGCATAATCTGGCTTAAGAAACTGTCCGAATAACTTAAAATTTTTTTTTTTTTTTTTTTAATTTTCCTAAGCTAATCCCGCGAAGCTTTATGCTTGTCTGCAGGAAAGAAACCAGAGTCTCTGGCGGGAATCGAACCCGCAACCCCGGCGCTGATAGACTAGCTCGCTACCAGCTAGCCTACCGGGGTGTCAAACAATATTGAAGCTTCTTGTTAAGCTTTACAAAACTATCATTTGCTTAAGCAAAGTACAAAGATAATCGCACAATTCGTACGGAATCTGATGTTTTCTTATTTTGTTTTCGTTATTTTTGATCGCAGCTTAAGCTTGCTCCTGCACATTCTGGTTGGGCCTATACAGTTTTTTTTTTAATAATTTCCAAAATGTTATCAAAACAGTTTTCGCTACACGGTTTTTCGATTTAGCACTATTTTCAGCCTTTCAACAAAAATCTGATTTAACTTTCCGTCATTTAAATTTTTTTTATATTTAGGTCTTTAGAAACGGAATTGTTTTCGATTTAAATGATCTTAAATTAAGAAACTCGGTATCGAAAATGATTAGAAAAATATGATTAATTTTCAAATAAATAATTCAGCTTATTTTGCATATTGGGTCGTAATGGTTTAATTTTATTGGTTTTGAATTTTAGGGGAACTCAAACTTTTAATTTGTGATTTAAAATATAACGTTCAAGTAAAACAACACTTTGAATGGCTTTTTAGTATTATGTAATTTTCAATATATTTAAGCCAAATCAATCTGGATAATATTTCTCACAAAGATATCTCAAATGAGACGTATCCTCATAGCATAATTTTATTTTGACGGCTCCATGATTAAAAATTATACAATGAAGCTGCTTTTTAGTGCAGATAACAAGTATTGTACTCACATACAAACGTTTGATAATTAAAGTCAATTACAAGACGAATTAAAACGAGCTCTTCTCGCAAATAGCATGCTTCATTTGGTTAACGAAAGCGCTTATTGTCGGGTCTAAGCCGGGAGCTACCCTTACAAAAATTATGCATTCCATTAGCACATTTGTACGCGACTATATTAAATTTTTATAGCATAAACCTGCTTCTTTAAGAGCCCATTTTTCACTGGGTACATTTTTCGTTGGTTTCGTAGTTATAACTAAACTTGAAAGCATTGAAGTTAACTTTAAGGTTAATTTTTTTTTTCAAACACTTTAATGTCATGTAATGTTGAAATGTGAATTATGTTTAAACTTTGTTTAGAGTAGTCTGAAACTCGGGTTTTCCAGCGAAATGTGATTATTTTTATTATTTCATTAACATTAGCCATTTTTATTGCCGAGAGGTTTCTATTTTAATTAAACTACAAAATTTGCATTTGGCATTTTATTTAACATATTTATTAAATGTATTAAGCTTTATTTTAAAAATTTAGGGGAAAAGTTTTGTTGATTAAACTTGAATATTCTCGGAAAATAGTTGCAATTAAAACGATGGTTCTTCTCTTACGGAATGCCCTAATCATGCTGATTGTAGAAATTATTTTCTATTTAATTATTACATTTAAATGTAAAAAATTTAATTTATATATTAAGTGGTTCTTAAAAAAATATCTGTGTGATTTTGACAAAACATCCTAAGTCAAATTTCAAAAGTTGAAAACTATGTGGTTAATCCTGCGAATTTTCATTTAAAAAACATTTTAGTTACGTTTTTAAGATTTTGTATTATAAACGAAATTTTTCTTTAATAATGGTTTATTTTATTATTTAATAAAATTTATTTTTCCACCGAGTTTTTTTAAAAACTTGTTTACTAACTTATCACGATTTAAGATGTTTTGCCAAAATGCCACAGATATACATATTTTAATTCCAAGATAAAAATTGCTTAGCAAAACTGTTTGGACATTTCTTGTTGATCCAACGAAATATCTGAAAAAATCCTTTAAACATTTTTTTCCAATTTTTCTTAAATTTTAAGAAATAAACTGTGCCCATGTTCTGTAACTCATGCGTCGAGAAACTTTTCGATTGAAATGTGTGAAATGTTTTTCTGTTTTTCTCACTAAACTGCGTCTGTAACATTTTTGACGAGTATAAGCTGTCACGTAAGGAAATAACTCGCCAATTTACAGAAAAAGTGTGTCTGTAACATTTTTGTGAAAAAAGTGCCCGCTTTGAACAGTCAAATAAACTCACGAAAAAAATGGGGCGAGAAAAAAATTTTAACACTTAATAACGATTAAAAATGCAAAATGAAAAGAATATTGATAATAATATTTTATTCTTGGATCATTTTTTTATAGTTTAATTATTTTGCTTTTATAAAATTTACGAATTTTCAAATCTCGTTTGCAAACAACAAACATTTAAGTCGCGCTTTCCATTAGTTGGTATAGCCGACGGATGTATTTTCGCCACCGTCGTTAAAAATTTTTCCATTTTGGTAAATTTTGGCCGCCTTCAACGATTTGTGTGACTGGCGTTCTCAACGTCTGCAATATCACATCGCCTTCGAGCACAATGTTATGACATTTATAACGTAACGTCGTAATCTCTTTAAATAGTTTTCGGCATGAGTTACAGACACACTTTTTCTCACTTTTCGAGAAACGATGTAATGTTTTGTTTCACATCTTTTCGATGCAAAAAGTTCTCCCGAAAGTTACAGAACATGGGTACTGGTCAAAAAATCTTTTGAATCGAAACAGGGCATAAAAATAATATCGTTTGCATTTTGCTCACATCAGGGGTCTTGCTACCTCTGCTGTTTTACTAAAATCTAATACAATTAGATACTAAATATTCTTATTAAATTTTAAACAAGAATCTAGACAAAATTTAAGTATTACTTTATAATAATTGTTTGGCCATGTCTAGTGCCAGAATGTTGTATGATCTGGTCACACTGCTTATTATCAATTTTATTTCCTAATATGCAAATGATGTGTCAGTGACAAATTGCCCTATGCTTGCGCAAAATCAACTTTAACGTACATACCCAACAAACACGAAGTCAAACCTTTGATATGAAATGAATTTATCATTTGACATCAAACACAATTTTCAAACGTTTTTCAAATGTTTGATTAAAACATTTAAATTCAAATTGATAACGATTTAAAAATAAACATTTTACATCAAATAAAAAGATAAGAATACATTTTATTTTATATCGTATTCCAATCCACATTTGAAAAATTTGAGAATAACGTTTGAAAGCAAGTTTTAAATAAATTCAATTTAAAAATAATTACCCCTTTTGTAAAGAATGCTGTGATTTTCAAATCATTATCAAACGTTTGTCATTTGAGAAAAAGTTAGATTTAAAATAATTATTAATTTGAAATCGAACCTCCGTGTTTTTTGGGTAGCACCGACACTTGCAACGAAATTTATACAATATGACCATATTTACACTATGCAATTAACGCTGCAACTTTCACATGCAACTTTTTGTTTGTTAGCAAGAGGTGTAGGGAAGAAAAAGGGATTGAAAACGTTGAGAAAATGCTTGAAAAAATGTAAATATAAATGTGAAAAGAGTTTCGTAGCAACTGTTTTAAAAGAAAATAGAAAAAAAACTTGGCGTAATTGCATAGTCTAAATGCGGTATATATGTATGTTTGAGGATTTTTATTAAATTTTTATAATATTTAACACGTTTGTCGTGTTGTTTTTTCTTAAATAAAATTTGGTTTTCAATTAAAAGGTATAAATACTAAAAACAAATATTTTTATTGGCAAATGTGCTAAAAATTTCCAACCAAAAATGGCAGACTATTTATCACGAATTACATGGTTGTTGCATTCAGTTTAAATAATTCCAATTTAAAACAGTGATGCCTAAAAACTTTTTTAAAATGATTTTTCTTCCTAATTTGGTTCAGATTTGTTTCAATTTAACTTTAAAAGGCATGTTATACACACATATTTACAAGTTTGTTTGACAATTATCATGCATTTAAAAAAAATTCTAGTCTTTAGGCAATTTTTCCAAAAGTACTACAATTTTAAATGTTTAAAGTGACCCTTTTTTCAAACATTTTACTATGTTTACCAAGCAAATTCTCTATTGAATGCATTAAGATTGAAAAGGAACTGCTCTTTTTATTTTATAAAAATTAAGCTCTTACGCTCTAAATTCAGTCACTTGCTCTCACTTTGTCTCTTTACGGTGTTTTTTTTCAAGTATTGGTATCAAAATACGTATCTATGTTGAATTTGTTGTGTATTTCTGATAGTTTCTGATAGACTGTGTTGTGTTCATGGTATTAGTAAGTATCTGTGTTGTTGTTTGAAATGTTGGTGGTGTTGTAGTTGTTGTTGTTAGTATAGTATTGTTAAGTCGTCACAACAAATGTTCATTCACCATCATCATATCAACATCATCATCATCATTATTGTTATTGCTTGCTTGCTTGGATTGCCTTGCCTGGCTTGTTTGACTGACTGGCCTGCGATATCGTTGTAGCAAAAAAGTATTTCTCATATTTGTACGAGAGTATCTGTGTGTTTTGGGCGTATGGGTGAGTGAATGAGTGGCTGTGTGTGTTTGAGTTATTGAGGAGCACAGCACGCCAAGTAGTAGTGGTAGTTGTTAAAGTAGTAGTTTTTTTATTTGCTTGTTTTATTTTTCTCTGTTTTGTTTTTGGATTTTTTTATTTTTATTAATGCTGTTGTAGTTGTTGTAGACATGTTTCAAGCTATGTGTGATGTGTTGTTGTTGCTGTGTGTTGTGTCGTGTTTGTCGTGTAATTCCCATTTGTTGTACACCACCACTTTGTACATGCTCAAGTAACCCATGTTAGTCTACTTTTGACTGTTACGCAGATTGTTCGTTCGTGTCGTCCGTTTGTTTTTTCCCTTCAAAATAAAAAAAAAAATTTTATATATTTTTCTCAACTTAAATTTAAAACAAAAAGAAGAAATATTTCTACCAGAAAGAAGAAAAATAATAAAAGTAACAGAAAGAAGAAAACGTACGTTCGCACAATCAAAAGAAACAAACCGTCGATACAATTCAGTTTGGGATTTAAAGTGTGAAATTAATAATTTTTGTATGTAAATCAGTCGTTTTTAAAAATAAAAAAAAATTTTTTTCAAATATTTTATAACCAAAGATTGAAAACGTATAAAGAAAAATTATTGTAAAAATTTTTATTAAAATAATCAAAGCAAATTTTATTAAGAGAAAAAATGTGCAAATAAATTGCCGCCGGTAAAACAAATTCGAAAAAAGTGCAAAAAAGGAAAAAAAAGTTTTTCTTTAAAGAAAATGTTTTTATAAAAAAAAATATTAAAAAAAGGAAACCCATAAAAAAGGATTTACACAATAAAATCCTTTTAATAAAAATTGTTTATAGATTGAAAAGCAAAATATTCAAAATTTTGTTTAATCTTTTTTTTTTGTTTTACATCGAAGAGTTTATTGTTTAACAATTTGGTTTTTTTGTGTGTGTAAACTCTATATTAAATGACAGTGCACAGTAATGACAGTGGTGTGTGTTTAGTAATGGTGTGTATTTTATTTAATTAAATTATTTTTTTTCCAAAAACTTGTATTTAATTTAAGGAAGAAAATTATTATAAAAGTTGTTGTGCAGCATAATGTAATCAATATAACAAAAAGTTTAATTGGAAAATCGAAAAATTTAAAGGATTTTTTTTGTAAAGTTTGCTTGGCACTAATTAGTTCGGAGTTAGTAAAGTAGCCATGCTTTTTTTATTGGAATGGAGTACGACTACAAAATTTTAGTTTGGATATTTACGAATTTTTATTGAAATTTTTTTACATAATTTTGAAACACACATCCACTAATTTTTTGCGGCAAAATTAAAATTACAACAAGTAATTTTAGATTGTTTTCAAACAAATTGCATTTAAATATACAACGTTGATAAAGGAAGATGTTAGCTTTTAGAAAATTGTCTCAAGAGTTGTGCAGAGTTTAGTTGCGCTTCTAAGTGAGTGTAAGAAGAGATAAACTCACTGTTTATTGTTTTTGTTTAAACTTTGATATTGTTGCAAGTTAAACTGTTGCTTATAATTCATATTCGCTTAACAGTTTTATTTGTATAATATCTTTAGTTTTTCTAAAATCTTTGGATGAAGTTTCCTGGCGATCTGGCCTAAGCAACCAGTGGAATGAGCATAGGAATAGCTAATCCCGTCAACAATAAATTTCAGTTTATCAATAGTATGAAATGGGAATTAAGCAAATTAAATGAAACCTTGTAGACTAATTAACACGTTTGTGAAAATAAAATCTGAGACTTTTTCAAAATTAAAAACCTTTTCCTACAGGAAATTTGTGTCGATTGTTCTTAAAGCACTATGACAAGTGAACAGAATATTTTTATAAAATGATGAATAGTGTGGTAGGTGAAAACAAGACATATCTCTGTACTGGTGATTAAGTGTAGTTACTTCAGAGGAAAGATAATTGACATAAAATAAGTCATGTGACTGAAGTTTGTGCGAGCTAATGATATCTCGTTATATTACTTTAATATTAATTATTATATTAATACGGTTCACTCGGGACAATATCTTCGACAGGCATTATTTTAACCAAAATTGAATGTGTACATTAAGGCAACTTCAGCGACCTGTTACAAAGTGTTATAAAGATGCCAATTAACCCCTTCTAGGGCATCACCATGTTAAAGTGACAAGCCCTATTCATATACAGTGTGAAACCCTGAACCGGTCTCTATCACTTTAGAACTCTCACGTGACAAGTTCACTTTCTCCTAGGGATATATTAAGCTTTGACTGTGAAATTATTAGGTTATCCATTTGAAAGTGATCCATCTTCTTATATTTTTTGAGTTTTGATTTTTAAAAAGAAGTTTATTTTTATTTTTCTTTTAAATTTTAAGAAAATGTTATTCATATTTTATAAATTTATTTAGCACTTATTATTTTGAAGTGTAAAGAGGTCCATACACGATCAAAAGGCTTGTTGTCGAGCTCGTGTACGTGTGCTTGATGTAATATCTAAATTAGTTCAACTTACCGTAAACCGTCTAACTAATTTACAAGTTTTTTACTCATACTAACTTGCTCAGCATATTCAAAAATATCGGAAGAAATTTATTGATTCAGCCAAATGCTGGTAATCGTAGAAGTTAAATATGTAATGCCGCTATTGAACTTTAAAATTTACAAAAAACGTATTTAAATACACATAAAATCGCATACAATCGAGTTTATATCAGATGCATATCATACTATAAGAAATATAATTTTATTAAAAAAGAAAAATTAAAAACCTAAATTTCGTTGTACTTTTCTGAAAATAAGAAAAAAAAATTGTTTAATATAAGTAAAATCGCTTTTAAATAAATAATTAAAATCTCTGACACATCGAAGGAACTCAATTTTTTTTTGTACGTTAGAATTGAATATCGGTATAGATAATAATTCCGAAATAACATTTACGTTATGCCTTGGCCGTGTTTATTATAAGTTTTCATTGAACTTCTTTTTAGATATATTAATTTATTTAGATTCTTTTTTATAAATAAATTTGCAAATAGTTGATTTTTTTTTTAAACATATGACTAATAGTTTAATACTAAACCAAATTATCTAAAGCTTGATTATTTCTAAATTTGACTTAACTTTAAGCCACATTGTTAATCTTTTGCTGCGAAACATTTCAGTTTGCGTTACATTTAAAGGCCTCACCATAATGTGCTTAAGTTGGCTTAAGCAAATGCGCGCATACATGTAAATCATATGAGGCAAACCGTAATGAGCTTAAGGAAAATTTTTGTTAAGTTTTATAAAACTGTCATTTGTTTAAGCAAAGTGCGAAATTAATCGCAAATTCCGTACGGAATCAAATGTTTTTTGTTTTTGTTTTTTTAAATACATTTGAGAGAATTTTTTTAATTTTTGACAGTAGGTCCAAATGCAAATTATGGTTGGGCCTTAAGATTCAAGACAAATGGAAAGGGTAAATGCATTATTTGTGAGTTTGTTAATGAGCGAGAAGAGCGGAAAAAGGGAGAGCATACGAAACACTTAAAAGGCTGCAAAAAAAATCTCATTGTAAAAACATGAATGCATATTCAAGAGAGGATAACAGAAACTTTCTGCAGCAAATGTTGCATAGTGTGAACGAGGATTCAGCATGGATATGTCTTAAAGGTTGTCAAATTTTATAAATTAATTCTCGTAAGTTTTAAAGAAATTGGAATTTGTTTTTCTATAAATAAAAAAAAATTCCTCTTATGGACAATCACAAAAAATTAATTAATTAATAAAGATACAAATATCCGAGAGTGTTCACTATTTGGGACTAATGGACAATAATGGATCCACCTGAACAAAATTAATTTATAAGATGCATGCAAGCAACACAATATTTTGACACCACATAGTAGCTATCATTAAAGGTTATGTTGCCAAATCGTATCTATGTCAATACTTGCATTTATAAGGTAGTTATGGCGTTAAACACTGTTTTCGTGAGTATAATTTTTATAGAAGTTGTTACGTTGATTAAGATAGCAATGAAATCACTAAAAACCAAATTGAATCCAAATACCAACAAAATTATATGGTCACAACGACTCTATTTCAGAAAGAAGCTTGTAGGGACCTATCTGAAATAAACGGGCGATTGTCACAATTTTCAATAAGCTCGGTCCTTGTGACAACTAGAACCAATATACCAAATTTTCATATAACCTTGTCCTAGAAATGCCGGAATTTTAGTCAGCTAGACGGATGAACATCATTAGATCGACTTAAAAAGTTAAAAGGTGGGTTCAGGACCAATATTTTAAGATGTTACAAACATTAGCACAAATGCATAATACCGTCTCAACTATTGGGGTTTGGGTATAATTACAAATCTAATCAGTTTTAATTGAAATAATAAATATTTTCATTAAAGTACTTTAACACTCAACATCAATAAATTGTAGAAATTAAACATGAAAACTAAATGTTCGCAAAATGGCGTATACAAAAAAGAAACAAAAAAAAATTCAATATATTTATCGTAAATCATTTAAAACAAACCCGTAAAACAAAAATTTTTGCAAAAAAAAAAAAAAAAAGTCTATAAAATGGGGCGTTCTTTCGGCCAATTAAAATTGGTTTGAGGTAAATTCGTAACATGAACCAAAGTACTTGTTTTTATAACACAATGTTCTCTTTCTTTGGTTTTTTTGTGTAGAATTAAATGTTATTTTTGTAATTTTTTTTTTATTTTTAAGGTATGTTCACACTTAACAAATATTTGACAAAATAAAAGCGGGACCAGTAAATTGATTAAACTTTAGCTTTCTTTTTAACAATTTTTCTTTATTTTCGAATTACTTATCTTTATCTGCAAATGAAAACGAAGTATAAGTATAGCTTATAGGGTATATGCAGTGTCTGTTTGAATTTGAACCTTTTGCTAAAACAAACAATTGTTTATTAAAACAAGTGGTTACAGGTGGGACGCTAAATATTTGTAAAGTGTGACCATAGTTTAAAATTTTTTTTTATATACTAATTAAACTTGTTTTTCAGTTTTGATAGCATTTTTTTCGCAAAATTGTTACTTTGCCAACAGATTTTTACACAGGTTTTTTAAGTTTCTAGTTCGCTACTGTGTTGTTTGTTAGAGAAGGCAAACAGACAGACAGGCAGACATACTCTGTATTTCATCATATAGTCAACTATACGATGTCTTAAAAAAATACATTGTTTTATCTTGAACCAATTTAACCAACAAGTTGTATGTATTCAAAATATATTAAATAATTGTCATGTAGTAGCATCGAGAAAAAAATTTAGAAAAACCATGTTCTTGCTACAACAAGGTGATTGTAGAACGTTTTTATTTATTTTTTTCTTATTTGAAATGCTTTCAATTTAATTGATTTTAATCGAAATGTATTCCTGAAATAACATCTACACTAAAGAAACAAGTTGTAAAATTGAAATTCTTTATTTCGTAGCAGAAAAAAAACATTTTTGAAAATTTTTATCTGTGTTAGTTTTAATTATATTCAAATTAAAATTGTTGCCAAAATGAATCAAATAAAGTTAATTATTTGCTCTTATCAAAAGCTATTAATATTAACAAACTACAGGAAATTTATGGGATTTGGTGCTCCCAAAAAGATTTTATAGAATTTCAGACGCAATAATTTGTTGCTTTAATTACCAAAGAAAAAAAATAAATAAAAAGAAACAACAGTTTTCATTGTCTAAATTAAACAACATCGTAAGATTTTATTTCTTTTTATGAAAATAAACAATTTTGTTTGGGATTATTTTCTTATAAAAATATTATTTAATTTCAGTTGGCATAAACAAACATCAAAAACTGCATGTTATTAATAAACAAATTATAATGTTATAGAAAAAATAAAACTATTGGAATTGTTTTTTAAATTTCATACTGATGAAAATAAGATTTAAGATTTGCTTTAAAATAAGAATGTTCCTAAAATAATTTTAATGTGGCCGGTGTAATAATTTATTAAAATTTAATAATATTTTTTGTATAAACTTAACGGTAATACAGTGGAATCTCGTATAACTAATAATGTATGCTTACAAGGGGATGCCCTCTGAAAAAAACTTGAAACTTTTTCAATGAACGGCTGACAAGACAAGCCAATAGTGTCTGCCAAATGGGGGTATCAGCCTAAAAATATATTCGATGAAGGATAATTAACTGTAATTTCGAAACCGAATATAATTTTAAAGTGGTTGTACGATTTTGCTATTTTTCATAATTTAATTTAATTATTCGAAATTCCAAAACTGTTGCCTACTTTTAGGGGAAAACACAATTGTTTTTCTTATTTTATACATCTCACAACATTTTCTTTAGCAAATTATTTACAAACAAGCATTATTGTTATACTCGGCTATGCCTTGGTGCGACAAGAACTGAAAGTTCTTCTATGTATGTTCTAGTTAAGGCCGATGCGCTTTTCTACCTTTTCCTGTAACTGATATATTTTCAAAGCTTTTCTTGGGATTCAAAAATTAATTAACAAGGTTTCTTTTAAATGTGCTAAATTCCCATTTCATACTTAAACTGAATTAGATTGTTGTTGGGATAAGCTATTGCTATGCGCATTTCACTGGTTGCTTAGGCCAGATCGTCAGGAAACTTCATCCAAAGATTTTACAAATAAAACTGTTAAGCGAATAAGAATTATTAAACTCAGTTTTACTTGTAACAATACCAAAACTTAAACAAAAACAACAACAATAAACAGTGAGTTTATCTATTCTTACAGTCCCGACTACAATTGCTTGATTTATTGTCAACTCTAAATGTAGTTGTAAGTGGGTAAAGAAAAAACAAAAATAAAAACAAATTACTTTATTTTATTTTGCCAGTTCAGTTTATTTACACTGCCACATGCATATTAGTTATCAAAGTTTTTCTTGGGATTCAAAAATTAATTAATTCCATACTTAAACTGAAATTTGGCATAAGCTATTCCTATGCGTATTTGTGTTTAAATGTGAGTTGCCACGCCTTCTTATCCAATACCACTCACCTTCGGTATTGACAATTCAGCTATGTATACGAAATTTGTTCCTTTCAAATAAGATAGGTTGTGTATTGGTAACCAGCTTTATGCACCAAAATTGCACAATTTTTCTCTTACCGTTCCAAAGATATATTAATCTATTTTGTATCACGCCCAGTACTTCAGCCCCACCCACATTTCATCGAATGTTGTGTATTAATAACCAAGATGCTTGTTCATAATTTGTAAACTTTGGTTCTTGCCGTTATCCAGCTATACAGATATCTATAATGTATTTGTACGAAAGGTGTCATGCCCCCTTCTCTAATCCCCCATTTTTTTAGAGTAGTTGTGAGTTGATATCCACGATACTTGCCCCTTGCCGTATATACAGAAAGAACAACAACATAGGATTTATGGGTAAAATTAGAGCCGCCGTGGTTTTTTTTGGCTAATAGTTCAGCGATTTTAGGGCCGATCAGGCTGTATTTTAGTAGCAAATTTTAACAGAGTATTTGTAACATAAACTATTAAAACCTAGTCTTCATAATTTTTGAGGTCCTTAAAATAATAATTTCTATATCAGATGGACATCGTTTTATCAACTTCACTTCTCATAGGGACCCTCAATATATTTACTTTGTAGGGTCTACCTTATATATGTATACTAGGGTGGGTCACTGATGTATGAGAAAAAATAAAAGTTCTCGAATCATATTCTAATAGCAATATTTTTTTGTATTACGTTAAAACAAATAAAAATTGCAAAAAAAAGTTCAAAAAAGTGTCATCTTGAGCCCGCGCATGAGCTCCTAAGAATTAAGAATATTTGAAAAAAGTCAAATTTTTGAATTTTAATATTTTATTTTCTATCAATTATTATTAATTAAAACTAAAAATATTTTGAAATAAACTTAAAAAAAATAAAAATTTGGTTCTTATACAACATAAAACAATAAAATCATTTTTGGTCACAAAATCTTGTTTACTGTCAAATCAGGGCATCTCTCGTCTTGATTCAAGTTTCGTCTATATTAAAACATCGCTTGACTTTTTTAGCGCAAAGAGTCATGAATGTTTCTGACACTATTTTCACGAACCTAAAAGTCGTTAAAATACAGTGATATGCTTTTCTGCAATACAATGCTATTGTTGCTATATTAAAAATTTAACAAAATTGAAGGTCAAAGCGCGGGCTCTTACACTAAAAATAAATTAATAATATCTTACAGGGATCTAATTCAGACAAAAATACAACATATTTACGCTATTAGAAGTCGATTAGAGAAAAAATATTTTTTTGACCCAGCCTAATGTATACCCCTTAACCATCGGTGAATAGTATTATTAGTAAAGTTTCTCTCTGTTGGCTATAAAATGTTTAACAAAACAAATCGTTAACCTTTCCACTGCATACATTTAGGTTAACTGTATCGACTATTTTTTTAAAATCCGTTTAAACAGTCAGTTTAAAAATGATGTTAAACGTCTTTAAATGTTCCTTATACATATTGCAAAAAAAATGATCTTTCCAAATGAGGTCAGCCAAATCATTTAAAAATTCCCACTTCTACTTTTATCAAAACTGTGTTAAACTTTTAATCCTTCCTACATATACTCCTAATAGTATTCTGAACAAGCTGGTAAAAATATAGCCAAGTCTGTTCTATCAGTTTGGAAATGAAGTTTTGAAGTCATTACAAATAAGATTTGAATGAATATTTGAATGAATCAAAAATAAACCAAAGCATACTTTAAGGTTTAAATTAAGTGTTTAACAATAAAATGCAAACATTTCCCAACAACCAAAAAATCTCCAATTGAACTTAAAGATTTTCTGTCTTATGGAGTTAACCAAATTAACATTACGCCTAGCAAAAATGTAAGTAGGGGCTTAATGTGCTAGTTAACTAATGTGAACGTTAACTTTTTTTGTATAAGGTAGTTTGATTGGACCTTGTTTAACTTTAAGCACTTTCGACTGAAATAAGTGATAAAAAATTCATTAAAATAAATACAGATTATTAACCACTAAACTGCATACAGGTTTCAAATTCTAACTGGTGCAATTATAGATTAGTATGTATATATATCCTAACCTTCATTTATGCATAACAATATGAAACTTATCTTTTATTTATCACAAATATGATTACGAATTATATCCTGTTTAAATTAACCGAATAGTAATTTTGACATTCAGCCTGTTGCTGTATTTGATTCTCTGACGGGAATTGAACCCGCAACCCTCCTATTGATAGACTACCACACTACCAACTAGCGTACCTAGGCACCCAAATCTAATACAATTTTAATAAGGTACATTAAACTAATTATTCCTAATAGAAGAAACAGCACAAACATTATTCTATCAAAACTAAATTGCCAAATTTTGTAAGTTAAGTTGCTTTTATTTACGACGTTGATTAATTTAGGAAGTTTTTATATAAGCACTGTAAATGCAATTAAGCGAGTTTTTGTATGTAGTTGAGTTTCTCATTCAAAGGCACCAAAAGACGTGCAACAATTTAAATGTCATAATTTATTTAAACTGAAATTTTTAATAAAAATTTCGATAAATAACGAGTCTTAAAATATCACTAAAATCCATGAATAATGCTTTTATCCCCTTAAATATTTTCAATACTAAGGGCCTATTTCACAAATTCTTTTTTTATATCAATTCATATTAAAATATAGATTTCATATAATTTTATTTTTATTTAAATAATTTGGTGAAATCGGCCATTAGTCACATTTCCTTGGTCCTTTTTCAAAATAATTTCCAATTTCTATGTGTCCCTATTGCCTTCAATGCAAAACTCTTTAAAATATCTTGAACACTTAAAAACGATTTATTTTTGGTGTTTAATTTTAAAATGTTATGAACTGATTAGTTTACAGATTAAAGGCGGCATTTTCATTTTAAGACATTTTAGGGCAGCTTAACAAAACTTTTGAAATGACAAATAAACAAAGAAACAAAACCAAAAAAACTGTTAAATTTATCTCACAATCACAAAAAGATTAAATATAAACAAAACGCCGGTTATTAAAACCAAACAATTCACATTTCCAAACAAATCAATGAAAACAGAACTACTCCACTTATGAAAAAAAAATTGTTTAAAACCATAAAAACTCAATACGTTTTTATGAAAAAATTGATAAAAAAAAAAAACGAAAATCATATTAAATGCAACTAAAAGTGTAGACAACAAAATATAAAAAACCCAAAAAGAAAACGAAACTTTACAGAGGAGAACTAAATGGCTAAAATTTTTTCTATTTTATGTTTCTGTATATTTTTTGTCTTTAAAAAAGTTACAGTTGTAAAAAAAAACTCTTTTACAGCTAAATGAGACAGATACTGTCTTTGTAGCGACTGCATGAAGTGGTTGTTAAAACAATCGTTGTATAATTTCAAATCATTGATGTCAATCGTTAAATTTTTCGATATCAATAAAACCGTACTCGCTCGTAGGTGCTGTTGCCAGGCTGCCAGAAGCAAAAGCCAATAGGTATGGGGCCCTCTTACAGCTAATGATGGCTTAAGGGAAAACTGAAGTGTTAAGGGGGGTCTTGTCGAGAAACATGATTTGTCGGCTTTCATTAAACGCGAAGAAAAACATTTTATTGTAAATTGTATACTTTAGATGTTTAATCACTGATATTTGTATTTACCTAAGCCAGAAAATAAGTAGTGATTTGTTTTATATTTATTTATAATACTACCAGAGTGTTATAAAGAAAAAGCAACCCTTTTCTTAAGTACAAGACCAGTTGACAATTTCTTATCATTTTAAACTATTGACAAGCAGAAAAATAGTTACAAAAGATAAGTTTTTTGTTGTTTATTGGCATTACATGAAGTAGTTGTTTTCTTAAATATTAATTAAAAAAATGTATTTGTTTGTTAAATAAGTATAAGATTTAGTAATAATAATTAAGTAATGTTTTTCCTGTTTATTTGGTTGTCTTTCAGAATGCCGTTTCAACTCGACCAAGTGCATCGCCCACCTCCACACAAATACCTTTGCATCAAAGCCTTCAAACGCAACCCACAAATTTAAGTACCAGCCATACGAATAGCACACAACAACAACAACACCACCACCACCAGCAACAAACTTCACTTTCATTAAACGCTACTGCAGTTGCCGCCGCCGCCGCTGCAGCAGCTGCTGCTGCCGTTGTAGCCGCCGTGCCGTCTTCAACCGCTTCCCTAACCACGCCCTCTGTTGCCAACGCAATGGCTGTAACATCAACTGTACCGCCGGGCGCGCGTTCCGTCTCACCCGCCACACCATATAGTTCTTCCTCGTCGGCTTTAACATCGACCGGCCCCGGTTCGGGTGCTGGTGGTCCACCTCCCACATCAGTATTACCTGGACCCTTGGCACCCGGTTCAACGGGTGCTCCCCCACCGCCACCACCACCAGGAGCACCGGGTGCTCCCTCATCCGGTAATCGTTGCTGTGATACGGGTCGTACAATCTACACAGATCCTGTTAGTGGTCAAACGTTATGCTCCTGCCAATATGATATGTTAAGTTATCAAAGATTAGCTGCTGCCGGTGGCTTAGTAGCCGGACCAGGTGGTGTTCCACTGAGTGTGTATCCGGAGGGTATGTCAGCGTATCTGTCGGGGATGGGTGCTGAACAGCCACAGTTCTATGCAAATCCGGTAAGTGTTTTTTTCGTTATTTGTTTTAAAAATTTTGATTTTCAATATCCTGCAGATAAAATGTACAGCACTCTTTTAATTTAGATTTTAAAATTATAAGAAATTGAAAAGAAAATGTTGATAATAAAGGGTCTTCCAATAGTATGGTACATTTTGATATTAAAAAACCGAGTTTTTTAAAACTAAACAGTTAGATGCTTATTTAATTTTCAAGAGGAGAATATGAGATTAATAACCGTTAACATTATCATCCAAAATCGCCACCACGGCTACAGGGCCTAATACTTTTCATGAAATATCTATCTATAGCCAATTCGCACAGTCGCTGCTGTATGTCCCCGATAGCTTCCCGAATTCCATTTTAACATATTGAATCGATTGTGAACCATTGGCAGAGGCCGTAACTGTCACGTAGCCCCAAAGAAAAAATTCTGAGGGTTAAATCACAAGAACACGACGGCCAATTATGATCGCCTTTTCGAGAAATCCTATGGTCAGGAAACTTTTTATGCAAAAGAATCTTTGGTATCGTTACTTGTGTGTGAGCTGAACTTTGAAAGCCTAAAACCCAAAGTCTTAATGGACATTCGTTTGTGAAATGCCCAATTTTACAGATGGACAATCCTCGGTTTTCATGCTGTGGTCGTTCATAAAATTTTTTCATTGCTTATTTCTTTATCAATGTAAAAAAGAAACACTATAGAACATTAAAATATAATGTATGTATACGGAACGACCACAATTGTTTAGTGTTCGTATACACCAACACTAAAAAATTACAAAAATGTGGGTTTGATGAGCCAGTGAATTGTGTGGCCATGCTGCTTTATGGTTTGGAGTTTTGACAATCAGTAATTTGTTGTACATTTTTGCAAAATAATCCTAATTTTAGTTTGAATGGCAAATAAAATGTTCCTCTCTACCTTGTGTGGTCTTAAAAGTTGCTAATTTAGAAATTTCTTAGTAAAATGATGTGTGTTTAATGCAAAATATATTTTTTTTAAGTAGATTGTATTTTTTTTTTTTAGTTTTAAGGAATTTTTTCAATAACCTGCAAAAATTTCTAGGAATTTTTCAAATTGTGGCGACAATTTTAAATTTTGGTTCGTGCTATTAATTTAAGTTGTTTTGTGGTTTTCCTTAAACAAAAAGTCTTTCAAACATGTGTTGTACTAAAAAATTAACATTTACAGAAACCGTTACATCTACTAAACATATGCATACATACAAATAAACAAGAAACATGTTGTAGAACTCTATTCAAATGTCAACTGTTGTACATCAAAAAAAAAAAAGCAGGCTGAAATTAAATTTAAATATTTTATTTCTTAAATATAAATTTGTTAGCAAAAATGTATTTGAAAAATTTATGTTTTCGCCAAAAAATAATGTCATTAATTTTATGTTTATTGAGTTTGTGTCATTGTTTTTTTTTTAATTTTTATTATTTAGCGTGTTTTTTTAACAACAAATTTTTATATCAAGATCGTTAAATATTTTTTTCTGGTCTTTTTCTTAAGCGTTTTTAATCACCTTTTGTGACCAGTGAGTAGAAAAAAAATAATTTGTTTGCCGTTGATTTGCAAAAAAAAGTCGGAAAGCTAATTTATTGATTTCAATTTAATTTTATTATTTTTAAACATTTTTGTGCATATAATTTGTTATGTAAATTATTTGTTGTGTTTATTTTATAATTTTAATAAAAAAAGAAACAAGCAATCAGCAAAACCTTATTTGTTAATTTGCCTAGAGCAATAGAGAGCGAGAGAAATAAAGCTAGATTGTCAGCAGTGTTCAGCGTTACCGTTGTGATACTAAAGTATCAATTTGACCCTTTATCGAAGGTGTTGATACCTTTTATGACCCTTTTTTTAAATTATCCTTTTGTATCATTTTCACCTATTTTGTGCCACTTTTTGATCCCTATTTCTGAAAAATCCACTATTTGTGACCCTTTTCGAAAATTTCCAAAGGTAACCCTGGCAGTGTTGCCGTTAAATTAAAAAAAGAGTTAAAAACGGGTATTTAAAATAAAACCTTCAGTGGGAGTCCATTCTTCTAGATCCGTTTCGATTCTCAAGTTTAAACATTGAGTACGTACAATTAATAATTTTGGGCAGTAATATTTTCGAAAAAACTCATTTAGCTGAACGAAGATCTACTATGAGGCAGACACGCGTTTTGCTTCGCAGGATGAGCTTAGGGAATCAAATCAAAGAATTTGTATAAATTTGAATCAATATTTTTTGATATTGAAGCTTTTGATATTTTAATTAGGCTTCATCAAATTTAATTTTCAATAGATTAGTTTTAGTGAAGAAAGGAATTTAAAACATAAAATTTTTGACTGAACACGGGATTGAACTTGGGTTGAATTTACATGTTTGGAGAATAACAACATTTCCACCATCAGAATTCTTTGCCGTTCTACCGCTTGCACCACAGCGGCTCCTGGCAGTCAATCTTTAACCAATGTTATTGTTGGATCGAAATTTGCTGTAATTGATTATCTATTTTTTTTTATTCACTTCTTATTTTTTGTTAAACCAAATTTTTTATGTTACTGCGCTACCTAAATAAGAGCAGAAAGCATTTTTTATTTCTAATTTTCGTACATTTTATAGGAAACAACATTTTGAACGCAAATTCAACACTTTGCTTTTGAAAATCTTTTTTGAAAGTTTATTTGATTGAAAAAGTTTCGCAAATAAATTTTCTTGTTTGAAAAACGCCTGCCGCTCTAGTTTAGGTAGCTCAATTAGTTACATATTTTAAGCATGTCTTTATAATATTTGACTTTCTTATAACTTAAATTCGTTGGCAAAAGCTTATAGTTCGACAATTGTGGCTTTTAATTCGGAAATAATTTTAAAATATATATAAATTGTGCGTTATTTATGAAGACCGGTTCTCAAAACCGTTTAAACGTTCTGTCTAGTAATTTTTTTATTTATTCGTAATACAATTTTGTAACGAAATTTCAAAAGTAGCATGAACTAATTTCAAATTAAACAAAAGGGTACATTCAAATGCAGGGCAAAAAAATGGAAAAGGAGTCAAATTAGCATCTCAGGGTTACAACAGCAACGCTGATTGACAGAAATGTAAAACAACTTTTTTGCAGTATAAAAATAGCGATAAAAAAATCTTATTTAAAAAGGTACAAGTACAATTAACCCTAAAAGGGTCATTAAAATATTTTTTTAGTTTAAATTCCAAAAAAATGTCTATTAAAAAATTTAATAAATTTCAACAACACTTTTATGCAAAAATATTTCAATAATACAAACTCAGCCATTTATCAATATAATGGATAATTTTTTACTATTTTATGTATTTATGTCGAAAAATTAAGCTTTTCAAAAGCTAAATTTCAACTTAGTTTTCGTAAAAGAGCTTAATACACATTCAAGCTTATTTGAAAATGAATTTTTATTTAAGGATTAAACTAAGTTTAAAAAAAGCTTTTTTATAAAATCTTTTTGTTATAATTTTAAATTTCGTATGTATATACAAATATTGGATATAAAACTTACATATATAGATTTTACAATAGTAACGTATTATTAATGGCTTAAATTACGCTTATAAAAGATTTTATTTTCTATAAAAAAATTTAAAGTTTTGAAACCAGTTAAGATTAAATTTACATTAAAATTTTCCTCTCCTAGAAAGACACAATGGAATACTTATGGAAGAAAAAGATTTAAGTCGGTTTAAAAAAAATTGTTAAATAGGTACAACATAACAGTTAAAATATGTAACCTTCTCCGAGATAAGCGACCTAGTGTGTGAAAATGAAGTTTTGAGAAAAACGCATTATTTTTATTCTACACCCTTTTAGGTACCAGAATCTACTCTTAAGTCCAAACCCGTTTTTGACACTCTAGGTCCGTTTTCTCGGAGAAGGTCACATATAAAGCTTTTCAACTACAAAAAAGTTAATTGTAAAAGTTTTAAATGATTTTAAAAGAAGATTGATAGATTTTCAAATAAGTAAAAAATATGTTCAAAATAAAGCTTTAAGTAAATTAAATTAAAAACGTTTTTAAACCTTTATTTTGCTTAAATAAAGCTCTTTTTTACTTTTAATGAAGGTTGAAGTCCATATCTATTAAAAGAGTTTTATTAGGTTTTTTAAAGTGTTTAAGCTGGATTAAGGGCAAAATGCGCAAAAAAAAGGCTTTTAAGTTTGTTTTAACAAAAAATTTTTAATTATTGAAATAATTTGAATCATGTTAAAAATAAAGCTTTAAGTGCTAAAAAGTTAAAAAAGTGCTTGGCAGCTAACTAAACCTAATTTTTATTTTAATAAAAGCTTTCTTTATATAAAGCATTATTTCTCTTAATATAACAGCATTGGTAAAAGCTTTTTCACTTCCATGGAATTTTTAAAATCAAACAGGGTTATCCATTTAGGGGTTTTAAGACCGGCGGTCACGCAAGGCTGTCATCTGAGGTATCATTAATTTTGTAAAACTTTGCCAATTTTTTTGCTTGTAATTTGGATCTTTAACAATTGAAGAACGCTTAAAAATAGTTAAAACTTACTACAAAACTGGCGGGGGTGATTATGATCCTCGACCTGTTATGCAAGCAATTGCAAGATTAATAAACAATTTGAAGAGACCGCTACAGACGTGTTCAGGCCTGTGCATCATCGCAATGTGCGCACTGCCAAAAATATTGCTTCAGTCAGTGATAGTTGCGGGCAATCAGAAAATGTAATCTTTACGGCGTTGTTAGCCATCTGGGCCCATTTTCGACGTGAATCATGCGATTTGAGGCCGTTGGACATTTTTTAATTTATCGCCGAGAAACCGCCCGTGATGTGCGAAAAATTGGCCGAAAAGAACCACGGACATTTAAATCACATTGTATTTTGTACGTAATGGCAAAACACCTGTGTGTTTAATATAATTTCTAAAAAAATTGGATAACCCGTTATTCTAATTCTATTCTTGGAATTAGCTAAATTTTTAAAAAGTCTTTTTTTTAATTTTGCCTTTTAAGGTTAATTTATATAGTGAAAATCTATTGGTGTGCAAGCAGGTATTCAATGAAATTTTTTCAAATCGACATTTAAGCAACAATATGTATTGTGTATTAAAAAATATTATTACTTCATTTCTTCTAAAACATCCTGATACTTTACACTGGAAAAAAAATCGGACATATTTTCCCGTTCACTCAACAAACTTCAATTTAATTAATTAATTTTATTTGAAAGTAATTTTAGGCTTTAAAGTCCCTTAACCAGCTATAAATCATTTTCCATATAATTAGTCATTTGAATATCCAAAAAAAAAAAAAATATTCTGTAAAAAAAATTCAGGAGGGGAATTTTCCTTAAAGAATTGTTAAAATTTTTCATTGCCATTACAACAAATCATCCACTAGAAGTAGAATCTGCAGCAACAGTAACATCATCATTATCAAATGTCATTTAGTCTTAAAGAAGTCATTACTTTGACATACACATGTCACTTTGAGTACAGAACGTATAAAAACTCACATTTCTCGCAAACTAAAATTTAAAGAGACACCGCCGCTCACTTCTTTAGATTTATAAAAATAAACATACTTTGAAGAATTTTTTTATATTTTTGTTTGGGATTTTGTGGAAATAATTTTTCTTTTTCAGTACTTTTAGCATATTAAAGCCTTATTAATAAATTTGTCAACACAACAAGCGGTGACAGCATGTGTGTGTGTGTGTGTGTGTGCGAGAGAGCGTGTGATGGTATAAACAGGCGTTTCAAGCATTTTTAAAGGTGTTTTATAAACATTGGCATATGGTTTTTTAAATTTTCTGAACAAAATTATTTTTTGTTCCTACTTGTTAAGGCAAATAAAAACATTTTTAACACTTTTCAAAAACACACTAACACACACAGAGAAAATCCAAAAAAAGTCTAAATGGATTTAAAAACACTTAGAATTGTTTAATGTGGCGCCCTAATTTGTTGAAATTTCAAAAATGCTTATAATTTCTTCAACACCTTAAATACTTGATATTTTAAATAACACTTTTGAGTATTTAAATCAAAATCATAATATGTAATTGGAAAAATGAGAAACAAACATCGATTAAGATTTTGAAAAAAAAACACTTGGAATCCTAAATTAAACTTTAAAAGAAAAACAAATTTCTAAAATATTTTCTTAACAAAATGAGAATTCAATATGGTTCTTTAAACTCTCCCTCTCCTATTCCAACCCTCCAAAAAAAAAAAAACTTTTTAAAATAAACATGTGTCTGTTAAACACTCATATGAGAGACGTTTTTATATCCTTAAGGGAGTTTATTAAAAAAAACGTTACATTATTTTTTTATAAAAGCCCCTCCCTGTTCTCTTTTCGAGTAGAGAAAAACATGGCAAAATAACTGTAACTAACCACCATTGTTGTTGTTGTAAAATGAGAAATAAGAAAAGAAAAATAAGCAACAACAAAAAAAGAAAAACTAAGCAAAAACAGGATCCCAAAAAACCTTTAAAACAAATTTTGTTATTCTTTTTTGGCGTCAAGTTTAATTGTCAAAAAAGGAGCCCAGAGAGGTTTTTGTTGCTGTTGTTGTTTTTCTTTTAAGAGACTGAAAAGGAGTGTTATTTTAACATACACAAACAGTGATTTGTCAAAGTCTGTTATGGCCAAAATTTACAGCAAGAAAAACATACCGGAAAAGGGAAGTAGTCTAAGGTGGGAGAGTTGGGGTAAAATGTTGTAATATTGCGGTAGAATAAATTTAAAATTACAAGCTTTTTTACTCAAAGTAATGGATGTAAGGAAGGCTCTTTAAAGCTTTAGCAAATTTAAAGTTTTTTATAAAGAAATAGTTTACACAAAGAAAATTTTCCTTTATGATTTTCTTTTTATAAAATTTTCTTTGTTAACAGTATTAAGAGCGAGCGATTCATTAGATTCATTTTTAAAGTTCCGTAAGATTAGTCAATAGATTTCTTTAATTAACAAATTGAGACAGTTAAAGGCACTATAAGTTAAATAAACCCGATTTCTATAAGAAACTTTTTCAAGATGATTATTTATTTTGAACTGGCAAATTTAAAATCATGATTTTAGAAAAATTAAGGCAACTTTAATGTAAAAGATATAAAATGGGATAATTAATCAAGTTTAAACTAAGAAAAGTTTTATTTTACTAGTTATTATTGATACCATATATTTGAAAGAATGAATCTGTTATTTTTTTTTTCAAATTGGAAATAAATCTGTGGCAAAAAGGAAAAACTGTTTAGGTAGACTTAAGCTAAATTTGAATTAATGGCACCTTTAAGATCGTTCAAGAGTAACACATGGGCAAAGTTTCAAATATTTTGTATAATATTTTTTAGAGAGTTTTAGCAAAATTACTTTTTGAGAGAAAATTATTATTTAATTACCCGTTACATATGTTTGTTTCACGTTTGTTGAATTACGACCTTTGTTTACAGCAGAACTCTCAATAATAAGACACCAGCACCATGCCCCATATGGTTTTCGTAATCATTCTGCTTTAAAAATTTGATGTATTTAACTAAATAATTTAAAAAAAATAGAATATAGGAATTTTCGCTTCTTATAATACATTGTAGTCATGAAAATAATGTTAATATTATACAAAAGGTGGCATCGAATTGATGTCACTATAGTCATAAAATAGATGACACGCAAAAAATTACAAAATTGTACGAAGACGTTAGTCATTGGATTGATTTTACTTTATGCATCATTGATGCCATTTGTAGTAACATTTATGTCACAATTATGTTGTTAGGGCATCATCAATATGATGGCATGAGCTGTGCGATACGTAGTGCCGCCTTGTGAAAACCACCGTTGGTGTCCATATTTTCCTTTGCATGCCCAAAGAAGTTGGTAAAAATCGACCAACGGCGTTCGTGGTCGGAAATAACAGGTTTTCTACTTTGAATGCAGTGTTTTAAACGCTGCCATAACCACATAGGTTGAGAGATAATATGAATTTGTGCTGATGTTTGTAATACCTTCAAATAAAGTACACCGATTAACTCCGAATCACCTTCCGAGTCCAATTAACGATGTCCGTCCGTTCGCAAAGTACCGGTCTAATTTTGGAGATTATTTGAAAAAAAATTCTAATGTGGTGTAGGGTCATATATAGTCGGGTTTGACCGACTATTCTTTTTATTTGTTTTTTATTTTAGATTTTGACTCAAAAGGTTTTGTAAATATTGTCATGATTATGATTTACCTTCAAAATATTTATAACGAGTGATTCCTATGAGATGATCAATAATGACATTGAATTTATTGATTTTTTAATGCTAAAAACTTAATTTACGTTTATTCTTTTTTAACAAATTGATCTCAGCTTTCTATTCTGTTATTGAATTTTAAAGTGTTTTTACTTAAACATTTTTTTTAGCCAAATTTTCCGTAAATTTAGCCATTTTGGTCACCAAGTTATGGCAACACTGTATAGGAATTAATTCAAAAAAAACTTAACTTCAATTATTTGCTTATGAATATTTTAGGATGAATTCAGTTTTCCAGCGAATTAATTCCCAATAGAGTTTATACAATATCGACCGAAATTTCCATTTAAATTTTATTGTCATTTTGTCATATTTGTTGTACCCTCCATCACTAGCGGTGAATGCGAGTATGCTAAGTTTGTCATACCGATTCAATTTTGTCCAAACTCATGATATTTAATTGATATTCATTCTAATTGAGTTTTATTTGATTATAATTGAAATATTAAATCTTTGCGATGATCGGATCATAATTGTATGATTTAAGTCTACTCGTGAAATATTGCCGAATATATTAGTTTTAATTGTTTTTAACTAAAGCTATGTTCACACCTATCAAATATTTGATGCCCTACACTAGTTTTATTAAAAAAACTGTTGCTTTTGCAAACATCATTTAACAGTTTCTGAATTACATTATCCAATTATCTTCTTAAAAATTTAGTTTAGTAAGTCAACAAAAATTGTTAAAAAAAATAATGCTAAAGTTTGATTAATTTACTGGTTACGCTTTTTTAAATTTTTTCGTAAAATATTTGTTAGGTCTGAACATTGAAGAGACCTATTATTTTGATATATTTGCTATATTTCACTATTTAATTTAATTATTTAAAAAAAATTCCTCAGAAAAACAAAAATACTTCCTTATATCAAAAGCCAACTTGACACTTGTGATCTTTAACAAACACAGCAACAACTTGTAAATTTTCTTTTCGATTAAACAAGATTGAGATCTTCAAATAAATTTACAAAAAAAAAATGGTTAAACTACAATAAAATTATACAATTTTTCAGCATTTACCAAAATTGCGACATTTGTCTGAACAATTTTTTAAACATTAAAGACGCCAGCAAAGAAATTATTATGACCCAGACGGAGACAATCAAGGGATCTTGGTAGTTTTATTTAACATTTTAAAGAAACAACAAGACAAATCCTCATCATCATTATCATCGTCAGCAACAAGAGACAATTTATGGTGGTTTTGTAATTTGTACAAACATTCAAACACCAAAAAGTATAAAAAAAATTATTTTTATATCAGTATTGAAAAATCTTTAAAATATATTTAACTAGACAAAAATTGTTGTTACACAAATTAAACACACACACACACAAACAAGCACTTGAACAAATGTTTAGTATCTGTTTCACTGTTGCTCGATTCTGTTGTTGCTGTGCAAAACCAGAGTGTAAAGTGTTCACAGCTTGATATCCAGACATATTGCATCGTACTTTTTTCTTATACATATTTTGGTTAAAGGGAAAAATTGTATTGATTTTGTATTAAGAAAAAGAAAAAAAAACACCAACAACAACAACAACTAAAACAAAAATATCTTTGTTAAATGTTTTCAAATTACTTGTTAAAACATTTACATCTATTGTATTAATGTTTCTCATTTTAACATTGACTCCTTAAAATATAAGAAATATTGAATGAAATCTGAACGTTGAGAAAGTTAAGTTTTGACTGGATTTAATTGTCTTCACTGTCGCTTAAGATAATTTTAATGTGAAAATCATGTTGTTGCGTAAAAAAAATAATTTAATCGCTGAAAACTAGCAATACAAATTTGCAGGCAATACAGGTTGATATTGATTTCTGACTGATAATTGAATTTGTAGGAAGAAGGAAGATTACTGAATGACCTTCACTTTACGTAAAACTTCTTATATTTTGGTTTGGTTCTAAGGTAATAAATCGAATAAAATTTAATATTTCACTCCATTTCCATTTTGAAGTATAAGTGTATTCAATGCCATTAGCATTTTAGATATTTTGAATAAATATCTTATTGCGGCGTTAACGTGACAGGACAACGTTTTTTTCTTATAAAGAAACACAGAAAAATAAAAATGTATTTTAATTAAAAAACTTGCAACAGTAAACAATTTTGTTTGATACCAACAACATTTTCCACAGTACCCACAGTTCGCGGGATAAGCTTAGGAAATTAAAAAAAAAAAGAGATTTTTAATTTTTGTAAATTTTTTTTAAACAAGTAATAAATAATAATCTAATTAAAAGCTTAAGTAGTTAATAAACATGTATTTAAAAGCTTAAAAATACTTTTAAAAAGTTGCTAACACAGAATTATCCTTTTAAGTGGGTAACACGGTTTTTCTATTTTGTAAACTAAACTTGAAATTGTTTAATTTTTTCAAAGTAGACAAATGTTCATTAATAAGAAGACTATTTTTTTTTAAAAGTCTTTGACTTCTTTATTTAAATAAGAAAGAAAATAAACTTATTTATTTATTTCATATTTACTGCTTCCTTCATCTTTGGCAAAGCTTTTTACAATAAATTGGCTCAAGTAATTCCTTACAACTTTAAAGCTTTCAATAACACAGTGCAACACATAAAATGAGCATTTAATTTTGACTTAAGTTTGTGTTACGAATGAAGTGCACATTTGAATACATTGAAAATGTTGCAATGTGTAATTTAATTTCATATACTAAAACTTCACTTTTCCAACATTGTACCAAATATTTTTGAGGCATTTCAAAAAAGCTTTGAAAACTAATTTGATTTATTAAAGTTTTTGACTACTTACGCCGAAGTTATTTTAAGACTTTTTTTTTACAAAAAAAAAGCTTAATTAATTAAATATTTTGCCACTAATTACTAACTTGAAATTACATAAGCTTTCGGAGTAATTAATTTTGCAGCCTTAACAAATCTTGAAAATGAAGCTTAAAAGCCTAACCTAAACAAGAGCTGTCACAAATTCTCATGATTGTACACTTTGTATGAAGCATACCAAAATAGCGAGGTGGCAACACTTTGCAAATGAAAAATCCGATTTTGACAACACATTTAATAGTGAAGTTGGCCGCTATTGGTAATAAATAATGGAAATTTAGCTTTTTTTAGGTCAATCTCGTCTTATAAAATTGTTCGTGGCAAAACGTTGATGATCTTGTTTAAGTGTGGCATAGCTATTCGGAAAAAAACGTTCCGCTTTTCGCTCTTGTTTAGGCATGGATGTTAGTCACAGCAGAAAATATTTATCTTTTAAATCGATTAATATTTAGACTAAAGCTATAAATTACGATGCAGAAATCACTTCTAACAAGCTCCTAGGGAAAAAGGCATTCTAAAAGACGTTTTTGCAGACATAAGGCCTCCCAGCCGCATTCCAATTTCAGTTCTAATTTACATGGCAAGTCATTGAAGGTCATGGCCTTAAAAGCTTATAAAAGGCCATCTTAAAATAAGTTAGAATTTAGCTTTTTCTAAAGCATAATTTTTCTTGCAAATATTGCAAAGTGAATAAATTAATAACTGTTGATGCTAAGTATTCGAACACAGCTACACACTCAAACTTCGATTCTAATATAAAGCCTGACAAAAACATTCTCTAAATTTGACAGGCCTTATCTTATGGCCAATTTTCAGGATAGATGTTAAAACACATTTATGTTTAAAATCGTTTTAAATACAAAACTCTCTTCTTCACTAAAATCATAAGTGGAACTTAAGTCTCCGATGTGGTACACTTAATTTCAACTTAAGTTTCCATTGTAATGTTTTAGCAAGGTGGCCTCAATATCACAACAATACAACAACAACAGGCAAAGCATTAACAGTCAGCTGTTTTTTCAGACCAGCTTGTAAATAAATACACTTTTTTATATATATTTTTTTGTATTTAGTAGTGCTACCATACTTTTATCTTAATTGAATAAGACTTTTCAAATAAAACTCAAAAAACCAATCTGTATTTAAATACGATTTAAGTTTTTATGAAAATTAACTTAATTTAGATTTAAATACAATCCTGAAAATTGGGCATAAGAATCGAAGTTTGAGTTTGTAAAAAAATTTATAAAATACATTCCAAAAACCCTTTTAAAGAAAGCTGAATGAAATGAAAAAAAGTTCATTTAGACTGCGTTTGTAGACCTTCTTAAAGGGCCCGAAAAAAGGCAGCGCTGGAAATTTCTTTTTGTAAAAGCTTCTAATGGAACTACAAAACTGCACAAATGCCTGCACAAACATATCCAAAATGTTGTGTTTGTTCAAACATTTTGCGTTGTTAATTGGGGTTAAAGGATTGTTAGACATACTGCTAAAGCACGTTTTTAGAAAATTCAAAAAACTTTGATTTTACTGAAAGTTTAGATGAGTTAAAAAGCGTAAGAAAAATTGCCGAGTATTAAAGTTTTTTGTTAGAATTTATTGAAAAATTTATAATTATGTACATATTCTGGTATGTTCTGTAAATCGAAATGAAGTGGATTTAAAATCGAACAAAATTTGAACACGAGACTGTAAAGAAAGTTCATAAAAATATAACTTGTTATTAACTCCATACTTTGAGCACCAATTATATTTACAAGAACAAATCTTTAAAACAGGAAATTCTACCATCATTTTGTTAAAATTTGAAATCAAAATTTCGTTCGATATTAAATCCACTTCACTTCAATTTGTAGAACATGCCCGATTGTCTGTTTTTCAAACTAAAATAAAAATTTTCGTTCAGAAATTTAATTTGAAAACAAAAACAAACTGGAGTTTTTTTATAGCTGTTTTTATATAAATTCACAAGCAAAAATTTTCATTTTATTTTGAAAAACAAGCAGTATGCTTAGATCGCTTATTTGCAAGCGGAAAGTCTGTGTTTGTCAAGATGTTTGTGTAGTTTATTTGGCGCTGTAGCTTTTGGATTTGGAGAAGCGTAATTGAAAATACATTATAAAGTTATAAACTTCTTATACTTGTTTTAATTTATCTCCAAAAGCTTTTTTAAGCTATCAAACTTTTGTTTCTATTTAAAAATTGAATTTTTATATGACTTTAAAGTTTCTAAGTTAACGACTAAATAATAATGCTATTAAGTTTGCAAACCTATTTAAGAAAGCATTTTTAAGCTTTTAAGATTACCCTGTGGTAAAGTATAAAGTTGATCGTGAGGTTTTTCTTTTTTTATATAAAAAATGTTTAATAAGCTTCCCAAACAAATACAAACATAATATGTGTACCATTAAAGCTTTTTGGAGGTTTCGAAGCTTTTAGGCTGAATTAAGTATTACACAAGCTTTTTCTTTAGCAAGCAAACTATACCTTTTAATTTTATTCAGTGCTTAAAAATCATGTTTATGTTGGCAAAATAACTCTTATCAAGTTTGTATAGTTTTTCAACAGATTTTTTTTTGTTGTTTTTTTTTTAAGAATTTGTAAATTTGTAGTTGCGTGTACGTAAATAACTGCATACCTACGGATACATAAATATATAAACGTTGTTGACAAAAAAATTTTAGCTAAATTGTATACATGTGTGATTTTTTTAAGCTGTCGTAAGATATGACTACTGTTTTGTCGTAAATTTTTAATTTCACAAAAAAAAACAAAACATTGTATGTGCTTTTTGGTGCAGGGTGTCTTTTTTTGGTTTTTATATTTTCTCTTCTTTTGTTGCTGGAGTCTTTGTAATAAGAAACATTTAGCAACTGATGCACGTACATTTTTCAACTGAATTTATGTTTAAAAAGGTGTGATAAATTTATTCTTTTACGATTTTATGTAGATATAAAATCAGCGTTTACACTGACAACAATGGCACTTCTCCACTACTGTTTAGTGCTAAAGGAAATTTATTTATTTTATTTATATTTTATTAAAGTTTTAAATTAAACAGTTAATTTTTATAAGAGTAGTTCTGATTCTTATTTCGCCTCAGTTTGTTTCAAAGTTCAAATGTTATTAAAAAATACAATATTATAAATGTGAATTGTTATCAGAATGTTGCTTCTCATTGTTTCACATAAACGTGTGGTCTTCCTTCATTAGTTTAATGTTAAACTACAATTGTTGTTATTGCTTCTTTTTCTTTTCAATGAAAATCTATTAAATTAGTATAAATTAATCTTTTAAGTTTTTCTGTATAATCATTTTATATAATACCCATATAAAATGCTACAGTTTAGCCAGCAAAAGCTCAGCTTCCAAATGAATTAATTAGTTATCAGCAAAACTGCTCGTCAAAATAAAAAAAAAAAAAATTAAAAAGACAATTAAACTGAAACTACGCATTATAAGAAAATTGTGCCTTATTTTTTTAAATATATAAATTAAAATTACGTTTTAAAGATTAATTTTATAAAACAAAAGTTTTCGAAGCATTGTTTTAATACTCGCCGTACTTATTCAGTCTTGTCTTGTACTTGTACATCATCACCATCATCTTATGTTTAATTTTTATTGTTTTTTTTTGTTCTTTGAATACTCTGAAAATAAATTAATTATTTGTTAAACATGATTATTAAATAATTTAAGTTCAAGGTCTTAACATGAAATTCCAATAAAAAAAATTTAATATTTATAATGAAAAAATGGCACACACTGTTTGTTGTCTTATCATACGATAATAAATATTAACAAAAAATAAATCGTACTTTTAATCGTTTTTATATAAAATGACTATACATTTTTTTTTTATTAATAATTTGTTTAATTTTGTTTAATTTTAGGGTGGTCTGGATTTAAAAGAAAATCTAGTAGCCGGTGGTGCTCCTTGGCCTTATCCTTCTGTATATCATCCATATGATGCTGCCTTTGGTTATCCTTTTAACAGGTAAGATAAGACACTTTGAATTAATAATAATACGAAATTTAAATATTGAAAACAATACTTCAAAATTACTTTAAAACGCTTTTAGCTAGAGGATGGCAATGAAAGCGTTAAGCTTTATCTTTTTGAACTTATAAGAAATAAATATTTTAAAATTAAAACTTAAATTTATAAAGCGTCTGTGAAAATTCTATTACTTTTATATATTTTGAATTTTTGGTTTAGCCTTGTGCTAAGCAGCGTTCAAATTATGGCATTCGATATCGAACGAAATTACAATAAAACTTTAGGTACAGCAATTTTGACAGACATGCGTCAAAACTGCTGTTTTACATACGATTTATGATATTCGGTCAAACAAACATACATGTAATTAGCTTCTGAAATTGTCTCTTTTTTTGCATAGTTATTGCAGAAACCAAAGTAGTTCTGGGTTTCAAAAAAGCATGAAACACAATTTTTTTATTTCCGCCGTAAAAGAGTTCACCCATCTTAACATTTTTTATTTAAATTCGAAGACACTAATTTGGGATATTTTTATGAAACGTTTTAATGTGTTCATAATTTCTATTCATGTCAGTATTGTAAAATATAAAGTTTTTCTTATGATTCCGTCAATGGTGGACCGCCGCTGCCGACTTTATTCCGGCATAGATTTTTGACACAGCTGATGTCAAATGATTGTCAGAAGAAAATTGAGCACGCTTTGCATCTGGCATAAGCAATGGTTTAAAGGTAACACACAACATGTGTGTATTTTGCAGTGGGAAATTTGATAAGTCAGATGTAAAAATATATCGTGTACATGCACCTTAAAATATTTTATTTCAATCGATATCTTGTGGCGTAATTAGGCCCCAGTAGAGGGTCTCACAATTTCATTTGAACAGACATTAAAATTATTGAACGTTTTCAAAACTCTATACTGTAGTTACGGTTGACAGTCTTGACGATTTTCGTCCTTTTGGCGACTTTATGTCCCAAAATGGCCAATTGACAATTTATTCCTTAAATTTTACGATTTTTGAAATAACAACGTTTGTATTTTTGATTATCTTCTGAGATACTTTCGTTTTTTTCATATCCAGTAATTTTAATGTTGTAGCGTTTACAATACAAAATACGCTTAACAATATTTGTCGTTCATTTTGATCGTTGGTTTCGTTGTAAATATCTTTAAATTTTGGAAGTAGGAACATCTTCATTAATTTTTTTGAGCGCTGAAACTTTATTTCTGATGTGTAAGATCGGTGTTTGATAGCTCATGGCTCACCTTGCACTCAATTTTCTTACTTTTTTATAAGTTTTAGATTCTCAAACTTTTTAATTTCTTTGACAATATTGCAAGTTGCACACAAGTAAGCATTACAAATTATTTGCCTGGGTCCGCTACATACAGCAGACAAGTAAACATTACAACTTCTGGAAGAGTGAACAAGTTTTCTTTGCAAATACAATGAGCAGATGCAAACAATTTTTATTATATTGAAGGGTTTTGAAAGAAAGTAGTACTGTATGGAGTGTATTTCTTAGAATTCTTGAACCATCACACCACTATTCAAATTGTACGACAAACAGTACCGCATAGCACTTGTTATGGTGGTTGTACACAAACCTTTTACAGTCATATTTGATTGTTACTGTGTGTTTAATTTTCAAATACATTTATGTAGGCCTTTATTAATTAAGCAGCAAAGAAGAACTCCTGAATGAGTGTAATTTTATGGTGTCATTTTTTAAAAGTGACAGGCGAAAAAGAATTAGTGATTTATATTTTTATAAATTATAATTGAATGAAAAAAAGTTGTTGCAGACAATGAGAAATCATGGGCCACAAATCACAAAATTATGTTATGTGGTAAAGATTAATGCAAAAGTTCTTGGTGCCGAATTTTATATAGATATCTACATCTAAATGAGATTTTTTTCGTTTTAAAGTTTTAAAGGGAGAGGTTTTTTTTATATGGTACCTTCAGTCACTTTAAGACGTACCAGCACATGTCATAGTAGCTGCTATATGAGTATCGTCGCCAAATTGTATATAAATACCAACATCAATAAAAAAATTATGGCATTAAGAGGTATGTTCGGGAGGGTTATTTGGTTGCTATGGTCAAATATGGACCGGTTCTGATAAAATTTGGCATGATTTAAGTTGCAAATAAATATTATTTTTGGCGCACAAAGACTTTATTCCGGAAATAAGTTTTTATCGTCACCTAAAATACAAAACAACGTATCATAAAAAAATTCTAAATTTACTTTTTGATTGATTTTTGTTCCTTTTATTAAACTACGTGTTCACAAAAAATGTTAGGTCCCTCCGATTAAAAGTGACGATTTAAACGCCAATTACACCTTGTTTTTACTTATTTTGTTAAGTTGTTTGCTCCTCCTGTAAATTTATACATAGTGTTGTTACGTTATTTTGTATAATATGTGACGATATGGAGCCTATTCTCATTATTTTCAATAGGCTTTGACCTTATGGCAATTGAAACGTTGATACTTAACGTACACAAGAACATAGAGAAAGACAACCAGCCGGACGGTCGGACGGGATGACATCTTTATATATTATGATTTAATGTGATTCTTATTTGAGAAATGTAGTTTAAACGAGTATTTTTTTCTATTTTTGCTTCTTATGGTATTTTTTTCAATTATTTCAATTTCAGTGGGGTAGATTTAAATGATTTATTTGTGATCTTTTGTGAAACAATATAAAGCTTTTAGTGTTACAAGGAAATAATCAAAAATGTACTTGTTAATAATAAAGTGTGATAAAAAGAAATGTTAAACTTTTTAAACAAAAACAGCCCCCGAATTAGTAGTTACTGATTTGTCACCATTAAAGCGAGGACATAAACAATAAAGAGTAAGTTCTTCAAAATTACAATGAGAGCTACGAGCGATGTTTTGTGCGTTGTTCAGTAAATGCTTAGAAAAAGTCAAAGCGATGTGTGTGCGAGCATATTGTAAAAAAATTTTTCGTATAATGTTAACGCTACATTAGTTCTTAAAGTAGAAACACGCGTTATTTTATAGACGAGTATCGTGCGCCTAAAAACTTAAGCGCACGTAACACAACGCGCATTATAAAGACTTTACTGTTAGCCGCTTTCAACACTTTGCCTTTAGAATTCCAAGCTTTGCCTCTATTTGTTTTGTTTTTGTAGTTCTGGCTTCCTTTTTTAGAGAGTCATTAAACCCTTCAATATTTTTTTCCTCCATGATTCCAATTTATTGTCAGCTGATTACTTGTTAAAAATACGGAACCCGTTAAAAGTTCAAACACTAGTTTAATTTTTTGTACAGAAGTCTACTTACGAGTGTTAGGTGCTTCCACCCTTATTGCGTATTTGTGCAATTTGTAGCACATATTAGAAACTGCTGCCACTTGCTGCTTCGTGTTAACAACTCACAGCTTAAGTGAAGTGCAACATCGCTTTCGATTTTCAGCCAGTATTCTACTTAACGCCCTCTTAACGCCTCCACTACCAATTTGTTTAGTTCCCAAACTAATAGAAAATTATTTACATTTACTTAAACGCAACGCACATTTTTCTTCTATTTGCTTATATTAGGAAATATTTTAATGTCTTTATACAGCCCATCATAATAATGTACGAAGTAGAAGTATTTCCCTATCTATTTAATAGAAGTTACTTGAATTCTTTAAGCCAAAAAAAAAGGTTTTTATTACTTTGAGGCGCCTCTTGTAACAGAAAAAAATAAAACATGAATTAAAGAAAACGTTCAATTGTACTTGTAAAATGTAAATTAATATTTTTATGGCCTTCAATGCAATGTGTGCATAATTTTCAAACAATAAATTGAAGTGGGAGAAAAAATAAAACTGAAATTGGAAAAAAGTGTATGTGTGCCAAGCAAAATATTTCTTATTCAATATTCTAAGCATTATTAGATATGAGAGCTACTTAAACAGAATACTAATATTAAAAATAAATGTTTTATAAGGTATTGAGTTAAGCCAGATTCACAATCGAAGCAACATTTTCATCGGCTGTTCACAATGTTAGCAATAATGTTTTTTACGAACGCCTTAATTTTCATAAAAAAAAGTGGCTGCTTAGCTTAGTTGCGAACAATATTTTTTATAAATTATTATTTTAAATTTTTACCTTTAAATTTTATGAAAAGAATGAGACAGATAAAAGAGAACTGGTTGCTTTCATTGTGAATGAGGCTTAAAAAGGAAACATAGCAATTTGGAATATAATGAGACAGGCCATAATTTTATTTACAAGTACTTTTGTAAAATGATTACCTAATTTAATATCAGTTTGATTGTAATATTTTTACCAAAACAAAATTTCGTATGTTTTTGTTGTTTCTAATTTTATTCCTCACACGAAATTTTATTTTCGTTTTCTATAAACAGACAGTTAGTTGTTTTTAATTAAAAAATACTTTTAAGTTAAATGTTTTGTTTAAAGGTACCACAATTTTAATAAAAAAATATGTGTGCCGAACTTTGAACCGAGAACTTTGTAAAGTCGATTCCATTATTTTTAAAGTAGAGCAGTGCGTTAGTAATTTTTGACACACTTGACATATTTTTGCTCATAAGCAATGAAAATCGAGGATTTTTTAAATTTTTTAAAAAAAATGTTTGATATCATTCACGGTAACTCACGGATTATTTCTAAAGTCTCAAAATCGAGCACATCCAGAAAATATTTTATTAAAAAAAGTATTGAAATATTTTTAACTTGAAATTTTTAATATGGAAGGCGGCCTTATTAGAAAATTTGATAACTAATTGAAAGAAAATTAATTCTATTTAAAATATGTATGTGTTTAAAACCAAAACGCACGATGTTAATTGTAAATAAAACAAAAAGTTTTCAGAAAATTATCTTAATATGTTCTATTATTATGGAGGGATCTATAAAAATAGTTCACGGCTTCGGTGGAATACCTCTATCCGATGGTCCATATTTAAATATCCTCAAAGAAAGAAGTGCAACTGTGTCAATTCACATGATCGTAGCGTCCAATTAACATCGATACGGCGTGAGATAACACGGCCATTGAATTTCTCGCGCAAAAGAGCTATTGTTTCGTTGGCTGTGTGGCAAGTGGCACCATCCTCTTGGAAAAAACCACGAAATAAATTTTGATTTTAGCGCCAGTTTTAATTGACAGACGAAATTTTAGCTACAAATATTTAACTTATGGAAAACTGTGTGTCAATATGAATTTGAGCTAAAAATATATTTTTCAGAATATTTTGAGATTTTCTGCCGTATTAAAAATCAACTTAATTGGATTTAAAATCTATTTTAAGAAAAATTTGTATGTCTGGGTTCACACAATGAAAGTTTTTTTTTCAGAAAGTCTGAGTTTATTGATATTGTTCTCTTTCGACAATAAACTCAGACTTTCTGAAAGAAAACTTACATAGTGTAAAAATACCTTTGAAATACATAAAAATATTTTTTTTAATACGGCAGTTTGTGTACTCATTGTAAGCGGAAGAGGTTTACAATTTTTAAATTTATCGTAGAAATTATTTTAGAAATACTTATTTTAGTTTGAAAAAAATTTGCAAATCTATCTTTACAATTTTTTCTTAACCGAAATTTTGTACTCTTTACTATAAACTTTTCGTGACATTTTTGCTCTTCTATACCAATTTAATTTTGCTAATTCTTTTGCTATCACAATTTCGCAATAAACAATTCATTCATAAATTTCATTACAAAACGCAAATACTTGCACCAGCAAAAACTATTAAGGAAAATTAGCACTTTATTAACAAAATTTCAATTACAACTATAATTTTTTGCATTTATTTTTTTTTTACATCCCATACAAATGACCGTTACTTCCTCTGTTAGTTGCATTCAAAATAACAGTAATAATTTGTTGTTTCGTGTAAAATATTTTTTAGATTTTAAAACAAAAACAACAGCAAAACTTATTAATTTCCAACTTAAGAAGGCAATTAAACAATTTAAAACATCCCGTCACGTACAGACAGACAGTGTAAGAAAAAAAATTAAACTCGTATAAAAAAAAGATACAGAGACACACACAGCGACAGTCACTTCGTCATTTAACGCAACACAACTTAAATGAAGTGAACTCTACTGTGTAGTCTGACTGTAAACCTTTAAAACAAGTTGAGTCATGTTTAAAGAAAAAAAAATTATATTTTTTGAAAATTGAATTAAACAAGTAGCAGGTACTTCTATAAAATAATGAATGAAAATATACATTCCAACAAAAACAACAACAACAACAGACTTATGTAAAAAATTCATTGAGCTAAACACAAAATTTTGCAGGTGTTAATTAAAATTCTAATTAATAACGAAACATACTTTTTTGTTATAAAATATTTTTGTTGTTGGTGTTGTTTTCAAAAGGTTACAAAATAAAAGGTAGAAAAAAACAAAACAATTTTGGCTTTAAGTCTTAAGGGTTAGTACTTTTTTTGGCCAAGTCCTTTTTTATACTGTTTGTCTGTCTGTCTACCTCGTTTCTTTATGTGTATTATCATGGCCATTATGTGCACTTGCTTCACATGTATTGGTATCTTTCATTTTATCATAACTGTTGTTTTGTTGCATGCCTCTTTTTCATCTTTTCATTTTACCAAGCAATTGTGGATATGTTGTGGATTGTTTAAAATGTTGATCCAAAAATTGTTTTCGTTGTCATGGCATCTCCTTTCTCGTAGCTAAAAACCACAAAATTGCTCTATAAAAATGACCACTAAACATAAAAGCATGTGTAAATTGAGCAACAATAGCAATAACATTGTTGTGAAAACAATAACATAAATTAAGGTTTTATTAAAATTTTAACAACAACAACAGCAGCATACAAATTTATAATTTTGCATCAGACATTCCACTTAAACTTTTACACGTATAAACAAGTTGCAAGTAGCAATTATTAATGGCAGACAATTAAAATTGTAGCAAATTTTATGGCAACATCAACCATACAACAATAACAGCAACAACATAAAAGGCAAATGATCAACAAGACCATTAAAATAACACACGTGCTAATTATGGCACATTAAATTAACTAAGAAAAAACTTTTTTAAACAGCATTTCTCTTTTTTGTTTGGCAAGAAAAAATAAAATGTATATTAAAGGAAAGCTTAAGCATCTAGTCGAAACAGTGTCTGAAAAGCCACGATGTAGTTGCTCTTATGGCTTGTTTTGATCTCACACCCAATAAACTAATTTGGCCCTCGCTCAATCGAATCATTCGATGTTTCTTTTAACATCGAATTATTTCAAAACCGTTTGCTCACAGCATTTTATTGCTTTTGCGCTCAAGTTATTTCAAGATGGGCACAAAATAGTCGCTATGGTACAACGTTAAATACGACAGTTACAAAGTAATCTCAACAGAATTCATAGTTGTAGTAGTCGCTGCAAATGAAATTGATGCGCAACATTCGAAATTTTAAACTTTAAACTTTGTTGCGCTACAGAGCATTCGTCAGCTTCAGCTACAACTACAACTACTTAATTCTGTTCCAGGCCTTAAGCTCACATAGTCAAAAGAAGCATTTGTTTTCGTATAAAAATTAAACAAAAGAAAGTTTATTAGTTTTGTTTGTTTTCGATTGCAAAGAATTGTTTTGAAAACTATCAAAAGCTTTTGCTTGGGGGTTTGTAGGGATCATGTTAGAGGTACTCACCTTATGGTGTTACAGCCTGCGGGAAAATTAGCTGCAGTCAATATCAATTACAGTTCTCAGGAGATTTTCACGATCTCTTGCAATTGCGGCTGACAAGAGATCATACCTGGTTTCACGGGAGTCAGTAGCCACCGGTGGCACGGCAACTGACTGACTACCAGTTCAGTAGTTGCGGCAAATGATTTCTGTGTTTCAGAATGATTGCGTTGATAAGATACTTTTCGGGATCACGTAGCGGTTGCGGTTTAATATTCAAAGTTGCTGGTGGGGAAACACTAAAAATCCGACTAACGATCTGATCTGCGAAGGCGCAAGTGCCTTGCGTTAATAAAAGCATTGTTTGTCACCCAGTGGTTAAATTTTAAATTAAAAAGGCCCAGGAGTAGGCGTCTATTCAAATCTTTTCCACAGTTGCATAGTTCTCAAGAGTCTATTTAAGAAAACACTCGGACCATTTCCAGATGATCTCATAAATTTCATAAGCTTTAGAGAATAGTTTTGAATGTTCCGATAATTGTGCAGACATTAAATTGTAATTCAATTGTAATGTATCTTTATTTCCCGTAAAAAAAACTTTACTAACGCTCCCTTTCTTTTTTTTTTCTTTTTATTTTTAGCTATGGCATGGACTTAAATGGAGCCCGCCGTAAAAATGCCACCCGTGAAACGACCTCAACACTGAAAGCTTGGCTAAATGAGCACAAGAAGAATCCATATCCAACAAAAGGAGAGAAAATTATGTTGGCGATAATAACGAAAATGACATTGACCCAGGTGTCAACGTGGTTCGCAAATGCTCGCAGAAGACTGAAGAAAGAAAATAAAATGACTTGGGAGCCCAGAAATCGTGTAGATGATGATGATTGTAATTTAGATGATGATGATCATAAAAGTACTGATGATAATGATGTATTAGGTAAATTGGTTTTGGTCAAATACATTTCTAACGGTCAATTTCAGATTAGTTAAAACTAACTATTACTTTAACTTCCCGTTTACAATATGTACTGAACTTGGTGAAATTGACCGTAAATATTTTAAAATTTACTTGAATTAAAATTTTTTAAATCGGTTGTTTAAAATATTAATGGAAAAATAATAAAATTTTTTTTTTATATAATTCTAGATGCCAAAGACTCTGGTTTGGGTTCTAATGAAGACAAAGATCATCGCATGCCCGGTGAGGGTAACAGTGAGTGGTCTGGCTCACGACCCGGTTCACCGAATGGCTCTCCCGATCTTTACGATCGCCCTGGCATGATGCCAGGTGGTGGTCATCCCCTATTTCATCCCGCCGCTTTGCATCACTTTAAACCACCAGCAGGTTCACCACCCGACATTGCCGCCTATCACCACCACCAACAACAGCTGTTACAGCAACATCATCAAGCCCAACAGAATTCATTACATGCGGCCAATGCTGCCACCACCACAGCTAGTCTAGCGGTGAAACCACGCATTTGGTCGTTGGCGGACATGGCCTCGAAAGATGCCAACAAAGAGGGTAACAAAGATAGTCCTCCCGGTAGTGATTTGCCAGCCACACATCCTGCTTTCTACGGTCATCCAGGTCAACATCCTAGTCCGGGCAAAATTTTATCACCTTTGGCTGCCAGAATACCAAACTATTCGCCTTATGTTAGGCCTGATTTGTACAGAGGATTCTATGGCCCCGCAGCTGCTGCAGCGGCTCATTTGAGTGCCCCTTCCCAGGAATTTCTAGAACACCAAAGAACTTTTGGCGCTAGTTTAGCAGCCCACAATGGCCTGGGTATGAATCCCCTGCTCTGGAAAGCAGCTGTTACTGGAGCCGCCGCCGGAGCACCACATTTTAACCCGCTTAGTTTAACTACCGGCCAACAACATCATGCAGCCCATCATGTCCCGCCTTCAGGAGCCTCGCCGTCTGGCTCAAGCACCACTTCCTCCATGGGCTGTGACGTGGTACAAACTTCTCCCTCGGCACAGCCTGGCCTACATCATAGCTTAGGACCCATTTCACATAATTCCAATTCGTCGTCTTCGTCCTCAAACTCAGGCAAATTATCACCCGGCAAGCCATGACAATCACGTCTAGACTCACCAACACAACAACAACATCAAACACCAGAACAAAACAATAAACCAAATATCAACAGCAACACTTCGCCGCTCTCAGCGTTTCGTTCTCTCATCGCCTTTCGAGAGCAACATCTACAGCAACAAACACCTAAGCTCTCTCTACGACCTTAAATGTTAACGGAAAAACAAGAAATTAAAAAAGAAAAATAATTCTTTTTTTTTTGGAATTTCAAAAGAAATTAAACAACAATTTTGGACAATAAATAAAAATGTGATGTGAAAGAAATTTTTAGGAAAACAAAAACCCAACATTAAAATTAAACTAAATAAAAACTATGACAAAAAATGGTGTTTGTGAAACGAATTAAAAACGCTGCCTAACAGCTGGAAAAGGAATGTATAAAATAAGGTAATAAACTTATGCAATCAGAGCTTATAGAGTAATTTTAAAACAAAACATAAAAAACAAAAATAAAACACAAACATTTGCCGTCAAAAATAGCCAGAGTATTAAAAGAATAGCCACAATTTGCAAATAAAAAAATGTAAGAAATTGTAAATAATATTTATAGATTTTTAAAAGAAATACGAATTGGATGGTATTAAAACGATTAGAGGGGATGGAACATATCAACAAGTTGTAAGGCAAAAAATTTTGAAAAGTTTTTGAGAGAAAAAAAAACTCCGACTAACAAACAAACACATGCATAGATTTTTTAAATAATTTATAGGTTGTTTTTATTGTTTTAAGTTTCTTTTTAGTTTTCTTTTTATTATTTTTATAAATTTGTTCCTGTAAAATAATTTTGAATTAAAATTACAAAAAAAACCAACAATAATTTATTTTAAAAATAAAGCACAAACAAATATTTTCTTTTCTCTAACATGTAAAACTGAATTATTTTTTTTTGAGTGTATTTTTTTAAAGGAAAATTATATAATTAATTAATTAAGTTGGCTGTAAAATGTGTAAATATGACGAGAAATCCCTAAAAATAAACAAAAATTGCATAAAGTATAACTAATTTTATAAAACTTAGTATTAAATATAAAAGTAATTAAAAAATTATTATAATATGTAATTAAACATAAAACTAACTAAAATCACTACTGTAAGCATATTATGTTGATTAAAAAAAATTAATTTAAAAAATAAATCAAGAAATGGAAAAAAATTTGGAAAAACAAAAATCATTAAAACAGTTTTGTATAAATTAAAAATAAAAGAAAAAATTTCAAAGAAAAGTCAAGATAAACCAATTGGCAAACATGTGAAAGCTGCAGAATAGTAACTAAAGTGTAATATCAATGTAAGTACTTATTAATGTTAATTATTATTTTTTTTCTTTTTGTAAGTATGTAGTACTACTATCTTTATCTGGACTCGAGAAAAGAAAATACAAGAAAAGTCTTGAAAAAAAACAAAAGAAATAACCATTTAATAGTATTAATAAACCCCCCCATTAACAAACGAATCACTTACTCACTTACCATACCCACACACACACACTTGTCATTAACGCACATCATAGTCCAAAACTGTTCCCCCTTTCTACCAATTTGTCCCTACACCTTTAACACTTACACTAACGAACCCCACCCAACCCCAACCCACTCTGCCACAAAATATGTTTATCTAACAGATATTTGCTTCAGTAAGATAATGTATCTGTTTGTTAATATTACAATTAATTTAATCGTAAATATATAAAATATAATTAACTATTATGTATACAAATAATTATATAACAAATAATAATTATAATAATAATATTAATACAAAAAAGGAATATGTTAATGAAGAAAATATTATAAATAAATAAACACTAAAGAAAAAAAAGAAATGATTGAAAGAAAACAAACAAACAAACTTAGTTGCAATATAAAACAAACAAAAAATTAAAAACCGATTAAAAAAAAATAATAATTAATCCTTAAATAAAGAAAACAAGAAATTATTTAAAAAAAATCACTCGGTAGTTTTATTATGATTTTAAAGATTATAAGTATTGTGGTTATTTTGTTGAACTGCTCTACGGGTTTTAATCCAAACTTTGATATTTTAATTGGGCTCCATCAAATTTAATATTCATTAAATTATTTTAATGAAGAAAGGAATTTTACAACATGAAAATTAACTAAAATTTATTGATAATTTTTCATTATTGACTGACCTGAGATTCGAACCCAGGCGTTTTACGGACAGGTTACCATTACATGTTTCGATTGTTTAAAGATTCTCAAAAAAAAAAATTTCAGCAAAATAAGTCAAACTGTCAAAAGCGGCTGTACTGAATATGGGCATTTCCATTGTCGTGATATTTGTACCACAAAATGTAAAAAAATTAAATGAAGAAGTCAAATTTGTAAAAAGGGTTTGTATAGTTATATACAAAGTAATTAAGTAGCACTATATTCAGAAAAAAAACACTACAGTAATCAAAAAGCAAAAATCTGCGCTGGCGTGACGTTAAAAAAACGTAAGTGGATTTTGACTTGTTTTAAAAAACTGAATAAGACTACGAATTGAGCAAGACGTTTTTTATAAAACCTTTTTCATGTAAACTATGTTTTGAAAATACAAAATACTCCATTTTTTATGTATTTAAAATACAAAATACAAACTACTTCTATTTATTGTGTGTATTTAAAATACAAAATACTTGCTGGACATGTATTTAAAATACAAAATACTTGCATGCCATGTATTTAAAATACTAATACAAAATACGTATTTGTATTTTAAATACGTATTTCAAATACTCCCCAGCCCAGGTAGGACATCATAAAAATCGAATCTTTTAGGAAGGGGCTTAGAGGTCTTCAAAAAGCCATGCCACTTGCGGTCCCTTCAATATTTGTCGATGGGCATAAGACGTAGCTAAGCCATTCAATACAGTTAGAAAGGGTATTTACAAGTTTGTCATTCCGTTTGTATTTACTACAATATTTATTTTAAGCCGTATAAAGTACAAACATATTCTGGGTCCTTACGAGTAGCAAAATTAATTTGACAATGTCCGTCTGGCCGTGTGTGTGCATTGAAATGGGGTTTTCGAAGACCACAGAAACGATGAGGACGAGGTTGTTATATACTTATGTCACATTTGCTCCGTCTATGTTTGCTATTGAAATTCAGCAACAAAACACTACGACTGCCCTTAATTTTACCCATAAATCCCTTGTTGTTTTTTTTCGCTGTATATCTAGAGAACGGAAAGAACCAAAGGTTTCCAAATTAGGTTGCGCATCTTGGTAATTAACACACAACCGCTTTAAAAAAAATGGGTGAGATGGGAGAAGTGGGAGTGGAATCACCCATACCAAGACATTATAGGTTCCTGTACATCTGAAGAACGGCAAGAGACAAAGAAAAAAAATAGATTTCTGTATATCTGGAGAATAGTAACAGCAATTCGATGTCAAACAAAATTTAAACTGAATTTTCGACTAGAGCGGCAATTAACCAACAGACTCATATTATATTTAATTAAAAAAAAATGATTTGTATCGATTTTTATATGACCGCCAATATTTCTATAAGAAATTAACAAATTTAACAAATCTTCAGGAGCTGTTGTACCGAGAATTAACGGGGAAATTATTTTTTAAATTCCTTAATGTATTTTAAGTTAGATTCGTATTTTTCATAATTCTGATTTGACAACAATAACAACATGTTTGTGTAAATATCAAACTTTTTGATTTTCGTACAAACATGCGTATGCATTTTTCATATTGTACAAATTACATTTGTACATATTATATAAAATTTGAAATTTTCTTAATCATTGTTTTATAATTTTTCTAACCTTTGTACTAATGAATTCCATTACAAATTGCATTGTATCTGGTAGTTTGTATTTAACGTTTTTTTAAATTTTAAGCTCACCATTAATAATCGCGTGAATTTGCTGTGAGTTGCACGCACTGCAAGGCCGATACTCGTCATAAACTTTCCAAAAGTCATTTGTAACGAACTTTCGTTAAATGCTAGCTAAAATGACTTATCGTTTTTTCTTGTAACGAGTGCTATCTCAATTATCTGACAGCAGCGAAGCGAGCAACATCTCAGCCACCCAGCAGTACGAACAACTGGCAGTAAACCCACGTCTTAAGATAAATCAATCCAAAATAATTGATCTGTACCCTAAAGGTATGTATAGCTTAAGTGAAATAGAATTGTAATAAAGTGAATTGAAAATATTACTAAAATTCTGTTTTCGCTTTCTTCTCCTTATTCACCCTATTATAATTACTCCTCTGGAGCCCACCTCCCACCTCCCTCTCGATAGCCCACCGTGTATCTCAGCGGCCATCCTCTGTTCTCTGTCCAGAGGAAGATTATTTAGCACTGGTGTTCATCCCACACATCAGTACACATATTTTTCACCAAACTACCTTGTGCGGTATTTTTGGGGCCTTAATTCTATTGAAAGCTCACTTGTAATCCTTTTGTAACGAATAAAATTTCTAAATTTTGTCTTCATTTCTTCCGTGATTGTTTGGAAAAAATACGAATTTTCGTAGGTTTATGTATTTGTAAAAAAAACAACCTCTTTAATATACCCCGACATCTGGCAGATTAGTGAGTAATCGCATAAATCGATACCTAAGTTTGTATATTATATTGACTACCGTTCAAAATGTATTTAACAACTTGAAAATTATTTGAATGAATTAAATGAAAATCGATAACCAGCAATATGTCTCTAGTAACCAAACAACAATTTTTCAAATGTAAACCATAAAAGAAACAGCAACAACTACAACAAGAAGTACAGCAAAACAACAACAGCAAAAAAAACAAACAATTAAAAGAGAAGTGGAAAAAATGTACCTATAAGAAGTAAAAAAATTAAAAAAAAAATACTTAAAATATCAAATTACGCGCATGTTTTAGAAATTTGCAAAAACAATGTTAAACAACAATTTAAATTTTTTTTGTTAGTTGGTTGTTGCTGTTGTTTTTTTTATGTTTTTTGAATATTGTTTCTTATTTTAAAATTAAAATACTTTAATTGCAAAACAAGCAAACGCACCAAAAAAAACTACATTCTGTTCATTGGGTTTTTAACACAAGTTGTTGTTTTAATTCTCCATTAAAAAAAAAATTACTTTAAACAAAAACGCTGACGTTGAACTATTTAATAATGTTTGCGATTGCCATGTACAATAATTTCGGTTTTGTGAGTACTCTACATTAATTCGAGGAGACGTTTTAAATCGTTGGTACTGAATGCTAATTTCAAAATTGATGACTTAAACTGGATTCACCCAAGCTTTCCGAACAAAATTATTTGCCGGACAACATTTTTTTTTTTACTGAGAGTTTTTTTGCAGCACGATTTACAACAATTTGTCTGGAAAAACAAAACTACTGTATAAAATACGTATGTAAACGAGGCGTATTAATTTTACAAGGTAGCAGCACAGCGGGAGATAACGGCAATTTCCTGTATTCTTGGTGTCACATACAGTTTAAAAATAAAAAATTTCGATCTACCAAAGGTTAAAATAAAATTTGGTTTAAAGATTGATGTTTGCCTATTGACTGCCAGTTAAACGGAAAGAAAGACCCTCTGAAGAGATTGAGTGGTTGCAATAAACATGTTTTTTTTTTAATTTCCTAAGCTAATCCCGCGAATCTCTACGCTTGTCTGCAGGAAAGAAGCCAGAGTCTCTGGCGGGAGTCGAACCCGCTACCCCGGCGCTGTAAGACTAGCTCTCTACCAGCTAGCCTAAGGGTAACCTGTCCCGTGGCAGTCAAGAATGAAAAATTATCAATACATTATTTTTGCTGAAGGAAGGCATTTAACAACAACATGAAATTTATTAAAATTTATTGATAATTTTTATTATAAAATTAAATTTCCTTTCCGGACTTTTTCATTTCCCGGGAAAGCGAGATTTATTTTTCAATTTCCCGGGATCCCAAGAATTCCCGCTCAATACAAATCGATGCAAAATATTATTTTATTTAATTTAAGAACAATTTTTGATTTTTTAGTTGAACTGTTAATTTTAAATTTCTTGATATTTTTTAATTAGGCTTGAGTTCATCAAATTTAATTTTCATTAAATTGTTTTCACTGAGGAATGAATTTTTTTTTACAACTTGGAATTTTTTTATAAAAATTTTTTTATTTGAACAAAAAACATTTCCTGAGATCAATTAAATATGTTTTTAAATACATTCAACTTTTTTATTTCTGTGGCAAAAGGAAAAAGTGCTTAAAGCACCTTAAAATCTTCAAAAGTACAAAATTTCATTTATTTTGGAGGATTTTTGAGGAAAATATAGCAAAATGACTTTATTTATTTATTTATTTATTTATTTGTTGTCCCATACACAAGACTTAAAGTCTTAAATAACAGTATAGGACTGAGTATATGTTATACAATATAACGAGAAATAATTTAAAAATTTTATTAAACATTAACTTTTTGGTTACCTTTTTTCAATGTGCAATAACATTTGAAATAATACAAAATTCCGATCTGTGACATTAGGAGGGTTTAGGAATTAAAACATAAAAAACTATAACCGCATAGAACTGTCACCTTTAATGTTTTAAATTGTTCTCCTATAAACTAAAAAATGGACTTAATCACTTATTGCCACAGAATAGATTCAAAGCAAACAGCATTTATATAAAACCAATTGTTCAAACAAATTATTACAAAATATTTCTGTTAAAATAGTTCAGAATGCCTATTTCTAATTTTTATCAAGAAGATTTCAATAATTAAACACGTTTCTTTTCTAAGGATCTGGGTCTTTAAACAAATTAAATATTCTGTACATTTTTACTCTTCATCTTTCAAAATTTCAGTGCATTAAACATTATCGAATATGACTTGATATTTCTCTGACGTTTGGCAAAAATGTCTTGAGTCAGAAACTCTAGTTTTTCCTTATGTTGAATTGAAAAATATTTATTTAGTGTATTTCCTAGAGGTAAGAAGCAGTTGTGCTAGACTTAAGTGATTTAAACCAAACAAAAGAGAAAAAAAATTTAATTAAAGCCAACCAAAAACTCAAAATGTGATTTTTTGACTTATTTTTGAATTTTTGCCTAACGGCTAATATCTATTTCATGACACTACTCATTTGCAATTGTACATATCAGCAGTAAAATTGCCAAAATTAAATAAAAAAAAAAATCCCGGGAATTCCCGCACAAATTTCCCTGGATTTTTTTTTCCCGATAATTGATTTTTGTCCCGGGAAATCCCGTATGAAAAACACTAATAAAAACTCATAAACAGTTCAACAAAAATAACCATAATACTAATTTGTACATTGCGCACAAAGTTACATGGACAGACAACCAACCGGACGGACGGATATCGTTAGATCTAAGTCGATCAGTATACTAAAAGATGGTCCTAAAACCATTTTTTAAGTGTGTTCGACACATCAGCATCTCCACTATCGAAAAGAGTAAGAAACAGGCTGGTACTGAGGGATTAAAGAGGACACTTTCACCTTTCTGCTGGAAGCTTATTTTGTGTGACCCAGTGATGCCAATATTAGGGAATTTTCCCTTTTTGTAGGGATTTTTTCGGAAAATTTCAAGCGTAGGGATAAAAGGACAGATGTTTTCTTTTAAGGCAAATGTAGGGAATTTTCAAAATATTATCTCATTTTCAATATGTTGTCTAAAAATACGTATATATTCAGGTTATTGCCATTTTTAAATTCAATTTTTTTATATAAAATATCATTTTTAACAAGAATCCCTATACTATGAGTCCTAACAGCCTGGCAACCGTCAACAATTGTCAAAACCATGTACCCGAATATTCGCGTTCGCATTTGCGAACTATAGAAAGATCGAAGATCTAATGAACGAGATTTCTACACAGAAATTAATTTGTAAAACAAAACAATCACACCTTCTGAACTATGAGAAAAATCAAAATTATTTCGAATTGTTAGTGAAAACTTTTAAAGATAAGGAGAGATATCTTTTTAAAATGAAATTTTTTTTATTTTAGTTCAAGGGAACTGAAGAAAACATTTTTTATTTGGTATAAACTTTGCTAAAACTTATTAGTTACTTGTATTAAAAAAAAATTATTTGAAATAAGTATTTTTGAAAAATATTAAGCTCTTTAAAAAGGACATAAGATGAAGAAATAAAAATCAAATACGAAACTTGACTTTAATTTGTCTCTAGATTAAACGATATATACAGGCGTATCTGCCAAAAAGAAAATTTTAAAGTTGACACACAGTTTTATTTTTAAATTGAGTTTTAATAGGTGCGTATATGACATTTACATATTTATTTTGGTTTTTTCTTGTTTTTCATTAAAGGTTTTATTATAATATGTACAAAATTTTTAAGCATTTTTTTTAAGGTAGAAAAAGTGTAGGGAACATTTTTTTAGTTGTGGGGAAAAAGGGGTGTTTTTCTTAGACACGTAGGGAATTGTTAAAATTTCTCCTGGCATCCCTGGTTTGACCCCTTTTGACGCTCCAAATTTATTTCCTCTAAAAATAAAATTTGACTTAAGAACACGAATTTAACACCACCCGGCTGGGAAATCTTATTTGATTAATCGCTTGGTCGTTTTATTTTATTGAAAATGTATTGGCAATAGAATTTCCATGCTTAAAAAAACGCTTGCCGCTCTTGTTTAGGTACACTCACAATATTATTACAGTAACGGACTGTAGTTTATTTAAGAAATATTCCGTTCAGTCATTTTTAAATAAATAAACGTTTAAAATTCCAAGCAAATTTATTTTCAACTGATTCTAACAGTTATTCAAAAAACTAAGTGCATATTAATACGGATTTTCAGTTGCAGTTAATTTTGTCCGTTGATTAAGTTAAATTCTTCTTTATGTAAAATTAAATGAAAATGTAATTTAAAGCAACGAAAAGTTCATTTAATTTTTACTGTCAAAAATTCAACCGCGAATTCCGCAAAAACAAATCAATATTCAGTTATCTTTTATAAATTAATTGTCAAAAAATTAACTACATATTCCGTTAAAACAAATAAATATGCAGTTATTTTATAAAATTTTACTGTCAAAAATTCAACACCATATTCAGTAAAAACAATTAAATATTCAGTTATTTTATATAATTTTACTACCAAAAATTAATTTTTACTTATCTATAAAAAATAAATTGCTTGTTTTGTGTAAGCAATACCCATTTTCTATTTGTTAAAATAATTTAGTTAAATACCTACATACATCAAATTTTAAAAGTAAAATAATTGCGAAGCCATATCGGTCATGCTGCTGGTGTCTAATAATTGAGAGTTCTTCTGTAAACAACGTGGTCAGTACAACAAAAGTAAAACAAACGTGTGCAACTGGGTAAGTAAATAAAAATATTCTCCCTCTCTCGCTTATAAGAAAAACAAGCGGACAGGTGTCTGTCTGGAATTTTTTAGAAATTCGGATCTTTTGTGGAGTAAACGAAAATTTAATAAAATAACTGAATATTTAATTGTTTTTACTGAATATGGGGTCAATTTGACAGTTAAAAATTGACAGTAAAATTTTAATAAATAACTGAATATTTAATCGTTTTTACTGAATATGGTGTTGAATTTTTGACAGTAAAATTTTACAAAATAACTGAATATTTATTTGATTTTACGGAATATGGTGTTGAATTTTTGACAGTAAAAATTAAATGAACTTATTGTTAAAAATAAATGAAAAATAGGTAGACCGGTTTTTAATTGAACTTTCATTTATTTTATATTACAATTTCAGTTAATTTTACGTACAGAATATTGTGAGTGTAGCTCAGTAAAGCCTACGAGTAGGCAAATTAATATTACAAATTAAAGTTACAGACGTAAAAAATATTAAAATAGCGTTATTAGTTCCAGTTTTAGGCGTACTAAATTGTTTTCGGAGAGTGTACCTTTTATAGGGATTATGTTAAATTATGGCCCGATTTTCACGAAATTTAATAGTGTAATTTCGGTTTTTATAAAACTGTGGCGAACCAATCATCTCAAAATAAAAAAAATTTGATATATCATACCAAGGCGAATTCATGTAAACGGTGGTGTCGATACTACAACAAGTAACAACACAACAATGTATTTTTTTGTTGCTTTCTTTGGCCGATATGTCAAAAACACAAGTAACTTTTGACACTCCTCTCCCTAATTAAGAAAAAAAGTAGCGCAGCTGTGTTTTCAACGCCACCTGAAAAATGAATTCGCCTTGTATCATACTTTAAGATACGACTGTTTACGTTTTTTTCAAAGCCTCCTTGAAAAAATACTTTATATACGTGGTGTACGGCATACGGCATACCTTTACTTAAAGACTACCATCCTACCAATATAACAAAATAAATTGGAGTCTACTATCGGTAATATTTTGTGATAAATGATAATTTACTTCGGATCAAATTTACTGAAATCAGCTTAACAAGCCCACAGTTTCCAATATATTGAGCTTATTTTTTGGCTACCTTGTTTTTAATATGTTTACTATTGACTAGCATTCAAATTGGACTTTTGGCCATTAAAATTTTTTTTTGAGCCACCGTGCGTCGGCTTAAAAATTCCAGACATATTTCCTTTCTTTAACTTCCCCACTGTGCGATGTTTAACAGTCACTTCCCTGCAAATATTATTGGACCACCTGATCCATTTTGATTAAATGGACTACTCCATGGAGTGGTCCGATGTAATGCAAGCATGGACCATGTCATTGTTCAAAAGTGTTTGTAGTGAGACGACATGTCTTCGTTTTTTAACGACGTGCTTTAGTTTTTAAACGACTTTAAAGCTAATCTTCTTGAGTATACCATGGAATAGTTTTAAAACTACTTCTTTGTAGTCCAAAGCTGCATTATATTGTCCTGCCCTAGGACATCGTAATGTTAAATAGAGCATGTTTTTTCCATACTTTTGGGTTACTTTTGGACTAGTCCTAGTCTTTTGTGGGCTACTCTTAACACGCGTGTTTGGATCATTTCCCTGCAAATATTATTGGACCACCTGATCCAATTTCATGAAATGGACTACTCCATGGACTGGTCCGATGTAATGCAAGAATGGACCATGTCATAGTTAAAAAATGTTTGTAGTGAGACGACATGTCTTCGATTTTTAACGACATGTTTTCGTTTTTAAACGAAGTTAAAACTAATCCTCTTGTGCACACAATGGAGTAGTTTTAAAACTACTCCTTAGTAGTCCAAAGATGGGTAATATGGTCCTGCCCTAGGACATCTTAATGTTAAAAATACAATGTTTTTCCATACGTTTGGGTTACTTTTGGACTAGTCCTAGTCTTTTGTGGGCTACTCTTTACACGCGTGTTTGGACTGGTCCTATTATTTGCAGGGAAATCATATGCTAGCGTTTGTTATAGGGCATAAAATATTCGTCAAGTTGGAGCCAACCATAAGAGAAGTATTGAAAGCTTAATGGCTTGTCGTTAGCAAACAAGCGATTATAATGTAGAGCAAAAATGTAAATACCAAATAATTTTTAAAATTCGAATCTTTTTGTTGACAAGAACAAATAAGATACTCAATCAATTTGTGCGTTTTTTTGTATTAAATTAAAATAGAATGTACCGTAAAATCGGTGTTAATGAATTAGACTTTTTTTTTGTTCCATTTAGTTGCCACTTTATTTTGGCTTTTTTTTTTTGCTATTTTGTTTTATTGTTTATATTGATTCGTTTTGCTTTTTATTTTGGATTTTTTTCTTAAGCTTTATTGTAGTTTTATTTCTTTTTATCAATTCAATTTTTACTTCATTAATTCATTAAAATAAATTGCTTAATTATGATAATGCTCTTAGGTTGGTGTTTCAATATAATTGTTTCTTTTTTTGTTTTTAGCAGTTGATTGTTATTTTTTTTTTTTTTTGGCTTATTTTGATTCAAAACTATTTAAATTCGGGTAAAAAGTTTGACGAGTTTTCGGCTGTATTGTTGCAAACAAGTGTGTGATTTTATAATTTATTTATGTTTTTTTCCGACTTGATTTGCTAAGTGGCCAATTTGTCTTTAAATTGGTTGTACAAGCAATATTTCACTTTTTAGTATTTCTTACCTTTTTTGTTGCTGTTTTCTTTCTTTTTTTAATTCAGACATTTCACTTTTTCATTCATTAAAATTTTTGTGCAAATCTAGGTGAATTTTCCGTAAATGTGTGGTTAACAAAAAAGAACACAGCACTAATAAGCTGTATTTTTTTTTTTTTTTCAAAAAACTGTTGAAAAATATTAAGTTTTTTTACATTTCCGGTCGGTGACACCAATTATTTTAAAATAATAATAATGCTACAAATGGCAAAAACTTTGACAAAATAACCATTTCAAGCATTTTTTTTTTGCAAAAAAGTGAAATTTTGATTAAAATAAGGGGGGGATATAAAAATTGTAGTTCATGATTTTCTTTCTTTTCATTAAAAGAAATTCATAAATAAATGATTAAAATAAATTTCAATTATATTTAATAAAATCATATTGTTATAAAATTGAATAGCAACTATTTATATACTTAATAATAATATTATTGTTGTTGTTATTTAAAGTCATTACAACGTTCACAAAAACATCAACAATAATTGAAACAACTGTAGCGACAACATTAAGAATAAACAACAACATTATAAGCAACAGATTGTCAATTTGTGTCAAACAAAATAATCACAACATGACATGTAGTTGTGCACAAACTCTCTCTTTCTCTCCTTACACACAAACACAAAGTCCGCCAGTGCCTTTCAAAAAAGTTAATCAGGAATGTCCCATCTTAAGACCATTTTAATTTTGGAACAATTTTTCTCTTTTCTATCAGCTTAAATACACGGCAGTTGTAAAATCTCTTATGGATGCGGAACAGGCTAAAGGGAACTATAACTAACTCCATCAATGAAGACCTACTCGGCAACTTAAATATTTCCGCAGAATGTAAAAGGATGATTTCATTGTGGCCACTGGAGATCATTATCGCACTTTGCTTTGTGATATTTTGTGTTTAAAAATATGGATGCAAGATGAGGTGTCATAGGACGGGAACCGCTACCATCAACTTATTGAAATCAAAATTTCGTGCGATTTGAATCCCCTTGATTATTTATCAATGGCTTATGCTGACAAACTAGCAACAACTGACTCCTTGGAGGCCAATATTGTTTGTGTTATTCGTGGCATCCGGCCGTCAATGCTAAATAAAAGTGGCCCAGGATTGGACGTCCAGCGAGTGCTTCACCAAGAACAGCCTAGGCACCGTGGCTACTTGAAATCGTTTACATATGTTAATGTCGTGTATAGATTTTTTCGCAACAAAATTATTTAACTATTTGTGTTATTTTTTGCCGTTTAAAGTTCCCTAAGGATTTCCCTTTAAAAATTTGCTTTTCCAATTATCGTTTTTTTTAACTGTAGTCACAATTCGATACTTAAATCTCTTATATTTGTTAATCAGATCTGTATTTAAGATATTCAAAGTCAAAATTGTCGGAAGCCAAAGTAACATCTTAAGCCTGAGGCCGACACCACTCGTTTAATATATTGATGCGTTTATGCATCTGTCAAAAAGGGAGAATCAGTGTAAAATTGTATTGCATCTACCGCATGAAGTAGGATTATTTTCTACTTTTGCATGCGGCACATGCCTCTTAAAAAAATTTCAAGAAAGTATAAAACGTATAGAACGCGTTGTGGGGACCTCCAGCTTTAAAGTAGTACTGGAGAAAACCAGAAAAAGTGAAAAAAATAATTTTGTTACTCTTCAGAGTTGTTGTTAAATAACAATTCCGTCCGTAAGAGGATTTTACCATACCTGAAAGCTTTCGTTTCTTTCACGTGTAAATTACCTTAAAAAATAATTTGTAATTTAGCAACAAATAAATTAAACAATTGAACAAACATTGTAAAAAAAATCATTTTGCACGATTTGACATTGAACTCGAATACGGAACGGGATACTCAATACAAAATCTTCAAGATTTAATTGTATTTACGCGTTTATCGCTGAGTAGTTTTGCACGACATTATGGTTGCAAAAGCCTCATAATTCAACGTTAACTAATAAAGTTATCAAGTTGTTAGAAAATCAGAATGTTTGACCATTACGGATGTTTCAGAAGTAATATTACAAAACGCACTTACATTGTACAAAATGTGTATGGACATGTTTGTATGGTCGCATGTATTGAAGTGTAATCATGTACAGGTTTCTTTAAATACATGTGTTTGTAACTTTGTTTGCTATAATTTAATATGGTCCATTGCTTGTTCTACTACATGGGAGCATTGACAATTAACGTCACTACACGGGCGTATTACCTCAAAAACAAAATGCATTTGCTGTCATTCTATTTAAAATTTTGTCTTCATGTGTGTGTGTGTGTGTTCGTACCCTGCAACCCTGCAAATAATAGGATCAGTACAAACACGCGTGTAAAGAGTAGCCCACAAGGGACTAGGACTAGTCCAAAAGTAACCCAAAAGTATGGAAAAACATGGCCTATTTAACATTACGATGTCCTAGGGCAGAACCATATAACCCATCTTTGGACTACAAAAGAGTAGTTTTACAACTACTCCATTGTGTACACAAGAGGATTAGTTTCAACTTCGTTTAAAAACGAAAGCATGTCGTTAAAAAACGAAGACATGTCGTCTCACTACAAAAACTTTTTAATAATGGCATGGCCCATGCTTGCATTACATCGGACCAGTGCATGGAGTAGTCCATTTCATGAAATTGGATCAGGTGGTCCAATAATATTTGCAGGGTATGTATGATGTTGTTATTTTAGCTGCACTTAGTCTGTATTATACATTATCTGTAGTAAATATGTATGTGAGTATTGTTGTTTGAATTGACGTATGTTAGTAAGTTTTGTTAGTAAATCAGTTGTAATATGACTTGTATGACTAGTGATTATGTTTTAGGTTGTCTGTCGTTTTTGTTTTGATGTTTCTTTTTTTCTTCTTGCTGTTCCTGTTTAGAGAACTTAATAAAAAAGAAACAATGACAACGAGTACTTTGCCGCCAGTAACATTAGCTGAGATTTATTTTAGCAATTGCAATTGTAAACTTTATGTATCTTTTTTTTTTTTTTTCATTTGCTATATCGCATTGTATCTTTTCGTATCCGTTGGAAGTTAATATCGCTTAAGATTTGTTGTTCTTGGGCATTTATGTCATAATTTAATAAATTTTTATAAAAATTTGTAGAACAAGGTCGAACTGCAAAATAGCTTTACATGATATTTTGACTATAACAATCACAAGTTTATGTCGTTTATTTGCAGACCACAAAAAAAAACCTTATAATATGTTCCCTGTACAAATGCCAGCAAAATTTACATTCTTAGTAATTCTGTGTTCACATGTTAGCCGGCGAAAACTTTCTAGAATTGATGGATTGATGACTTTTTAAACCACAAATAATATAAAAATTATAATAATTAATTTAACAATAGTAATGGTAAAAAAAATTTGTTTTAAAAATCTCTTTTCTCTGATGTTAGCGATGAACGCAGGCGATCAATAAAAAACTATTTCTTTTGAATATAACTGAACAATATAAACATAAAAAAACATCAGAGCTTGGACCACTTATTTTTTTTTTGTAGATGATACGAAGATCGTGGACTACTTCAAAAGGCTTTAGAAGACGCAAAAATTCGTTTAAGGCCAGTTTACACGGTAATACAATGTATTACGACTTTGTAGAATGAAAATATTATGAAATTCTCTCCGTGTTTAAAAGAAAAAAATTAAAATCTGTTGTGTGTATTTTTCATGTTTACACGGATGGTACAAGTAAAATCAAAAATAATAACAAAAAATCAGATGGGTACAGTTTTAAAATATTTACAAAAACAACATATAAATTTCCTAAGTTGAATTTAGTTGTTTTTGTAATTGTATAAAAATGCTACCACCTTCATTGTACTCTGTTAAAATACACCTATGGTGTGATGAAAATACATAAGTTTCTAAAATGGTTTAGAAAAAAATCATTTACCGACCGCTTGTCAGATTTTGTGTTCTTATTCTCTCTTACTCACTACATTTTTCTTTTACGTGGTATGATTTTTCTCATTCTACATATTGTCGTAATACAATGTATTACCGTGTAAACTAGCCTTTAGCAAAGATTATATAAATACATTGTGGACCATTTAGAAAAAATATGTTCCAATTTTAAAGATCCTCTTTAATTAAAGGAAAGGAAAACCTTATTTTATTGTAGGGATTAAACAAATTTTCAAATATCTTGTAATTTATTTGACTTAGAGAACAATTTCCCAAATATTTTTTGATAAACAAGCAATATATGTATAAGCAATGTTTCCGATTTTTATTTTTACATCGGATAGCGATGCAAAAGGATCCAAAAAATGCTTCTAAATCAAAAATGTTGACTTGGTGTTTTTGAAACATTCTCTGAAACTCAATTTTTATTTTGAAACACCAAATTTTGATTGCACTTTAAGGATTCTTACCTATCACTTGATATACATATTTATGTAGTTGATTCATTATAATGGCTATTCATTTCTTTTTGCAAATATTTTTTTTTTTTGCTAACAACTTAAATATTATTTTCATTTCATGCCGCTTGTAGCTCAATAGCTTTAAAACCAGAGAAAAATAGGAAAAAAATAAATTTACCGAAATGTAACATGCGAAACAACACAATTACCAAACATTCAGCAACAACACATGAACAATACGTATTACACTAGTCTGCAAAATCAAGAAAAAAAAATTAATAAAAAACAATAAAAACAATAAAAACATGTTAAAACAACAAACAAGATAAAAACACAGGTATTATGACAGAATTTTTTAGTCACAAAAAAAAAGAACGTATGTTCACCAATAATGCCGCCGCTCTATAATCTTCCTAACAACTCCATAACCTGCGAATGGCCAAGAAGGATTGATTGGATGGCAAAGAGCTTGCAGCAACAAGAATCAACTAAATAAGTGACTTATCGTCTGGATGGACGTCTGTAACGTACAAATATGACACAATCAAATGGACTAACGACTAAAAACACCCGCTAACTGAACATTATTAATTGTGAAATGTTGACAATACTCGTATATCCTGGTCAGACAACTTAAAGGGAATGAGAATGTACTCCGGAGTATGTACGACAACGTATATATGTACATAAGTATGTGTATTAGGGTGGACCTTATTTTAGAAAAAATTAAAATCATTTGTAATTATTTTATTTTATTTAGCGTATGAATTTAAAATACAGAGAGTATCTATTTTTCTATTCTTTTTTTTTTTGTTGTTAAGTTTAAAGAATTAATCCAGGATATGTCTTCGGGTGCTAGGTTTTTGATTTTTTCAGTGTTTCCTGGAAATGACAGGAGTGGGAAATTATTAATTATGAGGTCAACTGTTTGTAAAGGATTGCCGCATGGATAGCTGGCGTCGTTATCAAGTCCCTACTAGCTTAGGGAATCCATAGTTCTGGCAGTAGATGTGCGTAAGCGGTTTAAATTAAACCAGATTTTGCTTGGAAGATCAAAATCGGTGTTCCTATCGTCTGGGTTGATGACCATGCGGAGTGTTAATATTAATTATCGTCACGTAGTTTTTTAGCCAAGAGCAGGGATGGGTTTCTAGATATTAATCATGCATCTTATTGAGTGGGAAGGTCAGAGTTGAGTGGGATGTGCTGGTTTGTGCTAATCTTAATGTACTCCTGAAAGAGTTCTTGCCTTCGTCTTAGGTCAGGGGGCAGAAGTGTGCTAACATTGGCTGTCATGTCCCTTTTTTAATGTACCATATATTATTCTCATCGTCGTGTTCAACTCTGTGTATATTCTTTTTACGTGGTGGCTGTTCAATCATATTGGAGCGCCGTATTCGGCAGTCGAGTAGACTTATGCTATTGCAAAAGTTCGTAGGCGGTTTGCGGAAGCACTCCATCTCGTTCCTGTGAGTTTCTGTATGCTGTTATTTCTCAGCTTTATTTTCTCAGCGGTTTTATCTATGTTATTTCTATACGGTGACGTTCTGTCTAGGGTTATGCCAAGATATTTCGGATAAAAAGTTTGTGAGAGGGTGGTACCATTAAAACGTAAATAGATTTAATGAAAGTGTTTTAAAAATTGTTTGGGTTACTTAAACCATATAATTGTCACTGGCAACAATATTATTGATTAATATGTCTTCTATCAAGAAGCTTAGACCATATTATTAGTAGCTGCCTATGAACATGTTGGTGTTAAAAATAAAAATAAGACGTTTATCATATCATGTTGCTTTTGGAAAAATGTTATTGATAATTTTAAACAATAAAATTGCAAGTGGTCAACAAAGTATTTTTAGTATTAACCATAACATAAAATTGTTTAAGTTGCTTTTTGGAGGCCTAATCAAACCGTTATATGGTTGCCAGCGAGAATAATAAATTACCCATACTCTGTTTAAACATTTTTCATTTAAAACTATTTTGTTTGGTTGAAGTTGCCCATACAGAAAATTGTTTTTTCTCTTCGAGCTGGTTCAAGCCTAGAAAATGTGCTAATTCTGCTGGGAAAGTCCATTAATCCGCTGAACTGAATTAAGTAGAGTTGCCTGGATAGTTGAATGTGTGGGAGATGTTCAAATCTCTGTATGCGAGGTGCTGCACTTAACTTCGTATATTCAGCTCATACACATGAATGTCCTTCCTGAAATGCATCCCGGAAGCAACCTACTGTGTAATTAGAAAGTTAGGATGACTTCTCCAGTGACCTCTGACTGTCCGTAGATCAACAGTTTGGTAAATATGAACATTTATCAAATTAGTTGTTACTTAGTGAAGGCGACCACACTGCAGTATCGTAGCTAACAATGTGTCTTTCTCCATGCCTCTAATGCTCCCGGCTTTCGATTTAAGAACTTTGTTTCACAAACGTTTGATAATGATTTGAGAATCATTTAAAAATCATAGCATTCTTAACAAAAAGCGGAAATTATTATCAAATTGAAAAATGCCTTTATTTTCAACTTGCTTTCAAAAGTAATTCACAAATGTTTTTCAAATGTGGATTAAAAAACAATGTGGAACATAAATAAAAATATTTTATTTTTTAAATTTTAATTCATTATTTATTTAAATTAACTGTTAGATAAACATTCGGCAACACAGCTATTATGTTCTTTCCGTACTCTAATTTGTTCAAAGATTTTGAGGATTGTAGCACCGCGATCATACAACAAACTTTAAATTCGTATTCTTAATCATTGTAATTTCTCACAAATAATTTTAATTTTTCACAAGAAATAAATCGTTCACTTGTAAAACACATTTAACCACGAAGTAAAAATTTAACTAATCGCCATTTTTAATGTTTTCAATTATTTTTCCCTTTAGTATTGCCAAGTTTAGTTTTGTTTTGAATTTAACATTTGATACCAGTTTGACATCAAAGTGATAAAACATTTGATGCCAAATGTTTACTTTCAAATCATTACCAATTTAAGTTAAAATATAAAAATCAAACAATTGAAAAACGTTTGAGAATTGTGTTTGACGTAAAATGATAAAATCATTTCATATCAAAGGTTTGACTTCGTGTTTGTTGGGTCGTCATTGCAGTGTCATAAGCAGACGAGGTTAGCATACTATCAAAGGTGGCCCACAAATTGTTTGGGTCAGAATTTGTGTCCAATCGATAACAACAAGAAGATTAGGGCTTACATACTTTGTTAATTTGGTGAAGAGTGTTGCTATGGATTTCGCTGGTGATAATTTCAGGTTAATCGAAGTGAAGATGATGTGTATTTCTCCGAGATAAACGTTCAAATAATCGCAAAGTTAGGGCCTGTTCGGAAATGCTTAAATATATATCAGTGAAGTAGATGTGGACCAAAAAATTGTCAAATACTCCACAAAAACAATAGTCACACATTAAAAACAAATTGAAATTTTTTTTATCGGCATTAAAAAAAGGTTTGCTTTTCTGATGCAGCGCTGTGATGCATTTCCGAACAGGTCCTTAATCAACGTTTTGACCCGTCGTTATAATAGTCCGCATAGGAGATCTTTAACAATTCTTGTGGATGTGCAGGGTGTTTAGAGGGGTAACAATTAAATAGAATGGGGGACAAGGCTTCTCACTGTGGTACTTCTTCTAAGTCTACGAACGAGTGACGGCCACTCAGATAATTTACTGTCCATCACTGAAAATTTTTGGGTATTGTGGACTGTAGGATGTACTGCAAGTGTATGATGTGGCTGACAGTCTCGAAAGCTTTCGACAGGTCTACCGTTATTAGGACAGTCCTTTCACAAGGCCTCTGCTGGTTAACCCTTGTGTGGCAATAGCTGATAATGCTGTCGTGTGACTTTACATTTCGCGGAATACATGCACGGACAACAAGAGTTATATAGGCTTAAAGGCGTTCTTCCGTGGCCTTTAATACTTTCATTGTAATCGATTTGAAACGAAGACTTTGTTTGCTGAACTTATAAATTGTTTTTGCTTTAAATGTAAGTTAAGCGAACGAAATATTCGTTCTGAAATATATGAATAGGCAGTTGAAGTATGCTTTCGAGATAAACTTCGGAATAAATACTTTTTTGTCCTCCTATAATCATGTTTGTAAAGTTTTCGCTTGATGAAGGAATTTTAACAACTGAATTCTAATCAAATTTCGATTTCGAATACCCACAAAGCCTTCCCCTACCTTTTAAAGAAGTATCACCCTAATGACCATGTGTCTGTCATTGTACACATAACAATCATAATTCAGGCACAGATTTTCTGTTTATGAGAATCATTCAAAAGTCACATATTTTGGGAAACTTAGAGTACGTTTATACGAATTGAATTGGGTTTTTTTTTCTTCCGTGCATTGCTGCTTGGCACAAAAAGGGTGATCTTCATAAATCATATTATTGTTGTCCATATGATTCTCCTTTAAGCATACAAAAATTTTTTTCATTAGCCAATATTGGTTTGTTTGATGATTTTTGTCTGAATTGTGGCTGAATTTTATTTTAAGTCGATTTTTTTCTTTTTAGCAAATTTTTTTTATCAGTTTATGATGGACTCATGTTCCTGTCCAATTGCTTGGTGATGTTGTCAGTTAAAAGACGAAGCTGCAGTCATATATATTCTTACAAACAAATAAACCAAATTCCATACTGAAACTCATACAAATCAAATGCATAGAGAGACAGAGAGAGAGAAGAAAAAATCAAATACCGCCAACCAAATACTTTATAAGTTTATTATACATTTTACATTAAGTATGATTACGATTTCATAAATTTATTAAATCCTTTTTATATTTTTCATTTGTGATAAAGGCCTTATGCGACACTTTTTGTTTTCATTAGGGTTTAAACTACTTACCTTTCAGCTTTATCTTAATTCACTAAAGACACGATTGTAATAAAAAGTGAGATTAGCTGCAGGTATTTAGATTTTTATAAAAATTACTTCATCCGAATTTTATTTAGAGATTTTTACTTTAAGGTTTAAAAAAAATATGTCGAAATTTTTTCGACTATAGCATATTTAGAACCCATGGGCAATCCTGCACCCGCCAGAACAAAATTACGTTATTAGGTTCAGATTCATATTTAAATTTCTTTATGTTGATTATTATATGCATAAATACATCAACATATATCAGATTTTTGTCTTCAAGTGATCTGAATTATGGGACCTTTGACCAATTATGGGCCTAATACAACAATATTTGCCATGACATAGCGACTATTGTAGAAGTTATTGTCGCCCAATTTAAATAACATGAGCTTGAAGAAAGTTATGGCCTAAAAATCTATTTACAGGAATGGTGTTTGTATTTGAGCTATAACCCATATGTGGTTACGATTTCAGTTAATGACGTTTTCTTTTCTAAAAAAAGTGTACCATAAGTGTAACATAGGATCTGACAACATTTTTAAATGTTAACCTGACTTTTAAGAAGTGTTGTATATTTTACGTTTACAAAAGAACACAAGTTTCGGCATAAAACAATAAAGTACAATTATCGTTAAAAATTTGGAGCCTTTTATACCGCTAATTTCTAAGTAAAAAATACGAGAGACGAACTAAAATAAATATTTTTGCTGATATAATAACAAAACCAGCTGTTAATCTAGTGCTACACTCATGCCCCTTTAATTAAAATGAGTGTCGAACATGTAGCATTTTTCTTTTTGCGGGGAACATCTCAGAAAAGAACACGTTGCACTTTTAAAACCGAAAACATTTTTCAGAAAAGAACATAAAGAAATGCAGAATATTATTCAGAAAAGAAATCGCCAAAAGTGTGGCATGATAATCTAGATTGTTACGAAATATGTGAACTTATCTAAATACCAACATAGCAAGATGCTTTATGAGCACAATGCCTCCATTCCACAAAAACTTGAATGGAGCCTATGTGAAATCACGGACCAACCCTCAGTAAGCTTGGTCTGTATGATAATTAAAACGCATATAAAGGGTGTTTAAACAGTATGGTGCCACCTTCTACACAGGAAGAGAAACAAAAGCTCTTTTGAAAGAAAAGTTCGGATATTGCATTATTTATCTTAGAGAAGGAGTAAATTGGTCAACAAGATCGTGCGATTTTTTTTTTTTTAATTAAAATGATGTCTCAATTTTTGGACAACCTTTATTTTATTTTATCAAATTAAATTTTATTAAATTAATACTACAGTAGAATCCCTATAATTCGTAATCGCAAGGGACCGGCCATTTCTTACGAATTATAGGGGTTTTCGATTTAGCGGGGTTTCGATTTAACGGGGTTAAAATAAAATAAATTCGAATTAACGGGGTTTTACAATTTCTTAACTAAAACGATGAAAAAACATAAGAAAAAATGGTTAAAAAGAAAAAATATATAAAAATTGTTTATGTAACAAACTGATCTTAAAAAATTAAAAAAACACGCAAGAAAAAAAAACCCACGCAAAAAAAATAGCGGTAAACAAAAAATCTGGAAATAATAATGTTTCTGTTGTTTTTATTACGAATTATAAGTGGTAGTTAGCAAACAATTACGATTTATAAGAGGCAAAGAAGATTTTATTTCAAAAAAAAAAAATACGAATTAGCGAGGAGACCAAAATGTATGGAAATTTTACGAATTAACGAGATTTTTTCAAGGGACTGACAGTTTATTACGAATTATCGGGAATTACGATTCATCGGGGTACGAATTATCGGGATTTGACTGTATGTTCACACTTGTGTTCTTAAACGCGTTTAAGCAACTCGAACGTGATTAACCTCTAATCACATCAAAATCGAGATGAATATCCATACATTGAAGTGATTTGTTAATCACTTTAAATTGACAGGATAACAACTAAATCACTTCATTATTTACATAGCATCCTCTGAACATACCTTAAACTGAGTATAATGTAGAATCGGCCAACATAAACGTGTACAACCGACTACGATTTCTGCTTAATGTTTTATTTTTTTTTTCTTAAATAATTCATAAGTTTTCACAATTTCATCATTAAAATAATCTTCTAATAACCTTATAAAAGTATTTTTATCCATTTTTAATACTTTAAAGAAATATAAATTTGTTTGTTGTGTTTTTGTTCTTAATCATCTGTCATCTTAATCATCTCAAATGTAATGTGAACGGCTTTGATTAACTTAATCAGAATTTTGCCTTAACGCGTTTAAAAACCCAAGTGTGAACATAGTTTAAGATGCCCAGCAAACCATACGAACGGATGTTTTTAGATCGATTCAAAAAGTAATTTTCATTCGATCGGCATAGGACCCTCTCTACACATGGTGGTGTGGGTATTAAAAATAAATACGTTTCTCGATAAAAGTCTATAAAAATTTCTAGAAAGTCTTGCTGGATTATAAAAAGATTTCGTTTCAAAGCAATAGGATTCACGAAATAGCCCTAGGAATACAAGTCGAGAAACGGACATGGAAAATACGGCTTTAACAACATAAAAAGAAGTCTTTGTGCATCAGCTTTTTAATAGGAATAAGCGGAATGGAATTATTGCACTGCTGGAAGTGGAATTTTAATGCAGTCCACTGATCAACATATTTACAGTAAGTAAATGCAATATATTTAGTATCTGCAAAACTCTGGTCAGACTATCACGTGTGATCTAAAAATTATCTAGTTGATCAGATGCGAAACTAGATAACTTCGCTTATCAGTATTAGCTTTACCTGCTTTATAGTCCAAGCTTTGCTTTTCCTGCCTTAATTTGTTCTTATCGATTTCCCACAATCCGGTACAAATAGTGTTGGGACACTTCTTAATCTATATATGTATATTAGGGGAATAACTTTTGAACAATTTTTTAAATTATCAAAAAATACCTATCCATGCCATATAGACCATGAAAATCTATGATAAAAATTGGGGTCACTTTTTCGCGGGCGTTAAAAAAGTTCCCCCCCAAATGTTTAGTATTTGTATTTTTTTTTGTTAATTAAAAATACAATATCTCTATTGTAAAAACAAAAAACATTCAGTTCTATTTTACTATTTCACAAATAAGCCTTATACCACCAATTATACTACATCCAAACAGTTTAAATTATGTTAAAAAAACACGGAAACTCTTTTTTTGAACAAAATGGAAAAAACGGGGGGAGGTTTTTTATCCAAATTGATCTCAAAAAATTGTTTTCTTGATATATACATCAGTGGCCACCCCGTCGTGATAGGTATTTTTTTTGGTTATACCCCTAATGTATATAAAACGTTTGTGACGTGCAAGTGCTCCTAAAACTTAAGAACCGCTGTACCAATTGACATTAAACTTGGATAATAAATTATTTTATTTGAGAGCCAGGTTTCTCTTAAGTTTAGTCCCGATATTTTTGGGATAAAAACAGCGAGAAGTTTTTTGTATTGCAAAAATTTGTACACTCATAAAATTTTTACAGTAACTGATTGTGGGTTATTAAATTCGTTTACCGTACTGTAAAAGTTGAAAAAAATATAGTTATTTTACGAATAATTTTATTTGTAACATTTATGTTTGTTATTCAAAAAACCAAACTACCAAAAAATAATAAGGGTCCTCATGATGTCGCTTAAAATTGCCATTTGTGCAAATGCGGAAACTTACGAGTCTTGTTTCATGAAGCCCCTTTTTTTACTTTTGTGTAATTTTAAACAATTAATGTCAGTTTGTAAGAAACGTCAATACAAAAATAAATTAAAAATTAAAATTCAAAAATATAAAAATTTGTGTTTAAATTTGTGATTAATATGTATGTATGAGAAATTTGCTTTTAAAAATGCTCAAAGAAAGCCAAAAGACCAATTTACTGAAATTATTGCTAGAATTTATTGTTTGTGATTTATAGACACTTGGATTTTTCATTGAAAACGATGTAAAATCATTAAAAGATCTGTTTGTATAAATGCACAATTGAACAGCGCAAGTTTACGAGACAAAATTGTTGGGCAAATTTACCAAGTTTGTGTAAATGAATTCTCATACAATTTTTGACAGTTCACTTACGAGGGCGTAAAAATGCACAGTTTGCACAGATTACGAGACATATAAACGATATCATGAGGACCCTTATTGTTTTTCCGTATTTATTTCATTATGTAGTTTGATTTTTGTCGGTTAATATATATATTTTTTTAAGTAAAAACCAAGGCCCATCTATCAGGTCTGCTTACTTGTACAAAAACAAAATACGATTCTTTTTAGTTGTCAAAAATTTACTACCAAATATACAAAGCAAAAGGAAAAAACGTGTACGTGTGGCATACCATAAACGTATACATGCACATGTAAACAACTTTTGACAACTAAAAAGAACATAAACAATGATCATCAGGCTTCTTGCACAGACCTTTTCAATGGGCCTTGGTAAAAACTATCAATTTTAAGGAATATGCTGTTTAATAATTAAAACAAATTGAAAAATGAATGTAAAAATCATTTGTTTTAAATGAAATGTAAATGATACGTTTTTTAAATGAATTTTAAGTTGTTTCAAATAAATTTTCGTTTAAAAAATCGTTATAAGTCCTTTATCACATTAACTAATATTCATTAACTAACGAATTAAACTAGTAAATAGTCACAAATAAATTTGTATGCAACATTCATTCGTTATTTTCTTTTTCAAGTTTCCATCTTTTTTAATGTGGCTGTAGGTTTCCTTATATCACGAACTTTTTATGTTTCCGGAGATAAATAAAAAAATTCGAATTCGAGGGAATTTTTGTTAAGGATAGTGTGAATAATAATCTAAGATAAACGGCCATTTTCACCAAGTTCAGTTATAATTAACTACCAGTAATAACTGGCAAAAACATAATAATCCCGCGAAGCTCTACGATTGTCTGCAGTAAAGAACCAGAGTCTCTGGCGGGAATCGATCCCACAACCCCAGCGCTGATAGTCTAGCTCACTACCAGCTAGCGTACCGGGGTACTGGAAGTAAAAGTAAGACTTAGATTAAATTGAGCTTGGTGAAATTGGCCGTTAGACGTTTACTGAGAATTGATGATTGTTTTTAAAAATTAAATATATTTAAGTTTAAATAAAAAAAATCATTTTATATTAAAGATTACGCTTAGTCAAAAACTTTGCATAAAACCTTTAAAAAATTTTCCATTTTAAAATTTCCCGGGAAAATTTATCCCGAATACAAACCCTATGCTAATGACAATGTTCACGAAGCTGCTGACGATGTTGCTTGTGTAACTCTGCCTGACTTGGCTTAATAAATAAATAGAACCAAAAAATTTACTGTTTCTTGTGTGGCGTATAAAATGATGGAATACTTTTTATTTGCTACTCCACTACACTAGTGCGATATCATATTTGATGAAGTTTTTTTCTTCCACATTTCTGCGTTTATTATTATATGTACAATATTATCGCTTAAACAACATGATAAATCCATTTAAAATTATAGTATTTGATTATTTCGAAATATGAAGATGAAATATGCAAACAAAAAAGTTAAAAGTAAAATCGGCAGGAAAAAAGTATTTAACACAAAAAAACATTTAAAATAAAATTGAAGCAATCAATATAATAAATTTGTTAAGGCGTTAATACAACAGTTTATTGGGTGTGGGCAAAGAGATGAGAACAAGAAATGTATCCATTTTAATGAGTTCAGCGAGATCAATTGCTACATAATTATTCCTACACCACGATAGAAGAGATTTATAAAAAAAAAACATGAAAATATTGGTTTTAGTCTACCGTTCGACTCAGAATCACTTTCTGAGCCCAATCAAACGATGTACTTTCGGCTGGTATATTGGCCGATTCGATTAAATTTGGTAAATACGTATGATTCAATTGTCATAGGGACAAAAGTTATTGAAAGTGGTGATAATCGGTCCCCTTTTTCACATAGTCCCTATATAAACTTCTTTCCGAAATAGTCTTTGTACTAATAAACTATCTTATTATGTTGGCATTAAGATTAAATTTGGTCCAAACATATCTTATTACAACAAAAATGTTCTTAGCCAAATTTTTTAAACGGTTCATAAAGGTTGCTCCAACCGAACCGCACGATGTTAATTCAAAATAAAACAGAAAGTTTACAGAGAATGATTTTAATATTTTTTATTATTATAGCAGGATCTATGAAAATTATGTTTGATACAAAATATCGGTCAAATGCTTGCCGCAGCTTCAGTGGCATTATTCTACCCGGTGGTCCATATTCTCCATTAGTCCGTGACATAATTGAGGTTCTTTAGCTCTTGAATTGTTCTTGGCATATTGATGTATAGGTTTTCTTTTAAATATCTCCAAAATAAGAAGTGTCAACAGTATCAAATCTCATTATCGTGACGGCCAACTAGCATCTCCACGACGAGAGATAACACGGCCATTGAATTTTTTGCGCAAAAGAGCAATTGTTTGGTTGGATGTGTGGCTGGCGGCACCGTCCAGTTGGAACCACTTACCGTCCAGGTCCATAGCCTCAATTGTTGGCCACATCATATCGCAATAGCGAACAATATTCACGGTAACTGCTTGGCCGACCTAATTTTCGAAGAAGTTCTTGTATGAAGAATTTGTGACCCACTGAAACAAAGAAATGCCAAATTAGTTGGGCAAAAAACTTGACGTTAAGGTGTGACTCACAATTAACATCGTGCATTTAGCCCTTACTTAAGACCACCCTTTATAAAAAAGAAGCCGAAGTTGGAATTCTATAAAGAACCAACCCTTATTTTACCATAGCTCCAATACAGAAACCACTACCATAACTTCCATATAAATGTTGGTATTGATATAAAATTTGGTAAGGATAACTTTTATAATAGCTTTTATGTCATGATATCATTCTGGTAGGATCAAAAGTAATCATATTAACCCATCTTCGGAACCGTTTTAAGACAAAGCAATCTCCAACAGGTGTTGATATTTACATAATATTCGTCACAAAGAACCCTGAATCGTTACTTCATAACACATTTTTTTCGCCAGATCCCAAATAGGCTACAAGTTCAAAAATTTGTCTTTATTTACTGTGATGTAAGATACCAAATTGTCGGGCTTGAGCGACTTTACTTCCTTACTTGTTTTATTATGACAAAATATGTTGTCAGAAATCTATGCCGTCAGGAAACAGGCAGCGGTAAACACTATTGACTAAATCAGTAGCCGGCTGAAGTTTATATTCTACAATACCGATAAATGTTCCTTAAACCATTTAATAGCAGTTATTTTTTTGTAGGCAGTATGCCGTTTCGAAACAAAGAACGACTTAGGTGTCTGCAAAATCAATGCGAAAAAATAGAGAATATGTCAGAAAACAATTAACATGCACGTATGTGATCGAGTTTTGTAAACATTCTGTTAAACAACAACTTTAACAGACATGCAGATTGAAAAGTCGACATGTCATATGCAATAAACATGTCGTGTATAAGGGGCTTTAACAAACATATTTTGTCGCAATTTACACAGTGGGAATTTTACCGGACAGAAAAAGTCTGATGGAGTGATAAAACAAAAGATGAGTGTATCACGCATACAGCGCCGTCCCCTTACCAACAAACTGTTTTTCTGTCCGGCAAGATATGTCCATAGTGTAAATTTCGACTTTCGAATAATACAAGCGCTGGAAATATATTAATTTTAAATTGTTTTTATTCCTTGCAACCTTTTTTTATTTTTTTTTTTAATAACGACCCGGTAATATCGATAAAGTAGCGGTGGTATGCCCGTAATTTCCACCTATTATAACGTTTATTTGGCCTACATGTTTTTACTTTCAGTTTAAAATATGACAGCTTTTGCACCGTAGATTTCAATACACAGCTAGATTAGTTTTTGTAGAAACTGCTCTGGGCTGGGAAGCAGCTTTAAGACGCTAAAGCTAAAGCTGTTATTTTTTAAAGACTTTTTTGCCTTTCGTGCTTTTTACGTTTCACCACGGATTGGCTAATTTCTTCGCGTCATATAACTTGCTGTTTTCAAAATTAACCATATGTAATCGCTTATATTCTTACAATTTAAACATGTTATTGTTATCTGGTGGAGACCCGATAGAAATACTCAACGTGACTGGTAGAGAACTACATATATAAAGCTCAGACGCTTTACTGCTGGATACCAAAATACTGTACAGCTCTCGTCTTCCCTTCCTATGACTACAGATAGTTAGCCAAAAACTTAATTTTGAAATTTAGAACCAAAAGAATACGAGTTTTACTAACCTTATAAGGCCGAAATAGTTCCAATAAGAATATATAAGAAACATAATGGACACACATATGTATGTATATAGAAAGTTTAGTGTGCTCTTACAAGAAAATACAGTTTGTCTGCTTAAAACTTTAAATACAAATCTATATTGTAGATATTTAAAATAAATGCTTATATACAGTTGTTGTACACGTTTTTTCGATATCATATTAAAATTTTTAATAATGTCGTATTTAGCTTTCAATGTCTGTCCATCCAAACCATTTTCTACTACTCACTGCATATTTTTTTTGTATAAATGTCTCTGATATGAAAGAAAAGGGAAATCAAATCATCATCAAACATATTAAATTTCCATAATAATGCCATAATCGAACAGTAGCATTTAAAATTAATAACAACATGAATAACAACAAAAAAGAAAAACAAACTCTGTGATTGAGTGAATGGAAACAGAAATGTTTGTTCAAAACTTTTTTTAATAACAAATGTCTCTACTACGATTTAATAAATGAACAAATAAAGCGAACAAATGCACAGTAGTCGCCGTCACTAAATTCACATTTACTTCTTCTATTCGATTTGGATGAATGGAAATGGTAGATATGAGTCGCTTATTGACCACCAACAAAGTTTTGTAAGCGCAGCCAACAACGGCAACAAATCGTAGCAACTACTAATGGCAACAATAATCAAAATGTTAACGTTTGCATTTGTTGACGCTGCTGCTGTTGTTGTTGCTATTTTAATATTAATTTATTTATTTGTATGGAAGTTAATTTTTTTCCTTTTTATTTCTTTTTTATATGTGAGGAGACAAGACGTATATTATATCGTAAAGATCATAATTCATTGTATAAAGTATTCATAATATTAACAATGTACAAATTGTTTTGGTCACAAAACCAACATCAGTAAGAATATAAAACAAACAGCAACAACAAGTAGCTGCAGTAGCAGCAATAAATAGAATATGAAAACAATGGAAATGGAAGACCCTAAAATTTTAAGATCCCTCTCATTCAGATTCATCTAAAATACTCGCACAAGAGTTTAAAATACACAACTTAACAAGGTGAATAGAATAGTGATCATCATCAAAATTTTATTAGAGGCAAATCTGAACAAAAAAAGAAATACGGTAGACTAAGTAAGTCTTTAATAGCCAGGGCATATGGGCAGACTTATGGACATATTATAACTCTATTGTATACAATTGAATACATGTCTTCTTTTATGTTGATTTCTTTTAACTTAGACTTAATCCTATATAAAAATTGGAACACTGAATACACAATTTTATAAGGTTTTTACGAAGTAAAATAAAACTATTTCAAAATAATTGCCGAATCAATTTGATACCCTACACTGAACCAAAAAAGTTACGTGGAGGCAACGAAAATTTACGTTGAGCAAACGAAAAATTTATTTATTTTCGTCCAATGAATTTGTTCTTAGAAAAATTTTATATTAATAATTTAATAAAACTTTCGCTTTTATAACGAAAAAGTAGATTAATTTAACGAGAAAAGTTCTTCAATATTATTTTCTGTAAGAATATATTTTAACTAAAGAATTCTTTAATTCAATGAACCTTTTCGCAAATTCAACGAATAATATTGTTTTACAAATTCAACGAAAAATATTGTTTTACAAATTTGTTAGCTCAAGTTTTGCTAAGTTTTTCCCGTCTTACAAACTCTAGGATTAACACAATACGTTGTGGATCTTGATGCAATAGAGGTACGATGTTGTCCGATGATATCCGTTTTTCGCTATAAAGGTTTCCAATTATTTCTCTCCTTTCTTTTAAGTGGTACTCACTGATGGTTTAAACGCTGGTTTAGTTGAACTAAACTTGAATTTATATGTAGTTTAAACTCAACAACTATAAATCAGTGTGCCATGTATTATATGTATGTTGTAAAAAAAATAACATGTGGCAGCACTACAATAAATCTTATCAAATTTATAGGGTCTGTATTGGTAGTATAAACGAACGTCCAAAAAATAAATAAATGCAGCTGCTCTGTAGTTAAGTCTTAAAATTTTTGTAAGATAAATTTGGATGTTCAAATAAGTTTAAAATTGTATATTATTTGACTCTTCTTCTTTTAGTATTACGAAATTTCAAAGTATCAAACATTAAATACAAGTTATTTACAATTATTTTTATAGCAAATTTGCCATAATTAAATAAAAAATCCCGGGAATTCCCGAACCAATTTTCCAGGATTTTCCCCTGGAAATCCCGCATTAAAAACACTTATTATCAACTATTCCTATATGAATAGGCGCCCAATAAATGGTCAACTGCTGGTCAGGATTGGATATTTTTATGTTATGATTGTACATTCCGTTGTGGTTTTTGTGCGGAAACAAAACCTTAAAGAAAATAACAGAAGTTGTTAAAAATTTTAGGTTAAACTATTAAGAAGAGTGGTCTTACAAACGTGGTTTCAGTACTATTGGAAAAATAAGAAAATTAAGAAATGCTGTGATTTAAAATTCAGGCGTCAAATTTTGGCAGTCGTGATCGAATACTTTTTCGATTCGAAGACAATTTTATTTCATAGTTTTACACTCGAAACTGAACAAATCGAAATTATCTTTTCAGTGTTGTGAAAACTCAACTAAATGCTTTACAACACTAAAATTCGATGCGTTCAGTATCGACTGAAAGAATGATAAGTTAAATTGAGTGCATCAAATTTAACTTTCATTGAATTATTTTAACTGAAGGAAGGAATTTTTAAAACCTGGAATTTTATTAAAATTTATTGATAATTTTCTTGACTAAGCTGGGGCTCGAACCTGGGTTGAATTTACATGTTTCAAGAATCACCACACTCTTTCATCAGAATTCTTTGAGTTCTAACTTCTGCACCACTGCTTGTTGCTTCTTTCCTCTGTTTTTTGCGTATTCTTTCTGTCAAGTCTTTGCCTTGAAAACCTGAATACTTTTGTTTATTATGTTTTTTGTCCACTTTCGTCGACATTTTATTTTTACAACTTGAAGTACAAATGTAAACATTAGAGCTTATGCCATAGCTACTTTGAAGGACAATTGTGATGTTTAGTTGAACTGTTAATTTTAATTTTTAAATGAAAATTATTCGATTACGACTACCAGAATATGCCCCCATAATTCATTTAAAAGACATAAATGCAGGGACCTCAACTTCTTAAAATAATTCTTCTTTTTTATATTTCGTTTGAAGTTTTGTATAGTAAACGAAATCTATAGATTGAGATATCAGAGTATGTTAATTAGTAGCAAATACCCGAAATCCGTCTTTCCGCCTGACGAATGAATTAAACAAGCTAAAAACCTTACAGCAAAAAAATTTTTGTGTCTTTAACATATCAATTGTACCGTAAATTTTTATTATGACGCCATTCAATAAATTATTTAAAATTAATACCAATATTTAATGTACGTCGCTTAACATGGCTTAATTAGCTCTGGTTACTAAAATAACTAAAAAATTTCAATACCATTCAAAATGTTTTTCTTAAAACGATAAGCGTATCTTCTTCAATTAGTAACAAATACTATAACGAATCGTACACACTGCCTAGATCTATGCTGAAGGTTAAAAAGAAAACAAAATAAATGTAAATTAAATTAAAATAAAATTTTTGGTAACACAAGTTCATGTTATTATTATAGTCAGTATTGTAAGTTTCAGTTCAAACAAAAAAATAGAGGAAAAATACAGAGAAAAGTACCATTAATTTAAACCGATTAAAATAAAATACCTTCAAAAGTACTCACGAAACACATAATGAATGCATATATTCAAAAATTGAGGTGTAAAGACTCAGAGATATGAATTAAAAAAACCGCCGTGATTGATAAAAGAAGAAAACAGCTTAACAAAATAAATTAATGTAAATTAAAAAAAAAAATGTTTTCCAAATTGGAATTTGATCGAATAACACCAGTCGGTTTACCACTCAATCTTAAATAACTCCTCTCAATAGTAGAAATAAATTTGTATATTATTTAGTTATTGGCCTAAAAAAAGAAGATGTAGATCTGTAATAACAGTGGCATTAATAAAACCTCAGAAGTGGTAGCAAGTTTTTATCGTCGCAGTCGTCGTTACTGTATTTGTGTTAAGTAGTAAAGCGATGTTTTTGTTCGTTATTAAAATCACACAAAAGACAAAAGAACAGAAATGTATTGATCAAACAAAATCAATATCTACGCTTAACACCCAAACAAAAAAATATTTAGTCATATGGAAAGTAACAAAAAAAGGTCTGTTTAGGATTTAGAGCAATGAAAGAAACGAGGGTCGTAAGATACATTAATGGCAAATTTTCAGGATTGATATTAAAACACATTTATGTTTAAAATAAAAATTCTCTTCTTCACTAAATACTTAAATGAAACTTAATTCACCGATGTGGTACAATTAATTTCAACCTTAGTTTCCACTGCAATATTTTAGCAAGGTGGCTTGAATATCACAACAATACAACAACTGTTCTTTGAGACCACCTTGCAAATAAATAAACTTTTTTATGATATTTTTTGTATTGAGTAGTGCTACCATACTTTCATCTTAATTAAATAAGACTTTTCAAATAAAACTCAAAAAACAATCTGTATTTAAATACGTTTAAGTTTTTATGAAAATTAACTTAATACAGATTTAAGTTACACTTGAAACAATAAATTCCATTATGTTTAAAAAAACCTAATCAGAGATACTTTATTTGAAGACATCGATTTTTAAATTTTTAATTTGATACAACCTGAGGGATATCAAAAAGCCAATATTAAAACCGAACAAGTAAGAGTGCTATATCGGCTATGTCGAATCTTATATATATCTGTTACAGGTCCATTTTGTATTTGTATGCGAGCTGCCACGTTTACTTATCCAATAACACAAACTTCTTCGCGGATTTTGTGTATTGGCAACTCAAATATCATATAGATTCGACGATATGCAGCCAAAACTTTACAACACTGAAGCCGAAGCAGCAATTTGTGGTCTTAGAATTAATATTTCAAAAACCAAAGCCATTATAATCAACACAGCAAAAACGCGACAGTTAACATTACAACAACAACAAATCGAAGACATTCAATCCTTCTGCTACCTGTGGAGCACTTTAACAACAAGTGGTGGCTCGAGAGAGGAAGTTGGTAACCGTATTAACATGACCAGGCAGGGAATTCCTCCCATATCTCCAAGAACCCCAAAATCAAATTTTTTTAACAGCTGCGTGAAATTAGTAGCGCTTTATGGCCAGTGTTGCCAGAACTTTTAGAATATGGCTTATCATTTTTCGGTATTTCAACATTAAAAATATCTATCCAAATTAAATTACTCAGGTGACAATTATTCACTTCTTTTTTTATTTTAAACAACAAATTAAAAGTTAATTGCTTGACGTGTTGTTTAAACTAAAAAGGGTCTTATTGACAAATTCACAAGAGATTAAATATTAAAACTATTTAAGATATTTATTCTTCAGAACATATGAATGTATACGTAGGGACATAAGCATATCATTTCGTGTAAAATGAGATCACATAAGTCCGGCGATATTTACTAATTTATTATGAATAAAATTCCTTCTTATGAATGAATTTCCACACGCATCCTCCATGAATGGTTGATGTATTTCGTTTATCAATGCAAGAAGTTGAAATAGTACAAACATAAGTGACAATGCAAAGAAGTTTCCACCGAGCTCAAAAATTTGCAATTTTAATCCAAAAGTCTTTAAATCTGCATTTTGTCAATTTTGGGGTAAAAATTCTGCAAAATGCAGATAAATCTGCACTTCTGGCAACACTGTTTACGGCTGCGAGTCTTGGAGCTCAAATTAGTGCGTTATCAATGCCAACCATTGCCACCGTAGCATACTAAAAATTGTTTGGCCAAACACCATCACAAACGAACGTTTATAGACCGAGTAAGGACAAGTACCAGTTGAGTAATAACTCAGAAACGGAAATGGCGGTGGATTGGGCATGCCCTGCGAAGACCCTAAAGGCTCAGTTAGCCGGGAGTAACAAAAACTTAACCTTACCGTAAAAAGTAAGACCAATCCATTTCTTACAGATTGAGACGTAACATCTAACTGCTAACTATTATCGTTCTAATTGCTTTACAAACAATAATATAAAGCAGCTGATTTGCAAGGTTACTGTTACTCCCGGCTAACTGAGCCCTAAGCCGACGTCACCAGAAATGCAATAGCCTGGAAACCCTAAGGCAGAAGCAGGAAAGGTCGGCCGAGCCACACGTGGCGTCGCCAACTAGACATCGAAGCAGCAAAAGTCTACAAAACGTGAAACGAGCTTAACGTAGCAGCAGATAAACAAGAATGTAATACAATCGTTTAGGCCCCACGCTCCTTATAAGAACAACAGGATTGTATATAACCATGTATTGGCAAATGCAAAATGAAAATGCAAAAAGAGCGAAAGATGTGTATACATACACAAAAAACAAAGAGCAAAAGAGCATAGAAGCAACAAACGCAAACGTAAACGTAATAAAACCAATACAATGCCACACTTGCAAAGCTTTCAATGTAGTGGTGCCCATACCTGCACTCAAAAAAAAATCAATCCATCCGTACTCAAATCAATCCGAAGCGGTATTAATAGTACGGTGAGTACGGATTTTCTTGAATCAAGTACAGAAAGGTTGATTCAAGTACGGATTTTTAATCCCAAAATACTTAAATTATCCATACTCAATCCCGTTTTCGTACTTGAAATAATCCGAAAATGAGATTGATTTAATTAAAACTAAGATTGAATCAATCTCAAAATGAGCTGAATTCATAATTAAAAAAAACAAAAACAAAAGAAATTACAAACAAAAAATGATTATGAGTGATTTACTTACCCGTATTACACATTACAGAATGATAAAACACCAACATCATGCCCGATATGGTTTTTATTTTAGAAACCTTATGTACATATTTAACCAAAAATATAAACTAAATGAGTAGCATGAGCTCAAATTTAAAAAAAAAAAATTTGAAAAGAAATTAATTTTCAAAAGTAATCCCATTTAGGATTGTTTTGAGTACGTTTAAGTGTTATTCGTACTTGAATTTTTGAGTACGACTCGTACTTAAAGTAATCCCAAAAAACTTGATTTATCCCGAGTGTTTTTCTTTCTGTGTGTATATAACTGAAATATGTGTAGCATATTTCGACAATTGTCCCCTATCATTGTATAGATATAAATTATATATTTTGTGCCATGCCCACTTCTCGAATCTTGCTCTCATTTTGTCAGACGTTGTGTATTGAAAACCAAGCTGCTTGCGCCTAATTTGGAAGCTTTGACTCTTGCCGTTTTCCAGATATACAGAAATCTATTATGTTTTGTAAAGGTGGTGCTGCGCTCACTTCTCTAGTCCCGCTCATATTAGATCAGTTGTTTGTTGGTTACACAGATACTTGCACCTAGTTTTGAAACTTTGGCTCTTGCAGTTTCCCTAACATACAGAAAAAAAACAACAAAAAGGGATTCATGGGCAAAATTAATGGCACGTGCTGTTTTACTCACTTCTCAGCCATTTGTGGATCGATCAGGGGTCTAATCACCGCATACGATATCGAGCAAAATGGATCGAAATTATTTATTTTGGTATCATGAATCTCGATATAGAATGAAATTTATTGAATTTGAAAGAATAGCATTCGATATCGAGTAACCCGACATTACATTTCTCGAGTTTTCATTCGATACGTCAGTGTCTATCGTATGCAAAAACATTCGATCGTTTATTCGATACGATAGTATCGAATGCTGTGATTAGACCCCAGGCTGAATATCAAAAGCAAATTTTAATGGAGTGTATGTAACATATAAATGTATATGACAATCTTTTTGGTCTTTGAAAACACCATTTATACATGCACAAGGGCTATGGACATTAAAAAAATTGCTTTTAGTGGAACGGAGTAAAAAGTTAGGTTTAATAGAAAGGATCACTTTCATTAAAACTATAAATATAGGAGAATATAAATCAATTTGAATACGCATATAAATTTATGCGACCCTCGCATATACATCAAACAACATTTTTATGTTTAACTTGTATTTTTAAAATCAATAACAATGCGATTAGTTTAAATTTTACAAAAGGCAATAAAAAATTGTGTGCGTATGTTTTTTTTAAATTTTTTAAGGTTTATGTTTTAGGTTGCTGATCCAATTTCCAATGAGTTGACAACAGCGACGACAACACGTCGAATCCATAATGCTTAAGCTCTTTTTTCAATAAGAAATCCAACACAATACGGAGAGCATTAGCAGCCCTGGTCCGAGATACGATGACAATGGCAGCAGACAGCAATAGCCGTAGAGCAAAATAATACCTGCTTAAATCCCGTGGACAGTGAAATGTATAAAATAAACCCCTATTGTTTAATTTTTAATGTGTATTTTGTTTTAATATTAAAAATTGTTTTTTTCCGTCGATACTTTTGTTAATGCTTAGTAGATACACCTTAAAAACGCATACTTCTTCACAATTTTTAAGATACAAAATTTTTAAGACAAAACAGCCAACAAGCACAACAACAGCAAAAATGTTTGAAAATGTATCTGTAATAATGAGTATAAAAAAAAAATTAAAACATAATCAAGCCTCACACAAACAAACCAAATCCATTAAGAAACAAACACAGTGTCTCTTCGAGTTGCTACTGGTTTTTAAAATTTTTCGTAACTGGAAAAGAGACAAAAATATTCATACATCTACTTTTAATATTATCGATATTGACATCATTGACACAGTCCCAGTAAAAGTAGTGGGTTCATTATTATGTTTGTATTTGCTTAAGATTTCAGTATCTTCTCAACCGTGTATTTCGAGGTAGGAGTTGTGATAATAAAAATATAGTGTTGATTCAAAATAACCCAAAGGCAGCCATGCGGTTAATCTTGTGATTTTATATTTTGATTTTTCGGCTTTTAATAAATAAATACAATTTTGTTTTATTCCCTTATTATGACTGTCTGTTTAATCTTTAGTGTTTTTTTTCTTTTTCTCTATTGTTGCTGGAATAATTCGAAATAGTTTAATGTATTCAATTATGGGAACCTTTTAAAATGTGATACACTTTTTTGTTTGTAGAATTTAATAAATATTTTATTAAGTAGCGCATAATCTTTGATAAAGGGATTAAAGGAAGAAATAGAGTCAATGAAGTTATTTTTATGAGAATTTCTTACGATGTACTTCAAATGTATTGAGATATTGTGTAACTTTATTGTATTTGTGATAATGTAAGAAACGGCTTAAAATAAATTTTAAAGTGCTAATAAGTAAATTTGCAGTTCACAAAAGAGGATTCCCTTAACCTTTTGGGATCCGTTCTTTTTTAAGTGTTAAACTATTTTATATAAGTTTGTCATTCCGTTTGTAATTTCTACAACATTGATCTTAGAACCTGTAAATTACATATGTCCTGGATCTTAAAGGTTGGCAAAGTTGATTTAACAGTCTCCGTCTGATCTAGGGATGCCAGATAACAAAGAGATAAAAAGAGCACAAAGCTTATAAAATATCCTGGAATCACGCAAAAACATTGTCCAAAGGACAGAGTTAGGTGGAAAGAGCTTGTCGATGCCCTATGTTTACTTAGGACTTTTTACAAATGTTTTATATGCTATTTAATTTATTTCATTTGTAAATAGAGGACATATATAAATATTATTTACAGCTTTAAATTAATACTTGTATGTATGTACGTGAAGGCCACAAGCTACACGGCCCACTAATGTTACTATCAATTAAGATAAGCAATTATTATTCTATTCATTGACTTTGGATCCAATGACAAATCAAAAAATCATAATTAGCTCTAAGGAATTTGACGGATATCGGTATGAAATTTCGGGATGATCGTTGAGAAATATTAAATGAGATCTCATTAATTAAAAATCCAGCTTAGATATCACCATTAACTATATTCAAAATGAACGTCACAATTATCATCGTCCTACGTCTTTTTACAGTAGGGAGCTTTATCAGACCTAGTCGAGCTGTGTATGAAGGCAAGGTTAGTGGGCTGAAATGTAATCCACGAAGACAGAAGAGCAGGAATTGTTTCTGTACCGATTCGATTAAATTAGAATACGTTTTGTAAATGGGGTCCCATATAATCGATCCATATTCAAGAATCGGCCCAACAAAAAACACCCGACATTATGTGGGCGGGATAGGAGGAAGAGGGCAGTAAGGAAAAATTGTCCAAATAATGTCCACATATATGGGTTATCAACACACAACCTCTTTAAACAAAATGTACGCAGAGAAAAAATATGGTTGGGCATGGTTACGCTATCTACACTATGTTTATTGTAACAATATATTGTTGTCGCACATAAATAATTGTTCTTTTTATTTAATAATCAGAAAAAATTATAGTTACTGTAAACATATCAAAGTTTATCGCAATTATAAATTTAGGTGTTGTTGACAGAAAAATAATTATTTTTCTAACAACTAAATACACAATGACAACTTTCAAAACATATTATATTACTCACAAGCATATCATGATATTTACTGCCTGTTTTTATAAAACGTAAACAAGTGAGTGAGTGAGAAATTATGTTGAAAACAAAAACAAATTTTCGTTTTTTATTGTTGTTTTCAATATAATTTCTCACTCACTCACTTGTTAACGTTTTCTAAAAACAGGCAGTTAATAGCCATAACATGATAACTTTCTTTACATTTATCATAATATGTTTAAGATGCAATCAAAATATGTTTACTCTTATAATGTTTTGTTAACGCCATTTGTACAATAATTTTCCATCAGTTGTATCGTTTGTTTTACATATGCCTATAAAATTATTTGTTAGTGAGTGGTTCAACAATTTCAAAAAATTTCAAATTTAAAAAAAGCATTTAAAAAAAAAATAAAGAAATAATATTAACAAAAAAAAAAAAAATGTAAAGTGCCACAAAAAATCGGTTCTAAAAAATTTAATTTCTTTTAAATTGTTGTGACACCACCACTGTACCATAATATGACTACTTTTAATTTTGTGATTATTAACATAACAATAATATAATAAATTCTTAATTTATTATGATTAACATGATAATAAAATGACTACATCTTATCATTAAGGGAAAAATATCATGATGTAATATTATGAATATATTTGGTCATAATATGATTCAATAATATTCGTAATATGGTGACCAAAATTATGAATCTTAACATAATATGTTGCTCTTAGAATTTTGTTACCACAACCATGTTTTTTCTTTGCGTGTGGGAGGGATTGGAGAATAAAATAAAAAAATTGATTTCTGCATATCTGTATAATAATAGTAGTAAAAGTTTCCAAATTAGTTACAAGTAGCTTCGGTGTCAATGGATCACATCTGGCTATAAGAGTAAAAGATTTTCTAAAGCAATAAAAACATTTTTAAAAATGAATAAGATTTTTTTTTCGTGCTTAATTCCCAATTTTTATTCTTGATAAAAACACTGAAAGTTATTGTTAGGGGATAAGCTAGTTTCTATGCGCATTTCACTGGTTGCTTATGCCAGATCATCATTTTTTAAAATAATTTCATATTTATGTAAAATATGTTTACCCCATTTACATTATTTACATTATTTAACAATTCGTGTATAGAAAAAAATAAAAACTTATTTCAATTAAAAAATTAATTAAGTTTTCTGGTGTAGACAAATTAATAGTGTTAATTAAATAATTTTAATATTAAAAACATTTTCTGCTGTGGTGTTGAGTCTATAAGTAAACGTTTAATTTAATTGATTAACATTTTTGTTTAAACTGATTTTATTTTTGATTAATGGCTTAATTGAAAAAAAAATTGGTGAGTACAGCAGAAGGGCGCTGTTCAATATTAAAACGCTTCATTTTGTGTTTCGTCTCAACCTACTTATGAATACAAATTCTTGGAAGTTTTTCCACCTTCTTCCATTTTTCTATTTTCAAATATTTCAATTGTAAATATGGGCGAAGGGAAATAACTGTTGGGAAATTTTTATCCATAATTGTTTTTTATTTTGTATGCGAAATTTTAATTTCGCCAACAATTTAAAATCCACTACATATTTCTCAAGTAAATTTGTAGAACATAAATCTGAAAACTTTTAATAATCGCATAATTTTATATACATTTTAGTTTATAACTCATCATAATATCGACATACTTCACATACACATACCAGAGAAGCAACACAGTGACAGCACCGGAAACGAAAAAACTGTTTTTTATTCTACTATTATTATGTTAATTTCTTAAACAAATGATACGAGTATGATGATGTCTACCTACGAGCACTTGAAACATACAAAACTTTAAAGAGAGTTCTTGAAGTGGACAAATGCATAAAGTAAAACATGTGTTTCAGTGGCTTAATAATTCCAGCCAACATCTTCGTCATCCTCATTCACATCATCATCATCATCATATTAAACCTTTATTTATTGTTTCTTATACGTCCCATCATGGTACATGTAAAATAGGAGACCACTTTGGAACAAATAACAAAAAGACAACAGTGCTTTAAAAAAAGAGAACATTAAAATTGTAATAAAAACACTCACCTACAAGACAATTTAGTTTTTGGTTACTGTTTTTAGTTACGTTCATATGTTTGTCCCGGCCAAGTCAAGTCTACAACCAAATAGTCATTCAACCATCCATCCATTTAACCAGTCATTTTATCCATGTTATTGTTTTCTTAGGTTATGATGTGATTTAAATTCATTCATAAGTTGTTTAACATAAAGACTTATAACATGTACACTAGGGCCTGTGATTACGAAAGGATGTCTGAGTGAGAGAATTCAATAGTGGGGCCAAAGAAATTATCGTAATGAAGTTGCAATCTGATCTTAACATCTACCATTCCACTTCCACAATAAACACTTCCGAAGGCCAAAAACCCCTGAAGGCAATAAAAACGCTCCGAATTTTTTAAATTTCTCTCCAGTGATTGAGTTGAGTTCTATATGAATTCTTAAAAAGGACAGTTTAGGACCTTAAATTGTCAGGACAAGACACCGAAAACAACATATATTTTTAAATTTTAAAACAACAAAAGCATAAAGAAGAAAAAGTCGGAAAACTGATTAAAGTATTCAAGGAAAAATGGGGCTGGTACGGGGACCTTGTACTTAAATGAACAAAAACCCAAAAATATTTCGACATAAAAGCGATATTGAAAGTTATATAAATACTGTTCTTTAAATATAAATAATTCAACTTTGTGCCACGCCCCTTGTCGAATACCACCCACATTTTGTCGGATGCTATGAATTGATAACCAAGATGATGGAAACTTTGGCTCCTGTCCTTCTCCATATACACATAAAAGAAAAAACAACAAGGGATTTTTCAGTCAAATTTGAGGCAGTCGTTTGGTTCATATCTCAGCCATTTGTTTTTGGAAGGCCCTTTTTGAACGTTAACACGGCCAGACCGACATTGATAAATCAACTTCGATCCTCAGAAGAACCAAGAATAAATGTACATACTTTATAAAGCCCAAGATCAATAGTGTATAAATTACAAACGGAATAAAAAACTTCTATATCCACCTTTTGCTTTCGGTGAAGGGTATAATATAGTGTTGCCACTTTGTGGTATATTTTTTTTGTGTCGTGAGTAGAGCGTGATAATTTGCTCGTAGGTGTTATTTAAAATTCTTACTTCAGATACCCATATAAAATCAAGATTCGATTTTAGTGATGACATTCATTTATTTTTAAATATTGTTGCTAAAAAATGCACAGTCTTCTGAACCAAAGTCTCTTTTTAAGAAAAGACTTCAATTATAATAATTATTAAGTATATATTTTCATAAGTTTAATAATAAATGTCGCAAGATGGACCTTTAGATTTGGTTAAAGATTTACTGATTTAGAACCTAAAGTCTATTGAAAAAAGTTATTCAAACTAAAAACTAGCCTGGGAGAAAAGATGTTTTCAATATTCCAACATATAATTTATATTATTTCTATTTGGCAACTTTAAAATGTTTTAGTGTAAAGATTATTTAACGCCCTTAAAATTTGTAAAACTGAATTACGAAAGAGACAGTTTCATAAAACCCTGCTGGGTATTTTTTAAGACCATGAAACTTAAAATGGTAGACAACACAAACAAATTAATTTTAAGCCCAGATTGATTACCAATGTTTGGCTTATGTTTTTAAAAAAACAGAAAACTAAAAGAAAATTCTGTTTAGTTTTATTAATTTTATTTGCTTTTTTCTTATTCCTCATTGTTTTTTTCGTTATTTTGCTATTTTTTGACAGTGATGCCACATGACTTTAATTTTCTATGTTGTTAACAACAATTTACAGAATCACATAATCGTTAGTGCAAACAACAAAACAGGTTGACAATTATAACAACTGTTGTTATTGTATAAAGTTACAGAATCCCACTACAGGTGTAATTTCATTTAAATTTAAAGGTAATTTTGCTTTATCTCAAGTGTAATTTCGAATTAGTCTGGTGGTTACACTGGTATAGTAATAAAATTTAGTGCACAGTGTTATAAAAAATGATTATGGAGTACACGGGTACCCTGATTATATGCAGCGATTAAAAAACTGCAGTTAAAGTAGAAAAACTGCAATTTCTTCCACTTCTACTTTCTACTTCATTAGCCAAAAAAAAAACTGTTGCTTTTGCTTCTGATTCCCCAGTAAAAAATTTGGATTTTTTGAAGCACTTAAGAGAATAATCGAGCGCTTCAATAAGAGAGAGAGCTCTTATAAAACAATAATTGAAATATACAAAAAAGCTACTCTTTAAGTGCTGACAATGAAGCAGGTTTTAAAGCGAAAAAATTAATATATTTTATGGTTTACGAAAATGATTGAAAAAAGGCAATTAAACCAGTAAAAGAAAAAACATTAATGAATATGTTAAAAAGGCCTTAAAAAGGCACTTTAGGAGTGATTTGTTTGCATGTTAAAAGGAGCGCTTATTGTCAGCAGAAATAGTCCTCCAAACCGGGATCACACCATACAAAAATCAGGCATCTCATCAGCAGGTTTGAAGCGATTTGAGGTCATCTAATGTAAACGTTCGCTGTCAAACCAACTCAAAAAGCAAAAAGTTGTACAGAAATTTTCGATTTTTGCTCGACAGTTTTTGGTTTTGACTGCATTTTTTTAAACCCTTATTATAGGTTTAAGTTGTTAGTTTTGGTAATGTTACGGTTAAAGAGACGCATTTGAAAATAAAAGATGCATGTTGCAACTATCTCAGAAGTTATTTCCACAAAGTATCGTTGCATCGTATTCTGAGTGATGGGTGTATGTGGAAATATTCTTTTGGGTGGACAAAACTGAAAAAAGGCATAAAGTGAAAAAACAAACAATGATGACACGTTATAATTTAAAAACAAAAATAAGGGGATACGCCTTTTTCTGTTGCAGTTGTTGCTTAGAACACCAAGCACTACTGTTATTTGAGACGTCACCTTTTTTGCGTTCTTATCGACAACTTTTTATAATTGTTGCTGCTTTATATTTGATGTTGTTCTTGTTGTTGTTGTTGTTCAAGAGGCTTTGTCTTTCTTGCTTGCATATTGACATGTTAAGTTTTTCGTTTTTTGTTATAAATTTTTGTTTTATTGTGTTCTTCTGAATGTTGGTGGTGGCGATGGTGTTTAGCAATTGTTGTTATTATTGTTGCTGCCGATGTTGCTGCGTTGTATATGGCAACTCACTCAAACGTGTCCGTATGTCGATTACAACGATAATGATGAGGTGGCATTGTGTTTCCGTCTTAAGCGATCTGGAACTTGAATTAATGAATTACATTTTTTTTGTTCTGAAATTTATGTTAATGTGTATGAGTAAAAATGTGTTTGTGTGAGTGAATATGTGTCTTTATTTGTAAATTGTACGAAAACGCCTGAAAAGTTTGTGCATGAGGGTTCACAATACATTAAGTGTGTGCCACAAATTATGCTAAATCAGTGTTTCTACAGTGTTAATTAATTGTAATCATCATTTTCATACGTTCTCCTTTATTCCCTCTTTAAGTTTTATTTATTATAGTGATTTGTGTGTGTTTGTCTGTTTTGGTATTAAATGCAAATGAATTTTTGATTGTTGATTTAAAGTTTTGTTTTTGTTTTCTTTTGGGCTTGAGAATTGTTTAAAATATTTATTTATCTTATGGATATTTTAATTTTCTTGTCAGTTTCTGTCTGTCTGATTGTTTGGTAAACAAAATGTTAATTGGAATATTTACTTCGAAAGAAGAAAACACATTCTAAATGTGAACATATTGTTATGAAACATGAGTTTAAGCTGTTCTTTAATTTAATAATTTTCAAGATCACGTAATTAAAAGTATGGATCATCGGCAAGAAGATCAAGAAGTTCGTTTCATTAAACAAGAAAATCCAAAATAATTTCTTGATTTAATTTTGCAAATATATTTCGTTCGTATTTACTAAAATTTTCTTAAATAAAGAAACATTTGGCTTTAACCAAGCCTCATATATATTTAGAATATGTAATGTTTGGCTGGGACTGGATCATGCAAAATTTTCTTGGTTGAAGCCATATATTCTAGTGATTTAGTAAACAATTTATCCGTGTTGGGACTTTTACTACTTTTACGACAGTGGGTGGGATGGTATTTGCCCTAAACAGCTGTAAAAATTATGAGACCACAAACCGATCAGGACAATATCATATACCTTCAACTAAACCGAGGTCAGTCGGTTTGTGCAGATTAGCATAAAGCTTAATAAAAATTTCTCTTGGAGAGTTCTCAACCGCATTGCGTTGATTGCATGTATTTAACGGATCAGTTTTGGTGTGGTGAGCTGTTATGTGATAGTTGTTTTAGCAGCTTATAGTTAAAAACACTTTTTTGACTCACTTACGTATTTTGTCATTAGAATTTCCAAATTGTCGTTATTAGTTAAGCACTTTAGTCGTACAACGAGAACTAATTAATACACTCAAAAGATAAATCAATCCATCCGTACTAAAATCAGTCCGAAGCGGTATTAATTGTACGGTGAGTACGGATTTTCTTGAATCAATCAATCAATCGCGAAATACTTAACTTATCCATATTGATTCCCGAATTCGTACTTGAAAAAATACGAAAATAAGATTACTTAAGTAAAACTAAGATTGAACCAATCTTAAAATGCGCATAATTCAAGTATGTATTTTAAAGTAGAAGAAGAATTTTTATTATGATTGATTATCAAACACCAGCATAATTTCCGATTCGGTTTTTAATTTAAAAACTTAATGTACACATATAACTGAAAATATAAACTAGATGAGAAGCGAGAGTTCTCAATTTTGCTTTTTAAACATGAAAGTAATGAGTTTTCGCCTTGTTTTGGTGTTTTTTTGTTTTCTACACACAAGCAAATCGTTTTTTAAGTAATTGTGTGGTGATGTTGTAATGTCTGCAACAAACTTTGATAAGTTAAATGAGATTAAAATGCTAACTTTGTAATTAAACTCTCAGAGTGGAACTACACAGAGGGAAAAATCCGGTATAAAAGTAACAAAATTGACACCATTCGTTGTCAAAAGTGAGCCAACTACGTTTGTGTTCAATTTGATAACAGATGGTGTCAATATTTTTTAACCGCCACGTTGTGATTTTGTCACCTTTTGGTCTCATTCTGCCACCAAATTTCTAATATATTATAATAATAATGGTGTAATCATTTTTGACAACACACCGTTGGTATATTGACCACATTCGGTTGTCATTTCGATAACACATTGTTCCGAGTATAGTAATAAATAACCCATTCTGAACACAATCAATTAAAGTATATGATGCATTTTTATTAATTTATTTCCAATTTTTTATATTAAAATTTAAATATTTCACCTGTTTAACTTAAAAAAATGTACAGTAAAAATTTTAAAAATACAGGAACTTCAATGTTAAATATTAGATTTAATAGAATTTTTTCAATCTCATCTCTTCATCGTCATTAATCGTTTGCACTTGCATTGTGTGTACATAATTTTTTTAAGGTTCTCCTTCATATCCAAGAAACATAATGCTTTCTTCACTCTTTATAATGACTTTTTAGTTTTATAATTTTATTTCTCACTCATGTTATATCACTTAAAAAAATTTGCGCTTTTTACTTGAGGCGAACACAACAGTTGTTTGTATATACGCTATTAATAATGACAGTGCGATACATATTTGACAACAAGGTGTTGTCAATTTGACAACAATGGTACGTTTTTTATCTTTCGGCCCAATTTGACAACATTTTGTTGAAAATTTGACAACAAATGTTGTCAAAATATTGACAACATATTGTAATCAATTTATTACCATTGGTTGACACTTTTTAACGTCTTTTTTCGCTCTGTGTACCAACAAAAACTTTAATCTTTGGTTTACTTGGTTTAAGTATTTTGTACTTATTATAAGAATTAAGGATTGCTTTAAATACGTTTAAGTGTTATTCGTACTTGAAATTTTGAGTACAACACGTACTAAAAGTAAGTGTAAAAATCTTGATTTATCCCTAGTGTTGTTTATTCTGTGTACCGCCAAGGCAAAGTCTTTAAAGCCATTTAGCCACATATACTTATTAGGAATAATGCCAAAATTTGGTTTTTTCCCAAACAATGAAATATATCAACAATTAATTAATTTAAGGTTAATAAAATGCTTTTTTTTAAAAAAGTCCCATAACTGAGCATCTTTTAATTCATATTTCTCTAAAAAAAATTGGATAAAATCCAACATGCCCTTACAATTCTGATTAATATAATGCAAACTTTTTTTTTATACTTGAAAAGCTTTGCCGGCTATTTTGCCCTGCATTAACTTTCTTATATGAAATTGCTAAACAGGAAATAAAATTTCGTCACTTTGTTTATGACACTTTACAATGTTTGTTGTTTTTTTTCTCGTTTTGTTATGCTCGTCACCACGAAATGAAGATTCTTCCTCCCCTCACAACTGTATAATTCACCAGAATTTAAAGAAAATACAACATCAAATAATAAGATTGGATAATAATGATTGGATAGATCCCCCAAAGAAATGAATTTCGCTTTGATCTCTTAATTAGATAGTTAAATACAATTAAATTCACACGAAATCTTTAAACGCAAAATAATAATAATTACGATAATACTAGCAAACTAAAAATGACAAAATTTAATGAAAAAGAACCAACAAAAATGGAAAATGTGGCAAACGAATCAGCACGTGCTCATTTAAAAATACTCGCACTCAAACAACCCGTAATTGTGCTCGCACTCGTACATAAATTAAACTACGCCCGCAAAAATATAAAATTCATGATTTACAAACAAAAAACAACAACAAACAAAAAAAAAATTATACACATGATTAAATTAATGAACCGCATCAACACTCAACTACGATAAACACTTTTTTAATTAAACATTTTTTATATAATAAAATTGGCTAAAAGTATTGAAAATTTCAAAGCAAACTTTCGAATTGTGGAAATACTTTAAAATTACGATAAGAGAATTCAATTTTGTAACTTCATTATTACTGAAGGACTATTTTACAACAAAATAGGAACCTTTAAACTCCCATTCTATGAAAACGAACCACAATGACTTTCCGCGTTTAGCCTTAAAAAATCAATTCAGCCATTCGCCATTTTTTTTTACCATTTTTATTTATCCAAACTTCCATTTAGTTTTTAAAAATTTTTGCAATTAAAACGAGTAAGAATGTGTAGTCGGGCTAAACGGACTATTTGGTACCCTTCACCACAGTATACAAAGACAAATTAACGAGAATTTTCCCTGTTTGGGACCCATGGGCAATCAAAAAACATTATTTTTTGAGTTAAAGATTCATATAAGAGTTCTTTATGCCGACTTTTACCTAAATATCAACATATATATGAGATCGGTTCGTCTTAAAGCGATTATGGAGATAGGGGTTCTACACAAAAAGAAAAACACTCGGCATAAATTTAATTTTTATACTTACTTTAAGTACGAGTCGTACTCAAAAATGCAAGTATTAAGAACACTAAAACGTACTTAAAACCATCCTAAATTTGATTACTTTCGAAAATCAATAACGGAATTTCTTAAAATAAGTACAAAATTCTTAAACCAAGTCAAAAGGATTAAACTTTACTTTGGTAGTGCCATTCTGAGAGTAAACTTACGAACTGAGCGTTTTAGTCTCATTCAAAGTTTGTTGTAGATAACTACAACAACACCACCCAAGAAGTTTAACAATGATTTGCTTGTTGTGTGTAGAAACAACAACAACAGAACAAAACGAAAACACTTTATTTTTATGTTCAAAAAGTAACATTGAGAACTCTTGCTTCTCATTTAGTTTATATTTTCAGTTATATATGTTCATTAAGTTTTTTAAGTAAAAACGATATCAGAAATGATCCTTTTGTTTTATAATTGGAATTCTGTAAGGTGTAAAACGGGTAAGCAATCATAATAAATTTCAACTTTTAATTTTACTTACGGTTGATTTCGAGTACAAAGCAATCACACTTTAATCAGGCGCACTTTGAGATTAATTCAATCTTAGTTTTACTTAAATCAATCATATTTTCGGATTATTTCAAGGACGAAATCGGGATTGAATATGGATAAGTAAAGTATTTCGCGATTGAAAATCCGTACTTGAATCAATCTTTCTGTACTTGATCCAAGAAAATCATTATTCACCGTACTATTAGTACCGCTTCGGATTGATTGGAGTACGGATAAATTGATTTTTCTTTTAAGTGTATAGGATTTGTATACCTACTAGTACATGCCGTGGCATACTAGCTATTTTTTAAGTAATCGACGCCAAATAATATATCAATACAAACATGTTTAGAAGGTTGTTGTGGCGTTTAAAGCTATTTTCGGATGTGTTATTTGTATTCGAGCTCTGTTTCAATCAAATAATTTTAAGCAAGATTTCACCTGTATAGCGGGCATGAGAAATTATTGACATGTTCCGTTTTCAGTAGGAAATGTCCTTATGACAATTAAGACGAATGTACAAAAGTTTGTAACTGTTTCTTATAATTTGCGAACTGTACTTTGCGTACAAGGTTACATGGACAGACAACCAGCCATATAGCCGGACGCACGGACATCGGTAGATCGACTCCAGAAGATATTCTGAAGCGATCGGTATACAAAAAGGTGGACCAATAAGTATTGGTATTGCTACAAACATTCACACACAAAGAAAGCGTAGCTAAACAACATATTTTTAACAGCGATTCGTCAAATATATTATGGCAACAATCAGGAGGCTACAAGAGTATCATAGCTATTACTAGTAAATAAAATATAAAAAAAATTAAAACATTGATTTTGGTTTTTTGTTGTTAGGCGACATTTATACGATGATTTTTTTAAAGATGTCTTTAAAATATGTTTTTATTTGTTGACGGATTCTGTAGAGAAGAAAGTGGTGAAGAAAAACAGACATGAATTCTATTCTTCATATTTTTTTCTAATTTTTGCTATTTGGTTTTATTTTCAAATTAAATTATTTAAATAAAAAAATATTTTAAACCATGAGGAAAATGGACATATCTCAAAGCCATGTAAAAAATATTTTAGTTGCAGCTTTTAAAGAAAATTACAAAATACATGTTTTAAAAATCACCGTGTAAATGCCGCCTTATAAGCAACATACTACACAGAAAAAATTATTGCCAAATTATTTTCAAACAAACGCTTGTTTGAAATTTTTTTTAATTTCTACAAATTTTTTTACTGATTCAATAAATATTTTTGTTTGATTTTTATTTAACCAACAAAAATGTTGACAACTATTCAAAACTATATTTTATACGCGCTATTGGTTTCAAGTTTTCATAATTTTGTATGAAATATTTAACGCTCTTTAATGTTGTCGTTTTTTGCATTTTTTTATTTGATCGTAAGCAACACTTCTTTATGTGAAATATAAGAACAACAACACAAAACACATACAGTCTATTTTTGGACGCTTTAAAAAAGTACAACAAGAAGAAAGAGGATAAAATAGCGCGACGAGGTTACTAGAAAAAAAAGAAAGCAATAGCAGGTAAAAAAAGGTTTCATTCTTTTTAAACAACAGAAACAACAACAACATTATAAGAAACAAAATTTTGGTTGGTTTCAAAGTTGGTAAAAAAGAATGAAAAACAAAATCCCGTATTCAATTTTTGAAAACTGTTTAGTTAAATATGTACATCAAATATAAAAATAAAATGATGACGAAAAACATATCGAGTCGGTCTGCTGCCGGTTTTGGTAACATTTCTACTTCTTTAGCCAAGGAAAGGATACAGCAGTGAGTGATGAAGAAAAACAAGACTTCGTTTAAAAATTATTCCAACAAAAAATGTGTCTCAAAGCCAGCCGCCGCTCTACTTCTGCCTTCATCTTCAGTGATAGCTTGGGTGCGCGTCATTGCTTGTGCAAAAATTTTTGTTTGATTCAGCAAAATTATTTGTTTGAAATTTATATGAATTTCAGTAAACTTTTTGCATGATTCTGTAAATTATTTGTTTGAAAAAATCAGTGTTTTTTTTCAGTAAACAAAATGCAAATAAATTGTTTGAATTTGCGAATTTGTTTGTAGGACCGATTTCAGACAAAAAATGTTTTGATTCTACAAATTTTTTGTTTGAATTCGAAAAATAATTTTTTCTGTGTATGGTTGATATATAATATGACTTTTATTGCGTCATTCAATATTTCCAGAAACCTTTTATTTTATAGTTTAAACTTTGCAATATTTGCCATCTGGTTGCGAGACAAACACTTGGCATATTCAATTATTAATTTGATGAATTCAATTCAACATTTACGCAATTTTGTTTAATTGTTCGTATTTAGACTCCTTTTATGCACAATTAAAAGAAAAACCTAACAAAGCGAAATTATCAAAAGATGTTCAGATGTCTCTGCATTCAACTGAAGCAAACCTCGAATTGTTTGCAAAAATTGTTTTCGTTTTCATATTTTTTTTTTTTTATAAAATTTTACAAAACGAAAAAACAATGTTCAGTAGTTCAGTCAGTCAGCGTTTGGATGCAAGAGTTGCACACATGTTCGATGGTCTTTTTCAATTGATGAAGTGGGTCTGGTGGTGGTGGATGGAGCTCACCGCCAAAATGATGAATGTATTTTTATTGAATATATTCGTATGTTTAAAGATTGTGTCTTGCCAGTGGCAGTGATGATGACGATTTCGTTCGGTTTGACTGTGACGTTGCGTTTGTTGCTGATGTTAAATGTTGATGATCATGCGTAGGTTCCTTTCATACCGATGTAAAAACCATTCATAGTCGTGTAGATAATTTGCATTTGCATTAAAAGTCAAAAAGGTGTTGTTTCGGGTGATTTATGCGATATGTATTGCTCCATGTATGTACGATGTCATCTTCCTTGTCTGCCTAGACTGTTTGCTTGCACGTCAGTACAATATCAAAAATTGTTTAAATGTGTAAAAGAGTTTTAACTTTAAGAAAAAGGAATACAAACATATAAGCATTTTACTGATTAATAGTGTTGAAATATGAATTGATCTCGAAATACGTTAATCCATTTTGAACGGAATTTTTTTTAAGTCTTTTAAAGAACTAAATATTTGAGCTTAAGGTCTTATTTTTTATACAAAAAACTTTTTTTTATAAATTTATTTAAAACCAATATTTCATTTTGTTAAATTTGTTTTAATAAAAAAAATTGTTAATTTTTTGTTAAAAAGAAAGAAAAAAACCCTGAAGAAATATTGGTTTTTAATAAATTTATAAAAAAGTTTTTTATATAAAAAATAAGACCTTACGCCCAAATATTTAATTTATATATTAACATAATAAAGGTCGCAGAAAATACATATGGCTATTTCCAAAAAAATGTCAACCACAAAATATGGAAAAAAAAAATTTTTCTTTTCAAGATTTATTTAGAGAATTGCTTATATTTTTTTAATATATGCGTATAAATTAATTGATTCGAAAAAAAAGATAAATGGTAAACGAAGTACAACAACTTTTAGCACTTATTTGTGAATATTAGAAAATATGCATTTGGAACAACAATACTCTAATCTAAGGCATATTTATGATCTGAAAAACATTTTTTATTACGTTTCTTATATAAAGGATTATAAATAGCAACGTAAAAAAATTTTAAATCATGGTGGAAAAATTGCCCCGTTTACAATGTCCCGTTTACAATTTCTTTAACAATTTATTGAAAAAAATGTAATTCATATTTTATTTTGAAATCGAAACCATTTTTAGGGCACATTAGTACGCAACATTTTAAAATTAATCCCAATAAAATATTGTGTCAGGTTTCGCAGAAATCACTGTTTAAACGGTTACCCCTTAAAACCCACTTCCGTTTTTTGGCCCGTTTACAATCACTGGTTTTTTGCAATTATCTCGGAAACCACGACAGTAAGCGAAAAATTTCATTTGCGGAAATTAAAGAGCTAATTGAGAGTTAAAAGAATCATTAATTTAAAAAATGAAAATCAGGTTGTTTTTTACAGTTTTGTCAATATAAACGTGTGCGAATGTCCCGTTTACAATCTTAGAAGTGCCCATATTAGATCTTTAAAAGAACTTAACGTCCCTTTCCGTTACTCGATTAAAACCAATTTAAGCAAATTCAAAACCTTTCTTTCTTCACGTAGAGAAAAAACATGTTTTAATAGGGTCACCTCCAATAGAAAAAATTGCTCGAAAAAATACTTTCTTTTGAAATCAGATATCTAAACTTCGGACAGGGGTTGCTTGATTCCCGGACGTTTCTTATTTTCGGGAAAGTATAAATTTTTTTACTAAGTATTCTACGAATGATGGTTTTCAAATGAAGTCCCACAAAAAAGTCTCAATACGTCAAATTTCCTGATCTTGGTGGCCAATAGGCTTTGCAAATACGTGAAATTACGCGTTTTGTTATAACCACATATAGTCCACTTCATTATCTTCAATTGCAGGTCAACAAAAAAGGCGCAATTGCTGAGAACACAGTGGCATCGACATACACACTTTCACTAACAGAAGCGTTATTATCGGTACATCGCACTTTGCGCACGATGCACAGGCCTGACCACTTCTGTAACGCTTCCAGTTCTTTCAAATGTTTTAACAATCTTCCCAATTATTTACAGTAGATCGATTAAGACAATAATCAGCCCGTAATGCGCTAAAAGTGTGCAACGTTTGAACCACCACTTTTGTAGTAAGTTTTAATATTTTTGCACGTTCATCGGTTGTTATGCGATCCATATTTGTAAATTTTCACACTTTCCCTAACTGAATGACACTTAAGATATTTATTTAACAGCTGACAGCCTTGCCAGACCGGCGGTTTTTAAACCACTAAATGGATAATCCTGTCATCATAAACGCTGTGTTGCAATGCAACACTAAAAGGATGAGTTTCTTAACCTTCACTTTTTCGGTAGATAATTTCTTGAGTTCATTGTTGAATGGTAACCGTATTCACTGCAAAACGGTTGCGAAATTTGGGCATTGTTTTTCTTTGTAACGCTTTTTTAACGCATTTGCTTTTAGTGATGCTTTGCAATCAAAGTCAGTATTTAGGATATTGTTTTAGATTTAAGAACCCAAACAGAGATCGTGCAGGTATTTTCTTCATAACCCCCTTTGGCACATATGGCTGCCACGAAGCATCTTACGAAGCCATCTTACGATTATTTCAAAAAGTAATAAATGGTGCGGAGGGAGGGCATTTGTCGCTCACGATGTCGCAGTGGTAGAGTGAGCATTGCGCGTTCGCCGTGGAGCCATTTTTTAAGAGTAATGATTCTTACGTAATTGCTTGTCGACAAATTTGTTCAAAGTTCATTTTCTCTTAAACGGCCACGTCAACAAGCAAAACTGCCGTTACTGGTCACCAAGAACCCGCAACCCTCAATTGAAAAATCAAAAACCATTGCATTGCCCCAGAGTAACTGTTAAGTGTGCCTCGTCCACGCATGAGATAATTGGACCATTATTTTTCGAAAATTCTTGAAAAACAAGGCTCAGTTTTAAACAGTGTGTACAACACAACGAAAGACTTCTGGATGCCATACTCTTTAAAAAATAAAATCCGCATTTCCATTCTATCGATCGATGCTCTTAATAAAACTTTATGTCAATTATTACGTTGTTTTTTATAGATTGAAAATATAAATCTGCTCCCAGACACCCTGCATCAGTTTCTTTAGTCGATTGTTGTTTCAGCTAAGCAGATCGATTATTGGTCTGTTGTAGCAGATAAGATTGTAAGATTTAACTGTCCTTGTTTCTGAAGTACCTAACAGACTATTGTTATTTTGCCTTTTATCAGTTTCGTTAATATGATGTGGCTCCAGCTTAGTAGAAGATAGGTCTGCTGTAGCAGATCCAATACAATGGGGTTGCCGTCTGTCATTGCCTAGAATGGACGCCCTCGGTATATTTTGGTGTAGTGGTGGGGAACCTTCTTAATCTTTGATTGCTACCTTTTTCCCCAACGGGTAACGGCTGCCAGGGGGTAGATGTGTTCAGGGAGGTTCTTGGATAGATTGTTTGGAGGGGGTTTGAATCCACGTAATTTTTAAAACTCCAAAACTATAATGAACATTTTTCGTCCTCTGCCAGGGATTGATACCCCAGGATTTTGTAGGCAAGCACGTTAACCACGCCGCCACATTACGTGGCTGCGGTTCACGTACGTCAAGTTTGACTCGTCAAGTCTTGAGTTTTTAGGAGAGAGAGTGGGAAAAGAAATGGCATTCTTTTTTCCCTTCTTTCCTAAAAGCTCATTCTTGACGTGTGTAAACCGGAACTAAAAGAGTCGTAACAAAAATTAAAAAATTTGATTTTAAAAGGCATCGGATTAATATCTCTTAATATTATCATGATATCGAAGGATTTAAGGTTCCCCAAAAATTTTAGATTATATTTCGAAAAAAAATATCATGTCCTCGTTTTTAGTTCGCTGTTTTGGTTTAAAAATTTTGCCGAATCAATTCGATTGGATTCAGTCTAAATATATTTTGGGCATAACTTTTTCCCGTTAGGTGACAGTTATAACAAATAAAACTGCTTATATTAATATTAAGACCTAAAAAGTGATCTTTTTGGAAATGTTCTTTAGTAAATTGTGTCTCAAATCATTTGCAATGATTGGGTTTGTTCAGTAAGGTATATTTTCAAAACTTTTTTAAGACTTTTTCGACAAATAAAAATACACAATAGGTGTATCTTTAACAAGACTAGCCGAAAACAAAAAACCATACCTAGATGAGAATACTTAAAGTTAGTCAAGTTAAAAATCTTATTGTTTCCTAAAGATTCTTAAGCTTTTGCCAGCGTAGTGTAGTGACATTTGTGTATGTATAATAGTGCAGAAGGTGAGATTCATTAACCACCTTTTAACTAAAGTTTTCATAATTCTAGATAATTAAATGCCTAGAAATACACACCCTTGGTATACCCGATTCTTTGTTAAAGCCATTTTAATTGATAATGTTTGGAGCTATTTCCCTAAACGTATTAAATAACTTTCCTGCAGCAACGAAGGACTGAAACCAAAGTCTTATTCAATCCGCTAGAGACCGTTTACTATAGAGAATGATTTACAAACCCTTTGACAAAAAAGAGAACTAAAATGTTTTCGTTATACGAATTTAAGAGGTTAAAATATAAGATGTTGTGTCTAATTAAAGCAATTTCACACACAATTTCTTTTGGCCCTTAACAAAAACAATATAAAATTCATACATTTTTGGGCATGGTGGTCAATTGTGTTGATAAATTCCACAATTTTAACATAAATTTCGAGTTGTTTTTTAGTTTTGTTTGTTTCAAAAACAATTGTTGTATTGTGTTTGTTTAGGTTTTTTGCTTTCAAAATTTAGTGCAAAAAGCGAAAACAGTCCATTCAGAACTTCTTATTCTAAAAAAACATTTTGATACTGGTGCACACAATTTTAAAACCGTTTGGATTTTGGCAAATAATTTTCTACTTATATCCGCTTTAAAAAGTTTACACTTTACTGCTTGCAGATTGTTCTTCTTTTTTTTTTTGTTTGCTTCACACGTTTCTTCTTTTGATCCCGATTGTGTGATCTTTTGCGTTCACGCAATGAAACAGTGACAAAGAAACTACAAAAAAAAAATATTATACGACGCAAAATGGGAGGAAACTGAAAACAATTGGTGACAGAAGTTGTCGCGACTTTGATTAATTGGATTTCGAGTGTCGATATATTTTATGCCAGACACCCAAATGAACATTTCGGAGCAACATTAACATGTCCGCATAAAACATGCTTAAACTCCAAATCTGACCAAATAAATCTCTTTTTTTTGTCAAGTTTTAAACACAACTTAACAAGTTTAAAATGTTGAAAAAAAAGAAAACATTTTATTAGCCGGATTACAATTAAGCCACAAACATACACACACACATATAAATATAACTTGAGCCATACAGCTGCATGTGTAGTTCAATGTTTAACACAGTTTAAGGCCGGATTTAAGGTCAATAAATTTCTTCGCAAATCATACGGTACACAAAATTTTTTTATATCCAAATTTTGTGATACTTTGAAATGTACCAAACATTTTAAAAGGGCCTTCCTGCTAAATTTTTACATTTCTTTGATTTCTCGTTCAGAAGACACTTTTTTTACACAGAAAAAATAAAAATTGATTTCAATTAAAAAATTTGTGATATTAATTAAAAAATTAATTAGATAGCACCAGTAAACAAATTAATAGTATCAATTAAATATTTTTTTAATAATAACATTTTTAGTCAGTGAATTGATGTAGAATTCATAAAAAAAATAGAATTTAAAAAGAGAAAACTGTAAAAAATGTAAACAAGCATTTTTTCAGTTTTTCTTTTGTTTTGATTCTGCTTAGATTATTAAATGTTGTTTATGAGAAACATAAAAAACCGCTGATTCAGCAAAACTTTAATATTTCAAGCTTGAAATGTCAATTGTAAGTTGAACAATTTAACATATTTTTTGACATAACTTAATTTTGTATCGATAACTTCTTTAAAATGTTTGACAGTTTGCTATTTTTCTTAATACAGCTGAACTCTTTGCATTTGGTAAATTTTTGTATTACATTATATATTTGTACTTTACTTTTCGCCAAAACTTGAACAATACTTGTTTTTCATAAACGGTTATTCCTATTTTGTCGAACTTTACTAGAAAAGTTAAGTAACTACCAAGGCGAATTCAAACAGGTTAACTCATCTCTACAACTACAAAAAGCCCCATGTATTTTGTTTATACAATTTTCTGGTTGGTTGTCAAAATTTTTTTATTCCAAATTAAAATTATCACTTTTTTATAAAAGAAATTAATACATTCACTTCAATCATTCGAAGTTTTGAAATATTTTAATTATAAAAATAATATTTTTAACACATTTCATTCAACTTCTTCCCAAGACAAAATCATATTTTGACGTTTGACCATATTTTTTAATTCGCCGTGGAAACAGCTGATGAACGGCTGACGAGATGAGTTTACCTGTTTGAATTCGCCTTGGTAACTACCCTACAAGAAACGAATGAGCGAGTATTCGCATTTTTCATTTTGGTGTTAAGAAAATGATAGGAAAAAAAGACCGAATGTGACCGATAACTTGATTTCGGTCATTTTTTCCTATCATTTTCATAACACCAAAATGAAAAATGTGACTACTCGCTCATTCGTTTCTTGTAGGGTAACCTATTTATACATGTCACTCAGAAGTTAAAAACCTCAATAAATATCTACATACAATATTCTAAGAAATTAGGATCTTCTATTTTCTAAAATCATTTTAAAAACAACTAATTCCATGGAAAAAATTCTAGTTAATTTTTTTGTAACAAAAAAAGGAAGCAAAATGTGTAGGGAGATAATTTTTTCTCTTAGTTTAGCACAAACAATTCATTTGTATTATTGTGTTTATTTCACTTTATTGTTGCAACAACTCAGTGATTTAATTGCAAATTTTCTTGATTTGTTTTTCCATAAAAAACAATGGAAACAGATCACGCATAAACCTAAAACAAATCTTTTGCACGTTTTACACCGGGCTCTGATTTCAATATTGGGTTTTATATTTTTTAAAGTTTTTTTTATATTTTTTGAACAGTCAACACACTTAATTTTCACGGTTGCTTAACTGATACAAACATCAACAACATACAACAACAGCCCATAAGTATCAGTCAAAGTTTGTAAATACGATGTGGTGAGTTGAGGAGATACATAAATACTTGTACATATAATTTTACAAAAAGCTTCAAAAAGACTTCATATGTACGAGTTTGTATGAATAAAAGAGTATGAATTAAAAGTTTTTTTTAAACATTTTCGCCTTAAAAACTCCACATATGTTTTTGTAATGTACGAGGGCGATTCAAATATTTATTTATTAATAAAAGGGATCTTCAATTATTTTAATCGATGTTATGTAAAATCTCAGACATTTGTAATTTTTAAGAGAATCTCAAGATTCTGAAAGAAGATTTGACTTGATCGATAAATTATTAGGAGATAGTTATCTAGAGTTTTTCCCGCGGACGAAAAAAGTTATTTACATAAGAACCCGACAATTTATAGAATAATATAACCAAATAGTTTTATAGTTTTTTAAAAATTAATAGGTAAAAAATTATAGTCGTTCATGCCCGACCAATTGGTATCCTGCATGACAGCGTTAAGAGATACCTTAAGAGAGTGTACGCTTTTACTGACCCATGGGCAAAACAACATAATATTATAAAAAATTGTGCTTCGAGCGAAGCAGGTTTGTAAGGGAGAAATGTTAGAGTTTCGCTTACCATTGCGCTTACGGAAGACATGAATTTTATATGGCGAGTTCCCACTTTGAAGCAATAAATTTTTAACATACAAAGCGTATTATTCAGCGCATTAAAAAATTGTTAGATGTAACGATCAGCTTTACACACTGAATGTTTTTTACCGTTATTTTTTAGTGTTCTCCCTTACAAACCTGCTTCGTAGTAAGGGAATGCCGTAGCACTTGAAATTTTATTTTTTTTTTTATAAAAATTGTTCAGAGTTCTTTCACTTACTTTACTGCTTTTCTGTATGTCTTATTGCGTAGCGCATAATTGTGCGCTTATTTTTTTAAATGTACCTTTAGTGCTTCGCAAAATGATAAAATTTTTTGTTGGGAGAGTTCTTTGTGCCTAATATTAGTTAAAGGTAAATTACACTATTATTGTTGAAAATAAAACTATTTTTGAAAGTAAATTCTATTCAAGTTTAAACAATTTATTTATTTTAGGAAATTAACTTCAAAATTAATAGTTTCTTTACAATAAAAATTATTTCCAACTAAATTAAAATAAAATTATTTGATATTATTATCAAAGTACATAAGTAAATTTTTCCTGTTTAATTTAGGTATATTGATTAAAATAATAAATATTATTTAAAGTAGTTGTTCACAACATTCTCCCCATCGTAAAATCACATTTTAACAAAAATATCATTCGTAGAATCCGTTGATTGTCTAACGTTAAGTTTGGCTAGCCTTGTGACTGGTCTATTAAACACACCACCACTTGTTTGAACTGTAGCACTTCTTACATTTCCGTCGTTAGATCTGCAGACTGATTTAACTATACCTTAAGGCCAATTATTTCTTGGTAGATTTGGATCGACTACGATTACTATATCTCCAACGTCAAGTGGGATACATTTAGTGAACCATTTTGTACGTTTTGTTATTGTTGGAAGGTACTCCAGTACCCACCGTTGCAAAATACTGCATTTTTCTCCAATTTTTCCTCAGAATACAATCATTTTTAGAAAATTCACCAAGTGGTTTGTCCCCATTTGAGGTTCCCAATAGAAAATGATTTGGGGTTAATGCTTCATCAGACGTTGATTCTAAGTCTACATATGTCAATGGTCGAGAGCTGATAACTCGTTCACATTCAAGTAACCCATTGTAAAGCGTGTCATCTTTGAATAAAAAATTTGGCGAAATTTGGTGCAATACTTTTTTAACTGATTGAACCAAACGCTCCCAACTGCCACCCATATGTGGCGCCGCTGGTGGATTAAAACGCCAGGTTGTTGAAGAAGTCGAAAACTTTATGGAAAATCTGTTTAAATCAATATTTTTAATCGCATTTTTGAGTTCTGTTTCAGCACCTTTAAAGTTTGTTCCGTTATCACAATATATTTCAATAGGTGTACCACGCCGTGCCACAAAATTTGCCATAATACAACTGCCCGTTGTCATGTCACGAGCAATTTCAATATGTATTGCTCTTACAGTTAGACATGTAAAGAGTACTCCCCAACGTTTTTCCTGGTGCCGGGCGACTTTTACATACATAGGCCCAAAATAATCTATACCAACGTACGAAAATGGACGCGTGAAAGGTGACAAACGTGCTTTAGGTAGCATGGACATTTCAGGAACCACTGGAGACGCATTTAAATTCTTACAAAATTGGCAGTTTCTACGTACCTTTTTTAATTCAACTCGTAATCGGGGAATGTAATAGTATTGACGCAATTCATTAAGACACGTATCATGATGAATGTGATGCAATTTTTCATGGAAGTGCTGTATTAATAATTTTGTGCAATAGTGATTTCTTGGTAAAATTATTTGACGTTTTAAATTTTCTGGTATACAGGAGGCCAAACCAATCCTTCCATTCATTCTAATCACCAGGTTATCATCAATAAATGGAGAACATCTATATAAGGCACTTGATTTTGGAACTTCTCTACCTTTGTTTGATAAAATAGCAAATTCGTCCTTAAAATACTCGTATTGCATTTTACGAAAAATCATATTTTCGGCCATTACATGTAGTTCAGATATTTCAGGAAATATAAACTTTTGTTTCCTTGACATTTGAAATTTCATTTTTAATATGTTCATAAATTTGAACAGGTTAACGATAGTATTAAGCAGTTTTTTCCAAGAAGAAAATCTATGAAAATCAATCAAACTATCATTAATTGCGGCACTGTGTACCAACACAATGTGGGTTCTAAGTTCCTTTGAAACTTTTGCAATCTGTGATTTATTTTCAGGCCAACTGCATTCATCTTTCTTTAAAAAATCTGGTCCAGCAAACTAGCGACTCTTCATATCAAAATCAAATACTGTTTTCCACTTTGTTGCGTCATCTGCTACATAGTCTTTTGTGGGAATATGTCTCCACTCTGATGGTTTGCTACTATCAAGCACTTCTCCAATGCGAAACATAACAAATTGTTTGTAGTTTCGAGGATCTGCATTAAGCCAGCAAAGGACTGTATTGGAATCAGACCAAAAGAAACGTCTTTCAATTTTTATGTTAGGAATACTACAGATTATATTTCCTAAGCGAACTCCTAATACTGCTGCCATTAATTCCATGCGTGGAATGGATAAGGGCTGTTTTGGAGCGACTTTGACTTTAGCGCTTACCAAGGAAACTCTAACACCATCAACTGATGATATCCGAAAATATGCTACAGCCGCATAAGCCAGTTCGCTAGCATCAACAAATATGTGAAGTTGAACTGTATTTTCAGGCTGAATCGTATACCACCGAGGAATTTTGACCTTTTCAATATTTGGTAGAATATTAATCCAGACTCTCCATTTATTAAATATATCATCATTTACTTCATCAGTCCATCCTTCAGTCGTCCTCCAAACTTCTTGAAGCAATATTTTGAGATATACCACGTAAGCGGACAAGAAGCCTAAAGGGTCAAAAATAGACATTAGCGTTCGTAGTATTTCGGTTTTTGTAGGGCGTTTTAAGCCAGATAAAATATCTTTGTTAACTCGATTCAGTTTTAACGAATACGTAAAGTTATCATCTGCTGTCGACCACCACATACCCAATACTTTTTCTGTATTCATCTCGATTCTGTTGGCACCAATGGGTATCTTGTTTTTATCTTCTAGTTCACCAACACTGTGCATTACAGCCTTTGAATTCGATCTCCAATTTCGGATAAATAACCCGCCTTTGTTATGAATAAGGGCCACGTCTCTTACTAGCTCTATTGCTTCATTTTCAGTATCTGCACAGTCAAGTAGATCGTCAACATAATGATGATTGATAATTGATTCTACAGCTGTTGGAAACTGTTTTTGAAAATCCAGCGCATTTGTATTTTTAACGTATTGTGCCGAGCTTGGTGAGCATGCAGCACCAAACGTCATCACTTGCATTATATAAACATCAGGAGCTCTGTTATTTTCCCCATTTCGCCAGATAAACCGTTGCGCATTCTGATCTTCTTTTCGAATCAGCACCTGATGAAACATCTCTTTGATGTCTCCACATATTGCAATTTTTTTCAAACGAAAACCATACAGAACTAAAAGTAGCGGTGCCATCAAATCAGGGCCTTTTAACAACATCGAATTCAAAGAAACACCCTTCACTTTTGCAGCTGCATCCCAGACCAATCGAACTTTACCTGGCTTGTTTGGGTTCTTTACTGTAAAAATTGGAAGGTACCATATAATCCCGTTCATTTTTGCCACTTCTTCTTTAGGCAATTTTCTTGCATAACCTTTTTCAACTAAGGTATCAATTTGCTTTGTAATAATTAGAATTTCTTTAGGATTTGTTTTCTTCTCGAGACACTGAAGTCGTTTCATTGCCATTGGAAGACTATTGGGAACATCGATAATATCTTTCTTCCAGAGCAATCCTGTTTCGAATCTTGAACCAATTCGCCTAGTTGTCGTTTGAAGTAAAGACTTTGCACGTTTTTCTTCGGGTGATATCACTTTGAACTTGCATCCAACATTTTCTAAAGACAAATATTCGGTTACTATTTTTTGTAACTTTTCGATTTCATTACTGCATTCACATTGTTCGATGTCATGGTAACACAGAGCTTTCTCAACAGCAACATCACATCCCCCATGAATAACCCATCCTAGCCTTGTTTTTGATGCACAAGGTTCAGTTGCAGAACCTTCAACTATCTTTAAGGGATTGGATACGAAACCATTATTTAAGCCAATAAGAATTTTTGGGCAAACTGTATTATAAGTTGATAAAGGTATATTTTTTAGGTGATGAAACGCTTCCAAGTCTTTTTTGGTAACACTTTGTACTGGCAAAGAAAGGTTTTTAATACTTCGTACATTAAGAAGTTCATATCTTTTCGAATTTTCCCCACGTGCTGCTATACAAACGCTGACTTCCATTGATGCTTCTTCTATGCGACGAGTGTCTGACGTCCACTTCAAACAAAGATTATTAATATTACCTTCCAGACCAAGTTGATCGCAAATGTCTTTTTGTATAAGTGTAACATTTGAACCGTCATCTAAAAAGGCAAAGGTTTCAATAAAAGTCCCATTATTGTGTAAAGTAACGGGCAAAATCTTAAAAAATGTTTTTTCGCCAATATTCGAACTCGAATGTGTTGTGACAGTAGACTTCTGGCTAAATTTGTGAAGCAATTTGTGGTGTCTGGCTTCGCAGCCTTCAATTGGGCACTTTGAGTTAGAACAGCGATAATAACCGTGTTTTTGAAGACATAAACGACACAACTTAAATTCATGAACTTTGTCCCAACGATCGGACAGCTTTAACTGAGAAAACTTCTCACATGATTCCACCAAATGATTTTTATTACAGATTACACATAATTTTTGAACAGTGGCTGATTTCTCCATTTCGTGCTCATGTATGTTTCCAGTTACTTTATGTGAACTTAATAAAGGACTAACTTTGGCTACTGCTTCAGCTATATCAAATAACCATTTCGAAAACACAAATATATTAGCATCTTTAGCTGCTACATACATGGCCCAATTTAGTTTTGTCTGGGCTGGCAACTTGTCCACGAGTTCCTGAAGAAGAAGCGGGTTATTTCTGTGAGCCTCTAATCCAGAAGCTTCAAGGGTTGAACAAAGATTTCTAACTGAAATAGCATAGTTTATAAGAGTATCAAGTTTATCTGCTTTCGGAGCTGCTTCTGAGCGAATTTTATCCAGAAGCGTATTAATTATTATTTCTGGTCTACCAAACATCATCTTAAGCGTACGAATTACCTCTGGCACATTTCTCGGCAACAAAAGATGACAACTTACAGCTTCAAGGGCTTTTCCTTTTAAACATCTTTGCAGCCTTAAAAGATTTTCGGAATCAGAATAACCACATAGACTTGTACTTTCTTCAAAAGAACTAAAAAATAGAGGCCATTCTTCAGCTTTTCCAAAAAAGATAGGCAAATCGGTTGACAGGGCCTTTCTTGCCAAAAGTTGACTTTTTGTTAAAGGGTGTTCATGATTCAGGAAATTTTTTTTAGGTATTGCTCCCTTATCCAGTTGTTGCTGGTATTTCCCTTCCAAACAAACGGGTGACCTACCTAGGGAAGTTTGTATTTGGGCTGGTGGGAAGTTTGGTAAATTCGTAACCCATTCCCTTGTACGAGAAATCGCTGCACTACAAGTACTACCTATGCAGTCCTCTGACATTGCAAGAATCTCAAATTTTCTTTGTAAAAATCGGGATTCCAAAGCTTTTTCTTCATTAAGGCGTTGAAGTTCCAAATTAAGCAAACGTTGCTTTGAAGATGTGGCAGAACATATTGATGCCGGCTTCGATTTAGTTACGATTCGTTCACTTACTGTTCTGTTGTTTGTTGCTTTTTCCTTGCACTTGGAACATTGCCAATCATGGTTCTCTACAGAGTCGGTTACGCCAGCGCATGAGAAGTGATACCATGTGTCACATATATCGCATTGGACCATCTCGTCAGTATTCTCCATGTTGCATTGGCCGCAACTGTTTAATTGGTTATCAGGAACATTTTCCGTTGTGCCCTCACCGATTTGATCATCGGGTCCATTTGATTTAATATCATCATTATTTGGAGGCGTACGAAACATTCTTTAGTTTTTTTATATTAATTTTGAAGATTGTTGGAAATAAAACTATTTTTGAAAGTAAATTCTATTCAAGTTTAAACAATTTATTTATTTTAGGAAATTAACTTCAAAATTAATAGTTTCTTTACAATAAAAATTATTTCCAACTAAATTAAAATAAAATTATTTGATATTATTATCAAAGTACATAAGTAAATTTTTCCTGTTTAATTTAGGTATATTGATTAAAATAATAAATATTATTTAAAGTAGTTGTTCACAACAATTATACTTTATATTAATACATGTTAAAAACTCAAGTACAAGTTTGATAGTGTGAATGCAATGTGCTATGAGAATGACAAGTATTACAAACAAATTTGACATCCCATATGACTTCATCGTTTTATACTCCAGACATGGTTGTTTTACATTTATGTCACATATAGTCTACCATCGGTTGCTATTGAAATTCAGCAAGATCGATCCACAAATGGCTGAGATATGAGCAAAAAACCACGACTACCTCTAATATTTTCCAAAAATCCCTTGTGGTTGTTGTCATTTTATTACTTTTTGCTGTATATCTGGGGAACGGCAAAAGCAAAAAATTCCAAATTAGGTACACACATTTAGGTAGCGAATACACACCATCATACAAAATGTGGGCGGGATTGGAGAAGTGGGTGTGGTACCTCCCGTACAACAAAAAATTAAAAATTGTATAAAAACCTAAATTTTTGGGCTGCCATATGTCCTATGGATATGACTTATATACCAAAATATCGAAAATTTTTAGTAAAACATATTTTATAAAAAATTCAGAAAAATCGGTTCAGATACAAAAAAGTTATGACCAAAATTAATTTTTTTTTTTAAATATCCACTTTCGGGAACCATAGATCTCCCCGAGTCCAAGCTTTATAGCTCAAGTAAATGGTAAATTCCTTTTTAAGCACGTCGGTATATAAATCTGTCAAATCGGTTAAAAAATGGCTGAGTTATGAGCAAAAAACCACGACTACCTCTAATATTTTCCAAAAATCCCTTGTGGTTGTTGTAATTTTATTATTACTTTTTGCTGTATATCTGGGGAACGGCAAAAGCCAAAGTTTCCAAATTTTTATTAGCAAAATACTCAAAAAATGGGCTAAAAAACATCAAAATTTTTATACAATCCTACATTTTAGGGCTGCCATATGACCTATGGAATCGACTTATGTATCAAAACATCGGCAATTTTTAGTAGAACATATTTCCCAAAATATTGGTTGTTAAAACACAACATCCGACATAATGTGGACGATTTGGATAAGTGGGCGTGGCACAAAATATAATTATTTATATCTTAAGAATGGTGTTCACATAATTTTTTGTTCTTATTGCATCATGGTGAAGGTTATATAAGATTCGGCACAGCCGAATATAGCACTCTTACTTGTTTTTTTTAAATTTTCAAAATCATAATACTTTTCATTTGATCAGGGTTGATTTAAAAAAAATCATGGTCATGTTTGATAGTGTGAATGCAAAATGATAAATTAGATTTTTTGACGTAAGACTGGTGCGATAGTGTAAACTAGCCATTGGAAATAATATCAACATGAGATTATTTTCGTTATAAAGTTATTAAAGTGTGGGGGTTTTTAAGGGATCTATAGTCAACTCTTGACATACTAGCATAAAACTTGGTCGTAACAATTTTATATCAACACTAACAAGGGTGTTTAAATTTTACAGGCCGACGTTTAATGTCAACCATACCTAAACGTATATTTTTTTTCCGCATTTCATTGGACATTTCTCAATTTAAGACTAACTCAATTTGGACCATGGAAAGATACACAATCGAGCAACGCGTTAAAACTATTCAGGATTATTATGAAAACGGGCGTTTAAATCAAAATGCCCATCGTGCACTTCGAAGAAAATCATCTTCAGTGATGAGGCCCATTTCCGCATTTGGGCGAATGATAATCCACGAGTGATTGTCAAAAAACCAATGCATTCACAAATACTGACTGTTTGGTGCGGTCTATGAGCTGGCCAGGCAGTTACTATGAATGGTGTTCGCTATCGTGAGATGATAAAAAACTTTTTATGGCCTGACTTGTAAGATATGGATGTGGACGATATGTGGTTAAAACAGAACGGTGCCACTTACCACACAGCTAACGAAACAATGTCTATTTTGCGCGAACAAATTCTAAATCCGTGTTATCTCACGGGGTAGCGATGGCTCGCTGCCGCCAAGGGCTTGTGATTTAACAACGTTGGACTTCTTTATTTGGAGTTATTTGAAAGAAAAGGCATATGTTTAGGTCGTGCACTTGCCAGTTTATTATCAAAATAATTTTCGTGGGAATACAAAATCATTTAAATTTTTGATAATTTTAAAATTTTTATTGCTTAAATTTACAACTTTTGTTGGTCCAAAACGCAATACGTATGAATAAATTCAAAAGAAATTCCTAACACTGTTTTTATTTCAATCCATAAAAATCATATTAATATCGCGGTCATAACAACAGATTGTGCAGGTCTACAATGAAATACATTAACTTTTTAGGTATTTTTATCAAAAAAATGCTTTAATGTTGCCGTTTTTAGCATTTTTAATCTCACACATTATTTTTTTTGCAAAAATAAATTATGTAAAGTAATTAAAATGCTAGTTAAATGTCGACTTACAGCCGTATTAATAACGAAAATTTGGCATACCATAAAGTCTATTCATAATACACTTAGCAAACTCTGGCTAACAATTTGCTAAACTCTTGTTAACGAGCTGCCAAAAGTTTGCCAACGGCCGCTCAAAATCAAACAATTTTGTTTGGAGGGATAACAAAAAATAAAAAAAATGGCAAAATTGCATTTGGCATCATTAAAATTTAGAGTTTCTTTATTAAAAGTTAGATGGATAAAAGTTTGCTATGAATTAACTCTGTGCAACACAGCGACCACACAATTAAAGAAAACATAAATCCAATAATTCAAATTTAAGTGACTTTTCAGATGGCCCCCAGAATAGGTGCTTAGGAGCATTGTACATGTTTATGTGTGTAGACGAATGTATGTTGTTACTGGTACAATCATGTATGTAGTCAGTCGTACAATAAACTTTAAGGAATAAGGATTCCGTGTAAGTTGTAAGCGCATGCGCATGTTTAAGTTAACAACTTGTAGCAGTTCGTGTTTTGCTGTTCAGCTTTTTTTGGTTTTTTGTTTGGTAGATAAAACAAGTAAAAATGTGGGTGGATATGAATGGCTGGTTTTGGGATGATATTTTTTTTTTTTTTGCAATATACGGTTGTTGTTTCTTGTAGTAGTTGTTGGCGTTGTTTTGTTGATGCCTGGTGATGATGATGAGGATGGTTGAAAATTTTGAAACGTTGTTTTGTGCGGTATGTATGTGTGTTGGAAAAACAACAGCAATTGAATTATTGAATGATGATGGTGTTGTACCATGTAGACAAGTATAAGAGAACTTTAAGTTTCGTTTGTTGGTGTTGTAGTTGTTCTTGTTGTTTTATTTTCTGCTTCTTCCAAAGATTGTAAAGTTTAGATATGAATTTATACTATACGATCAGTTTTAGTTAGTTTTGAGTACAAGGCGCTTCACATTTATTTTACTTGTTTCTTTAATTCACACTTGTGTAAAAATCCATGTAGTCTTGTTCCAAGATGTTGTTGTATATTTTTTGGTTAAATGCATTCACAATTTAACTAACTGCCTGTAAGTGTGTGTGTATGTGTTTTGTCTGTCCACATTGCACCAAAATCATCGTCAACAAAAGCTACAACAGCAGCAGAAGCATCCAATATTGTTTTATATGTTTTCTTAAATTAAGAAGCCAACCAATCAACACTCTTAACAGCAACAACAGCTCAAAACAACTGACTGTGATATTGTTTTTTTTCTTCTTGTTTTCATCAAGACAAACTGTTTTAAATGAGTTTGAGTCGTAAGGGTCTTATATACAATTTATTTTATACATAATTTTTTGTTTTTAGCACATCATCATTTACTCTACAACAGCACGACATCATATCATTCCAATTAAATTTGAATTTATTTCACTATTGATTTTGATACAAAGAAAAATACATATTAAAAAAATTTATATTTTACTCCGCTGATCAAAATGTAAAAAAAGTCCAAAGTTTCAGACATTTTCAAGTATTTTTGTCTATAGGTATTTTGTACGCATTACATTTTTTCTTTCGAAGCATTACTAGATAAATTTTAATATTTAAATATTTTTGTCTTGTCGAATAAATTTTGGTTTCAAAAATTACCGTTTAAACTATCTTATAACGTTTTCACATAAAAAGTTTTAACACACAATTTGGGTTTATCGTTAAAACCAATCTTTGAAACCATACATAATAATTTTGTCACAACCATCCGAAAAAGTTTTTTGATTTGGTATGAAGTAGATTTGATGAAATACAACCATGTTTTCGTTGTACTAATTTTAGTGCTACCAAGTAAAACCCATTGAAAACAGCTGATAATAAACAAAAAAATAAAAAAAACCTTAGAGTTAAACATTACAAAATTAATAAGGCCCTAATTGTATAAAACGCACACAACGCCAAAAAATTACATCGAAAGCAAAAACAATGTCATTAATATTTTGTGATTTTGTTGTTGCTTTCTACAGACATTCATGTACCGTTTTAAAATTTTTAACGCCTCAAGTTATGAGGCGTTTGGAATTTTTAAAGGCAGTGTAAATTTCTGTATAAAGCAATAACAAAATATTTATGACTTTGTTTCTGCTTTAACTGTAGTTCTTTGACGTTGCGTTTTACATAATTATGGCCTAAGAATAATAGAAACAGCAGCAACAACAATAAAAAAATTACAAAGGAAAAAAGTTTTAACTTCATGATTGAGTTAAGAAATTTTTTGTTGTGATTTTTAATAAAAAAATAATTTTTCTGGATAAAATTATGAATTTCCCACAAAATTAACTTTGTTTCTGCTCAAAATATGATTCTAAAAAAAAAAATCCCCAGTTTTGCTAGACAAAATTATTGGCACAGCTCTTCACATTTGATCAATCTGTCCCCCTGTTTCTGATCAGTCGTGAATTAGTAGCAATAAAGGTACTCTTAAATTTCGAAGTTTTAAAGTGTCAGTTTTTCATTTAATTTTTCTAAAATGCTATTGATTTTTATTAGAAATGGGTCATAAATAGAACGTATCCACAGAATCTCAGAGCAAAATGTTCCTATCTTTCCACAATCAAGGCAAATCTTATACTGAGATTGGGGTAGTGGTTGATAGAAGTCGCTACATCAATCGGAGCATCGTGCAGCGTTTCAAGGGAACCTCAACAATTTAAAGTGCTTAATATTTAGCTCGCCCTAAGCCTTTAAGCCAGCCCGATAATCAGAAGTGTTAAGGTAAGTCCAAATTATTCTTTACACAGATCGCTGTAGATATAAAGCAAGAATTTAAAAACCACGTTTATCCCATTACAGTACGGAGAGAACATCATGAATCTAATGAATCGCACGCTCTTGATCATGGTAACTAAGAAAGTCAAAAACATCCTTAACACAGACCGCTGCAGAGATAAAGCAAGAGTTTGAATAGGACGTTCATACCATTACAGTACGGAGAGCACTTCGTGAGCGGAACTAAAATTGTTGTGTTGCTAGACGTAGCCTTTAATTTCGCTAATCAAGCAAAGTAAGCGTTTAGCATATACGATGAAGTAACTTAAATGATTTTTTGGACCAAGTGATGAACGAAAATTTTACATCTTTCTACATCTCTGATGGCCGCCAAACAGTGTGGAGAAAACCCGTCAAATTATTAGAAAAACTACAACTTGCTGCAAGTGTAAAACATGGTGGTAGAGGGATGATTGTCTTCAGCTATATGTACGCTGCTGAAGTGGGCGAGCTGGTGTTCATTGGCGGCGCTATGGACAAAATAAAATATATGAATATTTTAAAAGAAAACCTAATAAGTGCTGAAAAGTTGAATTTACCATCATCGTTAATTTTCATGTTTTGAAATTGTGGCTCGCATTTAATGTTTCGCATGTCCTACCAGATCCTTTTTTTTAATATTTTTTAAAAGAAACAAAGTGAATTTTGTGGGAAATTCATCACATTTATCAAAATAACTTTTACAAGGCTCTTCAATCAATCGTGAAGTTGCAAGTGCTTTCTGTGCCAATAATTTAGTCCGTTACTGTATTTCTTTGAGAAATTTATTTTATTTTCAACGGGTTTATTAGACAAACTATGAGTTAAAACCGAATTTAATTAAATTTGTAATATGAATGCAAAATCAGTTGTAAATAGTTGTGATGTTAAAACTGGGGATTAACTTAAGGGAAAACATTATTAGGGCCATTATGTATAAATTTAATTTATGTAGTGTGTCCACATTGCAGTAGATACCGATTACTATTACGACTAATGCCCGTAATTTCTACAAACAGATATCTGGCTGTGTATAGATATCTATGGTGTAGCGAATTTTTGATAATTTAAACATGTTTGTCTTACCTACTAGTTGAACTGTAGTGTATTTTACACCATTGATTTTGACAGTTAATTAAAAATATTAATAAAAATACAAATGTTGCCATATTTTAAAAGAAAACTTAAAGGAAAAAACACGTAGGCAAAATTAACGTTAAAATTACCAAACTATTTTTACCGGATAGGTAAAGATAACTGTTAGGTAAGAACACCAACAGATATCTGTTTGTTGAAATTACGGGCATAAGTTTTATTTATTTCTCTAATTTAAAGTTGAAGTCGATTTTTTGTGTTTAATTTTTGTTTTTTTTTTGCGTTAAATTGTGATTTTTTTGAAAAAGAAAAAAAATCCTTAAGGTAAATAATGAGAATAATTTAATTTGGCATAAATCTGTCATTGAAATTGCCATATCGTCAACAGATGATATGGCATCTGTAAATTCTTAATGTTCACTTGTAAAGTTACCATGCGGATGAGCCGCGAGCGCATCAGTATTTTTTTAGGTTAATGTTAACTTGTAGTAACCACAAACCATTTCGAACATCGACTACCGAAAATTTCGTTATGCGTCGAATGTTTCCAGTTTTTGACGACGCAAATAAATTTAAGCACTTGTTGAAAATGAGGACACACTTTCAATAAACATTTTAATTATTATTTTTATTAATAATTAGTATTGTGGCTATTTTTGTAGAACTGGTTAATGTTTTAAATCCAAATTTTGATATTTTAATTAGGCTAAAGGGTAACCTGTCCTTGCAAGCCTGGGTTCGATTCCCACCACAGTCAAGAATGAACAATTAATTATAAATAAATTTTAATTGACTTCATGTTGTAAAATTCCTTTTTTTATAAAAAATAATTTAATGAAAATTAAATTTGATGAACTTTAGCCTAATTAAAACACATATCAATATTATTTTTATTAATTTTTTGCAGGTCTAAGGTCATAATTAAAAACGATGGAAGTGTTTTTGGTTCACCAAAAATAAACACAATTTATTGCAGGTCGTAACTAGCTGTAACGCTTATTATCTATGGTGTCATAGTGAGTGCAGTTTCTTTGATTATCACGGTATTGCTTCGTTCTTCGCTGACGAAAATCCTGTTCACTATGTTGAACTGGTTGCCAGTTGACCTCAAGTCAAGAGCTGTGGTAATGCCGGGATAACACTTCACATATTGGGTGCCCTGGCAAGATGATCAATAAGGTAGTTGAAGGTTTCTTCAAAGAGAAACCAGGCATAAGCTTCTCTTTTAGGCTACCTGAAAACAGCAGTGCCTTGAAGGCGGAAATCTTCGCTATAAGTTGGGTGGCGAGTAGGCCGAGGTATTATCGTATATCGAGAGAGAAATTTCTTAAAGGGATTGCGAAACATTCTAGAGTAACGCTGCCATAGGTTTTCACGTAATATAAATTTCAAAGAATAACATTAAAATGTTAGCGTTGTTAAACAATCTGTCTTAAAAGCTCTAGAGAGCTCGCATAGATATCGATTTAAGAAAAATAAATTGCTAGTTAAGTAAGTTTCTGCACACGTGCAGTTGGTATTTACATTCACTAGTTATTATATGCTCCATAGGTATGTTTTCCATAGGAGAAAGTTATAATGACAACTACACTGAAAGAATTTTTTTCGCAATACCAATGAATTTTGACTTTAACCCATGAAAAATTTCATTAAAAAGGAACCTATGCAGCGCTTCGTTGGATCAATGAAACCTGTTTCATTAAAATGTATGTAATGAAACATTACATTAGAATAATGAATATTATTATTAATTGGATGAATACTTCAAAAAAGTAAAAAATTTTTTTTTTTATTTTCTGTTTTTTTTTCTTTTTAATTATTTTTTTTCTTTTTAACTTTTTTTTTCTATCTCATTTTTTTCTGTCTCTGGCGGGAATCGCCGCAACCTCGGCGCTGCTAGACAACTCACTATTTTTTTTTATTTTCTTTTTTTTTTTCTTTTTAATTATTTTTTTTCTTTTTAACTTTTTTTTCTATCTCATTTTTTTTTTGAATAAAAAAACTATGATTTTTGTCTTTACTATGTACATATTAAAGAAAACTAAAAACATACATATTTATTGATTGCAAGTTTTTGTTTCATTATTATGATGACATTTTTATTGTCATAATGAAAATTTAAATTTATGATGGCATGCTTTTTCGAAATATTTTTTTGAGATTATTATTGAATGTTAAAAATATTTTTTTTTTAAATTGTTAAAATATGTTGCTTTTATAAAAAAATTTTTGATTTAATAAATTTAATGGCATATTACATTAGATGTATGAAATTATTAAATCTTACATTTTTTAATTAACAATTTAACATTTTTTTAAGGAAACTGTAATTTTGTATTAATTTATGAATAAAGTTATGTTTGTATATTGTTTTTTTATGTTCCCAATTCAAATTTTTTGTTTACTTGGACAAACTTAAGTTTTCATATATCCAATGAAAATTTTTAACGTTATTACGAAATCCCATGAAGCGATTTTAACGAAAATACTTCATTATAACTATGAAATTTCATTTAGACAATGAAAATTTTTATTTAACCAATGAAATTTTTTTTATGAAAATGATTCATTAAATATATGAAGCATTTTTCTTTCAGTGTGTGCACGATAATCGTTAACTTATTTGAAATTAAATCCAATATGTAATTGTAAGTTCCGGAGTTGGTAACATGCAGAATTGGCTTTTTATACTTGAGCCCATGAAACATCTACCATCAACATTTTCCTATAGGATTTGTACAGGGCTAAAAATCAATACATATCTTTAAACAACGTTCCTAACTCATGTTGCTTCTTCATTCAACATCTTTCGAGTTTTTTTTATTGTCAACTCTGTCTAATATCACTAGTTTATTATTAAATATTAAAAGTAGGTTTGTTAATGCAAAATTTGTTTCGAAAATGCAAAATGATATTAAACCAAACTGTATAAACTTTTATTTTATCTATGCCGAACTGACAAAAGCTATTGGAGTCATAAAGCGCTTTTGAAACACGTTTCAACAACATATGTATTTCTACAGTCAAATAATTTCTTCTAAAAATCATAAAAGTTCAAATTTAACGGCTTTTGTAGTGGCTTTATGCCAAAACTGGAAATGCCTTTCAAAACACGCTCCAAAGTTTCACATGTAGAGATCATTGTTTTCCACTCTCACAAATCAATAAACGTTGATCGTAAAACTGTCGTCAATAAAACAACAATTAAAGTTTTTTTCCCCTATAAGATGACAATAAAATGTCAATAGACTCTAATATGGGCTTGGTGTTTTTTGTTTAAGGCAAATGTTTTTTTCTTTTTTTCTACAAACATGCATACATAGGTATGTTCATATGTATGATGTAAACAAATTTCTCCAATTCTTATTAACAATTAAATAAAAATTATGTTATTAGCAAAAACATAAACATTTAGATCAAATTACCGCAGAACACAATTTCTCCCGCCACAAAAAATAAAATCAAATAAATGTAAATTGTCCGATTCGAAAATGTGTGTGTTTAAATAAAATAAAAATACAATTAAACATTTGATATTTAAAATTGTTTTTGAGACATTAAAAAGACATTTTGCTTTGATTTAATTATGAGCAGCTAGAAATATATTTTACCTTTTACTAGTTTCACGTTCGAAACGTACGTGAACGATTATGGGCAAGAGAAGTTTAAATTTCCCCAATATTTTTTGCGCTACTCCAGTGAAGCAGAGGAAGTGAATTTGTGCTTAGGTTAGTAACACTCCAAGATTTTTTAAAGGAATTTATATAGAAAACTTGAACAGATTGCAAGCAACTCTTCTGTAGAAAATTTAAAATTTTAACCATCATCTCACGTCAAGCCGGCTTTCGCAGTTGTTCCTGGTGTTTTGACCACATCAACTCTTTGTGCATTATTATTAAACAATGCGTTGAGTTCAATTCCAAACTACATTTCCTATTTATAGATATTTAAAATGCATTCGATTCCATAACTCGGGAATGTATCAGGTTAGCGCTGCAAAGAAAGCATATACCTGAGAAAATTATATCACTTATTAAGGAGATTTACATTACAACCTTGCAATGTTTTTTGACCTACACAAGGTATACTGTCAGACCCATTTGTGGTGGAGTGTGGAATGTGTCAGTACTGCATATTGTTGTATCTCCTTTTCTTATAGTCCAGAGAGATGTTGTTAGGATTATTGAAAAAAAAATGATGCAACCAACAAAAATACAATTTTAAAGGAGAAGGTTTTTTTTAAATAGTTTTGCTTCAAGTCTAGGGTGTCGTTTCAAATTGCTTTTGCTCTTATTTCGTAACGGTATTTCCCAGAGATAAGAGATTTTTAGAGATGATGCAAATGACGTGCTTAACCTACTGCCAAAAATTAAAAAAAAGTCTCTCAAATGTTAAAAAAAAAAACAAAATAAAAAAAAATTTTATTCCGTACGGAATGTGCGATAAGATTCGCAGCTTGCTTAAGCAAATGACAGTTTCATTAAACTTAGAAAAAGTTTCCTTAAGTTCAATATGGTTTGCCTCACATGATTAACATGTATTCGCACATTTGAAGCCAATTTAAGCACATTGTGGTTGGGCCTTAAGAGTCGAAGCAATGATATCCCCACTTTACATTAACAGCAGTACTTTTGTCCCGACCGACCAATTCTACTATCATTGTTGCGATATTGCTGAACTTGACGTAAAGTCCAGAATTTTCTATGGCATTGTTATTGCCTGTGCTCTTATAGGGGTGTACAACTTGGAACGTGATCAAGAACGTAACAAAATGTCTACACTCACAATATTCTGTACGTAAAATTAACTGAAATTGTAATATAAAATAAATGAAAGTTCTATTAAAAACCGGTCTACCTATTTTTCATTTATTTTTAACAAAAAGTTCATTTAATTTTTACTGTCAAAAATTCAACACCATATTCCGTAAAATCAAATAAATATTCAGTTATTTTGTAAAATTTTACTGTCAAAAATTCAACACCATATTCAGTAAAAACGATTAAATATTTAGTTATTTATTAAAATTTTACTGTCAATTTTTTACTGTCAAATTGACCCCATATTCAGTAAAAACAATTAAATATTCAGTTATTTTGTTAAATTTTCGTTTACTTCACAAAAGAGCCTAAAAATACCAGACAGACACCTGTCCGCTTCTTTTTTTTATAAGCGAGAGAGGGAGAATATTTTTATTTACTTACCCAGTTACACACGTTTGTTTTACATTTGTTGTACTGACCACTATGTTTACAGAAGAACTCTCAATTATAAGACACCAGCAGCAATTATTCACTTTTTTTACTTTTAAAATTTGATGTAGGTATTTAACTAAATTATTTTAACAAATAGAAAATGGGTATTGCTTACACAAAACAAGCAATTTATTTTTTATAGATAAGTAAAAATTAATTTTTGGTAGTAAAATTATATAAAATAACTGAATATTTAATCTTTTTTACTGAATATGGTGTTGAATTTTTGACAGTAAAATTTTATAAAATAACTGCATATTTATTTGTTTTTACGGAATATGTAGTTAATTTTTTGACAATTAATTTATAAAAGATAACTGAAAATTGATTTGTTTTTACGGAATTCGCGGTTGAATTTTTGACAGTAAAAATTAAATGAACTTTTCGTTGCTTTAAATTACATTTTTAGTTACTTTAATATAAAGAAGAATTTAACTCAATCAACGGACAATAATAACTGCAACTGAAAATCCGTATTTATATGCACTTAGTTTTTTGAATAACTGTTAGAATCAGTTAAAAATAAATTTGCTTGGAATTTTAAATGTTTATTTATTTAAAAATGACTGAACGGAATATTTCTTAAATAAACTACAGTCCGTTACTGTAATAATATTGTGAGTGTACAAACTTGTATCAACCGCCGCAGTAGCGACAGCGTATCTAAACAAGCGCTTAGATGGAACCCATTACATCAATGAAATGAAACAACTTGGAGTATCTTGGAATCAATTAAGGTCTATCTAAAAAATCGTGTTAGATGGATTCAACTGTTATTGGCGCTCTATGCTGCAGTGGGAGTTAGAGGAACTTATAAATATTTATATATATTTTAGATAAGAAAACTTCCAAAGATTTTAAACAAATTTTTTTTTAGAAAACTTGTTAAGACTGTAGGTAACTAACTGTTCTTTCAAAAATTTGGTCAGATTACAAACAAGTTCTCTTCGAAAAACTTACTTAAGTAAATTGCAAGCCAAATATCAACATACAAAAACTTGCCAAGATTAAAATTTTTTTATAAAAATAAACTTGCTCAGCATACAAGCAACTTTTGTACAAAAACTTGCTTAGAATACAATCCACTTTTCTATTTTAATTTTGCCCAGATAACAGTTATGTATTTTTTTAGGATCCTTGCTTTGATTGAAGGCTACTTTTTTTAAAAAACTTAAACAGTTTGCAAGAAACTCTCCTTAAAAAAATTTCTTAATTTACAGGCAACTTTCTACAAAAAACTTGTTTACTAAATAAGCAATTTTTTATATAAAATTTGCTCACATTGCAAGCAACTTTTTTATTAAAAACTTTCCCAAATTACAGGCAACTTTGCTAATTTAAGCATGCTCAGATTACTTTTCTATAAAAATTAACACAAACTGCAAACTTGTTTAAGGTATTACAGAGTCGGATTGAACGGAATAAAATGTATTTTGGGTTTTTTTCATAATTTACACCATGTTCTGATCTTTCTCCCTCTTTTACGTTTGCTGGATTCTTAAAGCAAACATGTAAAGATCGGTCTAATAAGTTGCATTCCTTTTGGTGAAATTTGTTGTATTTACTTGTTGAAAAAACTATTGAAGAAGCTGTCATGTGAGGTGTCAAATCACAGCTACTCATGCTGTGCAAAACGCGCCCGCTAGCGTTCTCACAGCAAGCCCCCAATAACCAAAAGCAAAGTCAAAACAAATCGAACGAATCGAAATGAAATGGGGAGTGTAAAGAATCACTAATTTAAATGAAACAGTGATCAGTTTGATGTTTGTTTCTTCCTAAAATCATTTAATGCTGATTGTAGTAGTTGTGGTGGTGGTGGTGGTTGTGGTAGCGATCATCTTCATCATCTTACTTTTCTATGGATCTTCACACTTAAACATATTTTGATTTTTTGCTTATGTTGTTGTTTTACAACAAAAATAACAATTATAAAAAATGACTAACAATCTCAATGAGTGAACGAACGAATGCTGTGGCATCAGTAATTCGTGGAAGTAGTTCGTTCGTTCATTCATTCAATTTCCTCACTAAGATAAATTTTTTTTTGATGTGGGTTCTTTTCTTTTGGAGTTTGTGGTGCTCGTAGCTTCCCTACATTTTTTTTTTGTATTTTTTTTATGTGGAATATTTGATGAAGCATCAAATCAGTTTCAATTTATTTGTATGCTCTGCCAGACATTCTACTCCTGTTTCTCCCTGCCACTTCATGCCATGTCTCATCGATTAAATGCTTGCTGACGATCAATTTGAAATCCCCAGGCGGCCCATTCGTTTTTTCGTGTATTTCTGTTTCTGCTTCTTTGAAAGTTGGGTGTAAAATAAAATTAATTTAAATGTTGCGTTTCCATGTTTTGACTTATTTAATGAAGTTGAAAATAGTGTTGAATGGAAAAGAAGTGTTTTCCTCTTATTTTTGGTGTTTTAATTTTCTAAATCAAATCGTTAATCAAAATATTTATGTTGTAGAATAAAATTGTTTATGATCACACTTAAGTGGTTTCCCCCTATTCGCAGTATTTTATTTGCTTTCCAAAAGTATTGTAGACATATTTGAAATTTTAAGTTATTCGATACTTTTAACAATTTTTTATTATTTCTTCAATAAAATAAATTATTGTATTTATTATGACTAATAGGGCTATTTGATTATTATAAGGCCTAATTAGAAATATGATTTATTACAATTGGATTCCTTAACTTGCAGTGAAATATTTTGTAATTTTATACAACGGATTTTATTAGAATCAAATCTGTATTGCCCCCATAAATTTTAGTTTGGAATCAAAAAAATAGCGATAAATTAGGAATTTTTTCGAGCTATAATTTGCGCTTTTGTTTCTTAGCGGTTTCAAACTGAATATTTTTTATATCTATTTTTGTAAAGGGAGTTTTTAAAACTTAAATTTTTAAAAAGGTTTTTTCAAAATAAAAATTTTTTTCGCCAGATTAAGACAGGTCATTAATATTTGATTGAGGTTTCGGGCATATCGGCTGTTCTGCATGAGGAGCATTCAGAACATGTAATTCTGGGTCGCTTTATCGACCATTGCTGGCCGTATGTCACGAATGACACGAACAATGTTGGCCTCAGGCGATAATTGTTGCTCGTTTATCTGCAAAGAGCCAATGACTTTACGTAGCACTACAAAAAAATAATTAAGAGTTGTCAAATCGCACTATTTTGGAGGCAAATTGACAGGTCTATTTCTCGAAATTAACTTGTAGCCATATATGATTTTAAATAAGTCATGGGTTTCAGTCACTGTGTGAAATGTAGCACTATCTTGTTGAAAACCCATCTAGCCCTTATCTGTTTCACACAAAAATATCATTGATTATGGTTCTATAGGGATATCAATTGACAGCAACAGGATTTCTGACTTAATTTTTAAAGAAATAAGGTCTGGATCTAATGAAGTTTGTAGGGCCTTTGGTGGATTAGGCTCGTTCCATATGCAGTAATTTCGTTTACTAACAAACCTATTAAGTTAAAAATGAGCCTAATTGCAGAACACAAAGTAAACTTCAAAGTAAATTTGGTAAATTTGGCTGCGTTGTTGAAGCCTAAATTTTTTCATGATGGTTTGCAAGAGTATACTGATTATAAATATAAAGAACTGAGCGCAGTATTAATCAGTTTCCCTTTCTGAGTCGCTCCTACATTGTCCAGTCATAATGCTGGTTATCTGTCCATGTAAAACTTGTGCTCAATGACGGATCGTAATTTTAAAGATAATTTTAATTGTCACAAGGACAAAGTCTGTTGAAAGAGGATGAGAATTGCTTCATAATTTTACATATCACCAATACAAACTTTTTCCTGGAACAAAGTCTTTGTCTTATACCAACTTACATATGCATATTTAGATAAAATTTAACCCAAAAATATTTTATTGTTACCTTAATCACCTTGTAAAATTTTACAAAAATCGGTCAATATTTGACCATAGCTCCCACACAAATACCATTCCCAAAAAAAGCTTTATAGACCATGAACTCCCTTTAAATGTTGGAATTGATATACAATTTGGCGACAATAACTTTTAAAATAGCTACTATATCGTGGCTAATTTGTTTGCTCTTATCGTATATTTATAACATACACTCTAGAAAATCAAATCGTCGGGCTTGAGCGACTTAATTTTACCATTAAAAAATTGCGCTTACATGCAAGAGCATGGGAGAGCAGCACTTGTACCCCTTACAAACCGGTTTACAGAGGCATGATTTTTATATGGTGAATTCTCAAATGGAAGCACTTTTTTCGGGCTGATGACTGATTGCATAATAATAATATTATGTAATTTCAAGTTCGGTAGAATTTCGGAAATAATTGTAAACGCATTTTAGAATCATTGCAATACAACTGCTTCATGTAAGCGATTAACAGAAGCACTTTGAACTTTATTACGACATTTTTTCTTTCAAATAATCATTTACTTACCACTATACTTGTAAGGGGCAATGTAAAGTTAACAAATCATTTGTATTTACTTAAATTAAAAATTCACTTCAATATATTTCGCTTCTCTGCTGCTTTTTAGTACATACTTTAAAGCTGTGGTTTTCATGGGTAACCGCGTATGTCGATTTTGAAAGGTTGATGCCATACTGCTTAATTTTAAATGCTGTTTACATGGTTTTTTAATTTCTGATAAAGGATGGACCAATTCCGATTTTTTACCGTAATAACGAAGCTAAAAAATTTCAAAATCTGGCCCATAGTTTGATCAAGAATGGTTTTTCTGCTCTCCTGAAAAATTTGATTTTGAGACTTACGCGGTTAACCATGAAAACCACAGATATTTATAGTTAGCGCATATAAAATAGCGCTCATGTATGTTTCTAACCTTCGGAATTCTATAAATTTTTTACTCTGGACTCTTGTCTATAATTTATTTGATTTTCGAAAATTTGTATGAAGGCGAAACAAATTAAGATAAGGTACTTAGCAATCAGTCTTGCCAAGACTTAATATATGGAAAATGCTACGTTTTTGCGAAAAATTACTTAATAAAAAGTGCTAAAAAAATATTTAAGGGATTCACAAGGTACTCATTAAGTTGTAAAGTCATTTGTCTTAAAATAATTTTATAAAAATATAAAGAAAAACGATTTAATTTGACAGAAAAAATACATAATAAGCATGTTGAAAAATTAGACGAATAAATGTACGTTCAGACTAATGAAATATTTGATGAAAATATTCGTTCTAATGTTTGCTTCAAACTCTGTGAAACAAAAAAATATTTTGTTAAATGTTCAAACTAAGTTAAAATATTTGACAATTGTTGTTTGTTTAAACAGTTGGCAAATAGTGTTAAATAAAATAAATTAAATCCTGTTTGCCATGCATTCAGACTAAAACAAATTTTGTATTAACTAATTATTTAAGGAAAGTGTTCAAAAATAAAAATATATTTCACAAATAGTAAAAATGAGCGCAGAAGCCAATTTATTTGTTTTATTGTGTGGAGCAGCATCTCTTATTGTAAAAGAAAAAATAAACTGGAACACAATGGGTAACGGGAACATCGCTAAAATTTGCGAAAAAAAAGGGCAAACTTGGAAGCAAACCCTAAAATATATTTAAAATCGCTAAATCGGTTAAAAACAAAAAGTCGGAAAAAAAAATAGCGAAAATTCGCGAAAAATTTAGATAAATATTTCAAACAAGCCACAAAATTTATTAAAAGTGCCTAAAACTACAAGGAATGGCAAAAATTCTATAAAAACAGCAAAATTAGCGGAAATTCGCAAAAATTTGCTAATAGTGGCATGATAGCAAAGTCTAATAATTATTAAAAAACTTTAAGACTGTAAAGAATTCGAAAACTTACAGAAAAAGTTACTTCCATCGGGAACATGGCACAAATTATTTGTCGTTGTTTGCTCTTAAATTTTTTTTGTAATATCAAATAAATGTCTGCCCAAAATTTTCTAAAATATTTGTGGTCACACTATGTTCACATTGGACAAATATTTGTTTGCCGGCAAATACTTTTGATTGCTCAAAATCAGCTGTTATTTTATTTGACACTCAAAAATATTTTGTGTTCCGACTACGTTAATGAAATATTTGATGTTTGCTACCAAATATACATATCATCAGTCTGAACGTACTTTTAGTATTTTATTGTCTTTTAAAATTTAAATGGGAAATAATGTATAAAACAAGTAAGAGTCACGTATTCGGCTGGGTCGAATCTTTAATACCCTCCACAGAGAGTTTCAATTGTTCAGGATTCGGCTTTAAATAGGAACTATAAATTATAAGTCAATTTTTATAAAACCTGATCTCACAGTTTTATAATTCTTTAGCAAATAAAAATAAAATATCCTGATTTGATTTAGAAATATCATTAGGCGCATAGTGTAGATTTGCAGGATGGAATTTTATATTGAACCGAACTTATATTATGGATCATTCATCGCAACTATTAAAAAAAACTTAAATTAGAGCAAATTTCGATACAGTTACAAAATTTTTTAAAATTAAGTGCATTTTAGCTTTTTGGAAGGCCGCTTTAAATGGGGCATGCGTTAAATTATGGACTTATCTTCGCACAATTTAGTGCGATTTCGAGTCACGTAAAAGCGAATTTGTGCCATGTTTTTCCATACGTTTGGGTTACTTTTGGACTAGTCCTAGTCCCTTGTGGGCTACTCTCTACACGCGTGTTTGGACTGTTCCTATTATTTGCAGGGTAGAATTAAAATTTTTTTAATTCTACTTTCCACATTCTATTTTCCACAATTCTAATTATTTTTTAAAATGTTCACGCACAAGCCCACTAAAACATCAAACAAATCACAAGAAATTGAAAATGTTTCCCATTAACAAGTACCAAGACGTCGAGCTCGCACAAATCATATGCACAAATCACTAGTGTGTGTCCAGCTTTAGATGAATATTAAAACAGTTTCAGACGGAATGACGGAATACCCTCATACACCACAAGTGGTAGAGGGTATAAAAATCATTAAATTTTTAATATTAAAATCAACATTAATGGAAAAATTTATATTTTAAACAAAATAAAAAACAAATAGAATCTGGGAATTTCTATCTCATTGTGAGTGACACTTTTAATATAAAATCAAAAACGTTCTTAAATTAAATTAAATTAATAAAACATAATGTAGCTTTAAAAAATTAAGGCAATTCACAAAGCGTTCTATTGTGTTATATTGGTTGTTAATATAATCTATATTTTTATAAATGTCACATTTTTAAAATTGTAGCATATGCGACCATTATGACACAATAGAACACTTTATGAATTGCCTGATTGCTATTGGGTAACATATAAAAGAAAAATTTTTTTGGCTAAATTTTTGGAATTGAAATTTTGGATTGCTTTGTCAATCACGAGATGATTAACATTAAATTTAGTAAAAAATTTCGCGTTCACAAATTATAAACCTAACGGTATGCTTAACCTTCTGATACTCACGCATATGGTCTGTGAGGCCAACTTATCGAATTTTAGTTTTTGTATAATGAAAGAAGAGAGCAAGAGTATTGTGATTTCTGTTAGATTCATTTTAGAGTGGTTGCAAAGTTAAAAGAAAGACATGTGTGCACATACAGCAATATTTGTTCTGCGAGTCCCACGTTTTTTGAAAATTTAATCATATATTTTACAAGGACTGAAATTAGCAATAAATAAAAATATTATTTTTTCTAAAACTATTGTTTATATTTGTAAAAACATACATTTCTTAAAGTAAATGGTGTTTTATAAATTTGTTTTTAACTTATATACGTTTTGTAGGCTCTGCAAATATTGGTGTGGCTGACCAGGAGCGAGAACACATCGCACCCTAAATACAAAAGGGTCACAACTCAAAATTTTCCAAAACTGACTTTTTTCCATAAATGAATTCAGAATACACATCTCTAACTGCTGCAAAAATTTCTTTTACATCACTACGTTCTTTAACTGGAAAAATACAGTTATGTCTATTTTTATGTTAAGTGTGTTGCTTCTGCACGATGAACTAAAGAGAATTATTTTTAGTTACGTTAATGTGTTCAAGAACAGCTGTTATTACACATAAAGAGTTTTATTTTGAGTTTTGACTCTATTACTGTAAAAAGTGATAAATTTCAGGGTATATTATTTTGAATTGTGCTTCTTTAGTTGTAAAAATTAAGTAGGAAACTTACAAAATTAGATCATTTTATCAGTTAAAGAGACACAACTTGAGATAATATCACTAGCTAATCGAAAAAATGTCAGTTAAAGAGTCATACATCAAAATTTTGTTTTATTTTTGCAAATATAATATAAAATTGAAAAAAATATAGCAGAACCTTCTTCAATATTGCATGTTTTCATAATGGAACAATATTTTCTTTAAATATTACAATCATTTTTACACAAACAGTTTTTTGCCTCTCCTGAACATTTTAGTATTTTGATTTGTGACTCTTTTGTATTTAGGGTGCGACATGTTTCATATTTTGACTTGAGTATAGAAAGGTTAATATGTTAAGACCCCATGTGAGTATAAAAATTATCTGGACTAGACCTCTGGCATACATATAGCACCAATTTATCTTTGAAAAAATTGTGTTTTTTATAATCAACTCTTAATGTCAAGGACTGTCAGTCAAATGTCTCTAAATTGTATTTTGAGTTTGTTTTTTTAAATTAATTAATCAATAATGCTTTAAAAACATTGTTTTTAATTAATAGTTAAATATTTAAATATTCTAATATGACATTTTAACGTTATATTTATTTCTTTATTCAAATGCTTGAATTCCAAAAATTTGCAGAAATAAGACAAAAAAAGTCGGGCTATTCCATTTTTTTTTGTTTTTTTTTTTTTATTAAAAGTTAATCACAAATATAAAGTAATAAGCCGGTATTCAGAATTTATTACAACAGTTTGAGTAGTTTGGTCAGTTTTTAGATTTTAATCATAAACAAATCAAAAACCGTTTATGAATTTGAGGAACTTTAACTAATTAGCCAAGACATTATCTCCAATAAACTGAAGTATCTGACAATTCAGGATTGATTTTAGTACCAAAAAAACCTCCATAAATATTCTTTAGAAAAAACAAAATAAAAAAACAATTTGTAATCTAATCAAAATTGTAAAACAAAACGTTTTCAAATTTATTCCTTTTGATTTCTGTGTATATTTTATGATTATTCTTTTTTGGAGTAATAAAAGTCAAATATCTTTTGGATCTTTTATTTTATTAACAATAATTTAATGTTGTTGCTGGCGGAGAGTGGTTTTCTCTCGTATAGAAATTTAGTATCGAAATGTGTGTGTTTTATGACTTATCAAACCCTTTGAATACCAATGATTAATTTTTTTTTTTTTGTTTTTCAAGTTGAGAATAAAAACTAAAACTATATGTCGCATTAAATGTTAAGATTGTTGTTTTAATAAAAAGTCAAGAAAAAAAAACACAAAAACAATAACAAAAATCATGGTCGTTTTGCGTTATGACAACGTATCCAAACATGACGTTTTAAACCAATAAAACTGACAATTTAAAAATTTTATAGTTATGAATTTATGAGTTGACCATAAAGCAAAAACCATGGCGCCAGTTCTACCATTCTACAGTGAGTGAGTGCATCATGCGTTCTTGTATCTGTGTGTCATGCACTTGTTTTAGTGTGTGTTTATTTCACTAAAAGTTCAACTTTGCTGTTGAAAAGAACAGCCACAAATTTAATTGAAATAAAAAAAAACTTAAAAAAACACAAAAAGTATTTTTCGTTGCAGTTACGCTTTAATGCTCATGCGTAACTTTAGTACTCGTACTATCAATTGTTAATATGTTTTTTATAGTGTTGTTGTCTTTTGTTAATGTTGTTTCATATTTCGTAATTGATTGTTGTCTTTGTTTATTTTGCGATCAAAAAGAAGTTGTTTAATAATGTTTTCTGTGTGTTTTTCGCTACAAATTTTAGCTTGTTCAAAAGCAGAGACGTCCAAATGGGATATGAAAGTTTACTTTGACAAAGTCTTTGTAGTTTTTTTTTTTTAATTTCTTTCACTTCATCACATGAAATATGTGAATTTCATGAAATATTTAAATTTATGAAATAAGTATCGCTAATTTCCTGCAACGTCGTCATAACTCAAAAAATTAAATTTTGGATTTAGTGATGCAGAATAGTTCGCTACGTTTTTCTTTTTAATGTGTATAAAATTCATCTTTATATCCTTTATAATTTCCTCGTTTGAAGAGGTTATTCCTTTCAATATTGAGAACAATGTGTGGTGAAAATTACAACTTTGTGTTGATAAATAAATGTCGGAATGACTTTATAATGGTGATAGTATATAAAATATATATACATAATCGTATTTAGCTCACGTTACAACGTTTGGTGTCAATTTTGTGTAGAAAGTTACTCATTTAATAATCTTCTGATTTTACGCAAATAATAGAATTTATAAGTACGAATATTTAGAATTTATATTTTTCCGCCAACTCCTGTATAACTCGGTTTCGAAAAAGTATTCTTTAAAATAAACGTAACCACTTCTTTCTTAACTTTAGTTACAACGAAATCTAGTAGATTTGATTTGAATTCTTTCTTAAAATCAAGTGCATTTGTTCATTTGTACATTTTTGGTATTAGGGAGATATTATTTTCATAACAAAAACAGCTTCATTTTTGAGTTTTTTTAATTTGTATTGCTTAATTTCTATTTTAACATGGTCAAATCCATTAGATTACGTTTTACCAATACCAGAGTTAACCATTGCATTCCATAGAGGTCTTATGTCTAGTTTTTTTTCAAAATGTGAAAATCAATTTCTGAATAATTCCAAAACGATAAGAGATACAGAAAAATTCTGTCCGACTAAAATAAATACAATTTTGTTACACATCTTCTGGTGTTTTACTTTTGAAAATCGAATGACTGGTTCTCGAGTTAGGATGAAATATGTCTCCGTACCTGACTAATTAAGGGCAAAAAATTTGCCACGCCCATTAAACAAAATCTCGATCTGATGGAAAAAAACCGAGAACGGATTTGGGTTCAGCGCATCAAAATCCATATAGTTCACATAGTTTTAATTAACGGAAAGACAAAAAATTATTTTTTGCAGAGCAGTGTTATCAACAATGACCTGTTTTCTCTAAGTAGAGAGAAACACCTATGAAATTCGGTCTAAAACTGACCAGAATGATTTGAATACATCTTATCGTTACACAAGAAACGGGTGAACAGAAAAACCTGACCATTTAAGAACCAATTTTTTTTAAAAAGTGCAAAATCGGTAGAGTTCTGATTATTTGAACCAAAAGATTTCAAGATAAATTAGCCACCGCTCTGCATTTGTATTGTTAACAACTGCTTTTTGTATTTTTTTGATAATTTGGACACCTATTTATAAATTCATAATTTTTCCTTAATAAAACATGTTGTAGACCATCACTAATGTTGTCCACTAAAAACATAAAATAAAACATTTGCCAGCAAAAAAGACACGAGCAAAAAGATGAAGGAGCATGAGTTCAGCACAAACTCGTCATTCTGCAACAATACCACTTCTCTCACATACGACTTCAAATTTATTTACAAAAAAATCTCACAAATGTCATTTTATGAATTTCAGTTGTATGCCCGTTTTTATCATTTCGTTGTTATTGTTCTTGTTGTTGAAATATTTGTTGATTTTCGTAAATGATGACTTAATAATGTGTTTATGGATTTTGATGCTGTCTTCATAAATTCAATTTATGAATTCATATTTTGTCAAACATTTTGTAAGTCTCGCATTTATGATTGCTATGAGAAGGAATTTTTGAAAAATCTTCAAAAACATGAATCGTCTTTTAACTGCAGATGCTGTTGTGTCTCATTGAATCGTGGTAGGCTCTAAGGAATGGTACGGTATAAATTCTTTTTTTTTTTTTGTATTCCAAATACTTCTTCTCTCTTCTCCAGCTAAAACAATGCGAAAAACAATGTCAGGACACACACGTTGTACGTGCTTTGCATTTAAAATGCTCTTCTGCTCAAATTTTACTTATGACTACATTGCTATCCAGCACAGCGCTTTGACACAAGTGAATGGGACCATACCACTAATTGATCGCATCCTTTTGTTAGTGCTGAGACTCAGTGGAGTCACATTTTGTTGCAGGAGGAGTATTGTTTGTGGCATTAATAAACAACTGTTAACTAACATGAAGAATATGATGTTTATATTGTTGTATAGTTTTAATATAATTTTTTGTGGATCTGAGGAATTCATGTAGTTATAGTTGTTAAAAATATTTAAAAGAAAAACGTCAAAAAAATATTGCCAATCATAAAATTATTGCATGACATTTTTAACATTGTTTTATTATGTTTTCTTCCTTGTTTTTAAATGAAAAAAAAAGATGATTTTTGGCAAAGTTTTTTGCTTGTTTTTTTCTGTAAATTATGAAGTTTACAAATGCTGGATATCGGAGTGGAACAGTTTAATTATGCCTGTATCTGTTTTTCTTAAAACTAATTAAGCATTTAAAAGTAGCACTTGACAAGATTAAGTCAGCACAAATTTTACTTTCTGTTCTCACGTTTGTCTGGAAGCAGTAAAGGACTCTGTTAACAGTATAAAAATACATCAGTAACAAGACGTAAGAAAATTTATTTGCAAATTTGGTGTTTGTCATTCCGTGTAAAACTTTTGAAATATACATCTAAGGGCCAATAAAGTATATATGCATATTCTGGCTTCTTGAGTAATTCTAAGTCGATTTAGCCATGGCCGTCCGTCTCTCCGTCTGTTGAAAACACGCTCACTTTCGAACAACCCTAAAGAAAATAATAATATTGCCGTCAAATTGATTCTAGTTATCCCATGCAGCAAAATCAGTTTAATAGAATAAGTGTTATGAATCCATGTTATGAATGTGGAACTATAACCCTTAAAAATTTATAGTTTTGTAAGAAAAACTAACGTATATTTAGCGCTTTATTAATTTAGTTAACAAAAGTGTAGTCGCAGAGTTGAAATGTAAAGAGGGTCTAAACCAGTTTCAAGATATAACATGTAGTTAGGTGTCGTTGTAGGTAGATATAACATTTTTTTTAATAAGAAATCTAAATATCTTTGCCATACTTGAGCCGCGCACAACATAATTGATCTAGAAGTTAGCGTGTAAAATTTAAAGTTTATTATGTTTAGATATTTTTGGGTGGTTAATGTATTTAGACCATGTGGAGTTTATTGCCAGTCTTGAAGCAGATGTTTTTTGTAAAGGACAAGTTATATGAAATATCAATGACTAGATATTTGTAGCTATTGACGATCTCAATGCAGTCATCGCCAAACTTCCAGTTCAGACTTGACGAAAATTCTCGGATCAGAACGAAATGCAACTATTTTGGATTAATTTTAATTGACTTTCAAGCACAATAAGAAAATAGAGCATCAATCATTTGTTGAAGATTAGCTTGTGAATCCGATAGAATGATAATATCGCCCGCATAAAGTATTATCTTTACATTTATATCTGCAACTTTTACACCATGTGGTACACTGATAGAAAGGGCGTCATAACGCTGATGCATCTTGTAATCAGTACTATGACAAGTGTCTTCGTTTTGACCCCATGACACTTTTCATCATTGTGATGTCAACCTTAACGTCACTTGGCCAAAGTGTCATCAGGGTCAAAATGAAATTATGTCAGCAATGGGATGACAGATCAGCATCACAGAAATGCCGAACATGTCCTCATTGCGATGACGCAGTTACAGCGGAGAAAGGACACATTAGCATCAATTAAATGACAGTTTGTCATTAATTCAAATTCATTGAAATTGACTTAAGTCAAAGTGTGAGCATATTATTATGTACTTACCCGTTAAAGATCTGCGTTTCACGTTTGTTGAATTACGACCTTTGTTTACAGCAGAACCCTCAATAATAAGACACCAGCACCATGACCCATATGGTTTTCGTAATCATTCTACTTTGAAAATTTGATGTATTTACCTAAATAATTTTAAAAAATAGAATATAATACATTGTAATCATGAAAATAATGTTAATAGTATACAAAATGTGGCACCGAATTGATGTCACTATAGTCATTATATAGATGACACGTAAAAAATGACACAATTGTACGAAGACGTTAGTCATTGGATTGATGTTACTTTTTGCATCATTGATGCCTATTTGTAGTAACATTGATGTCACAATTCTGATGTTAGGAGATCATTAATATGAAGATGAATTTTTCTATAAGTCTAGTACATCTGCTAGGTCATTAACATGCAACGAAAATAGTATATGCCCCTCTGTTTTACGCCGAGATCGACAGAAAAGGGTTCAGAAAAGGAGGTACCATCCCAGAAACGGGTTTCAGTATGTTCATAAGCGAACTGTAAAATTCTGATCAATTAAGAAGACAGACCTAGGCAAGAAAGTTTGTAAAATAAGCAATTTCTTGGTATGGTATCATAACAAAAGCACATGAGAAAATCTACGAAAAATGCATAAGTAAATTTATCATTTAAACTGTTTAGATTGACAATATTTACTAGATTAAAAATATTCAAACATGTTATAGTTAACATGTAATAACAATTATATGTTTGAAATTATAATATTTTAAAAATTTCATGTATAATTTAAAATAATATGTTTATATGGTCTTTTTTGCTCTCTACCCTAGTTGAATGATTTTCAATTACATACATACTTGCTTAATATGCTTAACATTCTCATTCATTTTATTTAATGGCGATTGCTTTTCTGAGAAATATGTTATGTTTCATGTCTAAATTTTTGTATTCTTTTGTTGAAAAAATACAACTGTGGCAAACATTTTAAGTGCATGTTGATAACAAATTTGCAAAACATGTTGCATATTTTACCCTTACTTTTACTTAAGGTGTTTATACAGCCCTGTTTTACAACTTTGGTATTTACTACTTTGTTTGTACAACCAATATTTTATTTTGTTTGTCATTATTCATACCGCTTATAATATTGTGGAAATCAACGTTCGAAAATAAACAGTACATTATTTAACGTTCGGCTCACACACCCAAGAACGATATCTATTTTTTTAGTGATTGTGTAAACATACACAACCATTAATACCGTTCGTAACTATTTTCAACGAAGAACCGAACATTATATAACATTATATAATGTTCGGTTCTTCGTTAAAAAACAGAACAATTGTAGTGATACTGTAGAAAAACATTATATTTTAATGTTCTATAATGTTTTTTTCGTGTGTGTATTTTGTTTTTGTAAAAAATGTTTCTTTTTTTTACCAGCCAAAAGTGACGAACATTAATGAACCGAACCGAACACAATGAAGTTTGTGTTTAAAAAAAAAACCGAACGGAATTAAATGTATGATGAAAACAGTATTATTTTAGTGTTCGAATGATAACTAACAGGGAAAGGTTATTTTTTTTAATGATTTTCAACACAAACACTATTAGCGTTTGAGTTTTCCACAAATCTACCGAACCGAACACTAATGAACGATATTTAGTGTTTATTTTCGAACACTGGTGGAAATATTGTTTTAGAACAAAATATAAAATTATTTACATATTAAAATGAAAAGTCTATGTATATTTTTATCGTTTTAATTTTTCCAAGCCATTAATGATGTCAATATTTATTTCCAAACCGTATTAGCGTGCAGAAACCGCTCAAATAGCTTGAAAAATCGCCCGTGAAGCACATTAATGATAAAAGTGTAATAGTTATAAACAAAAGCAGCTTATTATAGGTAACATTAGAAAGTGTAACACTTATTTCCTGTCACATATTTTTCTCAAAAAGAAAACGCCATAAGTTATTGATTAAAATACAAAAATTTACGTAGTTCTGTGACCCATTAAAGCAGAGTGCTAATGAAGGTCGTCAAAGGCTGGAAAATTATTTAAACGGGATTGCATATACATATATAAAAGTGGAACGCATCACGTAGCAGGAAAAAACCAAAGTACTGGTAATTCTGCCCATAGTATGGTTGCCTTTGTCCAAATTATAAAAATTTTCGACCATATTATGGTTAATTTTTAACATCATATGATTAATGTTGTCCGTTATTATGGGTAATATTGACCAACATATGGTTTAGGTTGAGCAAAAGATGGTTAATTTTGACCAAATTACGGTCGATTTCGGGTAAATTTTTGTTAATTTTTGGCATTTTATGGTCATATTTAACAACAAAATGGTTACCTGCAAACATAAGAATTATTAAAATCAATTCATACTATGATGTTCTTAGATTTCCTCCGTTTATAAGTTGTCTGAATCAATTACTAATTTTCAATGTAAATTTGAATAATTTGGTAGCGTTGTTCAGGCGTGAATCTATTAAGGATGCTTTGGCAGAGTACACTGATCACAAATGCCAAAAAGAGAGCGCAGTATGCCAGTTCGTTTAAGAGCTAACCCTTGTGTAAGTCCTCCCTAGAGGGAAGCGAACTGACACTAAAGTAGTCCCGTGATAGGTCTTTGGTGGTAGAGACCGGTTCTAGTTCTAACACTTTATATGAATAAGACCTATCACTTTTACATGGGGTTGTCATTGGAGGGGGTCAATTGACACCATTTGACCAGTCACAGGTCTATTCTCAATGAAAGTGCTTAGTGTCAGTTACTAAAATGTAGTATTATTTAAATACAATGTAGTATTATTTCAATAAAACAAGTCCTAGAATTAAATTTAAGATCCAACTTTTAGAAATTATCAAAACATGTGTCACAGCACCAGTTAAAACTGTACTGTAATTCATTACTTTTTCTACCTTTTTGTTCTTTATAAACCAGTTAAGGGATTGGTTCTTCTTTCACTGGTCATGAGTCTTTTCTTTTTGTACTAGTTCTATTTTCACAAGTCCCAGGACAAGTCTGTTGGACCAATTGACACCAATTTCCCGCAGGGCTGTTACACGAGACTAAATGATGACCAAATTTTGTTCAACTTCAATTAATTCTATATATGCACTTCTAAAACAAATGACAACATCACAAACTGTATTCTCAACTTTTAACTTATTTAAACAAAAAATATCAAATAAAAATTATTTTCAAAGTCACTAAGTGATTCAAAAAATTTTCCTAGAACTAAATTTTCTCATTATATCATATTTACAAAAATGCAACCAGACATTTGGCGACGAGATATGATCCGTATTTTTATTATTATATAAAAGAAATAAAATAACAAAATTAAACATTTTGTTACTTAAATGAAACTGATCTCAGCAACAACAATCTCTAATAAGCACCTGAATTATACAAAAAAAAATCCCCTAGAAGAAATAAATTTTTGCTAAAAATGTTTTTGCTGAATTAGGCAGAAAGAATTAAAACTTTTTAAATTAAAAGCTGTTTTTAAATAATATTCATTAAATGCTGACTTTAGTAAAAAAAGGTTAAACATGTCATAAAAGGGTTTCAAATTTAAAACCACGTTTTTATATTTTAACAAAAATGTTTTACTACTTAAAAAAAAAAATAAATAAATAAAAAACACCAGCTCGTGTTTTCAACAGAATTCCGGTACATTTTCTTGGAACTAATTTTTCCCAAGCCACTGCTGTGTTAGTGTCAGTTTTTTTTTAATTTTTTTTTTTCAAACAAATGACAAAATTGTTATACTCATATGACAGTTTAAAAATGTTTATACAAATTTATGTAGTTATTGTTGTCTACAGGTATGACATTCAAAACGTTGCATTATATTTTTGTTTTAGTCGGATACAGTGATTTTATTTAAAGCCGTAAACAGTAAAATGTGTTTGTAGACAGTGTCTTGAAAGTTCTTAAATTACAAAAAATTAATTTTCTAAGGGAATATCTTTCTATTGTAACAAATGTAACAGCAAGATTTCTTGATAAAGTTAACTCGCAAGGGAAATTTAAAAAAAAAAAATTAATTTTTTGTCAGTTTTTTCCTATAAGCGCACAACTGCCCAAATTTGTTTATACTTTTTTTCAGTACTTTTATAAGAAAGACACAAGTAAGAATGTATAGTCAGTCGTTCAAGCCCGATCATACGATATCGTATACCGCAGTATTAGAAAACAATTTTGCGAGAGTTAAGCATATTTGGTACCCTTAAGAAATCATGAACCCGCCAACACAAAATTATGTTATAAGGATAATTTTGATGTAAAATTTCTATTTGCCGAATATTATTTAGTGATTTTAGGACAAGTGTTTATATGGGACCTTTGGTTAATTTTGGACATACCAGCACAACATTTTGTCATGACATTAATAAGGATGTTATGGCATAAAAAACTTTTTTTGGGATTGTGGTGTAAAATGATAATGATTGCAATAAAATAAGTTTGGACCAAATTTCATCTAAATACCAACAAAATAAAAGTGTTTATGAGCACAAAGGCTCTATTTCGGAAAGAGGCTTGAATGCGGGCTTTATAATATTATTGACCGGTTCTCATAATTTTCCATACGCTTGTTCCTTGTAAAAATTAGTAACTATGTACCAAATTTCATCAAATTATATCTAAAAATGCAACCGTACAAAATTGCATGGACAGCCAGCCCACTTGCAAGCCGGACGGACTCAAAAAGTGATTCTGAGTCGATCGGTATACTTAATCTACGACCAATATTTTAAGGTGTTACAAGCATCAGCACAAGCTCATACTACTGTCTTCATTATTGTGGTGTTGGTATAAATATAACGCTGTGAATACTGAATGTAGCGTCGCGAGAATCGCGTGAAAAATCTATATGCCTTTTGTCGACAGAGGAGTTGATTTCGAACCAAATAAAAAGTTCGGTGAGAACGCCCATGACCCAGATTTTCGCATCAGGTATTCTTTTCGTTGTACCGGCAAATGCTTTTAAGAAAGAGTCCCAATACGTGCAACAAAGTTTCGTTTAAATGTGCCTAATTCCCTTTTCCTTCTATTCATAAACTGAAATTAATTGTTGATGGGATAAGCTATTCCTATAAGCATTTCACTGGTTGGTTAGGCCAGATCGTCAGTGAAGTTCATTAAAAGATTTTAGAAAAACTAAAGATGTTATACAAATAAAACTGTTAAGCGAATACGAATTATAAACCTCAGTTTTACTTAAAACCATATCAAAGCTTAAGCAAAAGCCAACAACAATAACCAGTGAGTTTATCTTTTCTTACAGTCCCGATTACAATTGGAAAGATAAACTCAATCTTTGTTGTTGTTGTTTTCGTTAAAGCTTTTTTTATTGATATTGGGGCTACTGTTATTCATACGGAATTTCCCAACAAAAAATATCCCGGGATCCCCCACATTTTTCGGTGAAATAAATCGCGAGAAATTTGTGCAGGAATTCTCGGGATTTTTTGTTTAAATTTGGCAACTTTAGTGCTGATATAATTGTGAACAAGTCATGCCAGCAAAAAGATGTAAATTCAAGCCCGATGAGTAAGGCAATTTTTAATGCTCTTGAATTGAGAACTAAGCAAAGAAGAGGAGTAAAAATGCCCACAGTAATAATAAATTTTTTTTAAGGACTCAGATTTATTTTGCTTAGCCTAAAAGAAATATTGGGGACAACTTCAAAAATGTAATGATTTGTATACAGAGCAGATGCATTAATGACTTTTTGGATTAGATTCTAATAATGCAGTCAGTTCTATTTCTGTAATAGGCTTCTTACACTGATCAACATCTACCATCAAAGATGTAGAAAATGTGAAACACTCGTTTAAGGCTCAGTTAGCCGGGAGTAACAGTAACGTTGCAAATCAGCTGATATATTTCGTTGTGTGTAAAGCAATTGGAACGATTATAGTCTTACTTTTTTACGGTAAGGTTACTGTTACTGTTATTCTTGGCTAAATGAGCCTTAGGATTGCTCACACCTAACATCTACTATCAAAAAAAAAAATGTCAAGATTTAAAAAAAAAAAAAATGTTTTTTTCTACAAAAGTGGCAAAAAGAAAATACAAAAATGTATTTGAAATTCAATTTGTTTTAAAATAAAAAAAATATTTAACATAAGAACAATGCAATAAAAGAGAAAACTTGGCAAATGGTAACGCTGCTTTCAAAAACAAACTTCTTTTTGCCAGTGGTGCCGCAACAATAATAGAAATTATTGCCACTTTTTTTCTAACGTTTAATACATTGGTAAGCTTATTTAATAGATATCATGAATAGTTTTTTGATCAAGTTTATTATATTTTGAATCGATTTATATTAAGCCGGTATTCCCGGGAAATTGAAAAATAAGTCCCGCTTTCCCGGGAAAAGAATAACTCTAATTTGGGTTGATCGGGAAGTTTAAAACGAAATTTCAGCCGAATACTGCAATATATGAATCTAAAGGATTTTGATAACGCTGTTTGATCAGGCCATGGTAAAAATCAGCTTTACCTAGTGAAGCCGTCTTAATAATTTATATATGTATGTACATACATATAGATTTATTATTGGATTTATATTGGACTGATGCAGTTTATTCGACAATAACAATCAAATAAAATTAAATTGTTAATCGTTTTTAGCATTATAATTATTTATACGATCATTTGCTTTAAATTTGTAAAAATTAAAATTTCACAATTTGATGTCAACCAAAAACGTTTCAGTAACAACAGCCTCCAATTAAAGTTCAATAAATTATAAGCAATTTATTCAAGCCAATAAAACTGCTTTGCACTACCCCTACAGCTAAGTAAAGTTTTATAAAGTTTTTAATGTATCATAAAAAAAATTTTAGTTTTTTTTTATAGAAATACCACGAATCATGGGTGGTTTGATTATATTGATAACAGTCATGTATTTCCTGTACAGTTTTTTAAATGGAAATTCGCCGAAAACGTTTACAACTCTTTTTTTTTTGTATTTTTGGTTTATTTTTATTTATATTTTTTGCTGACGCTGGTTTTATTAAAAACATTTTTGTTTTTATTTGCCAGAGCTCATCACTAACACAAAAAAGAAGGAGAAAAAGAAGAAGACCAAGCTAAAACCAATCGTTCACAAAGATCAAGATTTGTCACCTCAGAACGTAATCTGTTTTTTTAATTCTAAAGAAATCGTAACCGAATCCGACATTAATCACCCGGAGTCTAATTAAGAGCTGTTTAGTATTCCAGGCGCTTAAGTGATTTTGGTTTTTTCATCATTCTCTTTTTATTTTATTTTAGAGTCGTTACTACAAAAGACGTACTAACAGCAACGAATGGAAAAAGAGACAGTGACTATAATAAAAATTGCATATCCAACACTTTTGGCTTTTAAATGGATCTTTCAACGTATAGATTTTTTAGGTTTTCCAAACAATTTACGATATACAGATAATCAAAGGAATGAATTATTCGAAATTGTGTTTAATAGAGAGTTTTTTGCGTATGGAAAACAAGTAAGAAAGTATAGTCAGTCAACCATTTGCTACCCTAACTACAGTATAAAAAGACAAATTTTCGAGAGCGTACGCTATTTGTTGGCCATGGGCAATCATTCACCCTCAAGAGCAAAATTAGGTTATGAGGGGAAGTCTTATGTAAAAGTTATTTGTGCCAAATATTATTTAGATATTATCGTCATCTACTTATGTGAAATGTGCTTGCCTTTAAGTGATTTTAGGTAGCGAATTTATATGAGACATATGGCTATCATAAAAGTTATTTTCGCAACACTTTATGTCGAAATCAACATTGAAAGGGATGTTTTGGGATTAAAAGCTATTTCGGCGCGTGGTATTTTTAGGGAGCCATGGTCAAATATGTACTTATATGATGGGGTTTGCAAAAAGATAAGTTTGGATCAAATTTAATCTAGAAAAACACATAATAAAATGGTTTAAGGGCATTAAGACTTTTCCAAAAAGAAGTTTGTATAGCGGCCACAAAAATTATAACTTCTAAGTGGCCGTGTTTTCATTTCGAATAATGGTTTTTCGTGGGATGATGTTTTTATGGCTTGTTAACATATACTATTTTGTTGAACTATTTCCAAAGGAAACTGCCAGCAACTGTTTAACCCGGTTAACGTGGAGACCAGTCAAAATCGCTTGTGCTCGAAATATTGCGTTCGTTGAATATGTTCCTTATCAAAGCCGTCGATTCACCTGCCGTATATGCTGCAAAAATACATGATTGGACGGTTTCTAAGCTGGCTTAAAAATGTTTTCAGCATCGCTCGATATGCACCACTGCAAAGTGGCTCAGGATCGTTTTTTATTGGCCAAAAGTGTGTAACTTTTGAATGAATAGAGATATTTTACAAATTTGTTTGATGGAGAGAGAGATGATTTATTGAATTTTTCTCCATTTATAATTTCAATAAAATCATTTTGGCTGTTGTTAGGAAATTTAAGGTCAAGTTTTAATTATTGATTTGTTTTAGCCTTAAGTATGAAAATGCGGGCTATTTTTGTTTTTATAAGTCCAAGACCTACCTTTTAGCAATAAAATGTCCGTCCGTCTGTTCGGATGGCTATGTTAACATTAAATTTAGCAAATAGTTTATAATTATAACAAGGCCTTTATGGTCACAATCGGTTCATAACTTCATATAGACCCCATAGACATTTCTTTCCGGAATAGAGTATTTATGCCCATAAGCCACAAAAAGTATTTCTGTGTAGATCGGTATACTCAAAAGTGGGCCTAGAATCAATATTTTTATGTTACCAGTTATTAGCACATACGAACTATTCAAAAGTGGAGATTGTGGAGTTTTTTTTAGTATTTCCATTCAAATTAAAAAATTGTTCTACAGGCAGGTCCAACTAGGTACAATAGTATAAATCAGGGTAAAAAAAGAAATTTTCAGCTTTCTGCTTGTGGTAAAATTCCTTTACCCTTTTTGATCCTCAAAAATTCTATTCCTTTGAATTTTAAATTTGACTAAAATGCATTGCTCAGAGAACATTTAATAACACACCATAACATGAACGATAAGTGGTACACATACGATAGAAGTTTGCCAGGAACGAGAATTTCTTTCTAGTAGACATAACAAAAATGATATTTTTTTCTGAAATAACATAAAATATTTGTTTTCAACAACATGGCAAATTTTGGAAATCGGTTATAGCAAAAAATTGGAATTTTGGCCAATGAAATAAAATTCTGAACTTTTGTGCACCGTTGATAGAGATTTCAGCACAAATATCATATTCTGTATCGTCCAGCCGAATTAAGCATTTTCCCTTGCTGAAATTTTTTGCTATCTACTGTATTTATTATACCACAACAAATCTAAAAATAACAACGAAAACTTTAGTAGCTTTTTAAAAACTTAATGTTTATTTGTTTTTTTTATCTTAAGTCGTTGTCATTTTTTCAGATTGTTGTTTAAACTTTAAAGTCTCATAATTTAACCCAGTTCCAAAAAAAAGAATCAATTTAAAACTTTAAGCAAATTTTCATTTTTATTTGTTTTGTCAGTTCATGGGAAAATTATAAATTTTACAAGACTTTCATGTTTTAATGTTTTGTCTTAAGTCAATTTGTTTAAATATTTAAATTTATTTATTTTAACACAAACACGTAGCGGTGAGTGAGAGTATTGGCATGCCACATACAACCGCGAGGATTAATAAAAATCGAATTGTCGTATTTTCATGTCATCAAACGTGTTGCAGAAATTTCACTATATTGTTGTTGTTTCGCCTTCCAGTGTGATTGTCGTTTCAAAAATTAATAAAAAAAATTTGTGTTGACATTAATAAACTGTTTCATTTTCCTTGTTATTTTTAGCTGTTCTTGCTGATTATTTGCATTGCATTCCATTTATGTTCAGTACAAGTTTGTAGTTCTGCTGTTGAAAGAACGTTGTCTGTCGTCTTTGTGTTTTTATTTATCTTAAATCGAGGGTGTTGAGTTTGCTGTTTTGTTCTTATCTACACTCAATTTTATTATTATCCGCATTTTAATTAATTTACTTTTTATTGATTTATTGACAAAACTGTCGTGAAATGATGCAAAATTATTGCCCACTCATACAACTGCATGTTGCTGTTTTTAATTTTTTTAGTGTTTACATTGATTTTATGACATCACCTACACACCACAAACTGTGTAAAGATTACAAGATTTGCTTTTACAAGTCATAAAAATGGTAAGAAATTGTGTAATTTTATAAATGTTTGCATACATTAATTAAGTGGCGTGTACAGATAACAATGTCGTTTTCACAAACTAAAACGGCTCATACACTTGCAATAAAATTGTTCAATTTTACGTATTGTACAATTATATCGTCTATTTGTATGTGATATTCGAAGGTGGCACAATATATTGGCAACAATCAAAAGACTTTTGATTTTTATTGCACAACGAAAAAAAAGTGAAATGTGTTGGCAACATTGTACAATGCTGTTTATGTTATTCCTAAAGGTTATGTTCTTTTTTTTTGAATGAGTGAAACCATTGCCTGACTTATTGCATAATATAGGACAAAATGGAAATAATATGGCGAATATCATATACAATAATATTGCAAGTGTATGGGCTGTTTAAAGTTGTTTTATAAAAACTAGTTTTTTTTTGCAAAAACAATAACACTTTTGCGAAAAATTTTTGACTGTCAATATTACAAAACCCGTTTTTTTAATTTAAAATTCCAGAACTTAAGCGGGGAACAGAATAGAATAGAACATTACAAATAGCGCTGCATACACGCAGAGAAAAAACATGATTAATGAGTGGTCACTACCACCATTTTTATTTATATTAGCCAAATATGTTTACCCTAATAAATTTATTATAGTCCTAATATAACTTGAACAAATATTTTTTGTCCTTTACATTTTTAAATTCACTATAATAATATTATATGGTGTTTTACACCTAAAAAGTTACTCTGATCTAGCTAAACATTTTAAAATATGTGAAATGTTTGCTAGTAAAATATTTTTATTTTCAACTTACAATTAAAATCATAATATAAGTTGCACACAAAAGTTATGTTTAATACTATAATTAATGTTTGCTTTAAAATACATTTTCTAAATTAACAAACATTTATGGTCAGTGTGTATTATTTATACGCGAGCGTCAGTTAGAATGATTACAAAATAAATAAAACTTTTTTCGGGGAGAAAAAGGCCACGCTGCCTTTCAAAACTAACGGAATAAATTATTATATGTTTATCGAAACAGGTAAGATTTTTATATATACATAATTATAAAAATACATACATACATTCATAAATATGCAATTACTTTGTCTTTCTTGCAGCCAACAAAAGCAACAACATTAAAACCGGCATAGAAATTAGACGCAAAATTTTGTCATTAGCCCCGAATATTTTCCAATAAAAAAATAAAAGGTTAGTTTGTGTTATTTTTACTAGTCTTGAATGTATGTATGTATTCAATTAAATTTTTTTACATATGCTAAGTATGTATATGTACATAAATATGTATTTTTAATAAAAAATAAATTTTTAAAATAAAATTGTTTATTGGTTTTATTGTGAGAACCATATAACATGGTGAAAAAGACATTTTGCATGGTGTTGGGATATAAAGAAACAGGGTTGAAGATATTGTTTACGTTTTTCTTCTGAACATAATAATATGTTTGGGGCAATAATTAGCTATTTACGTTATTTCTAAACATATATTGTTGCTTAAAACGTGTTTAACACAATCATAATCACAAACATTAATGATAGTTTGCGATTGTGATTGTATCAACCATGTTTTTTCTTTGCGTGTACTTTTTAAAGAAGTTAAAATGAAGTGTCAACAGAAAACTTAGTTTTAGTAGTCGTTGCATGCAGTTGTAGTTGAAGCGCCAAATTCGAAATTTTTAACTTTGTTGCGCTACAAAGCATTCGCCAGTTTCAGCGACTTTCAACTACTTTATTCTGTCAGGCCACATAGTAATGGTATTCTAATGTGGGTCCGCGGTTCAGGATATGACAGAGGAACAGAACAAAAACACAAGTGCGCTGTCCTTTAGCTTACCTGTTATATGGAACTTAACCGCCTCTCCAAGCAAATTTAAATTATTTCGGACAAATTATACTGCAGTATTAATTCATAATATATACACCGAGCGAAAAAATCTCGTCTTAATGTGTCAACTCATGATATAAAAACGACAGTGATGTGTCATCGAAACGAAAACGAAGCTGTGGAACACACACATGATCACAAGTTGTCAACTCAAGATAAAAATATTGTCAAATTAAGATTAAAAGTGTTAAGCATCGTACAGACGATGGTCAGATCTGACAATCTTGTAAGCAGGCGTTGCCAACAGCAATATTTTTCTGACAATGGTGCAATTGTCCGATGCATTAATTTTGCACTTCTGCAAATACAAATGAGCTTACAATGTTCACACAGCTGTAAGATATTTTAGCCAATTTTAATGCGGTTTAAGTTACACTGCTTACCAATATTGTAAGTTCTGACCATCGTCTGTACGAAGCTTTAGTAGTTGAGAAATTAAATTATTTAATAAAAAAAATCTATTATGCCCTTTTCCTTTAAAATTAAGTGAATTTTGGAAGTTTCTTCGTAAAAGGTTATTCAAAAGAAAATTATAAATTAATTACAGTTTTTTACAATTTCTTTGAAATCGTAATTAAATAAAACAATTTAATTTAATAAAACAATAAAGCTTCGAATATGCAATGGAAACAAGCAAAAGTTTTACTAACCGCCTTGGTTACGGAAGTTGTATGTATATAGAAAACGAGTTTCTACTTTAAGGCAATGATTTAAAATCCTTTGAATCGCTTTTTAAAAGCTTTATTTTCAAATAAGTTCTATTTCGATAAACTAAAGTCTTATAATTTTTAAGCTTGGTATTAAGTGCAAAACTAAACTTCCTCAAATCATCTAAAGAGCAGTTGCAGCACTAGGGAGATCGAAAAGATAGTATCCGACCGGTTATTTTGGTTTTGCCAAAGTCGAATATTTTAAAATTTCCATTTTTCGCATATCGAATAAACCGGTTATTTTAGTAAAATAAACCGGTTATTTTAGTAATGAGTAATTTATATACGTTTTCCTTACTTTTGTTATAAATGTACCCGTAATTTAAGAATTTTTATAATTGAATATTGGGCAAACTTAAAGTTTTTATAAAGAATGCTAAAACTAAATCTAACAAAAGTCAAAAAAACATTATGAGCAATGTAAATACAAATCGCTTAGTCTGGGTTCACACTGTGAAAGTTTTCTTTCAGAAAGACTGAGTTTACTGGTGAAAGGGGAAGAGAACACGCTGTTCCTTTTTCCCCTCTCACCCATAAACTCAGACTTTCTGATATAAAACTTTCATAGTGTGATCCCAGACTTATATAACCGCGTGTTCTTGAATCAAAAACGGAAACAATTCAAAATACAACAAAAAAAATGTTCAGCTTAAAAGGTAATAAGCAGGGAAACATGATTAATGAGTGGTCACTACGACCATTATTATTCATATCAGCCTAATATGTTTACCCTAATAAGTTTATTAAAGTCCTCATATAACTTGAACATACTTATATGGTGTTTTACACATAAAAGCTTTGTCTGATCTAGCTAAACATATTAAATTATATGAAATGTTTGCTACTATAATATATATATTTTCAACTATACAATTGAAATCATAATATTAGTTGCACACAAAGTTATGTTTAATACCATAATTTATGTTTCAAGTTTGTATTGAAAAATATTTTTTATTCAATTCCAAAAAATTTTTTTAATTTTGTCAATTTTTGTTAAATTTGTTTTAAATTAAAATATTGTTAATTTTTTTTGTTAAAAAGAAAAAGAAAAAAACCCTGAAGAAGACACTCAAAGAAGTGCCGAAATATTGGTTTTAAATAAATTTGTGAAAAGTTTTTATATAAAAAATAAGACCTTAAGCTCGAGAATTTAATTTATATATTAATTAAAATAAATTTTCAATATTTTTAATCAGGCTTAAGTTCATAAAATTTAATTTTCATTACATTGTTTTTATGAAGAAAGGAATTTTACAAAATGAAAATTAATTAAAATTGTTATTGATAATCATTCATTCTTGACTGACCTGAGATTCGAACCCAGGCGGCTGGTTACCCTGACATGTTTCGATCGCTACCACTCGATCTCTTCAGAGGGATTTGCCGTCTTACACTCGCAGCCATCGACGACTGCTGACGTCAATAGTCAAATAGATCGAAATTTGCTTTTTTGAATGATTATCTATTTTTAATTGATTTTACATGTTTTTCCTTTACCTCTGTTATTAAAATTCAAAGAACATTTTAACAAAATTAAATGAATCAAATAATAAACACTTTAATAAATAATATGCATGTGACAGTGTTAATAAAACTGAACTGGCAAAATAAAATAAAGTAATATGAATAAGTAAGCGAATAATTGAGCTCACTTACTTATTGAAAACAAAAAGGTCGAAAAAACATACATAATAATTCATAATAATAAAGTAATATGTTTTTATTTTTGTTTTATTACCCACTTACAACTACATTTAGCGTTGACAAAAAATCAATTAATTTTAGTCGGGATTGTAAGAAGAGATAAGCCCACTGTTTATTGCTGTTGTTTTTGTTTAAGCTTTGATATTGTTACAAGTAAAACTATTATTAATAATTCTTATTCGCTTAACAGTTTTATTGGTTTAATATCTTTAGTTTTTCTATAATCTTTGGATGAAGTTTCCTGGCAATCTGGCCTAAGCAACCAGTGAAATGCGCGTAGGATAAGCTTATCCTATGAACAATAAATTCAAGTTTATCAAAAGTATGAAATGGGAAATTAGCACATTTATACGAAACCTTGTTTATGAATTTTTGACTCCCAAGAAAAACTTTAATAATGAAATGAAAGGTTTTTGATTGTGATCAACGAATTTACAGATATTTCATACAAAAAGCATGTTCGTTTCTATAATGCTAAACAAAATTATTTGAAATAAATAATCCTGGCTAGGAGGTTTTGTTTGCTTCGATCGCCCTATGTCTTTTCAGGGTTGTTAGATGTGACAATTGACGATTTTTTGACTAAAAGTAATAGTGTTATGACGATTTTTTGGCATCAATAAAACACTTACAAGAAATATTTACAATTATATTGTGAACAGTCCAAAACGTAAAAATCAATTTTTCGAAATATAAAAATTTTTGGAAATTAAACAAATAAAATTCTTCCTTATCACAAACCAGGTGGCTTTCATTAGAAGCATTAGTAATTTAAATTCTTCAATTATATAAGTAAATGCCATCGATACTACAAAAAATATACACTAGAGCCATGATTTGCGTCGGTTCTATTTGGTCCGCTTTTTTAAAATAGGTTAAATCCGCTTTGCGTTTTTATGATTTCGATTTCTACATACGATTGCATTTTTCCATGAAGTGATAATCACATGTGAAGAATTTTTCAATTTTCGTGTAAACAGGCGAATCTGTTAGGTAAGTTATTTTAAGTATAGTTGCGTGTTAGGAAGTAAGAAGTAAGTTCTTAATAAGAAGATGTGTAGAAAAATGGGTGTATAGAGAAGACAATGCATTAGTGCTGGTTCTAACTTTTCAAGTTTTAGCCGTCAAGTCTTGAGCTTTTAGAGAGAAGGGAAAAGGGAATGTTATTTCTTTTCCTCTCCCTCCTAAAAACTCAAGACTTGACGGCTAAAACTTGAAGAGTGTGAACCATCAATTACTTAGTTTGGAACTTAAATTGGACGTAATAAAACGTTTCAAGTTGGGTAAAAAGACAATTGATATAGATAGAACCCTTGGTTTAGCACCTTCAGTTAATAGCAAATGAGATTTTATTTTTTATTGTTTCCTAAGCTACTAAAGCCTAATCGTTTTGTGAATGTGGATAAATGAAATAAATAAATTTTTGTTATGCATTTATGAAAACATATTTTTTCTTAAGTATTTCTTTTCAAATGATAAATGTATTTCAGCCCACTTGCTAAAATAAATAGAATAAAGCTTAACCATATAACTTTCGTCGTCACAAATAGAATTTCTTGCTAAAAATTTATATTTTTGAACCAATTAATGCAATAAACTGTCTCTAATTTGTAAAATTTAAATATTTGACGATTTGTTGACGATTTTGTTAAATATTCCTGACGATTTTGACGAATTTTGTTAAAACTTTTGACGATTTTTGAAGATAAAAGTCTAACAACCCTGTGTCTTTTAAAAAATATGGTTGAAGACAACTGATTCATATAGACATGATTAGCCCCCAACAAATTAAAACTCATGTAAAACGAATTTTTGAGAATATATCAAATAATAAATTTATTAAATCTCTGTAATTTTTTAAAGCCAAAGATTTTCAGAAATTCTACAGCAATTTTCAGATCTATTAAATATTTGACGTCCTGCACAACCACTAGTTTTCTTAAAGAATTGTTTGCTTTTTCAAAACGTTCGGCTAGAGCACACATTATTTAACAGTTTCTAAATTACATAATACAATTATCATCTTAGAAATAAAGTTAAGTAAACAAATAGAAATTACAAAAGATAAAGCTTAAGTTTGATCAATTTAGTGGTCACGCTTTTTTGGATTCTATCGTCAAATATTTGCTAGGTCTGAACATACCTCAAATCAAATCTATGTATTTTGTTGGTTCTTTACCATCGTGAATTGTTTTGTTTTTTTTTCAAATGAACTTTTTATTACACAGTGTAACAAAATTCGGATCATCAAAACTTGCAACGCCATACTATTCTGCTGAAGACATCTGAATAGTATTTAAGCTCAGAAGTACATTTAGTTTATTTTTTTTACTTATATTTCAAATATATTGGGTACCCGATCTAACTTTTTAAAACCCATTGACTAGTTTCATTTCGCGTTTCAAGTTTTGAGGCTGGCTTTTTTTTTGTTGCACAGTGTTATATAAACTAATTTTATTTTTTTATTTTTTTATTTTTATGTATTCGAATTAACCGGGTATTTTTAAAATGCCTTACCGAAACCCGGTTTTTGAAAAATACAGCTTTTCGGAATATTCGAAACCCGGTTTTCGAAAAAAGTCGATCTCCCTATACAGCACCATTCAGCTGTGAAATTGGTTTTGGCAATATTTTTTATCGATAGAACTAACAAAGTTTATGATTTATTACTGGATTTGCCTAAATACTTAACCAGTATAAAGATTGACAGTATTTCAACTAGTCAAATATTTGAAAGATGACATTATCTTAAGAATTTAAAAAATTAACGTGTTTGCTTAAGCCTATAGTACACGGAATGTAAAAAGCTACATGCGCATGTGGTTCTGACGTAATTTTGTCGTCATCACACAACACGAACTTGCTATTGTGGCTTTGTAGTGTCGTCAAAATTACGCCAGAACCACATGCACATGTGGGTTTTTACATTCCGTGTACTATAACACTAACAGAGGTAATAAAGGCGGTGCGGAATGTGCCCCCAGCAATTATGACGCTAAAGTACGAAATGAGCAGTGGCCCAAATGAAATGAGGAATGGCGCAACAGCATGTATTTTTAGGGTATTTTTTTTCTTGGTTTTGTTGCATTTTTTCGTTGGGGTGTATTTGAAATTTTATAGCAATTAACAGTGACTAAGAAACGAAAAACGACCCCAAATAAAATTTAAATTTGTATTTTGGGACTATTTTTTATTAACTAATATTGACAGTTTTAGCTATCAACGTTTCTCAAGCAGTTAATAAAGTCTTGCATGAATATATTGTATGAAAATTACTTAATTGGTTGCAAATGTATTATAAAAGAGGGTCGAAACCAAAAACTTTTGCTTTTTAAGAAGGTTTGACTGCGACTGTTTACATTAAATGAATCAGAAGAAAGGGTACGTTCGTAAATGCAGTTGTTGCGCATCAGTTGCGCATTAGTAAAGTTGAATGTTCGTAAATGCATCACTTGTAAGAAACTTGGCATTACTTTCATATGTCAAAAGTTTTTTTATGCAGCGACGCCGCAGCTATGCAGCAAATATTGGCAATTATTGCATCAGTAAATTTTCTGATGCAATAACTTTTAACATAAAAGAAATCGTATTATTTTTCTTTTTTTATGCGTTTTCTTGTAGTTTATAAGAAAACTATTGCTTTTTAGTAATATATTTTCAATAAAATTTGCCATCGCTCTTGTTGATAACATATTTTTTTATTATTTTATGTTCGCTCATAAAACTTTTAAAATTTAGCTCGTGTTCAAAAATTCAAACTTTGCACAGCTGTTCTGCAGTAAAAAAGCATCAGCATCACAAGTGCAACTGGTGATCACGCATCAGCAACAAAATTTTGCATCACTGCAGCAGTGATGCACAGTTTTGATGCATTTACGAACGTACCCAAAATGTAACAGTTGTTTTTTCGGCCAAAGAGAAATGTAGTAAAGAAAGAAATTGCAGAGTAATTCTAAGCCATGTCATGTCTGTTCGTCTGTTGAAAACATGCTCACTTTCTAAAAACTCAAAAGAAATGAACAAACTTGGCGTCAAATCGCTTCTAGTTATCCTAAGCAGTTTGGACTTGAAATTCAGCAAAATCAGTTTAGTATACTAATAAATAGGATCAGAGCTATGAAGCAATATGTGGAACCACCACCATAAAAAATTGATAATTTTGTTACAAAAACTAACATTAATGGTGGGACAATGCACGGAATGATATAAGATTTTGCGAAAAATCGTTTTATTCGATTGGAAATCACACTGTAAAATTTCGTGAAAATCGGTCCATAATTTAACATCACCTAAAACCTACTGCCAGAAAAGAGTTTAGTACGCCTAAAACCATAATTAATAATGCCATCATAACAAAATTTGGCACGTCACATTTTTATAGGACTAGAAATGACACTGTGAAATTTCGTGAAGATTGATCCATAATTTACCATTGGCCCCATATAAACCCTACTCCCGAAAAAGACTTTAGTACGCCTAAAACCATAATTAATAATGCTATCAGAATAAAATTCAACACTTCACAATTTCGTAGGACTAGAAATAGTCCATAATTAACTATAGGCCCCATATAAAGCCCACTCTGGTGGGCAGATATAGATATTGCGGTAAAATTTCTTCAAACTTAGCTTCATATGGCCAGAAAAATTATTTATATAATATAAAGATACTTTGCTCAAGCTTTCTAAAATTGCTAAAAAAAAGCATAAAACTTTCTGATTGTCGGCCAATAATTTAATATACGTCCAAACCGCAACCAATTTTAATGCTGACGTCTACAAAGATAAATTAATAGTAAACAGATATCATATAGAAATATTCGAACTTTCAGTAGAGCGTATCAAAGATCCGGTACAGCCGAATATAGCACTCTAACTTGTTTTGTATAAAAAGCTTTTGTCGTATTAAAAATAGGGCGTAAAATTCTCCTAGCCCCCCGCATAAACCTAAAATCTTTTCTTTTTAACACTATCGTGACTGCATGGAATAAGCTTAGGGCGAAAAAGATTAAGATATTTAAGATATTTATTTATTTATTTACAGTTACAAATACAATTACAAATTTTATTCTAACTTAAATATCTAAACAGTAGTAACTTAGATCTTCATCCCGTTGTAGTTAAGCCGACCAGAGTATCGGGCGAAAAACGAACCTGCATTCCTCACTCTGATAAACTAGCACCCTTCCAACTAGCCTAACAGGCCACCTATTATTTTCTATTGATTACAATTAAAACATTTGTGAAGTTTGTTGAATTAAATTTGAACCAGAAATCTAATAATTAGGGAATAACATATAAAACAATATAATTAAAAGTTAACGTTTAATTCACTTAATTACATTTAAAATTAAAGCTAATTTTATTTTTGATTAATAGTTTAATTAAAAAAAAATGACCAGAATTTTTTTTGTGAATTTTAATCTACAAAACGTACAGCATGAGGAAGATCTGAGTTTAAAGAACTTAAAGACATAAATCTTTAAGAAAACCAAAATATTTTCTGTATCACATTTAAGATTTCGTCATTTATTTTTGAAAAAGAGTTCGAATTTGTCTTTTAACTCAAAACCCCATTTTTTAATAAAATTTAGAAAACATTTATTTCTAATAAAGATTTATTAGGTATGACTACAACTTTTTCAATAAACCAGAGAAGGCCAGTCAACTATTGAGTAGCACATTTAAAAGGCCATAAATAACCGAATGTTACAACCCCTATTGCAACAAAATTTTCCTTTTATTTTTTTTATTACAAAATAATAATTTTAAAATTTCATTTTAATATGAAATTTTTAACAACAATACCAAAATTTTATGGCACTTTATCAAATCAAAACAAAAAAAAAGGAAGTTAGAAGAAAAATTCATATAAAAGAATTAAATAAAGCAACCCTTTTGCCGCTTGTGTTAAGATTTCAATAACAATTTGATGAAAAAATGTTTTCTATTATTTTGTAGTATTTTAAATAGCACTTTGTCACATTTATTCACACATACCCAGCCACTAACACTCACCCATACACAATTACAAATTTGTCGAAAACATCTATGCAACATTTTAAAATGTGCCTTAGGAAAAATATAAAATGGATGTAGAAAATTATTTCCAAATGTGGGTGTCTATAGTTGTTTGGGTGAAATATTTAAAAAACACAAGTATGGAAAGCTAGCAGTGTTCACAGTTTCACTCTGAAAACATGAAACAAGTGTCACTTGATGTTTTCACATTTTCCAAAAAAAAAAAAAAAAAAAATCGAAAATTTTGTTTCTTAATGGTCTGCTTGCTCTACTTTTTCAATACAACCAACGAACAACAAAGTATTTGTACAATTTTATTATTTTGGCATTAAATACTGCAAAATATATTTTGTGTTATAATAGTAAATATTCTTGTTACTGTTTTATGGTAGTTATTGCCAGACTTTAAAGGAATGCTTTTATTACTTATCAATTTATGTTTAAAATTCGTTCTTCATGTCATGTCTACCGTACAGTTATGACATATCAATGAACACAGCATTAATTTTTTTTTTTTTGTTTGAAACACAACAACATTTTTTTTACACAATTGTAAAAAATTATTTAGGACATTATGACGATATGACTTGATTGCACACCTTGTGAATCCCCCAATTGTTTTGTTCACCATGCTATTTGCTGATTGCACCAGATTATTCATATAAAAACGAACCAGTAAACACACACAAGCTGCTAGAAAGCTACTTAGTCGGTGGAAGTTTATAGTTTAAGATGGTGATTATTTAAGTTCTCGTCAGCCAATCAACGCTGGAGTCCTTCAGGGAAGCATCTTGGGTCCACTTTTATACTTAATAAATACATTTTAAACACAAATTATTTAGAAAATTATTGTCATTTCTTTTTATTATAATAATGTTGGTATGATCCAATTATGTATGGAACAAAATATCGCCAAATGGCCGCCGCGATCTCGGCGGCACACCTCCATCCGATGGTCCAAATTATCGATGACGCTTAGGCATAATTGAGGTTATACGCCGTTAATGTGCCGAATTATCTCATCCTTTAGCTCTTGAATTGCTGCTGGCTTATCGACGTCATCTTTTGTTTCATATAACCACAAAGAAAAAAGTCCAACTGTGTCAAATCACATGATCTTGACAGCCAATTGACATCGCCACCACGTGAGATAACACGGCCATTGAATTTGTCGCTCTAAAGAGCCATTCTTTCGTTAGCTGTTTGGCAAGTGGCACCCTCCTGTTGAAACCACATATCGTCCACATCCATATCTTCTAATTCGGGCCATAAAAAGTTCGTTATCATCTCACGATAACGAACACCATTCACAGTACCTGCCTGACCGGCCTTATTTAAGAAAAAATACGGCCCGACGATGCCGCCAGCCGATAAACCGCACCAAACAGTCACTCTTTGTGGGTTCATTGGTTTTTCGACAATCACTCTTGGATTATCATTCGCCAAATGCGGAAATTCTGGGAAAATGTGCCTCATCACTGAATCACGAAGTGCACGATATGCGTTTTGATTTGAACGCCCATTTTCATTATAACCCTGAATAACTTATTCGATTGTGTATCTTTCCATGGTTAAAATTGAGTTAGTCTGAGATTGAGAAATGTCGAATGAAATGCAGGAAGAAACTTGACGTTTAGGTGTGGTTTATATTAAACATCTGCCCTTAAAATATAATTTAGACCTCGGATACGTCAAAAAATAACCACACCCAAACTTTAACATTTGCAGACGATACAGCTTTTGTAAGCGTGCGCGAAAACCGTTGTGAAACATCCCGTTACTTACAGCATCGTATATTTCAACTAGAAATATGGTTAAGACAATGGAGAATAATGATCAATGAGCAAAAATGCGTACATATAACATTCACCTTGCGACGGGAAACATGCCCCCTTATTTATATCAATAATCAAAATATCTCGAAATACATCTAGATCGCCGTTTAAAGTGGAAAAGCCATATAGAGGCAAAATAATCTCAAACTAAACTAAAAGCCATCCAAATTCATTGCCTTATTGAAAGAAACTCTGTCCTTAGTCTCGATTGTAAACTTCTACTTTACAGCTCCTTAAATCTTAAAGCCAATCTGATGCTATGGTATTCAGTTATGGGGCACTACCTCGACCTCTAATATCGAAAAATTCAAAAGCGCAAAAAATAAACTTTTTCGAAGAATCACAGCTGCCCCTTGGTGTGTTAAAAACTCTAATATTGACAAGGAGCTTAAAGTGCCATGATAACGAAATATGCAGTAAAATACTTAAAAAGGATCGAATTGCATCCGAACCCACTAGATCGAAATATTTTTAATGATGGCGGCCACACTCGCATAAGGAGAAGAGACACTGCTGCATTTACCCATTTAGATGAGCGATAAACACTTGCTTATATATGTGAAAAAGTTGTCTGGCACTGGTAGGACATAAAATTAAGTATTAGAATAAGATTTGATTAATAATTGTCAGTTCATATTTAATATATGAAGATTCAATAAATAAGCAATGAAAAAAATATAAAAACGTACAAAATACACTTCACTCTTGCTTTCCTTCATTTCCATAAGAAAAGAAAAAATTGTTGAAGCAAAAGCATCGTCGAATCAGTAGGTCTACGCAAAACGACAGATAACTTTTTTCCAGAGTTGTGTTTTGGTTTAGCAATTGTTTTGATTTCTTCATTATGTTATAGGTACACAGGCAAAGTGCATGGACCTTATAATTGGACCATGAGCAAAATTAAAATAAAATTATAACAAGAAAAAAAAAATGGTTTTATAAAATAACACTGTGTGTAATTTTTTAAGTCATGGAAAAATAACCATATACGGATAAAAAAATAGCAATAAAGGACCAGAAAAAAAAATAGACCAGTGTCTCCCAGTTTTGCCCAAAGTAATGCACTTATGCAATTTATGGGCCCTTACAGATTTGTGGCATCGGTGTCATTTTTGCAAAAAAGTAATAATTTTATCAGGCTCATATCTTGCAAACCGTTTGGAATTTTGATTAACATTCTGAGACAAAGTTGTAGCTCTTGCAAAAAAAACAAAAGTTGTCAACATATAAAATCTAAGATCAAACTCGCAAAAAACTTTAGAAAATTCGATTTTTTTTTACCTTTTTCCCCCTGTTTAGGTCCATAGGTAGCAAACCGTTCAAAATTCAAGGAAACAATCAGCTATTAAAATGTATCTAAGATCTCAATAAACAACTTTTAAGAGCATATTAACTTCCTAGGAATGTTTCTTAACACTGTTTAGGTAGCCGCAAAATTTTCCCGAAGTTTTTTTAATTTCATTTGTTTTTTCTTTACTTCAACATTAAGACACTATGCTATCTATTACAAAAATATTAAACAAAATATTCGTATTATGTTTATAATGTTGATGGCCCTGGACTTGCGGTGCACCGTTTAGGTAGCCCCAATAGTGAAAAATTTCCCGAAAATTCATTTTGTTTACCTTTTTTCCCTGTTCAGGTTCATAGTTCGAAAAGCGTTAAAAATTCAAGGAAACAATCAACTACAAAAATGTACTTTAGATCTCAACAAACAACTTTCTTGAACATATGAACTTCCTAAGAATGATTCCTAATACCGCTTCGGTAGCGCTTTCGTAGCCGCAAAAGTGAAAAAATTACCGAAATTTTTTTAATTTCAATTGTTTTTCTTTACTTTAACATTGAGATACTATGCTATCTTTTACAAACATATTAAAAAAAATGTGATTTTATATGTTCACAATTTTTGTTGTTTATGGCAAGGGCTACAACTTTGTCTCAGATGGTTAATCAAAATTCCGAAGGGTTTGCAAGATATGAGCCTGAGAAAATGATCACTTTTTTGCAAAAATGACACCTAGGCCCTAAATCACGGGTGTTTTTTTTGGTTCTTTACGGTTATTTATTGTCCGTATATGGTAATTTTTTTTTATGTTGCACTGTGTTATTCTTGTGAATTAAGTTATAATTTTTACTTTATTTTTAAGAAAGTTTAGTCAGAAAAGCCGGACATATGAAACGCTACACCTCAGTACAGAAAAACAATTTTTGCCAGCCAATTTGGAACCCACAGGCAATCATGGACCCGCCTGAACAAAATTATGTCATGAGGTTAAGATTTACGCCAAAATCTTAGTGTCGAATATTATTTAGATATCTTTATTTATATAAGATTTTATGATGAGGGTTTATATGGGACCTGTGTTTAATTTTGGACCTATCAGGACAACATATTGTCATGTCATATAAGCTATCGTAAAAGTTAATGTCGTTAATTTTAATATTTATACCAACATTTATAAGGACGTTATTTTCAGGAGTACTTTTTGTATGGGGTCAAATATGGACCGATTAAAATAAAATTTAGTAAGATGATTTTGTTTGCAATAAAAAAAGTTTGGAACAAATTTAATCTAAATACCAACATCGTCAAAAGGTTTATGGGGGCAAAGACCCTATTCCAGAAAGCAGCTTCTATGGGTACTATGTTAAACTATTTACCAATGCGCCTCATGTTCAACAGGCCTTGTTCTTGTTGCAATTAAAAATCTATGCGCAATATTAAATCAAATTATCTCCAAAATGGCGAGCTGTACTCTGCGCACAAGGTTTACAAAGACAGACAGCCAGCCAGCTCGCCAGACGGACGGACATCGTTAATTCCACTCAGAAATTGAGTCTGAGTCGATCGGTATACTAAAAGGTGGGTAAAGGACCAATATATTAATCTGCTACAAACATCAGCACAAATGCATAATACCCTCTCCACTATTGGGAAACAGCAAATTTCGATTTCCCAATACCATTTGCTACAAGAGTGATGTTTGACTATAGACTGGCAGCCGCCGCAGTGGCGCAAGCGCTAGAACTGCAAAGAATTCTGATAATGGGGATGTGGTCATTCTCGAAATATGTTAATTCGACCCTAGTGAGTGCTTTAAATAAATTTACCTGCAATTGCATAGCCAATTTAATTTGAATGAATTTAATGATGCATTTGGAACACATCTAGTAGATAATCTCTGGAGATGTTGATTGACACTCACTTGCCGGGAAACGCGCATATGACTTGCATATCCTTTTCTGGATCATAAGAACTTTTGACTTATACAAATCTCCTGATCCGAATGGCATCATATTTGCAAAACTGCAGACGGAATCGAACATTATAGCTCCTCAGCTAATGGAGCTCTTTAAAGCATGTCTCAGGCTGGAATATATTTCGTTCGAGCGGAGGGATACGAGAGTTGCATTTATTCCTAAGGCGCGAAAAAGCTATTACACAATACCCGAATACTTTCGATGGATTAGTATGGGTAAATCCCAAAACGTCTGTTGCACCCCAACTATACAAAAGTCTTGCATTCTAAAATGCAACCTTGTAGAATTTTACAATGTTATAAGTGCAATGTTCATAAGTGCAAAAAAAATTAAAGATGCGTACACCACAAGCCAACTATGAAACATTTTTGACATTGATTGCAAAGTATTACGGAAATTCAGCCTCTACAAACCTTTTTTTTTTGGGGGGGCCACCAGAAAGGATAGTGCCTTTGAAGAAGAAAATCTACTCATATTGACTCCCCATCCATGGGGAGTACTCTCCTAACTACTATGGAACGTAGCGTTGAATCCGGTACTGATGTCACTTGAATCCTGCGGCAGTATTGCTTGTGCTGATTTAGTAGCGATCGTGGAACAATTCCTCCACCATTGTCGTGCACTGGCTAAAAAGGCGACTGCCCGAACGGATTGTAGTGCAACGGATTATAGTTATGATACCACTGGCTTTCAACTGGAGGACTTTTTAAACTTAGTTAGAAATTCGGGCAAGTTCTAGTAGAACTCCATGACTCAAAGCGGTCCAGATGAGTGTTGACTACCGTTTCTTACTTACACAACTTAATAACAACTTCCCTATAAAATATACAATAGACACTTTTAAATCCCTGCTCCTTGTACAACAGTGTGAAAATCACAATTTTCTAGCCTTATAGAATTACCAACTTACTTGTACAACGAAAAACAAAAACAAAAAAAAAATATGAAACAACAAAATAAAAGAAAATTTTAGAAAGTTTAAAATAAAATTTATGAGTTTTCAACGACACGTGTTGAAAATTGCCAAAAACAAAATACGATTAACAAACAACATTATTGAACTAAATTTCGCAAAAAGGATGTAAAAATAATAAAACGAAAGCGGCAAAAAAACACATTTCGTATTGAGGAAAATGAAAACTCATTTCGAATTATAAATTCCCTTAAAAAAAAAACGATGTTAATATCGTAAAAACATTTCTAATTTCATTTAAAGGAAACAATAAAAATTAACGGTTTACAAAACTGTTTCTTTTCCAATTCAAATTTATTTACGAAACCCATTTCAGAGATTTTCCTTATGAATATTAAAATCTGCTAAAAAAAAAAAAATATAAGAAAAAAAATTGTTTAGGTTCCATAAAAATCCTTAAAAGCCAAACATGTGGGAATATTGAAAAAGTGTGCTGAAGCATGTACTTGTTCGTTGTCCCTACACTCTCATTACTTGCATTACAAATTCAAGACAATTTCCTTGTCGCCTGACACTTGTTTCTTGTTTACTATTTAATTGCTGTACAAATTTTATTGTGTAATTTCATGTTAAAATTCAGTTCCTCTTAACACCTGACAACACCTTTATATCATCTTGGGTCAATTGTAAATTATCAATTCTCTTCGTTTCTACTCGTTATTTTGTTTTTTATTTGTTTTACAGATTTACTTCCGGAAGTTGGGAAGTACAACTTAATTTTGGGTTTCTATTTGTTGACGTTTGATAATCTGGTATTTACAATGCTGTGATTGACGATCGTACAACGTGGGCGACATTTAATTTTTAGTTTTTACTGATGAGAAATTGTTCATGAAGAGAGAAAAACTAAGATTTTTGATTTCCTTGGCATTGTTACAACTTTCTTTTGTTGTAATAATCTGTATTATTAAAGAAGTCAGAATATTTAATTATTGTTTGGAATTAAATTGTTGGACATTTTGTTAAAAAAAAAACAACAACAAAGAAATGTCAAAATATTAAACATAGATGGAATGTTAAATAAAATCAATTTTGAAGAAAATAAAATGAAGCCATTCACAGTGTTCTATTGTGTAGTTTTAGCTGTATTTGCTTTAATTTTATTACGGTTTTCAAAATTTTAATTTACAAGATTTTGTTTGTCGTGTTTATTTCCCAATTTGTTCTCTTGACTAGCCGGGTCAGTCCGCGTTGCTGGCCCTAAGCATACATTAGGCTAGCGGATAGACTATGTTTTGTGTTTTTTTATTTGGGGTAAAAACGTATACATTTTTTGGCGTGCCAACTCGACAGCAAGCCCCATACAACTGGCCGTGTGAAAAACATGAATTTTCCAAAATTAAGCCAGCAATGATTGGCCTTGTGCTTTGCTGATAGTAATAGCAAAGGCAGGACGCAAAGGGTATTGAAGCCGTTTGAATTGGAATTGTAAATCTTTGGAGATTATCGGAATTCGTGGAATAAGTATGTCTTCGCCTTTGAATCTGGCGCCGATGATTGTTGCGTCCATTAAATTTGGTGAACAGTTTTTCGGCTTTCAAAAAAAAATAAAATAAAAAAAACAAAAAAATAAATTTATGTTCATTAGTGGTGCAATATGAAAATTTGATTTTTGCCACGCCCATCCTCCCGCAGACCGAAAATCAAAAATAAGACTTCCCAGAGTCACCCGCCTGAATATTCTGATGATTCTCTGAATATTTCATCAAAATACGTTACATACATACATACACACATCCTTTTTTATATATATAGAAGAAGAAGATAGATAAATAAGAACACTGAAATTTATTGTTGATGGGATAAGCTATTCCTATACGTATTTCACTGGTTGCTTAGGCCAGATCGTCAGAAAACTTCATCTAAAGATTTTAGAAAAACTAAAGATATTAAACCAAATAAAACTGTTAACCGTATAAGAATTATAAGCAACAGTTCTACTTGTAACATTATCAAAGTTTAAACAAAAACATCAACAATAAACAGTGAGTTTATCTATTCTTACATTCCCCTCTACAATTGGTTGGAATTCTTCCAACATTATTTGTAGTTGTAAGTAGGTTAAGAAAAAACAAAGATCAGGAACAAAAATTGGGAATTAAGCATGACAAACCAAATCTTGTAAATTAAAATTTTGTATTCCCAAAAGCCAGCTTGGTTTTTAAAATTTTAATTTATTTTTATACCCCCACCACAACAGTGGAGAGGATATTATGCGTTTGTGCTGATTAAGGTGTTACAAACGTAACACGTTCAAATATTGATCCTAGACCCACCTTAAAGTATACCGATCGCCTCCGATTCACTTTCCGGTTGGCTATCCATGTGAATGTCTGTAGTAAAATATTTGTTATATAAAGTTCGCCGAAAAGAAAAAGGTATATGCTTTTTTTGTCGACTTTAAAGCAGCCTTCGATAAAGTGGCAAGAAAATCACTGATATATAAATTATATTCAATTGGTATATCTTACAAATTTGTTAAAATATTGGAGGATATTTATAAAGATACGAAATCCACTGTATGGAATGGTGAAGAGTTATCTGAGTATTTTCAAACCAATTCAGGTGTTAAGCAAGGATGTTTACTATCCCCACTTCTTTTTTCACTCTATATTAACGATTTACACGAATCCCTAGGTGGTGGGATACTAGTCGAAGATATAAATATCCGGTTACTTATGTATGCGGATGATATAGTCATACTAGCTGATGATATAGGTACTCTTCAAGAAATGATCTTTAAACTGGAAAAATATTGCGATCTATGGAATCTAGAGGTAAACTTAAATAAATCTGAAATAGTTGTATTCAGAAATGGTGGTAGAATTAAATTGCAAGAAAAATGGCAGTTCAACGGAAACAATATTAAAATCACAAATGAGTATAAGTACCTAGGAGTAATTCTTACACCGAAAATGAAATTTACCAAACATGGGGAAAGTAGAAATGCACATGCCAAAACAGCTATTAATTGTACTTGGAAAAACTTTATATCAAATACACAAATTCAATTGAGACAAAAGTGGAATCTCTTTTTAGCTGTTTGCAGGTCGATTCAATCATATGCAGCTCAAATTTGGGGTTATGGTTATTTTGAGGAGATTGACTTACTTCAAAGATATTTCCTGAAAAAAGTGTTGATGCTGCCAGATTTTACACCTAATTATGCTCTGATGCTTGAAACTGCTGCGGTAAACAACCATTTATATACATTGGAACTAAATCTGCTGTACTTATTTCGAGTTATGTTTCAATACCCGGCTAATAGGTTACCGTTTCAAATTGCACATAAACTTGCGAGAAAAAATTTGTTTTGCTTTAAAGAATTGCAAAAGGTTGCAGACAATCTAAATACTCCATGGTCCAGTACACAACCCAATAAACAACAATGGATCACACAAAGTAATGAACTAACGAAAGGAATAAGACAACATCAGCTTAATCTGTGGTTACAGAATAAAGCAGCAACCTCAAGAATATATAAAGATTTAGATTTCGAAAGAGGTTCAAATTATTTTATCGACAACATGAATCAATCAAAAATTACGTGGGTCTTTAAAGCAAGATGTGGTCTCATTAAACTAAATTACAACACATTCGGGGCGACAACTGAGAACAAGATATGCAAGCTTTGTAACATGGGTATAATGGAAACATTTGAATATTTCCTAGGTGTTTGTCCAGTCCTCAAGGAGTTCCGAATTGTTAGTTTTGAAAAACCGTATTTACTTTACACTGAAATGATTTCTATACTTAATGGCGAAAAGAAAACGGATTGGGAAAGATTGGTTTATTATTTAAAGTCAGCATTACATTATCGAAACTTTTTAATTCAAGAATATAATTAGCTAATTTGTTAAATAATTTTAAAGTTTATTTTTTAAGGTTATCGACAGACGTTTTAAAAAAACATTGTCGAATATTACTTTCAATTTTCTAATTTTCAATAAGAATTTATTTTATAAATAAATATGAAATTTGTAAACAAAAATTTATTGTAAATAAAGAAAATCTTACTACTACTACTAGTAAAATATTTGTTTAATTTGACCAATTTAGCCATTTAGTGGCTAGATTTAGCAATGTTTCACCTTGTTTAGCCATTAGCCATTTGTCTAGTTATTTTTCAAATTGTTTACCAATAAAATTTTTTTTGCCGTTTTTCTTTTAAAATAATAATTTTTTTGTATAAAATTATAATAAACTTTTTTAACAATTAAAACGCATTTAATTCAAACCACAACTTTTACAAATGTCTTTCGAAAAACAATAACAGTATGTATTCCAATATTAAATTTATAAAATGGATCAACACAAAAAACCCTGTTTCTGGTCAGAAGTATTTCAATATAGAGATGCAGGCGACAACCAAAAACTTTTAGAAATTTCTGAATTTACCATAAAGCTGATCTCGCTTTCATGGTCCAATGCTGCAATAGAGAGGGTATTGTCCAAGTAAACATCGTTAAGTAAATTGAGAAATGGGTTACATTTAGCAAACGTTAATTCGATTTTATCAATTAGGAAAATTTTTTTACCATAACAATAAAACATTTATATCCAAACCACAATAGTGGAGAGGGTACTATGCGTGTGTGCTGATGTTTGTACCGATCACTTTTTGATTCGAATTAACGATGTCCATCCGGCTGGCTGGCTGGCTGTCCATGAAAACCTTGTGCGCAAAGTACAGAAAATTTGATACATAGTAGGGTATATTCAAACCGATAAACGGTTAACCGTTTAATTACTACCCGATTAACTGATCGGTTAATTTAAAATAGGCTTTTTTCGATTAACGATTAAACCGGTTAATTTCAGTCGATTAACCGATGAAACAAAATTTTGAATTTGTTGTAGTATTAAACCACATCTTTTTGTGGTTTTAATTATGGGTGAGTTCTAATGCAACCATGTAGAATTTTACAATGTTATATGTACCAAAGTTCCCCAAAGAAGTAACCAAAGTACACCAAAAAAGTTGTGTTTAGAATTATGTTTTCATACAATATATTTTTTCTTCTAGAAATACATTTCTAAAATACAGTACAAAAACAGAAATTAAGGAATTCGGGAATAAACTTTTTTGCAGAATGTTCGGAGCTGACCTTTGGCAGGATGATTTAGATGATGACCTGACAACAGAAGAAACACTCGATAGTAACACAACAACAAAATTAACCGAAACAATTAAAAGTGTTAAGCATGAAAAAAAACAAAACTGGATTCACATGGCATAATGGAAGATTAAAATAATACAAGGCAAATTACTGAGAAATAAGATAATCTGTATTATGGTTTGCCTTCGATTTCTTTAGCATCATCGATAAGTGAAAGAATTTGTTTCAAGTCAAGTTTATCAAAACTAAAGAAAAGAATCGCTTAAATTGTAACAGCCGTAGCTGCTAACTAGAATGCCGATTAAGCTTAGCAACTTGTTGGCACAGAGTTAATTCATAACGAACTTTTTCCATCTGCCAACTTTTAATAAATCAACTCTGAATTTTTATGATGCCACATTGTATTACTCAAAAATGCAGCACTTTTTGCATAAATCATGGCTGAATTTGTCATTTTTTCCTGTTTTTGTTTTAACATTCACATAAAAAAATTTTAAAAAGTTTTTAAAATTAAAATAAATTAAAAAAAACAGTTAATTAAAAACACAAACAAAATTGTTTGATATTAAAGTGCTGTTTTTCACAAGTTGGCAAACGGTTGGCAGCTCGTTAACAAGAGTTTAGCAAATCGTTAGCCAGAGTTTGGTTAGTGTATAACGAATAAACTTTTTGCTAACTTTATGCCAAATTTTCCATATAAATACGGCTGTAAACATTTAAACCAATTTATTTTTCTAAAACATTTGGGGGATTCACAAGGTAGTCATAAAGTTTTAAAGTCACATGTCCTAAAATAATTACAAGAAATATATAGGACTGCTGTGGGCTACCGCTTATAATGAAGATTTCTACTGTACAGTTATGACATATCAATAAACACAGCATTAACATTTTAATTTTGTTTAAAATACAACAACATTTATTTTAAACAATTGTAAAATATTATTTAGGACATTATGACGATATGACTGGATAGCACACCTAATTATTTTATAAGATCTCCTTAAACTATTCAAATAATTAATAAAAAAATCTCACAGTTTATTTTTTTAATAAATACATAATTGGGGGATTCACAAGGTGTCATAAAGTCATAAGTCTTAAAATAATAACATGAAAATATACGACTGTTATGAACAACCCCTCATAATTTTGTGTGATATTTTGAATTTAAATCAGATGATTTAAAACATATATAAAAAATAAATATTTACATTAAATCAAAATATATTTTGTAATTCTAATACATGAATAAATAAATTAATTAAATTGATCCAATTTAATTCCATTTTTTAGTCGCAAAATAAAAAATAAATTTTATTTTGTTTGTTTACCAAACAGCAGATATATAACTTGACGCCGCAAGTGTTTTGTTGCTAAAATTGCTAGCCGCAGGTTTAATTCGGATGTTAGCCGGATCAAACTGTACCATCAACAGCGACGGCTACAAAAACGAATGCGGTTCGGCTCAGCCGCTGAGCGCAGGACTCTTCTGATTATTTATGACAGCACAATAAACATACCAAGCAAAGTTCTATTAATTTAAGACACTTTTTGTTTACAAAGCAACAACAATTTTTTTAAACCATTGTTAAATGTTAGAACATTATGACAATATAACATGATAGCACACCTTGTGAATACCCCAGATATGTATTTATTAAAAAATATGTATGACATAGTTAATAATTATTTTTTTGTTTGTTCGTTTTAGTTCAAGAATTGTTATGTTATTGTTTTTTTTTTACTATTAAATTACAAATAATTTATAATATTTAACTTTTATTTATTGAAAATACTTAATTTAGAAAAAAACCTTATTAACCGATTAACCGATCAATAACAAAATTAACCGATTATTAACCGATTAAACGAAAACCTCGATTAATTAATCGAGCGATTACCCGATTAAATGAATTCCCTAATACATATGTTCTAATGTGGTGTGGGGTATCATATAAATAGTCGGGTTTGGACCGACCATACTTTCTTACTTGTTTTTTATTGTAGATTTGGACTCAAAAGGTTGGGTAAATGTTGTCATGATTATGATAACAAAATATTTAAAACTAAAAGGAACTAGTAATTCCTCTGAGATGGACAATAACGACGTCGAATTTATCGATAATTTAATTTGTTAAATGCTTTAATATTTAATTTACCTTTATTCTTATGTAAGAATTTGATCTCAACTTAGAATTTAATTGAGAAATATTTTTAATGAGTTTTTTTTTGGTTTTGTTATTAAATTTGTATGTGTTTTTATTTAAAAAGTTTTTAGCCATTTATTTCCGTAAATTTTGCCATTTTTGGTCACCAAGTTTTGGCAACACTGAAATTGACGAGCATAAATATTCTAAATTTTCTGCGAAAATATTTAAAAGCAGGTCGCTCAATACCAGTTCAAGCACAGAAAATTCTATTTCCATGCTTATCTGTGTTCAAGACACACTGTTAAATTTCTGCCAATTTATATAACATCCCAGACCTCAATTGAGCTTTGTTAATCGATAAGAGCATTGAAGAAAAATGTTCGATTTCAGAAAAGACTTTCGCTCTCTTTCTCACTGCTTTACAAATTGAAATGATCTAAACAGCGGGAAGCGTGAAAAGAAAACTGTCTAATAAGCACATGCGATGAATTTTAACTTGTTTAGTATTATTTTTATTAAGATATTAAATTACTTTAGTTTTTCTTTCCTTATCTAAATTATAAATCAACAATAATAGGATTCAAGTGTATTTATAATTTATTTTGAATTTTTAAAAATAATGTCCAACTAAGAAAAAAGGAAGCTGTACAACTATAAAATTTAAAATATGGTCAATTCTAACGGAAACAGACTTTTACTGTCTGTCAGTTTTTATATATTTTGCCAACAAATATAAATTGTCCCTTTCATTAATATTGATTGTCCTTCTAGCACCAGAAAAAGAGAAAATGTTAATAAAATCATGTGCTAAAACAAGCTGTTCACTCGTATTGATGGAAAATAAAAACATTTGTCATTGTTGTCTGTCCCAGCAGCAGCAAAAAAAAAAAGTACGAGGAACGAGAACAAGACCACCCGTTGTTAATTTTTTTTTAAGAAGTACAATAAGAAAACCAACATCCTGACTGGTTTAGAAGCGTGTGTCTCCTGATGGTGGTCTCTGCTCTGTACTGATTTCAATATTTAAACAATTTTTCTCACAAAATAACAAAGTTGTTTCTTTCGTATTTCTTTTTAAATTAATACTCCAATTCTAATAAATAAATAAATTGGTTGAAAATATAAAAAAAAACAAACAAACATTGACAATATAATGAACATTGTTTTGATATCCTTTTTTATGCTAAATGGTTGATGTCCTTTTTTCCGTTTCTTAAGTATATTTGTATGTGTTTAATACATAAATATCTTGGATGTTATGTTATATTTTGTTGGCATTTAATAGAGAATAAATAAGAGTTGTATGTGTGTAAAAGAATCTTGACTTGAGTATCTCTTCTTTAACTTAAATAAGGATGGGTAAATACAATCATCATCATTTATCATTTGCCATATTGTTTCAATTCAGTTTCAATTCAAAAGATTAACATCGATATCGAACTTATTTTTCGCTTCATTGTACATTATACATGTATTAGTTTAGTACAGTGTGCGTAAAAGTGTACACACTATGGGACTTAGGGGAACAGTAGATTTGGTTTTGTGCGTAAACATATTTACTTTGTATGTATTTGTTTTGCCAACTATCCCTGTAATAAATTTCACTTCGATTTATTTTTCAAAAGGATGAACACGTTTGTCCTTTTTGTTGTTTTGTGTGTCATTTAATTTTCCTGAACGATTTCGTTTATAAAACGGAAACCTCTAATCTGACCATGTTGTTTAACGCATTGCCATTATTAGGTTTTTTTGTCTTTTATTTTATTTCTCTTTTTTTTTGCTTTATTATAAAGTAGCATTTTAGGGATGGAAATTGATTAAGTCTGAAGTATTTGTCTATAAAAAAAGAGATTTGGTTTGAATGTTGTTTAAAAAGAAACTAGAAACTAGTTATATTTTCTTTTTAGCAAAAAAAAAAAAAAAAGGAAACCGTAACAATTATGGAATTTATGATAAATAAGTTTTTTTTAATAATTGCATATTAGCTTTTGATAATTTTTTGTTTGACAGAAACAGAACTTTATAAAAGTTAGATTCTTTCATAAAGATTTTGGAATTCATTTGTAACATTCTTAGGCCATCCCATTAAGTACATATATTTAACAACAGGTATCGAATTTTAGTCAAAAAATTCAAGGTAAATACTTGTACATATTTCTGATATTTTCTTCTTCTTGCTTTTTATCCAAAAAATTCAAAAATTATAATAATTTTTGGGTCTTGATCACAACTGTTATAAAATTGGTGATATTTTCAGTTAAAATCCTTTAGTTATTATAAGTCCACAGGAAATTTAGTTTCTATAGAAAATAAAAACATTTTTCATAATAAAGTCAAAAAATGTGGCACATTTTTCAATGGATACCTGTCCTAAGTCATAATCGATGGTGGAATTCAAAAGCAGGGGGACAAACAAAAATGCTTATAAGCCGCCTTAGAGTGTGAAAGCAATCAGTAAGCAATTTGAGTGCGTAGTCCGGCAAGCTTACACACTCGCTCCTTTTTTAGAAACTGGAGCTATCAAACCTCTGATGCTAGCAGCATCTGTTGAGTAGCCACAGCAAATAGGGATAACCCTCTCTCAGGCTGAACTCTAATTCTGCATAATCAGCACTTTAGTGGAATTTTAAGGAAACCCCTTTACGTTTCTTTGAATAGTGAACTACAATAACCACGAGATCTTCGAAAGTATCGTTTCAACGGAAAATTCAAACTTCCGCAAATATAACCTTCCTGAAAAACAGAAAAAATCTTTCCCGCAAGAAGCATACTAACGCAGGCATCCTAATTGCCTGGCCGATTCCGTGCCACTAGGGGCCATTGATTTCGGTCGTACCGTATAGGATATCTGGTCAGCAGCGATCGCAAAAGGTTGTAGAGATATTTTGGTTTTTTGCCAAATCGCAGGTATAGACTGCACCCAATTTCCCAAAATATGAAGTAGAGGTTGTATCACCAGAAGGTGAAATATCCTTCAGTTAATCCTTACAACCTCTCGTTAGATAGCAACCGGGCAATATACACGAAGAACCCTGTTGGATAAGTCGTTAAGAAATTGGTTGCCTAATGGTTTGTCTAAAACAGGATTTTACACCTATTCCACTTAAATAATTGCAGAAGCTTTTTGCAGAAACTGTTAAGATATACCTATAAACATTCAGTTTGTGCTAAGGGGTCCTAATTTTTCTTTAATCCAATTAAAATTTTTATTACGGGAATGAAATTTTACAAATATAGTAAATCAATTTCATTAACACTACGAAATTGATTTTCGTAATTTCGTTAAAACTTTTCATTAAATTAATAACAACTTAATATCTTTTTCAAATGAAAAATTCAACTAATTGTCATACATTATTTCAATAGAGTATTTAAGATTAAAATGAACTAATAATTAAAATATTCAAATATTTTTCAGTTAATAAAAAAAAAGAATCTTTTGTGACTTTATATTTTCCATGAAACATGTCAATAAAGCAATGAAAATAAGATAAAGTTCTCCAACTTCAAACTACTTTTAACTAGAAGAAATTTTCTTCCTTTAACTTTCGTAAAAACGTATTTTTATTTTCATTTTTAGCGATAGACATGAAAATATATAAAAAAAAATTGGAAATTTTAATGTTTCAAAACATCAATGAAAAAAATTCATTACGTTACGTATACTGATATCAGCTAAATGTTAGTAATGGGCTCCAAAGCAAACAACGAAACAGGAAAAACGAGAGCAAAAAATTCTCACATTCTTTTTATTTAATTGTGAATTTAAATACCGAAATTTACGTAGTTGTACAAGCCAGTAAAATGGAAAGAAGGCTGATGAAGGTCGTCGCGGGCTGGAAAATTGATTAAATAGAATGTACTAAAAGGTAAGCTTATGAAATTAGAGCATAAAATGATGTAACAGAAATATAAAAACGAAAAAAAAATTTAAATAGCTTGATGGTTTGAAATAAAAATAAAAAACAATTAAATTCACAACAACTCAAAACGCACATTGAAAAATGGCTGAAATAAATAAACATAAATTTATAACTATAACAATTCATAAACTAATAAAAGAGACTGTCATAAAAATTAACAAATTTAATGAATTTATGACACTGAACAAATTAAAAATTTCATTCAAATATAAAAACATTTATGTATATTTAAACAACAAAAAAATTTTTTTCATTATCCTTATGTTAATGAAATGTTTCATTAATTTGATGACAAATAGTCAGTCTTAATACAATTTTCTGACATTAAAATAATGCAAAATTTCCATCGATTTTATTAAACATTTCATTAACTGGACCTAATGTAACATCCTTAATTAATCTAATGAAGTGTTACATAGGTTGACTTTTAATGCAATTTTTCATTGGATTAATGTCAAAATCCATTGAATCAGTGAAAAAATCCTGTCAGTGTAGTGAGTAATATTGCCAAAAACTATTTAATAGATAAAAAAAACGTTAGCACTTATCCTTTACGTCGAGAGTGTAAAAACTCATGTAGGAAGAATCAGCTTATCTATTAACCCTATAAAAGCTTTGTATCACCTTTAAAATAGTGAGTAAATCTTATACGTGGTACTTAGTACCCAGAGTCTTCTTTCTAGCAGGCCAGGAAACATTGAGACACTATGTCACCTCAAAAATATCTTTTTGAATTAGTATTTTAAAAAATTCATTATCTAAATATATAAAACTACTAAATCTTCTACACGAGTTAATTTAATTTTATTCTTTTTTTCTATTTCAATGCCATTGTCTAGAGGACCCCTCATGTCTAGCATTTCTTCTCAACAAATACCAAACTCTTAATTTCTTGTGGACACCCTTCCATTCAACTAACACTGCTTCATAATAAATTTTTAATAATATACATTTCTCAGAAATTCTTTTCAATTAAATTCGAATTGTTTAGTCTGTTTCAAATGAGACAATAACGCTTTTCCAAAAGTCATTCATTAAAAAAAAAAATCATCATACAGATGTTCTGTTTTCAGCCGTCAAAATATTTACTAATCAGCAATAAAAAAAATAACATTATAAATATCGAAAGTGAATAAAGAAATAAATCGTTCATTTAAATGATCTTCTATAGAAACATAAGCACAACATGAAATTCAAACAATTCAATCAATTCTTTTAAAATACATTCTTGTCGATCGATGTCCTGCTGAGTTTAGCTGACCACTGCGATTGTTTTTGATTTATTTTTTTTTATTTTGGGGAAGAAATAAAGAAATAGGAGGACTTTAGAACAATTTGTAACAAAAGGTGTTACAGTTTGTGAGCTAGAATATGTATTGAAAACTATTGGTATACATTTACTAAAACCCTGATATGAAAGTGTGGTTTCGCAATTAAGCGCTAATGAAAATTGAGTTGTTCGTTATCGTTCTTCAGCATTAGAAGCATCTTTCTAAAAAAAAATACAAGAGCAAGTTGTGTGTTTGACCACCACCAAGTGTAATTTTCCCTTTTTGGTCATGGTGGTCATTTTATGGCACAAGAAAGTATAAGCACCGGTTAATTTCATGCTGTGTCTATTTATGTGTATTTAAAGGATAAATAAGGGATAAATACCATTTAAAGATGTTTCTTTTTTTTTGTAATAAAATATACATGAGTGTACTTATTTTGTTTTCATGGTATTTTAAAGTTCATTAGCAGAATGAAATTTGTTGTTTAAGTATTTAAATGATTTTGTTATTTGTGCTTAATTCCCAATTTTTATTTTTGAAAAAAAACACTGAAATTTATTGTTTAAGTTGTCAATAATAGTAAGTAAGAAATAGTGCTCCGGTATAAAAGGCTTGCAGGTTCGATTCCCGCCAAAATAACAAAAGTAAGAAAAATGTATAGAAATTACACATTACTAAAATAACCGGTTTATTCGATATTCGAAAAATGGACATTTTAAAATATCCGACTTAGGCAAAACTTATAAAACTGGAGGAAGACTACACGCAAAAAAAAAACATGGTTGTGGTAAACATATTCTAAGAGCAACATATTATGATAAGATTCATGATTGTAGTCACCATATTACGATTGTTATTAAATCATATTATGACCAAATATGTTCGTAATATTACATCATAATATTTTTCCCTTAATCATATTGTTATCCTGTTAATCATAAAACGTTAAGAAGTTATAATATTACTGTCATGGTAATCATAATAAGTTAAGAAGTAATCATATTACTGTCATGGCAATCATAATAAGTTAAGAACTAATCATATTATTGTCATGGCAATCATATTAGTTTAGAAGTAATCATGTTATTGTCATGGCAATCGAAATAAGTTTAGAAGTAATCATATTATTGTCATGACAATCATAATAAGTTTAGAAGTAATCATATTATTGTCATGGCAATCATAATAAGTTTAGAAGTAATCATATTATGATGCAAAGTGATATGAACTGTTATACATAAATTTTTTACATCATAATATGATACTACTTTAAACATAATATTTTTATTGAAAAAAAATACTTATGATAAAATAAAAAACATAATATAGTTACTGTAATCTTTTTGTCGTAGGTCGCAATTATTTATAAATTATTTTATGGAGTTTTCATTATTTTTCTCTTAATATAACACAAAACTTACCAGTAATGGTTAATATTTTGCACCAATATTTCACAAATTTTTCCACCACTTTAAGATTATTAAAATTTTTTAGCAAAGATATTTTATTTTGTGACACTACAACCCTTTTTTAATGTTTTTCTTTATTTTTTTTTAATTTCTTGTTTATTTTAATGGTTATTTTTTTATTATTAAGCCACTCACTAACAAATAATTCGATATGTTTATGTAAAACACGACACAACTGATACAAATTTATTTTACAAATAGCGATACCAAAATATTATTAGAGTAACGATATTTTGATTGCATCTTAAACTTATTATGATAAATGTATATAAAGTTATCATGTTATGGCTATTAAATATCATGTTATGGCTGTGAGTAATATAATATGTTTTGAAAGTTATCATAATTTAGTTGTTAGAAAAATAATTATTTTTCGGTCAACAATACTCAAATTTATAATTGCGATAAACATTAATATGTTTACAGTAACTATAATATTGCTGATATTTAATAAAAATAACAATTATTTGTGTACAACAACAATATATTGTTACAATAAACACAGTGTGGTTGCCGTAACCATGCCCAACCATATTTTTTCTCTGCGTGTAAGCTTTCGATCTCCCTAACATGAATCATAAAAACAAGATTACGCATTGCGCAGGTCCGTTAGTTTTGTGTGACGAAGAAGAAGGATTTGTGTACGTTCATTTGGGTGTGTCTTATATTTTTTACAACAAAAACTCATTGGCATGCTATGCTGGCGTAGCTGCGCAGCTGTTTTTTGAATTTATGGTTAATATAACCATATTCTTGTCACCGGCAAGCATATAAAAAAGCCACAACCATATTATAATTGCCTCCAAACATTTAATGGTTAATAAAAACTGAAATATGTTTAACACTTATCATCGCATGTTTGAGTTTCAACCATATTATGTTGCTCTTAGAAAAGCTTAAAATACTTTTCTTAATTTAAAAACACAACATGTTTAGATTCAGCCATAATATAGTTGTGGCTTCTAAATGCAGGACACATTACACCATAATATGGTTGCCAGTGACAATAATATGGTTAAAGTTCCCATAATATAGTTTAACATATTCGTTAAAAATAATTTGGTTGAAGGTGACCATATCGAAAAATGTGTTTTCTCTGCGAATTGTTAAAAACTTTTGGCAATTGGACGAATTTAATTTAATGAGCTTCAAACTTGCGACCTGTACTTTGCCCTCAAGATTATAAAAGACACACAGCCAGACAAATAGCAAGCCAGCCAGTCAAATATACGGACGAACGAAAGAACGGATATCGTTAGTGATTTTGAGTCGATCGGGTAGTTTTACATAACGCTATACAAAAATGGGAGGCGCTTATCATTGAGTTTATAATGCATAGAATTACTTGTCCTATTGTTTAAGATTTTTTTCATTCGTGTAGCTGAGCGGAGAGCTGGCTTACTGGATATGCGTTGATAGATCTGTGTGCACCGATTGAAATTTTGTGATACCTGAACCATATCTGCGGCTTGTAACTAGCGGCTATCAATTTTATTTCCAGTTAAATCAAGTAATGCTGTTTCAAACAATTTTTTTAATTGTTCCAATTTATTTGCCATAATCAAAAACAAAAATTATAATGTTTGTGTGTATATTTTAAAATATAAAAACATACACACAAATTTCAAAAAATATTTACAGTTTCAAAATTTTTTTTAGTTGGTTCAATTAACTGTGTTGATTGAAAAAAATATTTGTTTTGTGTTTGCGTTTTTAATATGTGACCTTCTCCGGAAAAAGGGACATAGTGTGTAAAAAAACGGGTTTGTAATTGAAGTAGGTTTTTCATTTTTTCTGTAAACTTATGGAAATTGTTGGGGTACCTTAATGGCTTGTAACAAGCGGTTATCAATTTAATTTTGACTTACCAGAGTTAAATTTGGAGATATAGGAACAGTTTGATCACAGAACTTAAGCCTGTTATTTGTAAGGCATATTCGAAATGGTGTCAGTGTGTAGCTTATACCAAGATGACTGAAAGGAAAATATTAAAAATGCGAGTTAGTGGCTGATTTTTTCCGTAAACTGGGATGAAGCTTGTCTTAAATACTGTTGCTATTTTACAGAAGCTGTTTTGCAGTTGAGTGCAGATTAATCCAGCTCTTAAATAAAATATTAGCGCTTGGTCACGGCAACCACGATACAATTTTTGCGATAGAAAAGTTTTTTCATTTCAAAAGTATGAATATATAGATTTGGCCTGGAGGAAATTTAGAATTATATGTTTTCGACAATATTACAAAATTTTTATTTTTTGTCGTAGGTATTTTGTTATTATTCTAAAGCGTCTTAGAAACTTTAAACAGTTAATATTAAAACGAAGCACATTATTAAATGATGCAAAGTTTTTTTCATGCCGAAAATATTTGTTTCTATTGTATAAATTCCTTTCTATCGCAAATTGGAAGGTTCATTGTTGTTCATAGCAACACGAGCAACAGAAATAAAAAAATTAAAAAAATCCATATCAGACAATGTTTGTTTTGTAGTTCTGGTCATTTACTGGGTAAAATCATGACCACCATATTATTACGGTAATTGTATGCAATAACATTTGTCCGGTTTGTTGTACAAACAAACACAATCGGACACACAAATACTTACGCACACACACACACACACACATACAGCCTCAAAGCGTTGTTGTATGTAAATATTTATCGTTGACATTGTATTAACAATTCGTAGATACACTTTGATTCACAAACACACACTCGCGCTGACAAACAAAACATGTGTTCATGTAAATGAACAAGGACAATGATTTTAACACACACTTACTTCTGCACACACACTACACATATGTGGCAAACTGTCCAATAGGCAACTCCGGCATAATGCAATTTTTATGCATAATGTGTTGTTGCTGTTGCAAGTTGATGCTGTTGTAGTTGTTTGTTTAATTTTCAAACTATGGACACTAAAATAAACGAGTATAAAAATTGTGGCAAACCGCAGTGAAATAAAAAAACCCACATAAAAGTAAATCGTTGAACTGTAAACATGTGGGAAAAACACTTTCATTAAAAATTAATGACTACACTAACAGCAACAGCAACAGCAACAATATTGTTGCTTCAAATGTCAACACCCTGCAAATATTATTGGACCACCTGATCCAATTTCATGAAATGGACTACTCCATGGACTGGTCCGATGTAATGCAAGCATGGACCATGTCATTGTTAAAAAGTGTATGTAGTGAGACGACATGTCTTCGTTTTTTAACGACATGTTTTCGTTTTTAAACGAAGTTAAAACTAATCCTCTTGTGTACACAATTGTAGTCCAAAGATGGGTTATATGGTCCTGCCCTAGGACATCGTAATGTTAAATAGACCATGTTTTTCCATACGTTTGGGTTACTTTTGGACTAGTCCTAGTCCCTTGTGGACTACTCTTTACACGCGTGTTTGGACTGGTCCTATTATTTGCAGGGCAGTAACACTCGCATACATGAGTAGCACATGTGTGAGCCTGGCTATTTGATTGTTGTTTGCAGGTCTGTCGTCGCCCGTGTGCATCTGCAACAACTCGTAATAATGTTGTAGGTGATGCTGAAAATATTTAACTGATTTTATTCCTCTCTGGTTTGTTAGTTGTTGCAGCTTAAGCCATTGCTGCTTTTGCAATAACAACTTTGCTGTTATTTGGAACAAACTATTGTAATTTAACCAGCCAAACAAACCCAAAAATAAGCCACAGTACAAAATATTCCAAAAGAATGTTTCATTCTGCCTTTTTATTTAAATGTTGTTTGGACATTTATGTATGTAAATTTTGAAAAATTCCAGCCTTTTAATTAGGTCTATGAAAAACATGACAAGTGTAGTAAAAATATTGTTATTATTCGGTTGAAAGAAAACTACTGTTAGGTGCTTATTGAAAGATTGGCAAAAGATATTTCAAAAAAAAAATTTTAAAAAAAGTTTTAGTGCTGTTTTAACAGCTGAATTTGAACCATCAATTTGAACCATGTTGAACCATTTAACGCTTTTATTCCTCGAAAATTGTGTGACTTAAGTTTAGTATTTAAAATAGATAAAACTGTTTTTTGCACAAGCATTTCACGTTTATGCATATTTTGAACTTATACATCCCAATTGTCCAATTCCCAAGCTCGCTTTAACGTCGTATTCGCTGTCTAATCGTCTAATTAAACAATGTGATATTTTTGTTGTTGGTAATTTTCATACAAAAGTATTGTCTAAGTCATCGTCCAGACTTGCAATTTTTGTAGCAGCAATTCTTGAGTTTATTGGTGAGTAGGGTAAGAAGATTAGCTAGGGGTATTCAGTTTTATGAACTCTGCAGTTCTGTATGTTTTGTAATTCTTACAATTTTTTACATAAAAAGGAGAAGAGGAAAGACAAAATGAAAATACAAAAATTACAAGGCTAGAATTTCATAATCAAAAATTGAATAGTGTCATTTAAATTACCGAAATTTGGTTTTCAAATGCTTCAACGTTAGGGGATTATCCGCGTAGCGGCATCAAATCTTATGATCTTGGGGGCCCATTGACGTCGCCAAAACGTGCAATTACGCGTTCGGTCGTATTGTGTGGCTCATTGCACTGTCAGGTTAAAAACGCATATCGTCCAGTTCATAATCTAAAGGGTGTTTTTTTATAGAGTGACACAAGTTTAATTCATAATAAAACAAGGAAATATATTTTTAATATCAACGAAACGAGCTTTATTGGAAAGACAATTTTATGAAATTTACGTTTAAATATGATTTCTGCCATGCAGGCGCCACGGCTGGCATATAGAAGGCGCAATCTGGAACACCAATTTTCAATAACTTGTCGCAGCAATTGCGGTCGTATTTCGCCGATTACTCTTCGAATGTTGATTTCCAGGTGTTCAATTGTTTGTGGTTTATTGACGTAGAAAATTGACTTAACATAACCCCAAAGAAACTAATCCAATGTGGTTAAATCACACGATCTTGATGGCCACTTAATTGGGTCATTATGTGAAATTATATTTGCATCAGAAGTTTCTTTAAGTAAATCAATTGTAGCTCCCGCTGTGTGTCATGTGGCTACTTCCTGTTGGAACCACATATCAGCAAGATTAATTCCACATAATTGAGACACGAACAAATTTGAAATCATGTTCCTATACCGTCAGGCGCGAATCCAGCTTGAACGTTAGGGGGGTGGAACATTTTTTTTGATACAAAAAAGTAAAAAATTTGTTTTTAAAAGTTTATTAAAATAAATTCAACATTTTTTTATTTTTCTAATTTATTCTATGAGCTAAATTTCAGGTATGTATCTTATAAAGCTTTTTTTGTAATAGTCATATTCCTTCAATTTTTCAGAAATGACTTTATACACTATCAGACTATTATATTGTATTTTCTTGTTACATTTTACCTTAGCTTTCCGTTGGAAAGCAATGAGGTTTATTGTATGAACAGAAAAATTTACAATTATTAGACACCAGCAGAATGTAATGCAATTTCTGGCCCGCTACGGCCTTCGTCAGCATTCTTTGTGTCACACTGGATAGTGATACTTTATAAATTGAATGTATTTAACTCAACTATTTTAACAAATAGAAACTGGGAATTATTTCCTTCTGAAGGTTACTTTATATTAAATTCAACATTTTTTTATTTTTCGAATTTATTTATTAATTCCCAGTTTCTATTTGTTAAAATAGTTGAGTTAAATACATTCAATTTATAAAGTATCACTATCAATAAGGTTAAATAAAATATATGATCAGTTCAATATAAATTAATTTTTTTAAATAAGCAATTTATGATTTCCTTATGAGGCAAATTTAGATAGTACAGTCTTTCTTCTGTCATTGTTGGTCTGAGCCATATTTTTATTAGACGACGGGTAGGAAATTACCATTCTCTCGTAGCATTACTGACGAGTAGGGCAAGTTTTTTATGGCATATGCAATTTTTGCAATTTCTTCAATTATTTTTTTAAAAAGCAAGTTTTGATCCAGCTTGCCAAAGAATACCTTTTTGCAACCTAGAAAAAAATTTTTAAACAAGCTTAGCGAATATGAGGCAGAATCTATTCGAAATGCTAACTGAATAATGCAAAAATCGGACGTAAGAAGTACTTTCAATGCATCTGCTCAAGCCTCTTGAAGTTACAAACGAAAAGGATTTCTATGAATGAAAGATGTCAGTAAAAAAGATTTTGTTGAAAAGTTTAAAAAACGTTTTAAATCGTAATACGTATCGAAAATTATTCAATACTCCTGAAATTTCAATTTAAAAAAAGTGTTTTAATCGATTTTCTCACAATTTTGTTTTAATGAAAGTGAGACGGATGAATTTATTGACAACCTTTCTCCATCAGAACTTTTAGGGTGGGTTTTTAACATGGAGATTAGAGATTAAGTCATCTTTAATCAGTGTTTTTAGTTTTTAAGATGTGGATTAATTACTTTTATTTGCCAGTTTAAGCGGCCAATGTTGGTGGTTTAAACTTAATCATCAAATGTCAACGCATACACATGTATAACAAAAGCAGCTGTTAAAAATTTTTTTAGAAAACAGAAAAATTTATTATTCTAGTAAACATGAAGACTTTAGTGATTCCGAAATATATGAAAACCTAAATAAAATAATTATAAGAATTAATTTTCTTTTTATAAGAATTAAAAGGGCGAAAATTCTTCTTCTTCTGTATAAAATGCTAAGTGGATTGATACAAAAAAATGCCATTTTTAAATATTTTGCTGCCATTTATTGTTATTCAGTATGGCAATGCTGCGAGGTTTAAGCTACCTCTTAAAAACGGCAAACACAATTAGTACTCGATTAAATTTATTCTCAGATTAATTAATTATAGTTTGCCGCTAAGATTAAACTCGATGTTAAAAACCCACTCTTAGTGTTTAAATATGCTCCAGTTACATCTTGCGATGTTGAAAGAGTGTTTTTCATTTATAGAACTGTTTTATGTGATAACGGGAGATTATCAGGGGTGTTCTAGAAATCGAAGACGCAAAACGCAAGAATTTTAAACGTTTTTTAATAAGATTTCCCTGATAAAAAATTAATGATAAATATTTTAAAAATATTTCTTTATTAAACAGAATTTTATAACAAAAATTCGATAAAAAGTGTATTAAGAATAAGAACAACTTCCAAATTCATGCGTTTTGCCCCCCAGTATTTTTTTTTTTTTTTGACAATTTGAAGAAACATACTATTGTACTTATAATAAAAACTTAATAAAATAAATGTTTCTTAAATAACATGTTTATTTTTGCCATTTTTCGTGCCATTTTAAACTTGCCCTGCTGACGAGCATTGAAACGAATATTTGAAATATTTTTCTTAGATTTCGGTAGATATCTTCATCACAGTTTATTAAAGCATCTACAACGTTGTCTGATAGATTTTCAGATATTTTCCATGTTTGTTGCCAATGCAACAGTTCAGACTCAAGTTTAGATGTTAGTAGGTGTTTATCTATCTCTTTTATCAAACATAATCAGCTCATCAGCTACTTGTGATTTTAAAAGTAGAAGTTTCGGTATGTTCAATACATTTAGGATATCTATTGGGAAACGTGTTTTGAGATTTTCTAAAATAAATTCAACATTTTGAATGTGATTGGAACCTCGTTTGAACGCAGATAACTTTAACTTTTTCAAAAATCGCTTTAAATAGTTCTTCGGCTTAATTTCTTTTCTCTTCAAGGCACATGATTTAAGTTTTGATGAGGCTTGACCCTTTTTGAAGATCTATATCGTGCTTTTGTAAAATGATTATAAGCGGCTGTGATACAATAAGTATCACACTTAATATGTTAATTCCGTAAACGAATTCAAAAGTACTAAGCGAGTTCCTTAATATAAGGCTTTTGATGAAGTATCTCTACCTTTCCACTCAGATATTTTTTTCAAGGCTTCTACTATATGATGTACACTTGATGCAAAGTGTAAAATTGAGTCGTGACAGTCCAACCATCTTGTCTCGCATAATGTAGAGAGTTTGGCTCCCAAATACTTTGCTAAAACTGCGTTTCGCTTGCGATAATTATTTATAAAAAAAATTTGTCGTTCCTTGAGCAAATGATACAACTTATTGTATTAATGACACTTTGTTGCTTTTTAAAATTGATTTGTTTGATTTATTGGAATAGCAAGGCGTTTGTTTTGCATTTGTCCAGAATTTTATAACAGCTCCATTTTCTGCTAACATCTGTTCCATTTTCTACACAATTTTTTAGGTCAAGACTAAAATTTGTCAAAGCTTTTACAACTATTGATGATAGTGCCTACGCATCAATTGACACATAAACGTCATTATCAATATCCTTTGAAGCCTCTTCAAATGCGTTTACAACAAAGCCAATAAATGCTTTCCTAACAACTTTTTGTTGTATGTTGAAATATCTTTAAGATAAGGAAATCTGGGTTTTCCCCGACAAATCTGTGTTTTCGGCAGAAATTATCGAATGTAATTTTGATTCATATAACATATATATACACAAATATTGCATATACTAAGGCTTATTAATAATTCAACCGCACGCATTTTCAAGTCAAACGTTTATTCTTTGGATATAGATGGCACCTGCTGGGATTGAATGTAGAATAATAATGCCCAATTTTCAGGATAGTATTTACATCTATATTAAGTTAATTTTCATAAAAACTTAAATCGTATTTAAATACAGATTAGTTTTTTGAGTTTTATTTAAAAAGTCTTATTTAATTAAGATAAAAGTATGGTAGCACTGCTAAATACAAACAAAAAATATAAAGAAGTGTACCAAGGCGAATTAACTACAGGTGGTGTCGAAACGGCATCTGATTTTGACAGTTCGAGCTTATTTGTTTTGATTTGTTAGTGTTTTTCTAAGAATTGTTGATATTTCGAGCCATAAACACTAACAATGCAATGCAAAAAACACTATTTTGTTTCTGTTGCTGTTGGATTGTTGTAGTTCCGACACCTCCTGTAGTTGAATTCGCCTTGAAGTGTACTTATTTACAAGGTGGTCTGAAAAAATCTGACTGTTTATGCTTTGCCTGTTGTTGTTGTTGTATTGTTGTGAAATTGAGGCCACCTTGCTAAAATATTACAATAGAAACTTAAGTTGAAATTAAGTGTACCACATCGGTGACTTAAGTTCAACTTAAGTTTTTAGTGAAGAAGAGAATTTTGTATTTAAAACGATTTTAAAAATAAATTTGTTTTAAGGATTGATATCCTGAAAATTGGCAATAAGTATTTGAATACAGTAAACTACATGTTTCATTGGAAATATCTAATAAATAACTATTAGAATTAAGATTTGGATACTTATTGAAAATTTCGTTAGATTCAATAAAAAAAAACCTTGCTGGGATTTCCTAAAATTTTGTGCATATAAAAAATATTATTAGTGGGAATTCTTGTATCATCGAGATAAACCAAACATATTTTTATAATTAAGGGGGAGAAAATTTCCTTATTTCCCCCCTCCCCCTGAATCCGCGCCTATATACCGTTCACCATTGACAGTAACATTCTGTCCATCATCGTTTATGAAGACATGTGGGCCAATAACAGTAAATTTTTGTAGATGTAATGGTGTTTCGACAAAAGCTTGTGGATTCTCCTCACTACAAAAGCGACAATTCTGCTTATTTACGTGCCCATTGAACCAGAAATGGGCTTAATCGGAAAACAAAATTTTGAGTTTTGAATTGAACAATTATTTGGATCAACAATTTCAACAACTTTCAGGCGTTGCTCTGGTGTTAGTGGATTTATAATGAAATTTCAAGGTAAAATTAACAAAATGGAACTATCAGCTATTAAATGGGTGTGACACTCTATAAAAAGCCCCTTTACAATTGCATTCCAAAAAAGTCATATGAAAGCTCCAATTGCTGAGAACACTTTGGAATCAGCAAAGTTCGGATTTTCTGCTAGACTTTCACCAACAGAAGCGATATATTCAGCAGTGCGCACATTACGTGCGCACATTATGAAGTTTCTTTATAATCTTTCCAACTCCCTTCACTGCAGGCCGATTATGATGACTATAGCCACCCCGTAGTAAGTTTTAAATGTAGTTTTATTTTAAATCTAACACAATTTTTACAAATAAATATATAAAACCTTAAGGTAACTACAAAAAAAAGCAAGGTCATGTGCTGCAATGCCCTAAACTCTAGCAAATTCCAGGACGTTGAGTACGAAGAAGTAAAATCATCTTGCTATTTCGGAAGCATTTTACCGAAGTCGATGTATCCCATCGAATTTTAAAAGTTATCCAGTCTCTTGTTACGCTACCTCCTGTATGAAAAGCATCGGCTTTTTCAAAACACACTTAGTTCAGGATCTTTTCTTCTTGCATCAAGTCGGCACTCTTATACGCTTCTGAATCTTAGAACATGTCACCGCACAACATAAGCATCATCCAAGTATTTGTTGACCGATATCTACGACGGATCCTTTTGGCCAAATATCACAACCAACACACAACTATGACAACGATCAATTTATTTGGAAATCCTTAGCCGCAAATGGCGGTCGATTGAGCACACGTGACATAAGCTTCGAGGTGATAGTGCAAGAGCTGCATTGATCATAATCCTCAGCGCAACAATCAAAAAATTGGCCGAGCTTCGAAGACTTTGCGTCGCCAACTCGAGAACGAAGTCAACCAAAGCGGTCTAAGCTGGAATCAAACAAAAAATCTCTCATCAAATCAAGCCGAATAAAAAAAATTCGTTGTGGTCCTTTGTTGCTAATGGGAACCTCAGGACATAATATATTGGAACATAAAAATATATATAAATTCGTAATGTCAAAATGTGCAGAGATCGAGTTTTTGTATAATGTGTTGGTTGTGTATGAGTATGTTTTTATGAAAACGCAAGATCCGCTTAAGATAACAATTTTTTTCTTCTCTTGCATACTTCTTGGTGTACCATTAAAAGGGAAATAACTTTCCATCTAACACAATAATTTTAAATAAACGAGCTACAACAATGTGTATGTATATTTGTAATGATTACCTGCGTCCACACACTTCCCTGCCCATCATGTAATCAACATATGTTTAAGCTTATATGAAAACACAAAAGTGGGAGTTCCATATGGGAAAATTATGGACAGCCTACAACTTCCTTTGATGCGTGTGATCTAAGCCATCACAAACAATTTCAATATTCATACGCGTTTGTTTGTATTACAAAATGTTTTCGACAGATTATTGTGTGGTTTACTTGATCCACCACAGTCCGATTGTAAAATTTTAGTTGATGATGTTATTTTTTGCGATTAAATGTTAACGAATACATACGAATGCAACAAAATTTGTGTGTAATCTCAATTTGTATAAACAGATTTTGGTACGAGGATTTTGTAATTTGTTTGCGTTAAACTGATCATCCTATAAAAACAGTCCCAATAATTTGTTGAAAAAACATTGGAATTCCATGTGACCCACCCAAAACACCAGACTAATGAGGTAAATGCCCAGCATTAGTTTAAGGAATGAGTGAGAATTGGAAATTTAATGATGAATGTGTGGAAATATTTATGACGCTTGTGTTTAGCTGGCACATTCAGTCAACAGATGTTGTGCAAAGATTTTGCTAATTCCGAATGCTTTAAAATTGGGATTAAAATTATAAAGTTAATTTTTTGTAAAATGTAAAAGTTAATAATTTGGTTAAACTAAGATTTATGGTATTAAACAAGACAGAGATTAAATTAGGACAGGTTTGAAATTGTTGGTATTCTTGACATTATTTAGGAAACTTTTGTAAAAATTTGAATCATATGGGGATGCAGATTTTTTTATTTCTTATTAGATTAGAAAAAAGATTTTTACTAAACACTTGAAGAAGAAATTATAAAATTTTAATTAATTTATCCCGAGTGTTTTTCTTTCTGTGTATGTAAATATCTTATCTGGTAACATTCTGCATCTGAAATTCATAACAGAAAAAAATCGATTTACCCATTAAACTTGGCAACATACATACTCTCATGATCACATAAGAAATCCTTTTAAGAGGACTTTCAAGTTTAAAAATAAGACATTTAAAAAAGTTATGAAAAGTGTATTGCATACATATCATTATTCAATTAAGCTTAGAATCCATTAAATTTTTTTGCCCTTAAATATTTCGTCAAACAAAGTAATGAAGTTCTTTAAATGTTTTAAGATATTCAAGGTAAAAAGAGATGTTTGCTATTTATTTAATGGCCATATTTAAGAAAAAACTGCTATCTTTTTTTTAATTTTTAAAAGATTATCCGATTTGATCATCGATCCCCTCGATAAAACTGTTTGATTGTGTATGGCGTTGGTTTCAAGCCTTTCTTAATTTGTCCACGGCTGAAAATTAATTTTCTTCAAAAATTGTTGTAGGGCGTAATAAGTGAATCAAATACAGCTTTATTTAACCACTAAACAGTCCTTCCTCTTAAAGTCCAACCCTTTGGAATTTAGTTGGCAAACATAATTAAAAACAAAAACACAACTTTGGTAAGTTAAAATCGTTTTTGGTGATATTTAGATTTGTGTTTATTCATGTTTAATATTTAAAAAAAAAAACAAACAAAAAAATCATCCTCAATCATCAAACAACAGAAAACATAATTTTCACAACCACATTTTTAGCCTGTTCATTTCGATAAACGAGCGTAAATTTAGAACGAGTGCTTATGGATTTGTGCCATTTTGGGAAGAAGAATTTTAAGAGGACTTAAATATCAATGACTTCGTGATTAACTGACTGGCTGTCGGATCAACTAAATTATAAATTTGACTGATTGCTTCCTTAAAAATGAATTTTCCTCTACTCGAAAGAGAAAATAAAGTATAATTCATTCATAATGACATGTATCACAAATGTGTAAACACATACCATTAAAAAATCCTTTGAAAACATTGTAGACACAATATGTATGTGGGCGCGTGTGGGTGAGACAGAGCGTGTGTATATTGTTGTGTTGCCCCCTTTAGCATTGCTGCTTTAACAAAAATATGAATGGCAAGCCATTGTAACAACAAAACAATCATAATAATGATGTTGCTATGAAAAACTTAAATTTAAAAATTATAAATTTTGAAAGATAAAAGGTGACTTCTAATATTTAGGCAGAAAAATAAGAATCATGGTAACAACCTAGTTTTTTTTCCTATATTTAAGTTGAATTGTAAAGTTATTATTTCTACGTGATATGACAAGTTTGTTGTGATGTCAGTGATATGTTAATAAATAAATCTACTTTTTACTATGGTTATTCAATAAGGAAGTGAATAAAGTGAATTATTTGAAGATGAACTATTAATCCAAAATAAAATCAGTTTTAATAACAAATTTTATAAAGTGAATTGAATGTTTACTTATATCATCAACATTATTTATTTATTTATTTATTCATACTGCAGAAAATTTTGAAAATAGAAAAAAAATATTTAATTGATACAATTAATTTTTTTGACTGGTGCAAATTTAAATAATTTTTTAATTAATATCAGAAATTTTTTAATTGAAATCAGTTTTTATTTTTTCTGTGTACATATTTATATGTATAGGACAGTTTTCTAATAAATTTTTCATTGTCGTTGTGATAAATTTTAAAGATGCCGACAGAACTGAATGCGACTTTGGCAACAACGAAAGTCATTCAGGTTGATTATTTCAAACGCTTGAATTTGTGTTTGCTGGGTAATTATATATAAGGTTTGTGTTTATGTATGTATGTGGAAGAATACTTTTTGTATTTGTTGGCACATACACCACCAATGATTTTTTAATATCAGGCGCGTAACGAGCAAAACAATTAGACGAAAAACTCTGGACAATATTTTGCTATTTAAATACTATTATTACAGCAAATGGTTTCTTTTAAGAGAACCAATCTGCTTATATGTCCACTTTTTCACACGCACGCCACCTAGTCGGAAGCCTATTTGTTATTTAGTTTTTTTTTCTAATGGTTCCCTTTAGCGTTTGCAAAAGATCATAAAAAATGTTTATAAACATCCTACGGATCAATTTGCTTTTGAGGAAGAGACACAGACGGAAAATTAAATGACAATAGAGTTTGGTAGCAAATACAAATTCAACGGTATAATGTTAGGGAGCAGCAATCAGTTAATGGGAAATTTAAAAACAATTCACTGCAAGGTTTCGAAATTTAAGGGAAATAGTTTTCGTACAATAGAAATGGTACTTTTTTAAAAGTGCTTGTTAAACGATACTTCACAAAACATCCTCTTTAAAAGGTGCTTTGTAAATGGTACCCTGAAGAAAGTAATTTTAACAATGTACATTGCAATAGGCGTTTTGTAGAAGGTGCTTGTAAAAGGTCCTAGTTAAAAATACTTTATAAAATATGTTTTCTAAAATTCACTACAAAAAAAAACCTAAAACATCTTATAAAGTACAATATATACAATACCTTTTACAAAGTACCCTTTACAAAGTATCTTCTACAAATAGGCTTTTGCAAAGTACATTATTCAAAGTACTTTTGACAACGAACCGTTTACAAAGTGTACGAGCTGTTTTTCTTAAAGACAAACAACTTTTTGTTTAAATGAAAAACAACTAATTCAACCAAAATATCAAAATGTTGGCTTAACCAGCTCACATATTTCATGGCATTTAATTTCAAAAAAAATTTCAGGCATATGGCCTCTGTGACTACGACTTATGAACGCCATCCTTTCAGTCCAATTTTACACCATTTTTTCGGGCATTCTCGGTATTATTTCGTCAATAATGCGTTGAATGTTAGATTTTATACCCAATACAATTTTTTATCATTTTGCGAAGCACTTATGGTACATTTATCAAAATAAGCGCACAATTATGCGCTACGCAATAAGACATGCAGAGATGCAGTAGAGTAACTGGAGGAACTCCGAACAAGTTTTATATAAGAAAAAATAACATTTCAAGTGCTACGCCATTCCCTTACTACGAAGCAGGTTTGTAAGGGAGAATACTAAAAAATAACTGTAAGAAAACATTCAGTGTGTAAAGCTGAACGCTACATTCACCAGTTTTTATATGCATTGAATAAAGCGCTTTTTGTGTCAAAAAAGTATTGCTTCAAAGTGGGAACTCACCATATAAAATACATGCCTTCCGTAAGCGGAAATCGTGCATTTCTCCCTTGCTTCGTTTTGAGCGCTATTTTTTTTATTGTGTATGATCATTGGATGCTGGTTTTTTGCCTAGACCAGAGATTTGACGTTTGCCCACAAAAAGTAATCAGAAGATGGCAAATCCCGCAAACGGCGCCAACTCACTAATAAATTTTTGAGATATTTGACTCAACAAAGTGATAGTTTCACTTGCTGTATGGCATGTTGCTCTGTCTTGTTTGTATCATTTCTCCTTCAGATGACTTGCAATGACATGAGGTCCGAACGCAAAACTGTACTAATATTGATTGTTTGCCACAAAACAGCTTGAAATTCCCGGTATTGTATAGTTGCAAGCTTGTTATATTATGCATTAAAAATATCTAAGTAATAATTCTGACCATCGAATAGCGACTAGAATAAAAGACAGAGAGAGAGAGAGAGAGAGAAATAAATCTTAGCTGTCAAATAATAATAGCCATGAAAACCATATGCTCTAAAAAGTGTTTTATGCGCATTAAATATACAATCAAACTAAAAAGTATGCCTTTGAAATTTTAAAAAAATATGCCTTAAAAAACAGAAATGTCTTATTAAAAAAAATAACTCTTTATAATATTTGCATATAAAAAAATCATGTGAAAAAGTATATTCGGTCCATCTTAACCGTATGATATACTACACAAAAGTGTTTACAGACCAATTTTCGGAACAGAAGGACAGTCATGGACCGACCAGAACATAATAATGATATAAGGCTAAGATTAACATAAAAGTTATACATTTGTATCGAATATAATCTAGATAGTAAATATCAAAGTCTATACGAGACTGTTAACATTATAAAGCGATTTTAGAGACGGTCACTAAATTTTTTATCAATATAAACACTGCAGTGATAAAGATGCTACGATTTTAAAAATTATTTTCGAGATTGATATTTGTATAGAAGCAATGGCCAAAAATGTAACGGTTCCAACAAAATTTTGAAAACAGTAATTAATTTGAAGAAATCTAATTATGAAGATAAGTTAAATGCTGTTTTGACGAAAATATGCTGCAAAGGGTAATTTATGCAAAAATATGCTCTAACAAATCGGTGATAAAATTCATAAAATCAGGAAGTGTACAAGTTTTGTTTGGCAACTTTGAACGTACACAATTTCAAGAAAAATTTATTTATTTTAAAGTGCATTTCTAGTTTTTGCCGCTTCAAAAAGAGGTATCCTGGAAGGTTTACTAAATTTCCAGAACGCATTGTTCGATTGTTAGACAAAATTATATGTAGATATATTGATTTCTTTTTGAATTTAAGAAAATAGCTGCCAAAGAATATCGCCCTACTTGGTGGTTTTACCACTGAGTAACAAACACAATATTTGGGCTGAACTATACTCTCGCCCCTTGTTTTGCAGCAACCCTGCAGGAGATTAAGAGTTAATTGTCAAAATGCCACTAGTAAAATTACTAGAATAAGACGTAATAGTGCTAACGGGGTTAGAGTTTTTATATAAAAATACTAGTGCTTAAGAACCAGTATTTGATGTAGTACAAGTGCACCACTTGTAGACTGATAAAATTTATGTGTAACAAAACTAAAATTCGAGAACATATTTATATTTTGATACTGCTGCTTAAAATTGATTTCAAATCATTTATTTATGCCACTTTTTTATACAAAAAAAATGTTAAAAAGCAAACTTTTTTTTCTACACAAGCACTAGTAACAAACTGGTTCTTAAGCACACAATGTGGTCCAAGTGTACTAGAACACGTCTAGAACCAATAGTTCTAGTGATTTTCCAACATACACACAATGCCAATATGAGCATTAAAATGGTATAGAAAAGTTAAAAGTTGAGAACTAGTGTTGGATATTTTTGTATTAGTTAGGTACCAGTTCAATCTCCGACAGGGAAGCTGCACCTGCTGGGTATCAACAGCGAAACACTGACTTCTTAAGGATCTCCCTCGCCGCGACTTTGGGTATAAACTGGAACCATGACGTGATCCGCGAGGGCCTTACCAAGAGTCTGGTCTGAGCCGTGTTTTAAGCGGCTACTGACTCCCGTTATACCAGATGAGATTTCTTCTCAGAATAGTTCCTAAACAGATCGATTTTCGATTTTGAACTATGCCGAATTGCAAGTTAATCAGAAAAAAAAATAAAAATTGATTTACATTAAAAAATTTGCAATATTCATTAAAAAATTAATTAAATTTGCACCTGACAACAAATTAACAGAAACAATTAAATGTGATTCACTTGATTAAACGTTTATTTAAATTGATTAAACATTTAATACACTTGATTAAATTTTAATTAAAACTGATTTTATTTTTGAATAATGCTCTTATTAAAAGAAATTTAGCAAGAATTTGTTTATGTAATGAAATCGATAAACACTATTAAACTCTAAAGCAAATATTTTTTAAGCAAAGAAATATCTCGGCATTTAATGGATGGAGAGATTGTTTTGTATAATCTGCTGTCCTAATCGTATAAACATATTTAAAATTTGAGGTTTGAATTGTATAATCTGCAATGTGTGAGTTGTCTTTGACACTACAAACGCTAACTAACGATAAATCGTAAGATCCGGCAACTATCCGGAATAACTTTTATATAAACATTGATTTTAAAACAAACTTTTTTCGAGGAAGTACCATTATCTTAATGCAGCTCCTTCGTAAGATGCTCTTTTAACCAATGGCCATTTTTCAAAGAGACTAACATAAACAGCAAGGAGTAATAAGGCACATATTGGTATTCAAACTAAATTCACTACTCCTTTTTTTAACGGTAGGTCCAGAATTGGCCATAACTTTTAAAAAGTTAGTCTCACGATCCATTTTTAAAGAATTTTAGGGAATATTATATTTTAAATAAAGTTGTATTATTTCGACCTTTTTATAACAACAATAAAAATTCTTTTCGAACTCGAGGCCAATTATTTGTAAAAAATATATATTATATATTTTTTTAATTAATTAATTTGGATCAATATTTCGATACCCATCGGATATCATTACACAGTGCAACTAAATTTGGGTCATCGCAGCTATCCTTAATACTAGCAAAGCGAAATGAAACTAGACTATTGGTAGCGCAAATATGCCAAAGGGTTTTGAGAAATTAGCTTGGGTTCCCGAAATATCGGCCCTTAAAATTTTTAAATTTTTGGAAAAGGCGTTTGGTAGAAGTCCAAAAAAAAAATACTGAATGTACTTCTGTGCTAAAATACTATTTCAGATTCTTCAGTGGAATTGTATGGCGATTCTTTGCTTAGAATATATGAACCCTCTAACACTCATTTTAAGGGTTAATTTTTGCCTTTTTTTTACTTACACACAAAAGTATAACTACTAAAAGGGCACTTTAGAGAGGGAATATGTTTGACAAATATTTTTTGCATCAACTTTTACTAGGGGTCTTCTAAGACCAACAAATCGTACAATGCATGTAAAACGGATTCTGGGCCTTCAAATTTTAGAATTATTCAAAATCCCGTTTTACAAACATTGCACCATTTGTTGGTCTCAGAAGACCCCTAGTGAAATTTGTTGCATAAAATATTCGTCGAACATTATAACCCCCTAAAGTTCCTTTTTAGTATACTTTTGTGCGGAAGTTAAAAAAGGGCAAAAACTACCCCTTAAAATGAGTGTTAGAGGGTTAACATATTCTAAGCAAAGAACGCCATACAATTCTACTGAAGACATCTGAAATAGTCTTTAAGTTAAGAATTACATTTAGTGTATTTTTTTGACTTGTACTAAACACCTTTTCAAGAAATTCAAAAATTTCAATGCCCGCAGTTTCGAAAATCCCTTTTACATATATTGCATTTACTTTTAATCTTAAAAGACCCCTAGTAAAATTTGATGCAACAATTATTCTTGGAACTTTTAACCATCTTAAGGGCGGTTTTATTATACTTTTGTGGGGAAGTTAAAAAAGTACAAAAATTACAAAAATTACCCATTAAAATGAGTGTTAGAGGGTTAATATATTCAAAGCAAAGAATCCCCTGAAGACATCTAAAATAGAATTTTAGCTCAGAAGTACATTAAGTATATTTTTTTGACTTGCTTATACCGAAAGCCTTTTGAAAAAATTAAAAAACTTTAAGGGCCGATATTTCTGGAACCTAGATAACTTTTCTAAACCCTTTGGTAGATTTGCTCTACCAATAGTCTAGTTTCATTTCGCGTTGCAAGTATTTAGGCTGATTTTTTTTTTGTTGCACAGTGTTATTAAGGAATGAGTTACAAGTGTATTTGTAAAAGACGTCTTATCTCCAGATTCAATATCGTGCAAATTGTACATTCAATGATATCCGATGGATATCGAATTAATTAATAAATAATATTTATTTTTACAAATAATTGGCCTCGAGCTCGAAAAGAAATTATATTTTTTAACTTATTTTTTTGAATTTGTTTTAATTTCATTTTATTTCTGTGACTTTAAAACTATCAAATCCTTCTTCTTCATCATTAACACGTCGTTAAAATACGACTTGTAGGAAACCAAATATTTTAATAACCCATTAATAATATTTTTGTTAAAAGACATTAATAGATAAAAAAGCACATCACCATTCACTTTTATGCCTTCAAATAGAAAATAAAATATTAAGACAATTATCTTCAAGTGTCAACGATTTGAGTCAAAACAACGACGAAGACAACATCGAAATCACTTAAAGGCAAATATTTAGTTAAATATCAAACGATTTCCCGAAATCATTATTTTAATAATGATTTTTATTTGTTGTTTCTTTTGGATTTCATCACCTCCAAAGTGTCATTTTTTTGTTGTTGCTGGGATTTGTTTTCTTGGTTGGATGGTTGGTTGGTTGGTAAATATTTATTTGATATTTATTTAACCGCCATCTTTAAAGCACAAACAAACTCATCATCGTCATCTTCATCAGCAATCTCGTTTATTGTCACCATCACCATATTCATATTATGTATTTACTCGTATACCCCACAAATTTTTATTTTTATTAACATTTAATAATGCCAGTAATGTGTTTTTCTTACTTTGCACTTCTTCCATCTCTTTCGTTTTCGTGCGATTCATTTCATGCGCCAGTGCTTTATTTTATAGTTTATATGCTAATGTCAATTTGACATTTTAATGTGACGTTTTTATTTCACTCCATTGTTTACATAAACTACTTAAATGGTCGCGTATAATTGAAAAATACTTGAGATGAAAGAAAAACAAAAATTGTTTTACACAGAGCACTACAAGAACGTACAGTTCAAATGATAAGATACATTTAAATTTTTGAGTAGATACAAATAAGTAGGAATGTATATATTAATGCATTTTTGTATTTAAAATGGACAACATTGGACAGTGTAATGAAATAAAATGTGTTGCCAATTTAGCCATTTAGTGGCTAAATTTAGTTTTCTTGAATTATTTTTAGTTTTCTTGAATTATTTTCCTATACTCTTATACGGAAACAAGTTTATAATTGAAACAGGTAAGGGCATTACCTTCGGCTATGCTGAATCCTTTATTATCAATTTTTGGAATTAAAACAATTGTGTAACATTTAAGGGGGGTGCCCCCAAAAAAATTCTGACATTTTTTACGCTATAAGGTAAAACCACCCGTTCTTCCACACTATCTCAATCATTCAATTCAACTAAAAATTTTATACCCAATTAAAATGTTTGCATCGTGACAGCGTTTTGTTCAATACTTGTTTTTTCTGATGACCGTCTGTAGGCGGTCTTGGGTGTTTAAGGGTTAAAGCTTCGTTTACAATGGTAGCAACAATTTTTTTCTCCTATCTTATTATTCCCAAAGTACCTACTTCATATATTTTTATGAAATTATATATAAATTATATTAATGCAACTAAAGTTTTTTTTAATTGAGTCTATTTCTACTTCAGCAGAAATTTGTATAAAATTGAAAATTATGTTTACAATAATTTTATTAAGTTTTGAATGAAAACTTTAGCAATGCTTAAAAAAATACGTAGCAATCTTCTGGGAAAAAAATTGTTGCTTGATTGTGAACACCATATGAAAATAATGCTGCCATTGTGAACGAAGCTTTAAGTTTTTTGTTTGGGATGAAAAAAATCTTTTTTTTTTAATTGAGGGATTCACAAGGAAGTCATAAAGTTGTAAAGTTATATGTCTTCAAATAATTATAAGATATATAAATGACTGCTGTGGGCAACCGCTTATAATTTCGATCTCTACTGTACAGTTATGACGAATCAATTAACACAGGTTTACAATTTTTATTTTGTTTGAAACACAACAATATTTTTTTAAAAAATTACAAAATATTATTTAGGGCATTATGACGATATGACTTGATAGCTCACCTTGTGAATACCCCAAATATATATTTATTATATAATTAGTATTGTGAGTAATTCATTGAACCGTTTATGTTTTTAATCCAAATTTTTGATATTTTAATCAGGCTAAAGTTAATTGTATTTAATTTTTTCATTAAATTATTTCTATGAATAAAGGAATTTTACAACATGAAATTAATAAAAATTTATTGATAATTTTTCATTCTTGACTGAACTGGGAATCGAACCCAGGTTTTTAAGGTCAGGTTGGCCTGACGATTCGATTGTAACCACACGATCTCTTCAGAGGGGTTTGCCGTTTAACAATCACCGCCATTGATGACGGCTTATTAAAATATCAAAAATTTGGATTAAAAACCATAAACAGTACCCATGTTGTGTAACTTAAGTGAGACGTCTCGCATCGAAAAGATGTGAATCAAAATATTCCATTGTTCCTCGGAAAATGAGAAAAAAATGTGTTTGTAACTCATGTCGAAAACTATCAAAAGAAATTACGTCGTTACATTATAAATCTCATAACATTGCACTGGAAGCCGATGTGACATTGCAAACGTTGAGAACTAAAATTAAAAAAGTTTTTATGACGGCGGCGAAAATATAACCTTCGGATATACCAAATAATGTAAAGTGCGACTTTAGTGTTTGTTTTTTGCAAACGAGCTTTGAAAACATTCGCATAGTTTAATAAATCAGAGTTTTAAGACTTCAGTCACTTGTGTGTGCAATTTATATGTTTTCAACGTTTCTTTTAGTCACGTACAGTTTTACCGCTCATTTACTGAAACAACGTAATATGTAACCTAAAAAAATCTATTTTAAGAAAAATGCCCTTACTCATACTAATTGCTAGATTTAAGTCTTCTAAAGCAAATCCTGGAACATGATGTTGGTAACTTTTCTGCAGAATTAACACCAAAGTTAATTTTTTCTTTTGAGTTATGTCGTTGTTTGAGTCGATGAGCAAAATTTATGTTTGTATATCGACTAGAATGATGACCTCAAACAACATCTTAAGCAGTTTTGTAAAAGAGGGGTTTATGGTACAAAACAAAGATTAAGATAAGCCAGTTTTCTGATTATAAATCTAGTTATTTTTAGTTTGATTTTTATGTTAAAAGTTTAAAAGGTCCAGCAATCCATTAGCAGATCACTGGTGTCTGTTTTAAGTGCTCACATGCTTAAACGAGTACTAAATTAGATTTGGTTTATGTATTGAATATTGACATCAAGTCATATATTTATTATTGAGTTAAACATGCATTTATGGCATTAAAATGAATTTTTTTTTATTTCAATGATAACTTAATTTTCAGATCTTGGTCTCAACAAAGTTGTTGGTTTGTTTTGTGTTATAAGATTTTTTGATGTCATTTTAATTAAAATAGTGATGTTACGTATTCGTATTCGAAATGCAGATTATTCGCCTATTTTACGACATTCGTATTTGCCAAATTCAAGCGAATATTTCACGGATATTTTGTTAATACAAAGTGTAGAAAACATAAAATGAAACAAAAAATATAAATTTGTATTCAAAATAAGCTTTTGTCTTTAACGCAAAATATAATCTTCTTTTAGTAAAGTAAAAAAACAAAAAAACATTAGAAGTATTGTGCCGTCACAAAAATAATTTATGAAAATTACTCAAGATGATTTTAAGCATTTCTAGATAAACTATCATTTGCATCAATTGTATGATTATCGTACGAAAATTATCGACATGGAAAGGGTCAACGATATCAAGATAATTCTGATCCCATTACACAAATTGAGATTCGTTCACTGCGGTGGATTTAACATTTAAAGAAACTCGTAGAGATCTTTTCGTTATAATCATTATACAATAATTAGGGGAAGATAAACAGTTTAGTGTCTATTACAAAACACTGTGAGAAACAAAGTCAAGGGAAATTAAGATAAGAAAAATCCCACAATTAAATATGTGAAAACCAACAAATGGGTCGGTGAATTACTAAGCAAAAGCGCAAAAAGAAAAAAAAATAAATCTTATTGTATTTAAGTAGAAATATCAGTTTGGCCACTTTAGCATTCTGCAGTTAAATGAAGCATTCATGTACTGAACAAAAAGTGTTCATAATATAAACGCAAAACGATTTTTAAAATAGCTTTCGTTTGCTCAATGATTTAAGGCTCAATTAGCCGGGAGTAAAAGTAACGTTGCAAATCAGCTGCTTCATTTTGTTGTATGTAAAGCAATTAGTACGATTATAGTTAGCAGTAAGATATTACGCCTCAATCTGTAAGCAATAGATTGGTCTTACTTTTTTACGGTAAGGTTATTGTTACTGTTACTCTCGGCTAACTGAGCCTTTATTCGTTAATATAATGAAAAATAATTTTTAAGGTACTGAAATTTAAGTACTGTTCATTGAATCAATGAACATGCATTTATTAAATATTTCATATAAAATGTACGTTAAAAAAAATAAAATGTTCTTTGAGGTAGCGAAAGTCTTGTTAGCACAAATGCCCATTAATTTTATTAACTCTAACGTCAACATTAGTGAAGTGTTCGTTGGCCTGTTATACCGAACTCGTACTTTAAAATTTATGTAGTGTTCGTTCAGTTTACGAAACGTTAATAAAATGTTATACCCACGCATACAATTTTCATTTGATTTATAGGCTCAACGAACTCGTACGTGGACAGAAAGTGAAAAAAATAGAAATAAAGACAATGTTCTGTGTATTGAATTGAAAAATTCTTTCATTAAATTAAATTTTATAAATTAATGATAATTTTTCGTTATTTTCATTAAATTATTCGTTATTAAAATTAAATAGTTTATTAAATTATGTAAATAAAAACTTTTAAATAACGGTCATTCATTGTTACAACAAAAAAATTCATTGGACGAAAATTAATAAATTATTCGTTTGCTTAACGTGCGTTTCTGCACTTACATTTTTGGTGCAGTGTAATTTTGATTTAGTTGCAATACTTTCTTTTAGCATTTCAGCATTTTAGCTTTATTTTAAGGAGGAATGGACGAAATATTTTATTAATTTACTGACAACAAGTAGTTTCACAGAAATTTCATATTAAAATGGATTAAGAACTGTTTTGTAAACAAATTAAGCTTTTAGGGAATCTTAGAATTGATTAAAATTATTTTCCATTTTTTATTACGTATAAAAGTATAAGGAAATTTTATACCGTAATGTAAAAAATTGAATTCAATGATCCCATGATAAAAGTTTTCTAGTGTAAATATTTGGGCATTTAATGTTAATATCTGAAACAAATTTAAGTAAACTGCTGAAAAAATAAAATTTTTCAATTTAAGCTTTTCTTAAACTTTAAGAAATAAGCCGGTCTACAATTTCATTTTGCAGAATCTTTTCAATCAGAGCAAAGCATAGACATAAAATCGATTGTATTTTTTTTACACCCGGGTTATTGCAGGCAACCTAAATTTGTTAATATATTTCCAATTTCCTAAATTTTGTTTAAGATTTGGTGCTAAAATTTATGTAGTTTTAAATAATATTTCATACTGTTCTAAAATAATGTTTAGCATTTTCAGGCCTTGTCTAATGTAAGATTAAGCTGTAAACAATTTTAAGATCTGGTCACACTGATAAGTATGAAAACAGTTCCTTGGAGTTATTTTAACGACTTCAGGTGAAGTATTGACACAACCTCCCACCGTGTAAAATAAATGACTTTATTCGTAGCCTTAATCTACCTCAGTGAACACTTGAGCAACACATATGACCCTTTGGGACGCGGGGCTTATGGCTTTTATATGATTAGTCTACTTGCAAACATCGCTGATTCAATATTCAATAATTAAGCCCTTATCAACATCGTTTAAAACTCTGTAATTTACGCGCAAGTTCTGGTTTACTCATATAATAATAATAACAGAAGTTAGGAAAAACATGTAAAATCAATTAAAAATGGATGATCATTCGAAAAAGGAAATTTCGATCTACCAAAGGTTAAAATACAATTCGGTTTAAGGATTGATGTTTGACTATTGACGTCAGCAGTCGTCGATGGCTGCGAGTGTAAGACGGCAAATACATCTGAGGAGATCAAGTGGTTGTGATCAAAACATGTCATGGTAACCAGCCGCCTGGGTTCGAATCTCAGGTCAGTCAAGAATGAATGATTATCAATAACAATTTTAATTAATTTTCATGTTGTAAAATTCCTTTCTTCATAAAAATAATTTAATGAAAATTAAATTTGATGAAGCCTGATTAAAATATTAAAAAATTTGGATTAAAATCCATAAATAGTTCAACAAAATAACCACAATTCTAATTAATAATAATAAAAATTTAAAAATGTTCAGTAGTGACATTCGACTGGGAATTTGAGAACCTCAAATCCAGTCATCGGAATGTCATATAATAATGTTAAATACATTTAGTAGTGTGCCAGTTTTTTTTTCTAGTTTATTGTTAAGGACGAGAATGGGAGATTTTTTTAATCAAATTTGAAATATCGTGTGGCGCTCAATTTCAGATTGGATATTCGTATTCGCGAATATTAAAAATTGATATTCGTTGCATCACTATTACACATAGTGTGAACAAATTGGCTTTTTTTTTGGGAGGAAGAACGATTATAGATTTTTGATGCAATTCTGCTCATTTATATTTTCTAATTTTAAGCACGTCTTACTCCCACAGCGTTCATCGTTCAACTAACATGTGGCATGCAGTGTGACCACATTTTTAAAAAATATAAAGCTAAATCATGCTTAAAATAGAGCTAAAAAGAGCTAAAAAAGGAAATTTAAAGCCAAAAAATAAAGCTAAATTTTTGTATAGCTTCTTTTAATAACTTTTATTTATTTCTATATTTTTCATAGATTAAATAGTGCTTAAGTAAGTATATATGTATAATATCCTTGGCTTTGTTCTAAAAAATATCATTTAGGCCCGTTTTCACAACTTACCGATAGCTAAAGGTAGGAATTTATCGGCCGTATAAAACGTGCTACATTGGCACAACTTAACTTTAATTTAATTTAAGTTAAGTTAATGGAAGGTTTATCCTACCTTGTAGGTTAATGTTTAGTTGTACTAATGGAAAACTTTTTATACGGCTGATAAAATCCTACCTTTAGCTATCGGTAAGTTGTAAAAACGGTGGTTAAAGTTTTTATAAAATTTTTTTATATTATATGTACAACTCCAAGAATAACTCCAAACCTTACTTATCAACTTTGACTTAGACATATAATAGATTTGTTCATTAACTAGCAGAATTTACAAAATGTTCTCCCATTTACTCAAAAAAATAAAAAGGTAGATGAACGCTTTACCACCAAAAACTAGCAAGTTGGTCATATCGACACTATTCAGATGTAATAAAAGAGATTATATCGTAATTAATTTAATGGTTTTAAACCATTTGCCGAAGAATATAATTCTTAAATTTTAGGAAAATAAATATTTTATGTTATTGAAAGACTTTTAATTTAAAAATTTTGAAAATAATTTTTTTAAATAAAAATATGAAACAGGTTAAATAATTCTTGCTGGTAAAAATTTAACTATCAGATGTTTTCAATAAATTTTTAAAAAAATAGTTGACGAGTCGTTTTCGTGATCGAAGTCGTAGTCGATTGAAATTTTTGTTGATTTCGAAATTCCGACAACAACAATGTAAAACACATAAGTATATTTTTACCCTGATACCTAAACCAAAAACTAATTTTTTTCAAGTTGAGTGTTGATGACAAAAATTAAACGATTTAATTTTAGTTCTTTTATATGGTAGAATGTTTTGCTAATGTGACTATAATGAACATAATTCGATTTCCTTTTGCTGGCCGCTTATAGAAGGAATATATGGCAAATATGCTTACATCCCTTAATGGACTATTATGTAAATCTTATATTAAATTTACTTACAACGGCAGCAAAACAGATACATTGGAATCGGTAAAGTTGGGACTAGAAACGAAAAGTACTATATGGTTAAAACCTTTTTTTTATTTTCTCATGCAGTGGGCATATGCTTGAAACTTACTCTTTGCTATGCCTTTGTTCTATTCATAATTGATAGTCTTGCTAGTATCACTGAAATATTATATAGAAATATGTATTTGATTTTTACAAATCATATAAACTTTCTATTTATTCAAGAAATATTTTGAATTGTAACTTTTGACAAAAATTTTTAACTTTTGACAAAAATTTTTAACTTTTTTAAAAAATATCGTAACTTTTTTGTTCTTGCTCTGCAGCACTGTTATGTATGTAGTTCAAATCTGCAAAAGCGATTACTTCTGCACTGTCACATTATTACTCTTTTAACTAAATCACAAATACATAAGTTTATTTTGATAAACTGTTTTATTTATTTTGAAATATAAATAAACACGAAATTAAAATTAAAAAAAGGCTAAAAATGCTAAATGCACTGTTGAAAAAAGCCGAAAAAAAGCTTAAAGCTAAATGAAATATCTAAAGCTAAACATGAAAAAATAAAGCTAAATTTAGCTCGAAAAAAGCTAATATGGTCACACTGGTGGCATGCAATGTTAAGATCATATTATCTACAGCTAATGAGAGTTAATGAGAACATTGGCTACTTAGCTCGCATAGTAACACACACCCCAGCAACTTGCCGCCAGGAAAAAACTTATTAAATTCTAAATAATTAAAGGTAGAATTATTTATATTTGTTTTATTTGCCCCGCCAAAACTGTTTTGAAAATCCTGCGTTTGCTTAATATATTTGAAATTTTTCCTGCTCTTTTGAAAAATAAAACTGCCAGTCCTACTTTAATTCCTCATCTTTGAGAACGAGAACATCCCGTGACTGTTTTTTATTTTGAAATAATTTGGCAGAGCAGTTTGACATCAGGATCATATGTGTCCTTCAGAACAGGGATAGTCCTGGAAACATTATAATGGATGAGCTTGCTACACTTGGCAACACCTACTTAATTTGAGAGGCCTTAGAGTACCTTTCCTCTAATGCAAAGTCAAAATATGTCGCTTAACTATCGATGCTGGCGGCAACTGTGGCCCCATTTAGATGACAAGCATACCAAGTCTCTGCAATCGATGAATAGAAGGGAGGAACACATTTCATTCATACACAGCGTCTGCGATAAATGCTGCAACTGCGATGGCAAAAATCCAGAACAAAACTTGGAGCACCTCCACCACTTTCGATTATTTGTATTATTTTTTTGGCTTTAAACTGTGGTGCTTTTGAACTTCGGTAAAAGTTCGGTTTGGTTCTTTGGAAGAAGTTCTGTTTAGTAAAATTTTATGGTGTCACAATGGGTCTAAGGGTGTCATCCGAAAACTTACAGCCATTTCTACCTAACCTACCAAATAATTTTCAATTTTATTTGTAACAATAATACAATTTATTTTATAAGCGTTTAAATATTTTAAGGAAGGCGACCTAAATTCGTGATAAATTTATAAAAGGGGGGTTTTATCTCAAGTGACACAACTTTTTAAAACGATATCTTCCGATCGAGTGAAATTTTGTAGCAATGTTAGTCCTATTGTATTGTAGTGTTAAATGGCAAACCCCTCTGAAGAGATCGAGTGGTTGCGATTAAAACATGTAAGGGTAACCTGTCCGTAAAAACGCCTGGGTTCGACCCCGCGTCAATCAAAAATGAAAAATTATCAATAAAATTTCATGTTGTAAAATTTCTTTCTTCATAAAAATAAGTTAATGAAAATTAAATTTGATGAACTTAAGCCTAATTAAAATATTAAAATTTGGTTTAACCCCATAAACAGTTCAACAAAATAACCACAATACTGATTATTGATATTGAAATTAAAAATAGGTCCCAGTTAAAAATAAAAAATTCTGTCGGTAAAGTGACCACCCACACTGGCTTTTCGGGCTCCCAATCTTTAACCAAAATTCTTAATCACGCTTTTCAATAAACTGTTGCCAATTATTGATATCTGCTCGATAATGTTGTTTTTAAGCCCTTGAACTGTTTTGGGATTATTGCTGTTCAATTTCGATTTAAAAAAAAAACCTAAAAACCCTAAAGGGGTGGCCAATTTACTCCTTTTCTACGAGAAATAAGGCGTTTTTCGAACTTTACCTTCAAAGGATCGATTGTTTCTTTGGCTGTGTGTTCCTGTTGAAACCACATATTCCGTACGACTAATTTCCGTAATTTCTACAAAAAGAAAGCAGATCGTGTTCGTACCTAACTGAACCTATTTCAACGTTTATTTTGCCTACGTGTTTTCCTTTAAAATATTGCAGCTTTTACACCATTAATTTCTATGCACAGCTAGATTTCGTTTTGTAGAAATTACGGGCATTAGTTATCAATTTTCCGTCACAAAAGCTTATCTTTATAAGAACTACTGGAAATTTCCAACGATTTTGATTACCAGAACATGGATGACAGAACCCTAATAACGATCAGTAAGCCTGTGTCCATCAAAAATATTCTTTTACTTAAATATAAAATTTCTTATCTTAACAATAATTATAGCGTCGAACACAAAAATTTATAATTTATTTGCTTTATTTTACTCAATATTATTTATTGTGTAAAAATCAAAACATTTATCAATTTTTTTTTACACAGGTACAACTTAACACTGATTCAGTGTGATAAATATTAAATAGACAAATCCAGTAGGGAAATATTCTTTTTACCGAAGCAAGAAGACCAGCTACTTCTACCTTTCAATGATTTATTTAAGAATCAAACAATCAGCAGCTCTTCAACAAAAAAAAATAATAATAAAATATTAAACATTTTTAAATGGACAATGTAAAGTTTGAGTTCCTTTAAACGGTCGGGGTGGTCTGTTGTAAACTGAATCAATGACATTCATTTCCGGTCAAAGAACACAAAATCTGAAACAGTCACACGTGAGCACCGAAGAGGGTCTTGATAAAAAAAATGAATTTCCTTAATAAAATAATTGAAATGTTAAGATAAAAATCTATAAAAAAAAAATCGTTACCAGTAGCATGAAATAATCATAAAGAATTTTAAATTCTTTCAACAACTTTGTGTGTGTCTGTTTTTTACTTAAAATATACCACAAATAAAGAAAAACTGTCACAAAAAAGCGTTTGTTTCTTGAAAACTGAGTGAAAAATTAAGGAAGAGGTTTTTCATTTTTTTTCCTGGGTCTTGTTTTAATTTTGAATTAAAATGGAAATTGTACAACATTTTGTAGGGATTTCTTTGGCTTGTTTTTGTTGGTGGTGGATGAATTGAAATTTGCATTTCAATTTGTAGAGGATTAAAAAGAAAATTCCAAGCCACACCATCCGGCCACACACACGGACATCTGTGCGCACACACACACATATTCTTCATACAAACACAGTTACACATTAACCCAAGACGACTGAGGAATTAAACATGATTTGACCGCAACCAAAATGCAAATTAGTGTTATTAACTTTATGACCATGATTGGTAGACAAGACTAAAACTGTCAATCACAAAAAGAAACCACAAATGTTAAATGACGAAGACAGCGAAGATGATGAAGATGGGGTTGTGCTCTTAAATAACACCCCTTTTTTATCCGGGAACCAAGCGGGCTAAGATGTAGTGGAGTAGGAAAATAGGAGATAAAATATAAAATTATTGAAGCTGAAAATTAATTTACTATAATTTTTAATTAAATCAGTCAAAAAGAGAATTTGTTGTTTGGCATAAATAGATTTATTCATTAATTTCAATTTAATAAATGTCACTCATTTTTATTGTGACATTTTCTAGTCGATTCAATAAGGTAAAGTGTGCGGGGGAGTGGGTTTCCATATGCAAATCCTTTTGAATTGTTTAACGAATAAAAGGGACAGTTTTACTTAACGCTGTTCTTTGCATACGAATGTAAAAGATAAAGTTATTTAAAAAAGCTGACTGGAGAAAGCTTTCCATCTTTTATACGGTTTTTTTCTTTGTAAAGTTGCGATAACATATTTGAAAATTGTGATTTAGTGCAAACAGGGATTAAAACTGTTTTAAAAATTTAAAGTTTTTTAAAAATTAAACAAATTACTAAAATTACCTTTCTGTAAAGTCAAAAAGCACGGGAACAACATTTTCTTTACTTGTGAAAAATTGTGGAGAATTTTTTCGGTGTTCTATACAGAAAAAAATGTTTGCCAAACATTTTTCATTTAAATAACTTATTGCTGCACATAAATTTTTTGAAATAACTTTTTTTTTTTTAATCAAAACACATAAATTTAAATGATTGTGTACATGTTGTGCTTCCTTTAATTAATGGAATTAAATTTTTAGTTGACTAAGGCCTGTTTTCAAAACTTACCAATAGCTAAAAGTAGACTTTAACCGGGCTTAAAAAAAGTGTTTTATTATTTAAACATTACTTTAACCTAAAGTGAGCGATAAAGTAAATTAAGGTTCATCCTACCTGTCATGTTAAAGTAAAGCTGTAATAATGGAACAATTTTTTACGGCCGATAAAATCCTACCTTTAGCTCTTGGTTAGTTGTGAAATCGGTCCCAAATTTGTGGGATATGACTCGAAAATACAACTCCGTTAATTGATATGATTAATTCTTTTTCAGTCGCAAAATTATTAAAAAAATGTATTGTTTAATTAAAGTCGGTTTTTCTTTTTTTTCCTTTGTATTTAAAAACGTTAAGCTGAAGGTCCACACCATGCGTTTATGCGGCTGTCCTTTTTATGCATCTGACAAAAAAGTAGAATCGGTGTAATTGTATATGACAAGTTACACAGAAAATCGCATAGAATGCAAAGTTGTTTCAACGCATGAAAGTAGGTTTACTTTTGTATCCGTCGCTTGTGTGGTGAAAAAAGTCAGCTGTTATTGATGGCCATGGATGACAAATCATACTTTATTTTCAATGTTATCGATGTTTGTGTGGTGGATTACTTTTTAGTATTTTTTTACATTAAAAATGGTTTTTAATAAGAGAAAAAGCTTTTGTTATAAAGATTGTAAAAACATTTAAGAATAAAATACATTAAAATTTATTTTAAGCACAATTTTACCACGAACAAAATTTGTCATTTTAGTTATCGATAACTTTTATGGTCTGAGTGTCATCTTTGTTGTATTTATTATTTTTTTTAACAAATGCTATTAACTGGAAACTTATTGATACCGTCTAAAATCACGAATATTTTAATAATAAAAGCTTACTCCCCTATGAATTCTTTTAAGTAAATTCTATTAAAATATCATTTACCTTTCCATTTTTGGCAAAATTGTTTTAATTGGTAAATATATTATCACAACAGCTGATAAAAAAATAAATTGGCGCATAAAACGCATGGCATGTAATTTGAATTTAGAAAAGTATCATACGCATGAACGCATGGTGTAGACCTTCAGCTTTAACCGGAGACATTCAATATAGAAAAAAAATATTCGACAGAAAATTTCCAAATATTATCTGTTTTTCTGTTAGGAAATAATAAAATTTGTTTCAATAGGGACTTCCGAAATTTTACAATTGATTGCGGTCATATTGGTGAAGCTATGGAAATTTGATTAATAAACGTTTTGTTTCATTCGATGGAAATTTAAAGACTGACCTCGTAAATTCAGCACAAACACACCAACTATTATTAACAATAATTTACATTTTCTAAGCCAACTCAACCGCTAACAACAATTCAAATAAATTTACTTGCGTTTTACGTTCATTCTAGCAGCACTTTCACACCCATACAAATGCACAACAAACAAGCAAAAGCATTAACATGGATTTCAAAATGGCGCCTTATTGTACTTTGTTTTACAACAACGACAACACTTACAGCAACAACATCTGAAGTAGCAGAAAGTAAGGCAACATTTCCATTATTGTTTAACAAAAAATCCTCTTTTTGTCCGAAATTCGCGCGAGAGCTTAAAATTAAAAACAAAAAATGCAAAGAAAAAAAAGCGAGCGTTAAGCCACTTTCAACGCAAATGAAATATTCATTAACGTCTCAGTCTCAGTTAACGTTTTTGTATAAGGCAGATATTTTAAAGAGTGGATTCTAGAGGCTGTTCCTTTTTTGTAGTTGTCAAAATAAAAACATATTTTAGATTTAGTTGCATTCATCGTTTCACATCCTGTCACTGATGTTGTGCAATTTCATTTTACATTCGTTTATATTCAATTTAACAAATTCCGCTACCCCATCCAAAATTGCTCTCTTATTTTTATTATTTCTTCTGGTGCTCTACACACAATCTCTTTGTGTTTTTATTTTTTCTTTGGTGGATTTTCTGTTTGTTGTATTTGCATAATAAATAGAAATGATGGGAAAAGCAAATGTATAGACTGGTTATCTCTAACTACTTTTGTTGCCTCCCAAAACTCCTGCTGTTTTTGATCGCTGACTCGTTGTTGCGGCAAGAACAACAAAAATAAAAGGAGTTCTTAATTTAAAATCACAAAATCCCTGCAGCGTATTAATGAAAATTGCCAAAAACCAGTGGGCAAACGACATTTTGTGGAAATGTTCGTATTAAAAAATTGAAATTGTTGGATTTGTTTTTATCTGTTTATTTTTTTGTTTAACTCGATTTTTTGTATGCAAAATAATAAAACAAGGACTGGTCCTTCGTAAAGTTTTATTTGAAAAAGTTTCTTAGGAAAAGTAACTGAATTTTTAATTTTATTTACTGAGAAGCATGAGTAAGAGCCTCTTGAAATATTTTTACTACATATCTATAAGATTTTGTTACAGACCGCAAATAAGTACTTGATTGGAATTAAGAAAATTATTTTGGATAAATTGATGAGCTTGGATTATGGGTAACAGTTTTTAAGTGCATAAATATATACTTTACTATTCGGTTGAATATTTATTTTTATAATAGCTTAGGAAGAACTTAAAATAAAACAAGTTACAGTGCTCTATTCAGCAGTGTCGAATCTTTTAAACCCTCCACCAACAACTAGAATATTCCCAGAGTGGGCTTTATATCGGACCTATAATTATGGTAAATTATGCGCCGATTTTCCCGAAGTTTGATAATTTGATTTTTAGTTTTATTAAACTATGGCTGACAACATTTTATTACAATAGCATTAGTCGTTACGGTTAAAGAAGTACTAAAGTGTTTTTCGAGAGCGGGCATTGTATGGGGCCTATGGTTAATTAAGCAGCTATCTTTGCGAAATTTGATACGACTTCTAGTCTGGTAGAGGGAATTTGTGCAAAATCTCATTCCAATATGTGCATTCCGCCACAATTAATGCTAGTTTTTATTTAGCTAGTAAAATTATAAATTGTTTAGGGTGGTTGTACCACATTTTGATTACTAACTGTTATTCTACTAAGCCGATGTTGCTGGATTTTAATCCCAAACTGCTTAGGAGAACTAGAAAAAATTTGACGCCAATATTGGTCTTTTCTTTTGAGTCGTTTGAAAAAGAGCGTGATTTCAACGGACAGACAGACAGACGGACATGGCTTAATTGACTTGGAATTACTCAAGGATCCAGAATATTTTTTATGAGGTCTGGATTCTAGTTGTGAATGTGGGTTAAAAAAAATCTATAAATTTTCTTGACTTATGCATTATAAAGAGATTTTCATCTTTAAGGTTTGATTTTAATACCCAAAGAATTCTTGTTAACAGTTTTTAAAAGTCTGTGTATTTGTTTGTTGAAATGGGTTTTCCTAAAAGGTAAAAATGTATATATTTCAAAAAGAAATCGGACCACAATATGTTAAGCTTAAGTCATATTTAAACCTCAAAAATTATATTATATCTTTAAGGTTCTTTTGCTTAAATGTTTATTGGTTTTTTTTGCTATTTAAATTTATAACTCAGAAATGTTTGCTCATATCTCATCCATTTGCAAGCCGTTCTGGCTGAATTTCAGTAGAAAACTGTTGCTGTCTAAACGAGATATACATATGTAACAACGGTGTCCCCATTTATAGGCTCTTTAGAAACCCCATTTCAAAATTCACACCGAGAGAAGAACATCGTTAAATTATTGAGCCACTCATATGGACCCATAATCAGCGTTGCCGTTTTGATTACTTTTAACCAAAATTGGTTACTTCTTGTGTACTTTTTTTGTATTTTGGTTACTTTTTTCAATACAAAAATAACCAATATTTTGTTTTGGAAGAAGAACTACCCGGTTCGGATTTTTTTATCCTTAAAATTGTTTGTGGTATTTGTGCATCTAAAACCAATACTTTTTTATCTTCTTAAAATTTATTTAGAAGCTTAAACTTTAACAAGTAATTCTATTTCTATTACCCCCTGTGTATTATTTCGAAATCAACCTGAGCTAAAGTTTTTATCGGTCTTTCGTTATCCCGAACTATCAAATTACTCAAAAAAAAAACAAGTACGAGTGTTATATTCGGAAATACCTCGTGGACCAGCTGGACTGAATACAAAGATCTGCCGGCATTGGAATAACAGGCGCTCTACGCACTAGTCCTTTAGAAATGTTGAATACTATACTGCACCTTATTCCGGTCAGGCTCTCGGCATCGGTATGTTGGAAGATGAGGACGTACGTTTATGCAAGGATCTTACAAAAGCAATTCACATTTCTGAAACGACCAACGGGCTACATGATACCCGAACAGATTTTGAGCAGAAATTCAAGGTCATATTTCTGCAAAGGCTGGAATAGGGAAGGTGAAACACATTCATGTCTATTATGCTACAAAAAACAATCGATGCATAGAAAACATCGGTGTATTTTTCCAAATATCGATATAGCATCGATACCTGAATGCTATGCATTACATCGAAAAAAACATCGATGTCCTTTTGCAACGTTCATCACTACTTTAAGTACGAATAACACTAAAATGAATCATGCATTCTGTATTTTTTTTTAAGAAAATCATTACTATCGACACCGCTTTGGCTTGTTTTAAGTACAGATGTATTGAGTTGTCTTTTTAGTGTAGAAAGCCATCATGGAATAGAATCTATTTAATTTTGAGAACTTGTTTTCTTAAACACTCACATATATAAACTTATTGTATTGTACACAAAGAAAAATTAAGACTAAAGCAAATGAAAAAAAAATCAGAGGGAATTTGAAGTTCCTGCCGACGATTTATTAAGCGGTTTTATAACTTTTGCCTGAAGTTGAAGACTTAATTCTCTTTAAACACTAAATCAAAATTTTAAAAGAAATATTCTCAAAAATTTTATTAATCTTATAAAATATTTATACTAAAATAGTACAGATTTAAAAATGCTTTAAATTTGAAAAATAAATAAATATTAAGGGTCGATGTTGAATGTGAACCACACCTAAAAGTCGAGTTTTTTTCTTCATTTCATTTCACATTTCTCAATTTCAGACTAACTCAATTGAAATCATGGAAAGATACACAATCGAGCAAAGCGCTAAAGTTATTCAGGGTATTTATGAAAATGGGCGTTCAAATCAAAATGCAAAATGCTTCGTGACTTTTTCGCTCAATTTAATCGTCCAAATGTGCGTACAATCGGAAAAATCATGCAAAAAATTTTAGCAAACTCGGTCTGTACACAGAAAAAATTCTCGCTAATTTTTTTTCAATTAAAGCATTAATCAAAAATAAAATCAGTTTTAATTAAAAATTTAATCAAGTAAATTAAACGTTTAATCAAGGGAATTAATCGTTTAATCAAGTAAATTAAACGATTAATTGATAATATTAATTTGTTTACTGGTGCAAATTTAATTAATTTTTTAATTAATATCACAAATTTTTTAATTGAAATCAATTTTTATTTTTTTCTGTGTAGGAGATGTGAAAATACCAGTGCATGCTCGTACTGCAGAAAATATTGCTGCTGTTCGCGATAGTGTGGCTGAAGAGCCGTCCACCTCAACTCGTCGTCGTGTCCAACAATTGCACCTCTAATGCTCGTCGTTGATGAACATTATGCATTTACAACCTTACAAGGTGCAATTGAATCAAGATCTAAAGCCTCTCGACCATTCCAAACGTCGTCAATTGTCAGAATGGTGGCAAGAAATGGCGACAGTGGATTATCAATTTTCAAAGAAAATCATTTTCAGTGATGAGGCACATTTTCACCTCAGTGGATTCGTCAATAAGCAGAATTGCCGAAATTGGGTAAATGATAATCCAGGAGTGATTGCCGAAAAACAAATGCACCACGAAAAGTGACTGTTTGGTGCAGTTTATATGCTGGCGGCATTATCGGGCCGAATTTTTTCCAAAATGAGGCCGTCCAGGCAGTTACTGTGAACGGTGTTCGCTATCGTGAGATGATAACGAACTTGTTATGGCCAGAATTGGAAGATATGGATCTGGCCGATATGTGGTTTCAACACTTGCCGTGTTATCTCACGTGGTGGCGATGTCAATTGGCCGCTAAGGTCCTGTTCTTTGGGGTTATTTGAAGGAAAAGGTGTACGTCGATAAGCCAGCAAAAATTCAAGAGCTAAAGGATGAGAAAACTCGGCACATTATCGAAATACATCCTCAATTATGCCGCAGTGTCATCTAAAATTTGGACCATCAAATGGAGTTGTGCCGCCGAGGTCGTGGCGGCCAATTGACCGATATTTTGTTCCATACATAATTGAACCATACCAATATTATCATAATAAAAAGAAATGACGATAATTTCCTAAACAATTTGTGTTTTATTCAAAATCAACATCGGCCCTTAGAATTTAACCACCCTTTACAATATATAAAACCAATACCAATACGATGTATGTATTTATGTATTTACGTATGTACATATTGACCATTAATAAATAAATCACAATTTTTCACCCTGACAGATGTCGTCACATTGGTCCACATTTATTATCGATTTTAATCCCATTAAACACGTGTGATACTTAGTCAATATTAAATATAAAACAATATTTATGGTACATATATTGAATAAAAACTAAACCCGGGCCAACACATGTTTTCGTTTTTTAAGGTTTTTAAAAAACGGTCGTTTCAAGAAGGGAAAACAAGAAAAAAAGCAATATTAACATTATGACCAATAACTAAGATAAAGTGTTAACAAGGCACATAAAAATACGAGAAAAGAATAGAACATGAAGGAACACACGTTTTCTAATAGGATTTAATGGTAACAAAAGAAGGACATTCTTTCTCTTTAACGGCTTCTGTGTCCTTTTGGAAAAAATAATCTTGATTTTGATGACAATGAATGTGCAAAAAAAAATTGTACTTTTCACGGCTGGATAAAAAAGAAGTTACTTTTTCTTCATAAAGCTGAGTGACAGGCGTAACAACATTTAGTTTAAGTGCAAGTGTGTACATATGTATGTACATATGTGTATAATCCTTAAACAAAAGGACATCTTTGATTTAAAAAACAGCAATGGACGATTATATCATAAGTGAAAAAGCGAGTATGCGTAAGTATTTGTATGTGATTTGATGAGTTTTGACATTTTTATTAGTTTATTGTATCGTTTCATTTGTTTGGCTGCAAAAAAGGAAATATCCTGCTTAAGTCAAACTAAGCCTATCACACCTTTACGCTTTATATCTAAGAAAAGAAAGTATGTATGTAGTTGGCGAATAAAAAAAACAGTTTTTTTTCTATTTATAGTTTTGCAGTATTGTGTATGTGTAGCCATAGCGGCAAGAAGGACTTTAGATCTTTTCTTTATATACTTTTTGCAGAAATATGGCAAAAGCCCTCTCTGTTCCTTGGAGTGTGGAGATCCTAATACTAAGGAATGCGTAACGACCTTTTAAATTGGATTAGAATGTATAATAAGAGGAAGTTTTTGACTTTTTCTATTGTCACTTGGTGTTAGTTAGTCTTTTCATTAATTTTTTTTCTCGTCCACACACAAGAACTCACAATGATCCAATCATTCATTTAGCACTGTGATTCGTAACGGCATCGCTATTTGTGTTCTGCTAGGACTTGAATAAATGTAGTATTTGGGTGTATAAGTTTGCCTTTATTATCTTTAGTGTTGAAAGAGTATTATGAGTTGTTTGATTGGAAAAAGTAAAAATATTTTCATAGATTGTTACGAAACTATATGAATTGAGGCATTAAATCTTGTTAACCAAAACTAAGTAATTTACAATAGAATGTAGGCAAACATTAAAGTGGCAAAAAATAATGTTTTTATACAGAAGCATGTATGAATTGTATAGTTAAGAATGTGTTAAAAAATTACAGGCATGTGTTTCTTTTGTCTCACATAATTTTTTTTAATTAACAAAAGGAGAATGTACTGCATAGCAAAGGAACTTTAACATATTTATAAGAAAATATGTTATCCTGAAGAAATGTACCTCCTCTTCAATAATATCTTTTGGTACACCGACATAATAACAGTATGATTTGTAGTTTTATAACACTGTGACAGACTTAAACTGGTTTGCTAAAGTGTTTTTCGAGACGTGGCTTTATATGGGGTAAATTATGGACCGATCGTCGCAAAAGTAATTTGATATAATTTTTAGTCATATGAAACGAATTTGTGCATAATCTTATATAAAGGGCGGTTGTTCCCAAGCTGCTAAGGATAAATAGAAACTGTTTACCAGCAATTTTGGTTTTTTCTGTTTTAGTTTTTCGAAAGTGAGCAGACAGACAGGCATACGTACATGGCTAAATCGACTTAAATTACTCAAGGACCCACAATATATTACTAAAAGCTGCTTTATACTATCACACAAGTCTTATGGAATGTGACAAAAATGCATTCTGATCTCATTATTGTTTGAAAATTTTCAAAACATAATAACAACTTATCATGACAGGGTTGTATTTTCCTTAAAGTACGTAATGCATGTGTGATAGTGCAAAGTATCCTTCAATGGTTTCTTAGATGAATATTACCAAAGTTTCACACGTAATGACAAACTCAGTAAACACTCATTCACCACTATAGTGGAAGAGGGTATTCAAGGAAAGAAAGAGTGTGGATCTGTGAACCAAGAAAGATATTACATTACAGTATATTAAAAATATACTTAATTGTTTCATAAAATTACCACAACAGACATTTAATTTTGCCCGAGATCGATCGTTGTTTAAATTTTTCCCAATGCGAATTCAACTACAGGCGGTGGCAATACTACAACAATCCATAAACAACAGAAGCAACAGAGGCATTTTGTTAGTCAGCAGCTCGAAAAGTCAATCGTTTCTAAAAAAAAAACAAAACACCGTTTAGCACACACCCTTTATATAAGAAATTTGTTGTTTTGCAATGGTAACATTTTTTTCAGGAGTTCCGTTATTTCTACTATTTCACGACTGGTCTGAAAAAAGTGGCTAGATCGATAAACATTTTAAGAGCTTTACCACGCTGTGCCAATAATTTTGCCGAGCAAAACTGGGTATTTTTTGTTTTCTTCTTTAAATATGTTATACAGTAAAATTCTCGAAACGAAACATAGTGAAATGTATCATTCTGTCTTGTAAAAATATTTGTTACTGAAGTTGAAATTGCTTTCTGTGCCAACAATTTAGTCCGTCTCTGCATAAGCATAGCCAAATAGATCAATTATCTTATTACTAGAATGTGTTCACGTACTCGAAAAGCTTGCAACGAGAGAGTAAAAACGAACACAACAACTTAAGACACAAAAATATTTTTGAAATTTCTGTTTCATATTTTTGTTAACAAACAAACTTTTGAAAATGTAAAAAAAAATTATGTTTGATAATTTTTTAAAAAAAAATTGTTTAAGGTGTTATGATACTTGCTATTTTTTTGTAATGGATTATTTTAGGATTGATTGAAGTAAGAACTAGAAAAAAATATGTTCACCAAACAAAAAAAGCTAAAAATCGCAAAAAAAAAAAGTTACAACTCGCTAGATTTGAGAAAAACTAAGAAAGTTTGCTACTGTGTTACCATTTTTTTTTATTAAGAAATGTAAATTTTTATTAAAAAATTAGTTAATTTTTTTGAAAGCCTTAGTTATCGATAATAACACACGTATTTTTGTTTGCCATTTCAAGAATTTTTATGATATAATCATACTCTCAACACAGTTTTCCTATGCACAAATATATTTCTCCAAAATAAAAAAATACGAAAAATAGCTTTTAAGCACTGTTCACAATAAGAGAAACAATTTCGTTTTATCTTCTATCTTTTTTCTTCCCAAAGTATTTCATATATTGTCCTTTCATTTTTAGAACAAAAATGTTACTAAAATTTTTTTTTAAAAGGTAACTAAAGTTGAGTCTAGTTCTACTTCAGCAACAATTTGTATGAAATTGAAACTGACGTTAATAATTATTTTTTTTTTTTTAGTTTTTAATGAAAATTGCAACAAAATATTTTAAAAATAATAATAATAAATACATAATTAAGAAATAAGAAATTCATTTTTTATTAAAGTTTTTACTCCAACAAATTGTGAACCGCAACTATCAGCGAATGAACGTATTAACGATTAAAAAGAAGGTTTTTCTTTTCTTCAGATTGTGAAGGAAAATGAGAAATTTCCAAAGCGCGACACTTAAGCCAAGGATCCATACCGTGTAGTTAAATGATTGGAGCAGCAACATCGTCTATATTATACATGAGAGCTTAACTGATGCATTTGGCAAAAGTGGGCAAAGGAAAATGCCCAGGATATTTAGAACCATACACAAATCAAAGCAATTCTTGACGACATGTTGATAAACCAAAGAAAAAACTTATTGTGCTCGCTCTTTAGAACTGATCTTGCTTTGTCTGACTTCTCATTGCTTGGATCGATTTAGGTAATGGTACCAATAATTATCCCTTTTCCGTTTTGGATTTAATCTTTTATTGCCAAGACATTTTATTTTTTTTTTTATATAAAGTAATAGAAAAAATGCATATTATATTTAAACTTAATTTGTCAAAAAAAATAGTAACGTAGACCTTCAGCCTGTTATAGTGAATGCCTGACTATCTAACTTCATCTTTCCTGCCAGGTGGCCCTACTGCTTATACAACAATTTTATTTAAAAAAGATCTCCACCTCGATTTCAGTTAACTGTTGCATCCATCTCCTTAAAAAATTTTATTATCTCAACTAATTTGCATCGGCAACAAAGAAAACAAATTGTCATTGTATTTTATCAAAATATTATCTTAAAATCGACTGGAGCAATTAAACTAACACTATCTTAACACATCGTCTGACATTAAACAAATTTGCCCACACAAACAAAAACATAAATGTTATGAAAACTAAGTATTCCTTAAGACCTATTCGAGTTAAATAGATGCATGTGTGAAAGTGCAACTTACACAACATGTTAATTACTCACACTAACACAAATGCAACACAGCTAAAGGGAAACAAATAAAATGTTGGTTTAGAAAAGTTGCACAAAAGTCAAACTACTTAAAACACCCATTTATTTACAAGGATCTCTTTTTGCTTTTACAAAGTGTTCATTATCCTTCTTACTCTATGTTTCGGCGTAAGTATTTTTTACACCCACGCACACATACACACATACACACACACGCACAAATGTATTGAATTTTCGTTTGTTTATTTAGATAAAATAACACACAAGTACAATTTAATCTTACACATCTTTTACAGACGATGTTCATACAAAGGAAGAGTTTTAGGACGAGTCATACAAACTTGTAGAAATTTCATGTGTACAGTGGGCTAAAATAATAAAGCACTGTTCATACAAAGGCAATACAGATAAAAGTATAACTGGTGAATGGCAAGCGCTTTAGTTTCCAAATAAGATGCGAATAGCTTGGTTATCAATACACATCATGCCACAAAATGTGAACGGGATTGGAAGAAGTGGAAGTGGCACCTCCCATACAAATTCAAAATAGATTACTGTATATCTGGAGAGTCGAAGCAGTAAATATAGCTTCGATAACAATGCATGAAAAGTGGGCGTGGCACAAAATATAATTCGTTATATCTGGAGAGCGGCATGAAATACGTCCCCAAAAAAATGAAATAATTACCCAAATAAGTAAAGAAAGCAACAACAACGTTTTTTGGGGACTTTTTTATTTTCAAAATGGCGTAGTTTAAAAATCTCTAATTTCAGAGTCAAAAAATTTTAGAAATCGGAATATATAAGTCCTGAACTTTACAATCTCTAATTCGAAAATCCAAATCTAAGAATCCCGAATCGCTTAGAATGTTTTCCTCTTTGGTATATCAAACACCGGCTTCGCAACCTAAAGCCTTTCTGCATAGCCGGCCTTGGGCCAGGCATTTGTTGAATAGAAATAGCACACAGGTGACCCAAAGTCACAACTCGAAAACCTCCATAACTTCTCACTTCCGGAAAGACGCTTGAAATTATGAACCGATTGACAGTTGAGGAAATGATTTTAAACGAGCAACAGGGTTTAATGGCGGTCAGGCATCTCCGGTGGAGAGGTTGTTCACAACCCTTAATTGTGAAACTTTCAAATGAATCATTATGAATCGCTTATAAATCTTGTAAATACCCAATGAGATTGCAAAAAAGCGATTACATAGTTTAAGCCATTACAAGAACGTGATTTTCAGAGGTATACTGTCAAGGGACAGGTACAACTTGTACAAAGATGATCTCCCTGAAAGACAGGAAGCTTTTCTCGCCAGAAGCATATTAACGGAGACCTCAACCGGTGGCATGTCACAGGGGGCTACAAGCAATCGTATGATCTCAAGAAATCTGTAAATTTTAGTTTTTTTGCCGAATGAGAGCCATTGGCTGCATCTGATTTTCCCAAGGGGATCTACTACCACCTCCAGGAGGAGAACCGTTTGATTGTGAAAATTAGAAGTTCATCAGATTACATATTTCCAAAATTTCGTCCTGTACTTTGCCCAAAAGTTCACGTGGGCAGCCAGCCGACCCATAGGCCCGACAGACGGATATCTTTAGATCGTAATTCAAAAAGTTATTCTGAGTCGAGCGGAATAGTTAAAGGGTGGTGGGAGTTAAGCGGACTGAAGAAGACACACAAGTGTATAAACGTATAATACAGTCTCCACTATTGATAGTAAATATATATAAGAAAAGTGAAAGAAATAAGTAAACCAAAAATGTATTTACAAATTAAAAACAGATCTACTGAGCTGCACTGTACTACGTTTAGAAATTTGTTGCCAAACAAAAACTTTATGGTTGCTATGAAATCTATTCAAACAGGGTTCATTTTTAAACAGACAATTTAAAATATGTAAGTAAAAGTTTTTCTTGCCACTGTACTTAAGCCAAATTTTAGCTTAAAAAAATTTTTCTCCAGAGGCAAAATAAAAACAAAAATGGAAGGTGTTAACTTTACATTGTAAATATAGTTTAAACTTTTTAACTCATACTAACTGAAACAAACACACATCGTTCTTAAGTGTAAGAGTGTGTGTTTATGGTTCTTGACTTCATTGTTATTGTAAGGAACAAGTAAAAGTTTTACTTCAGTTGTTGCTGTTGATTTTTCTTAAACAAGCAAAGGCAACTTTTCTACCAAGCACAAGTATTTCAGTATGTACCAAATATGAGTATGTATTTATCTATGTTGCGTATCTGTGTGAGCTTTGCTGTATTGTAGTAGTATTTGGATTTTGTTTATATGAAGTGATTTTTCTCTAGGCATTTAGATCCCTATAAAATGTACAAGTACGAATATGTGATAAACTTTTGTTAAAATATTTTTACAAAGTTTCCAAGTCCTTTTTTGTTGTTTTCCTTTTTTTTATTTTGCATGTTTTTATGTTTCTATTGTAGTGGTAGTTGGATAAGTGGCATGGAATATGAGTTCATTGTTCAGACATTATAACAATGTTAGATGGGATTTGTTTGGTCACTATGGTTTAATAAAACATAGAACACTTTTGCAAATTTACATTAAAGTCAAAAATTTTGGGTAAAAATAGCTTAACTTCGAAATGACTGTGTAAATAAATATTTAAAACCTTAAAAAATATTTTATTTATTCATCATGTAAGTATGAATATATGCCTTCAACAACAGTGCGTCTATTAGTTAATTTGTGTAGCATTCTTGCGGGAGGCAAATTTGTTGGAAATTAAGGCATTCAATTAGGCATCTAATCAAGTCGTCGCTATTAAATGTGTTATTTTCTTTAACCAAAATTTAATTATAAGCTAAATTTGTATATGAAATATTCATTTATAAAGGAAATTTATTGTTGTCAACAAATAATTACTCCTAATACATATAAAATAATTTGTGAACTTTTGTTTCTTTTAGAAATTAAATGTATACTATTTTAAGATTATAATCTTAAAACATAACCTGCAGACCAAGTAAAATTCCTCATAAGACATACAAAAGAAAACAAAGATAAAAACTAGTAAGAGTTCCTTATTCGGGTGTGCCGAATATTCGGTACCCTTTAAAATTAAAATTTTTCAGGAGTGTGTTTGTTATGGGATCTCTGATAAAAAAAACTACCAATCAATTTCAATGAAATATGATCTGACATTATTAATATTTGTTATTGCTTTAGGGGTACTTAAGTCTTTTCCAAACGTACACATGTTTATTCTTAAGGTATATTATGGACTGATCTTGGTTCAATTTGGTAGTGCGGTTTCTGGAACTTAATGTCACCAAAAATAAAATTAGTCTTAATTAAAAATGTAATCAAGTGAATTAAAAGTTGAATCAAGTTAACTGAACTTGATACTCATAATTTGTTTACTGATGCATGTTTAATTAATTTGTTAATTAATATTACAAATTTTTTAATTGAAATAAATTTTTATATTTTTCTGTGTAAAGACGTATTAAGGTGAAGGCTGCATTCTATGAAAGCCATGGTTAGTAAAAAACTGGTAAAATAATTTCCTGTTATATAAAGAATTTTTGCCAAATATATTGAAAATCATCATTGAGTTTAAGACAAATTTTTGTATTTTGTCACGTTAATACATGAAATCAGGGTTCTTGTAATAAAGGGCCAACAAAGTGGGCGTGTCAAATATTTTTTTGTTGAAATAGAGATTAATCATTATAAAACATTAAGATCAATTGTTAATGTTAGTTCCAAATACTAATTACTGTATAAACCGAACAGAAATATTAATTTTGGAGATTTATCCACACCTGGGGGATCTAGAACTCTTTTTCTTACTAAGCCGATAGTGCTGGATTTCAATCCCAAACTCCTTAGTAGAAAAATTTGGCACTAAAATGTTTATTTTCTGTTGAATTTTTTACATACGAACTTAAAGACGGACAAGAGTTAATCGACCGAGAATTAATTAAGGACCGAAAAAATAACTACTTCATGAGATTTTAGATGAATAATTAAAAAGTTTCGAACAGAATGGCAATCCCTCATTCCTCAATCGTGGTGTAGGGTACAAAAACAGTAGCTGTTAATGTAAAATGTATTCCTCCGAACGATGTTTTAAAATTATAACTGCAACTGCTGGCGTTGGTGGCAGGCTGTGCACAACAAACTGCTGTAAGTCTCCGCATCAGATTTTTGCCAAATTCATTTTTATCACATATTTGAGAGAAAAAAAAAACATATTTCTGCAGGCAAAAGGGGAATAGAATATCAGATGTTTGTACGTTTTATTTTCCGAATACTTTTCACACACAAAAATTAAACATACAAGAAAAAATCTACATGCAACAGCAATAAAAACAATAACTGCGACACACTTAAAACCGATTAACAACAGAGTATCAGCCCACAAAAATGCTAATCTCACGCTTTAATCATATATTAACCAGTGTTGCCAGAAAACTTTTGAAGTCCCTTAAAATCCCCATATCAAAATTTGGTGATTAATATTTCGACTCCAATTTTTGATTATTTTTGAAACTAGCACATCAATTAGAAACGTTTATTTTATTTAAATTTATTATGGCTGGGTTTTTTTTAGATTGCAGTTATACTTGGTTTAGTTAATCTAAAAACAGATTCGTGCCGCCATTCCCAAGTTTGTACAAAACATTTTGACGGAACAGCTCAGTTTTGCTTCAAATGTTGGTTTTTAATGAAATAATAATCACATTTCCCTGAAAAAAAACTAAGTTTAAACTTAATCCACATGTTTACAACCCGGCCCTAATCAATTTTTTTATATAAAAGTATAGACCGGAAGGACATTACAAAATTCTGCTTTAAAAAATGTGGCCCGGATATTAATTTAAACAACATGAAACACGGATGTATAAGTTTTTTATTTTGTGATATATTTTTTTTCTTTTTGCAGGTTAAAACTGCATAATTGGAAATTTATAATAAATGCATTTTTTAAACAAGAACGCAGCATAACTATCGAATTTTACTAGTCTTGTCAAATATATATTGTCATGACGCAGCTAAAATATCATCAATATTTTAAATCAAAATCAGATCCCACATTTATGCGGAATTTAGACGGACGTTTTATGGAACCGAACGGTACGAAGTTTAGTGATCGACCGTCCTAGCTGAGGCAGGCCACGAGAAAGCTGTTCTGCGGTTTGTTGACAATTTTCCATATCCCTCAACTGGTCGTCGTTCCGGGTTTTCTTACAAAATAATGGTCGAAAACTTTTTGTGTCCAATTTTACCCAAGACGAATTCATGTAAACGGTGGTGGCAAAACTACAACAAGTACAACACCAAAAACACAACATTGTTTTTATTTGCTGTTTTCTTTGGTCGATACGTCAAAAACACACGCCACTTTTGTTGTTTCTTTTCCCAAGTAAGAAAAAAGTAGCCGAGCTTTGTTTTCAACACCACCTGCGAAATTAATTCGCCTTGCCAGTACCATAAGTTATGAGTCTAACAACATCCAACGAATGTGCATAATGTTAGGCAAATTCCCTTTGCCATCATATTCCATAGATTTAACTGCGTCAGATTACTTTTTATGATGATGTTTACAACACAAAGTGTTTTAATAATCCAGAGACTATTTTTCAGATGAAGCAGAATAATCGAGATGAAATAGAGAGCCTGCACCCAGAAACCTTACCTGGTGTCATTCAAAACACTACAATAAGAGCATATCGCTAATTTGCTTCAAGACCGGCATAAATCAAAAAATACAATTTTGGAGTTAGTGATGCAGAATTGTTCGCTATGTTTTTCTTTATATTGTGTATAGAATTCATCTTTATATCTTTTATACTTTCCCCATCTGAATAGAATGTATCGTTATTTTTTCTAAGTGATTAGAGCAAATCAAATACTTTACACGCGTTTATCTCGAAATGGATTTTTTTGACTTATGCCGGTCTTGCAGCAAATGAGCGATATGTCTGTATTGAGAAAAATTGTGGATATTTGTCTGACATCAAATTCCATGATTAGTGCCTTTAAAGAATTCTGATGATGAGAATATGGTTGTTCTCGAAACATGTAAATTCGACTAGAGTTCGAGCCCTGGTCCAGTCAAGAATGAATATTGTCAAGGTCTTTCCTTTACTCAAAATAATGTTATGAAAATAAAATTTGATGAACTGAAGTCTGATAAGATTTCTCCATGATGCCAGATCATCAGGAAACCTTTTTCCAAACACTTTGAAAAACATAAAGGTACTATACAAATAAAATTATCAAACGAATGAGAATTACAAACATTCAAGTCTTACTTGCAAAATGATATCAAAGCTTAGACAAAACATAAACAATAAACAGTGAGTTTATCTTTTCTTACATTCCCCTACAATTTGTTGGCTCTTTTCCTACTCGAATTGTAGTTGTAACTGGCTCATAAAGAAATCTTGTTCATAATAAATTTTGTATTCCCAAAAATAACTTTGACAATAAATTTGCATGTGCCCGTGCAAAAAGTGAACTGGCAATTGCTATATTTTCGTATTTTTATGAAAACAATAAAAACTAAGCAATTTGTTTTTCTTTTTACCCACTGACAACTACAATTCGAGTCGAAAAAAGCCAACCAACTGTGTGACGTACTAAGTCATGAAGAAATCTTATTCATAGTTATTTTTGTATTCCAAAAAATTACTTTGATAACTCTAATTTAAAACCGAAAACTAATTGTTATAAGGAAAAGATAACTAAGGCAAATGATTATTACAAGAGTTCTACGTGGTTAGTATTGGTAGGTCTTATTTCGGCCAACATTATGCAGATATCGCCATATCTGGCAACACTAGTCTCAACCATAGTGCCGGTACAGACAGACGGAAGCATGTTTGTTGGCCGTAAAGATCATTGAATGTAAATACAAAAGGATTGCTGGCAATCAGGTAGTTTTTACGTTGACATTGAAACAATAGCTTCGACCCAATATGTCAAGAAATTACTTTAAAATCAATACTTTTGTTCATACAGAAATACTTGCACCACAAACATGGAAATTTTTTTCTTTTTATCAATATCAAGGTTTTTATTTTGTCAATCTTTAAGATTTAATTCTCTCGCTTAAAGTTTCTACTCGTCCCATGATTATTGAATGTTCCAAAAACTGTGTTTTATCTTGATTGAAAAAAGGACTTTTTACTTGTTAAATTTATACTTTTGTTTATTTTTTTAAGATCACAGGTATTCAGAGTTATTTTTCTAATTTTTTTTTTGATTTGAAAAAGTGTAGAAAAATTAAAATTGTCAGCTAATGTGTTTCGAATTGTATTCAACATATCTTGGAATACACGGGAAGAAATCTTTTTGAATGGCTACTGAAAAAACAAGAAATAAAATGAATCTTTTCAAATCGATTTGAACAGAAGTACTTGATTATTCGAAATTAAAGAATAAAAAACAGACAACCAGATTAACAGAAATCTTAATTTTAAAAGCAGCCTGATTATGGTCGGGAAGAAGCTAGTTATTTTAATGGATACACATCTAAATGGTTGTAGAATTAAAAAAAATGTTGAAAGCAATCATTTTTCGACACCGCTCGATTTTTTGACTATTATTCTTTGAAATCTATTTAATTGACTTATTGCCAAAAGAACAAATAACTACGATTGGAAGCAGTTGCACTAACCATAACTATTTTCTCTTTAGGCATTAAGACAATTAATTAGTTTTCAATTTAACATGACGAATAACTTTAGTTTCTGACTAACCCCCTTTTGGCCAAACTTCAAAGAATTTTTTGGGCTGTTTTCACACAAATAAAATTTGGAATGATTTTTCAAATATTTGTAATGCATTGATTTTCTAAAAACCTTGAAAATTATTTGAGTAAGAGGATTTAAAAAAGAACATTTTAAGAAATTTCCAATTGAAAATTGTTACATAAAATGATACATAAAACGCCAAAGACCCCTACTAACAATAACTTAAAAATCGACTTTTTCATTAAATCTTACGTACTGCATTAAAACAAATGCCACAAAACCAAAATTATATTATTATTATATTCCCGCAGTTCCTAGGTGACACATAGGGCCTCACAAAACCAACATTACAAACATTTTATTGGCAAACGACAAAAAAAAAACAAAGATTATATAATAAACGCTAAATGACCTACCTAAAGGTAGAAGTACATACCACGCGTTAGTGCACGCTTCTGTAGAGTTCTGTCAAAAAAAGTTAAACTAGTGTATTTTAATAGAACAAGCTACATGCAAATTATTTTGTTAGCATCATAAAGATGGTTAACTTTGAACTTTTTAACGCGTTGTGTATTTTTGACAAGTAATCAGCTGACAATAAAAAGAAAAATTAACCAAATTTGCGAATCGTGAAAGAAAAATTTATTGAAGAGTTTTAAAAACATACAATATTTATATAAAAAGAATAAATAAAATAAAATAAATAAATCTTGATATACTTTCGAATCCGTTTTCAATGCACAAATAAGTAAACAAATAAAAAACAGCTGACAGGAACGGCTTTTGTAACGCGTGTTGTGTAACTTGCAATTTTTCATGCGCTAAAGTTTTAAACGCTCGAAAAACGTCGACGAATGTACGCGTGTTATGTACTTCTTCCTTAACAGTTTGCATAACATGAAACATTGATAATTGTCAAAACAACTGGTGGGTTTTGCAAGAAAAATAGAAGGAAAATTAATTATAAAATGTTTAATGAAATTTATCATACACTCACAATATTCTGTACGTAAAATTAACTGAAATTGTAATATAAAATAAATGAAAGTTCAATTAAAAACCGGTCTACCTATTTTTCATTTATTTTTAACAAAAAGTTCATTTATTTTTTACTGTCAAAAATTCAACACCATATTCCGTAAAATCAAATAAATATTCAGTTATTTTATTAAATTTTCGTTTACTCCACAAAAGAGCCGAATTTCGAAAAAATACCAGACAGACACCTGTCCGTTTGTTTTTCTTATAAGCGAGAGAGGGAGAATATTTTTATTTACTTACCCAGTTAAACACGTTTGTTTTACTTTTTTTGTACTGACCACGTTGTTTACAGAAGAACTCTCAATTATAAGACACCAACAGCATGACCGATATGGCTTCGTAATTATTTTACTTTTAAAATTTGATGTATTTAACTAAATTATTTTAACAAATAGAAAATGGGTATTGCTTACACAAAACAAGCAATTCATTTTTTAAAGATAAGTAAAAATTAATTTTTGGTAATAAAATTATATAAAATAACTGAATATTGATTTGTTTTTACGGAATTCGCGGTTGAATTTTTGACAGTAAAAATTAAATGCACTTTTCGTTGCTTTAAATTACATTTTCATTTAATTTTACATAAAGAAGAATTTAACTCAATCAACGGACAATATTAACTGCAACTGAAAATCCGTATTAATATGCACTTAGTTTTTTGAATAACTGTTAGAATCAGTTAAAAATAAAATTGCTTGGAATTTTAAATGTTTATTTATTTAAAAATTACTGAACGGAATATTTCTTAAATAAACTACAGTCCGTTACTGTAATAATATTGTGAGTATACTTAACAGTTTTTTTCATCTCTTGTTATATGTTCAACATGTTAGATAATTTTTAGTTATTTTCAGAATCAATGAAAATCAATTTGTAATGACAAGTTTTATTCCTTATAAATGCCCAAAGTCTGGCCAAAAGCACTACATTTGCATTACCACATGCAGCCAGTCGTTTCCGAACAGTGAAATGGTATTAACATCTATCAGATAATACTCGCTAAAGCCTGGTACTCTGTTCAACATTACACGTAAATTGCTTCAAAACGCATATGAAAAAACTTGAGTGGAATATCTTTGAAATAATGTTGATAGAGTTGTACTCTGTTTATTTTGTGAAAAAGTTGCGAAATGTTTCTGAAAACATTTTTTTACAACTGCGAAATAATGTAAGCTGCACTTATTTCACGTGGAATTTTAAGCAAAAGCAAAAAAGTATGAACTGATTATTAAATAAGAAATAAAAAATTCAAATAACACAACCGGTAACAGCTTTTTATCCATATTTACTTTCTTTTTTATTAAATTTTTTATTGAAAAAAAATGATTAGTAGTAAACTACAAGGCACATTGAAAAGGTCTGCGCAAGAAGCCTGATGATCATTGTTTATGTTCTTTTTTGTTGTCAAAAGTTGTTTACATTTTGCTTACATGTGCATGTATACGTTTGTTTACGTTTATGGTATGCCACACATACACGTTTTTTCCTTTTGTTTTGTATATGTGGTAGTAAATTTTTGACAACTAAAAAGAATCATTTTTTGTTTTGTACAAGTAAGTAGCCCTGATAGATAAGCCTTGGTAAAATACATGTGGAGTTTGTTTACATGCGCAAAACAATGTCCCATAATTTGCAGGAATAAAAACGTCAGATTGTACAAACTCACATGATAGGTAACATTGATACACTTGACTTGTTGAATGTTTTTTGCCAGGTACTTCGTAGTTTCAACAACAACAACGATTATCCCATTTAGATACTAAAAGTCTGCTCATTTTCATTTTTAAGGGATATAAAGGGTGGTTTAATTTTATCTTTTTATTATAATAATACAAATTATTACGCAACAAAATATCGGTCAAATGGCCGCCGCGACCTTAGCGGCATACCTCTATCCAATGGCCCTAATTTTCGATGACGCTGGGGCAAAATTGAGGTTCTATGCCGTTAATATGTCGAAATATCTCACCCTTTAGCTCTTGAATTGTTGCTGGCTTATCGACTTACGCCTTTTCTTTCATATAACCCCAAAGAAAGAAGTCCAACGGTGTAAAATCACATGATCTTGGCGGCAAATTGACATCGCCACCCCGTGAGATAACACGGCCATTGAATTTGTCGCACAAAAGACCCATTGTTTCGTTAGCTGTGTGGCAAGTGGCACCGTTCTGTTGAAACCACATATCGGACACATCCATATCTCCCAATTCGGGCCATCAAAAGTTCATTATAATCTCACGAAAAACTTTGCCGTTTCAAACAATGTGTTTATTTATTTAATTAAATACACACGCAGAGAATAAATACGCAGAGAAAAAATTATTATAGTTACTGTAAACATATCAATGTTTACCTCAATTATAAATTTGAGTATTGTTGACTGAAAAATATTTTTTTTTCTAACAACTAAATAATGATATCTTTGAAAACATATTAAATTTCTTGCAACCATTACATGAAAACTTTTAGTCATAGTATGCTTAAGATGCAAAAAAATTCTTTACTCTATTTTGTTAGCGCCATTAGAGAATAATTTTATATCAGTTATGTCGTAATAATTGGAAGAAATTTAAAAAAAAATTAAAGTATTATTTATTAAATAACATTTTTTTTGTTAAAGTGCAAAAAAATTGACTATTTGATGTCAGTTAAATGTTATTTTAATGGAAAAAGTAAAAAAAAAATTTATAAAACAATTTATAAATAATTGCGACCAGTGACAAACGATAACAATGATATTATGATAACCTACGATATGTTATGATAAGCATGACAATAATATGATTACTTCTTTACTTATTATGATTAACATAATGATAATGATATGATTAAGGGAAAAATATTATGATGTAATAGTACGAATATATTTCGTCATAATATTAATAAATTATTAAAATACTCGTAATATATTTACTAGAATCATGAATCTTATCATAATATGTTTACCACAACCATGTTTTTTCTTTGCATGCAGGTCAGGTTTTGACAATTCCCAACAACAATTCTACAAGTTTAAATTATTTTATTTTAAACGAAAAAACCAATTAAAATTTTTTGTTATTAAATTGAAATTTTAATTCAAAGTTTATTTCCAAACAACTAAAATGTTAATTAAACCAAAATTATATTTTAAATTTTTTTTTCAACAAAAAAATAATTGATTTAAATATTTAATTAATTAAATTTAAATACTTTTTAAACAATTTTTTTAATTGAAAAAACATGACAATTTTTTCTGTGAATGGCAGCCCTTTCAAATTAATTTTCGATCTGAAGTCATAGTTCAATTAATTGAATACGACAATGAGTTCATCAGTGAAGATTTTTATATATTTCTTCATTCCGCCGGGGAATGTAGAAAAATATTTAAAAGAGATTCCATCTTCTGGTGTTACTTTCTCTGGGAAAATTACGTATAGTCAATACCTGAAAGTCGGCGGAGTTCAAAATAGCCTTTTTTAGAACTCGGCTCACCAAAGATTTCTATTTGGTCCCACTGTTGGTTGAGGCACCATCGTGCAACACGTGGAGTATACCCGCAGGAACGGAGGTCATTAAAAGACGGCTTCAATGGCTGATTTTTTTGTAGGAAAGTTAGGCCTTCTGACGGATCTTCCTAGATGCTGTTGCTGCTCAACAGATGCTGCTGGCTATATTTTTATATTAAGCCTAAGGCAATATTGTCGATTTTTCGACCAGTCCATATAAAGACAACTACGAATCGGGATGCAAGGGATTCAAAAAAATGATTTTAGTGCTCATAATTATAGACACAAAATTTCTTAGAGTGCAAACCTGGTAAACCTATTTCTTACATTATGTTACAATTTGATAACTTTCTTAATATAAAGAAGCCTCGCATCGATTAAGAAAAACATTTTCTTCAGTTTGGGTTCTCTATAGAATATTAGAAAATAAGCCAAATATATAAAGGCTAGAAATAGAAAACATTAGATTTTCTAGAAGTTAGATAGCAGGTTTTCACTGTATGGCGGCGATATTCTTGATGATGAAAATATATTTTTTGTAATTTTAAACAATGTCAGTGAACAAATCTGCAAAGGAAATAAAAACAATTTTGAATATAAATATTTTCCTTTAAGTGTACCAATGACAAATACAGGTGGCTGAGATCATTTGTATCAGATAACCAGAAGTAGAACAAACCAAAATCAAGAGAATCATTTAAAATGGTTACTTTTTTGTGAATACATACATATATTTTTGTTCAACCTTTTTCACAAAAGTTTTTACAGTGTTAATGGATTTATTGTGTTCAGTTACTGTTTGTTTTGCTTTTTTCATAACCATCCTTTTCATATCAGTTTTTGGATCACAAGATGGATGTCATTAAAAAAATTATCTTGTGTTAGGATTTCGAAAGTGATCTTAATTAATGAAAAACTATTTTCATTATAGTTTTTATATCCATTGAAAAAATGTACCTGTTTAATTTTCTATAACTCAGCTGGCGATGCCTTCAGAAATTTTGTATTTCAAACAAAAAAAAAAAACATCTTTTGATTAGGCTCATTACCACGCGTACAATTTGCCACAGAGTCGTAAAATGTGTAACAAAGGATTGGTATGAAATTACTTCTGATCTGGGCTTAAAAATAATAAATTAGAAGAACATTTTTAAGGACTTTTTTCTAAACAGATTAAAAATAACCAGCAGCATTCCTTCTTTTTTAATGTAATCAGTTTTGATTATTCATATTGCTTTTCTTGTTTTTAATAATCCAGTTTCTACTGATATTTTCCAGCTAAATTGGGGAGTAATTTTTACGAAAAGTATCAAGAGTATCAGCCGCTTGCCCTGTGGTTAAGTTGATATTTTCAGTTAAAATAAATCCTTATATGTTCGTATATGCGTTTCTTTCTTCAAAAAAGGGCTACTAAATATTAAGAAAAAAAACTAGCTTTTCATATTTTTTTTTATTCGTTACTTATCTTTCTCGATAAAGTGATAACAAATTGTAATTCAGCGCTGCCAAATCCGCATTTAACAGTTTTTCTAAGCATTGAGCAGTTTTGAAGTTTTTGTTTAATAAAATGTTTTTTGTAAATTGTGCAGACTTTGACTTTTCTTTTATCTAAAGTCACAATATTGCTTAAATTGCTTAACAAATGCTCATGTAACCGTGCCAAGCTTTAAGAGCCAAACAAACAATACAAACGGCTTAGCAAACAGACACTTTCCGTTTACAAATTAACGACAAAATTAATAATTTTTCAATAAATTCTAAAAAAAAAACTTTTATCCTCGTCAAGTTTTTTAAAGATTAAAATGTTGCAATATGCAGTGCAAACAGTTTGAAAACTATTCAAGCATACTACAAACATGTCAAATACTCCGAATAAAAAACGCAAAAGGTTGGTTGTTTGTGTAGTCAATTTGAGTTTTACTTTTGAAAATGTAACTGTGTCCCTTTATACATTGTGTGGTTTTTGTCGCTGATTTCTTGGGTTTTTTTCTTTTTATACACTCCACCACCACTAGTGGTTAATAAGGGTATAAAAAGTTTGTTATTCCATGTGAAGCTTTTTAATTATTCTCTCAGGCCCATAAAGTATATGTACCCAGTTACTAATATTCCGAGTATTCCGAATTGTAAATCGAAGAGTAACACAGAGTTTTCTTTCGCTTACTCCATATTGTGCAATGTATATGATACATTACTACAGACAGAGAGGAAGTAAGCTGACTGTGGTATAGAATTGAGTGTAACACACTTTCGCATTCTACTAGGCACATGACGCAGAAGCGCTTTAGCTTACCCTGTAATGTATAAAGTGTGGTGGTGTGCTTTAAGTGAAAAAAAAAGAAGAAAGTCTTCATAAAATGTGTTCCTGTACTGATTTTCTTGTTAAAGAAATTGGTATTGCAAGTAAATGTTTCGGTATTATTATTACTTAGGTTATATTACATTTTATATAAATTAATAAATAACAAAAGAATAAACCATTAAATTCCAAAACTCATTTTTTAATTTTATTGCAAAAAAACTAACAAAAATATAATTTTACAGAAGCAAAAATTTTTGTAAAATGAAAACTTTAAACATGTATTGAAAAGACGTCCATGGAATTCTTTAAACAATTTTCAAAGAAACCCATTTCTTCATATTTTGTTAGAAAAAAATGTGCAATTACGTCGTTTTGCATTAATCACTGTCCTTCCGTCTGTTGAAGTTAGTTTTTCGAAGATACCAGGGCCCTGTTTCTCAAAACTACAAGTTCCAAATCTACAAGTAAAATCAATTAAAAAAGCAACCATTTTACAATATTTGTTTTGTTTAAAATAAATTTTACTTGAAGATTTGTAACTTGTAGTTTTGAGAAACATGACCCAGATATTATGGCACTTGGTTGATAAGCTCATTTAAATTTTGCTATTGAAATTGAGCCAGATCGGTCCATAACTGACCACGACTTACATGAGTTTTCCGAATAAATCCCTTTGTTGTTGTTTTTTTAATCCTTTTTTCTGCATATCTGAAGAACTGGTAATCAATACACAGCATCCGACTAAATGTGGGCTGGACTGGGAAGTGGCGTCAAACAGAATAGATTTATTCACATCTGAAGAGCGGTATTTATTTAAAACTTTTTGAAATTGTTAAATTTAGTGAATGTAGAGGCCAGATAATATGGCTTGTTAGCGAAAAAAAAGAATTAAATGGCTTTCCGCAGCTGGCCTTACAAAATTGTAAACACCGTGTGGTATGCAACTTCGTTGACAGACATAATATGGTTTTTTTTTAGTTAGACCGACGTTGCAGCAATTGAGCGAAATGTTTCATCAACGATAAGACCATAAGATATCTAAAATCCTACGATTTATATATAAGATATTATGATCGGCCATTTTGGGAGACCAGAATTGCCATGTTGGGACGCTATGACTAGTGTAGGACTGAAATCGGTCTCTTTGTTTAGCAGGTAGTCGGGATGGTTCGAGGCTGCAGCGAGGTCTCGGGAATAATCTGGTGGATTCTGGCTGACTATAGTCATTGGATAAGGGTATCTCAAAGGGCTAGCTATAAGGACCCATTGAACCTACCATAACAAATACAAGATATTTTAACAAAATCCTAAGATCATAAAACTTTTGACATCGTCGTCTTTAAAAAAAACTTAAAATTTAATACTGCCATATGCATACATTTTAACACAATTTTTTCACAGTGTTGAAAACACATCTACGCAAAAAATACATTGAAAACTTATTATTATGGAAACCACATCCATCCGTGCCCCCCTTATAAAAATATGTAAATTTTGTGTTATTTTCATTTTAACAAACAATGGGGCAACATTTTAAGTAATTGGTTGAACATTTAAGAATTGTTTATGATCTATTTAGTCCTCTGCCCACGCACAACTACGCAATACAATGACAACGTTTTAAGGACAACTAAGGAAGAGATTGTTAGAAAATCATACCATCATTAAACCCGATAGTATTACTGCTGTAAATAGCAACACTTAAACACTATTAGAAAGAAAAACAACACTAACACAACCGCATAACGTGCGTTATACGATGCGGGTTGTAGAAAATTATTGTGGAGAATCAGAAAGTGGGCGTAATTTTCCATTGCCATTTCTATTTTGTTCAAATTCAATTCATTTCTGTTGTGTTACTTGAGGATTGAAATGCTTTTAAAGTTAATTCATGGAGGATTAGTTATTTTATTGTTATAAAAAAAGGTTATATAACAAATACAAAAGAAACAAAGTGTTGTTGTAACCAAATAGTTGTGCATGTAGGACAAGATTTGTATGTTGTATTTGTCCATATGGACTGGGTAGAGAATTTAAATTTCCAAGAGGGTGCCTGTCGCTTTGTTCACAAAACTAACTAACTGACTACCATTCATTTGTCATTCAAAAGCTTTAAAAAGGATCTTTTTTACAGTGTTGAAGTTTATAAATGTTTTAGTCATTAGATTTTCATTATTTATTTGAATGTTTAACAAACACATACATACATTTTACGAAGCGAAATGGAAGAGCAAAATTTTTATTTTGATAGACAACGAATTTTGTGGGAGCTACAAACATGATTATAGCAAAAAAATGTTAATTTTAACGCCTTTACCGAATTTTTACACGCAAAAAAAAGTTATTGTTTGAATTGGTGTATTTATAGTAAATCTAACCATTCAGTTGTATATGAAAACTTTTTTGAATCATTGGATAACCCAAATTTGTATTCATTATCATAGAGGCACATACTATTTCGTTTGAGTTCTTCGAACATGAAATATGTATGCAAAAACAAGAAGATAAACAATTGAGTGGTATAGAAACAGAGTTAGTTATCTCCATATTTATAGTTACTTAGATATAATTTAAACAAACATACATTTAAACCTAACCAGATTAAGGAAACTCGAAAATAAAAATCAAATATGAATGGGAAATGAGGAAATCAAAATTAGTTTTTCTGGATCCTTTTTTGCTGGCAATTTTTTGATAATTCTTGTACTGATATGCAGTTAATTTAAAAGCACTGCTTTAAAATTTATGAAAACATAGAACAATAATGCAACTTCAAGTGAGCATTAAGAAGAAATTCTGTACTCACGTTTTAACATTTATTCCCATATAACATGTCGTTATATAAAACGCAGGAGAAGCAAAATACTTTTTTATATGATAAATTGATAAATTTCCTTAAACTGTTTATAATTAAATCCCAAGAAAAACGTTGATAAATAATATGCATGTGGCAGTGTAAATAAAACTGAACTGGCAAAATAAAATAAAGTACAGTCAAATCCCGATAATTCGTACCCCGATAAATCGTAATACCCGATAATTCGTAATAAACAGTCGGTCCCTTGAATCTCGTTAATTCGTAAAATTTCCATACATTTTGGTCCCCTCGCTAAATCGCAATTTTTTTTCCAAATAAAATCTTCTTTACCACTTATATGTAAATCGTAATTGTTTGCTAAATACCACTTATTATTCGTAATAAAAACAACAGAAACATGGAAAGAATGATATTTTGTTTACCGCTATTTTTTTGTGTGGGTTTTCGCTTGTGTGTGTGTTTATTTTCTTAAGATCAGTTTGTTACATGAATCATAAAGAAAAATGTCAAAGTACACGCATCGTTTTAGTAAATAAATTGAAAACCCCCGTTAATTCGTATTTATTTGTTTTTATTGTATTTTTTTGTTCGAAACCCCGCTGAATCGAAAACCCCTATAATTCGTAATAAACGGCCGGTCCCTTGCGATTACGAATTATCGGGATTTGACTGTAATTTGTTTTTATTTTTGTTTTTTCTTTACCCAACTCTAAATGTCGTTGTAACATTTGGAGTTGACAAAAAATCAACCAATTGTATGAAAAGATAAACTCACTGTTTATTGTTGTTGTTGTTGTTTTTGTTTAAGCTTTGATATTGTTACAAGTAAAACTGAGGTTTATAATTCTTATTCGCTTGACAGTTTTATTTGTATAATATCTTTAGTTTTTCTAAAATCTTTGGATGAAGTTTCCTGACGATCTGGCCTAAGCAACCAGTGAAATGCGCATAGGAATTGCTTATCCCATCAGCAGTAAATTTCAGTTTATCAATCGTATGAAATGGGAATTTAGCACATTTAAACGAAACCTTGTTTATAATTTATTTTTCTTGTAAAACCTACCCGCTGTTTTCGCAATTGACAATGTTGCACATTATGCAAACTATTAGTTAGGTTTTTTAGCGTTTATCATATAATTTTTGTAGTAAAGGTCGTTTGTTTATTGTAAATAAAATCGATAATTTTGGTCAAAAGATCCTAAAAATATTTGTGGGCATTTGTGCTGATGCAATGAAAAATTCGTTTTTTAATTTTTGATAAGTCAGGGCCTTTTGCATTTTAGGTAACGATATATTTAATCAATTAATATTATTTTTCCTCACAAAAATAAAGGTAAAAATTGTGCGATTTTTCAGAAAATTGGCAAAAAAGATGAGAGCATAACAAAAGTGGCAAGTTGGTACTTTTTGACCACAGGTTAAGTTAAATGCTTTTTTTTTGGTATTGCTTAATTCACACATTTTAAGAATTCACCAAATGCAATTATGTATATGGCATTATGAGGTTAATTTATATAAAAAAAATGTAGATTACCACCTTTGTTTCTGTACCCTTCATTTTTTTGCCATAAAAGAAATTTTTTGGCTCAAAACACTTAGTGGAAACGCAATTTTACACAACATTCAGGCTGGCTTTACGTTGCAAATTTCTAACCAACATAATTTTTAAGATAATATAAATAAGTTTACCAAAATTTAAACGGAATCGGCATTTGTTATGACATTGTAGGGTATTAAAAAAACTCTCAAATAATCAGTTCATAAGACATGTCTGCGTATCGTAGTTTCCTCTTTATATTTTATCAATTTCATCACATGTTTTTAAAATTTTCTCAGTTAAGAACACTTGTTTTTCTAATAGTTTTCATATGAGTCCTTTCAATTGTTGTTATTGTCTATTAAAAAAAAAAACTTTTAGAAAAAACAACCACTGGCATTGGACATTTTAAAACAGCACTTGCAGAAGTGGGGTGTTAAGAAGATACTTGTTTGTTGTCATGCTGTAGTGGTGTTGTTAATGGGTTTTGCCAATTAGGATTACGGACTAGATAAACTTGACATTTTTCTAAAACTGAGTTTAACATACAAAGCCTATGTGAAATTAATGTGTTTAACATTGTTTTAATGTAACAAAGCATTTATTTAATAGGAGTGAGTTTATACATTTGAAATGTATGTAAGTTAGTAAATCCTTGATGTCAATTATTATGGTCATTACTATTTATTGACGCTTTGAATTACTTTCGTATTTCTGAGGTATATTGCGGAAGAAAGATCAATAGCCGAAAACTACTAAAACTTACTATAAAAAAATAGTCAGTCGGCAAAAATTCAAAATAGGCTTTGGTTTCGACTGCAGTTTTTTAAGCCCTGCTTGACAGCAGTATTCCATTTTCATACTGTTATAACAAAAATAATATAAATTCAAATATTGTTGTCATCTCGTTAATGCATAAAAACGATACATAACTTTAACATATAGTGATGCAAAATGTTGTTGCTGATGCATTATTACCAGTTGCAGTTGTGTTGCTGATATTTTGAACAACAGTTGTGCAAAGTTTGTTTTTTTGAAATTTCAAAAGTTTAATAAGCAAACATTAAAAAATATTAAAAATGTCTTTTTACAATAACGATGACTAATTTGATTGAAAACATTGAACCAAACTGTAAAAGTTTTCTAATAAATGACAAGAAAAAGTGGTACAAAAGAAAAATTAAACGATTCCTTTTTTGTCAAAAGTTATTGCTTAAGTAAATTAACTGAAGCAAAAATTGACAGTTTTCTGCAGAACTGCTGCATCACTGCATAAAAACTTTTGACATATGAGAGTAATACCAAGCTTCTTACAAGTGATGCTTTTACAAACATTAAACTGCGCAAGTAATACCCAACAACGTTCCCTTTATCAATAACTTTTTAGGTAAAAACAGGATCTAAGAAGTATTGTCATTTTTTAGAAACTACTTCGAAATATCTTTCACATGATGTGTTAAAAATTAAGATTTATTATGCCAGTAAGAGCCAGTTTGAAAAATAAATATTTCTTGAAAGATTTTTCTACAAAACTTAAAATTTGTCAATATATTTATTAAAACTTTGGACTTCATGAGGAATTCTTGACATAAGTACGAAAAAACAATGGATAATCATTAAAAAAAGCAAATTTCGATCTACCAGAGGTTAAAATACAATTTGGTTTAAGGATTGATGTTTGACTATTGACTATTGACGTCAGCAGTCGTCGATGGCTGCGAGTGTAAGACGGCAAATCCATCTGAGGAGATCGAGTGGTTGCGATCGAAACATGTCATGGTAACCAGCCGCCTGGGTTCGAATCTCAGGTCAGTCAATAATGAATGATTACACTGGTTTACATTGAAAATGTACATTTGATGAGATGTGATTTTTCTTATGTATTTTCTTCCGCTGAATTCAAAAATCAAGGTTAAATTTTTTTTTATGGAACAGTTTTTGAGATATGGTCATTTTCTCATTTTTTCGACCTTTTTTCACTTGACAAATTATATCTCGAGCTAGATATGGCCTATTGGGTCGTTCTTGGTACCAAATGGAAGGTATTGAGATGACGAACAAATATGTATAACTGCACCTTTGATTGGTAAAGCGGTTCAAAATATATTGATGAAAATATGGCACATTTTCAAAAAAATCATATTTTACAGTGCTTCTGTGCCGATGGAAAAGTACAAATCGTCGAAAAAACATCTGGTTTCTCTTCATGTACGTCAAGATGATACTTCTACGCAAGAACTAACACCAACCAGAAGAAAATCGACCGAAAAATGACAAAGGTATAAGCTATTGAGTGAAACAATCCAAATCCCTATTTTTCGAATATTTTATTTTTTTCTACAATTTATTGGGTGTAAACGATTTTAATATACATTGTTGACTTTTTTGTGTGTTAAAAATAGTTGAGGCTCTTGCTTTGACTTCGGTTTATTTTGGGATCCGTTTCTCTAGTGAAAAACCATACATAGTTCATTACTTACGTCACCAAGATTGTCCGGAAAGAAATCTAAATGCGAATGTAAGAAATGGATTTTGAGAGACATATTTACACCTGTAAGAAATAAATAAAATCGTTAAAACAATACAATAGAAAACAAGCAGGAATGAAATTAAATAATGGCACTCCCATCTTCTTGTAGTTCTTCAGTAAATCCGTAATAATTCCCTCGTAGTTAGAGCTTTTATTGTTCCCAAGAAAATTGGCAACAACCCGCTGAAATGACTTCCAGGCCTCGTTTTCAGCGGGTGTTAAATATTTTGGAAAATCTGTGCTTTTTAGCAATTTCTTTATGTGTGGATCATCGAAGACGCCTTCCTTGATTTTTATTAAAGAAAGCTGCGGGAAAAGGGTTTTCAAAGCAAGAGCCTCAACTATTTTTAACACACAAAAAAGTCAACAATGTATTAAAATCGTTTAAACCCAATAAATTGTTGAAAAAAAATAAAATATTCGAAAAATAGGGATTTGGATTGTTTCACTCAATAGCTTATACCTTTGTCATTTTTCGGTCGATTTTCTTCTGGTTGGTGTTAGTTCTTGCGTAGAAGTATCATCTTGACGTACATGAAGAGAAACCAGATGTTTTTTCGACAATTTGTAATTTTCCATCGGCACAGAAGCACTGTAAAATATGATTTTTTTGAAAATGTGGCATATTTTCATCAATATATTTTAAACCGCTTTACCAATCAAAGGTCTAGTTATACACGTTTGTTCGTCATCTCAATACCTTCCATTTGGTACCAAGAACGACCCAATAGGCCATATCTAGCTCGAGATATAATTTGTCAAGTGAAAAAAGGTCGAAAAAATGAGAAAATGACCATATCTCAAAAACTGTTCCATAAAAAAAATTTAACCTTGATTTTTGAATTCAGCGGAAGAAAATACATGAAGAAAAATCACATCTCATCAAATGTACATGAAAAAAATTTCATTTTGTAAACTAGTGTTATCAATAACAATTTTAATTAATTTTCATGTTGTAAAATTCCTTCCTTCATAAAAATTATTTAATGAAAATTAAATTTGATGAACTTAAGCCTAATTAAAATATTAAAAATTTGGATTATAACATAATATGTTTAGGCAAGAACACTTATTAAAAGATAAAGCCAAAAATATATCAAATTAGCTCTTAAAAGCACACTTTGAAGCATTTTCCAATGATTCCCATATTTTATAGATTCATTTTATACCCAAAGAGATATAGATAAATCATTTTGAAACTTTTACTACCTATAAACTCTTAAACTAGGAGCGTTGGCGTGAATAACATCTTCGTGTGAAACTTCATTAAATAAAACTAAAAAATTATGTTAATATTAATTTGGTGTTGAGCCGAGTTAATATTCTTCTTTCAAGCCGTTTCTTTTCTTTTAAGCGAAAAAAAAGAAATATTTTTAAGCACTTATTTCTTAAATAGTTTTTAATATTAGCAACACTTTTTCTGTTTTGTAGTGGACAAAATTAGAAACTAGTTAATTTGACTACAACGCAAAATAAGCACAGACAACAACCTGCAGCCATATAGCCGTGTCGTCGTGAAAATAATCATTTCCATATACACACATGTATTCTATTTTTGACATATTGAAGTCGGTAGCTTGCTGTCTCGAATGTGTTTATAGCATAACACTAATTTTAAGGGTAATTTTTGTTCTTTTTATTACCTTCGTTACAAAAGTATACTAAAACAGCACTTAAGAGAGTTGAAATGTACTACGAATATTTTCTGAATCAAATTGTACTAGGGTCTTTTAAGACCGAAACATTGTGCATTGTATGTAAAACGGATTTTCGATATATAGGGCATTGAATTTTTGAATTTCTTGAAAAGGCGTTTGGTATAAGTCAAAAAAATATACGAAATGTACTTCTAAGCTAAAAGACTATTTCCGATGTCTTCAGTAGAACTGTATGTCGATTCTTTCCATAGAATATATTAACCCTTTAACACTAATTAAATGGGTAATTTTAGTCCTTTTTTTAACTTACACAGTAAACTAAAACGGTTACTTTAGAGGGTTAAAATGTTCGACGAATATGTTCTGCATTAATTTCACTAGGGTCTTCTTATACCAAAAAAATCGTGCAATGTATGCAAAACGGGTTTGCAAAAATTTAAAATTTCAAGGCCCGGAATTTCGAAAATCTCATTTTACTTACATTGCACGATTTTGTAGTCTTAATCGAGTAGATACTCTAAATAATACTATAAATTTGTTTACTAGTGCAAATTTAATTAATTTTTTAATTAATATCACAAATTTTTTTTTAATGAAAATAACTTTTATTTTTTTTTTTTTTGGAATTTCATGTATTTTGCAAATATTTAACACTAAGTGGAAAGAGCAAACATTTAATACTATACACTATTAAGATTAACACATATATGAATTATATGTGCCGGATTTTATATTAATATGAGAGTTATACGTTATAACTTGCCCTTTTTATCTTAACCATCTTAAAATTGTTTCTTTACAAAAATGATGTTTGTCAAACTGTGTTTTAATGCGAGAGCATTTGTATGAAATTTATGGCAGTAAAAGTTAATTCCGGATGTCGGATTCAATGAAATGTAAACCATTGGCGAAAACATTTTGAAAATAAAAGTCACTATACCAAAATCTTTGATTTAATTATCCTTTAATATATTCGAAATTAAAGAATAAGCAAAATAAGTTATTTTCACAAAAGAGTTCGAAATAAGGAAGACTTTTTATAACGAAGAAAACGCAACATTTTAAAAAGCTTGCATATTAGATCTGATTGCAATATTTGCATTGAATTAAGGCCTAACTATGTCTAGTCCTTTTCGAGAAAGTTCTGAATAAAATCAAAGTTTTATTTTAAAATGTTCGGGACACCAGAAATGTTTTGTATTTTTAAAAATTGCTTAAGAACCACAGGTTTTATTATCAGGCCAACTTCTGAATTTTACCAAGATTTTAATCTGAATGAAGATTTTATTTTGGAACCAGTTTTTCGGGATAAACACTATTTAAAATTCGTTTTGAAACAAACCATAGTTGGCAACACATTTTACTAACTTATTCCAGGCCTCTGTCTACCATTCAATGTAGACGTCTTTTGCAAAATATTCTCCATTCTGCTCGATTTTGCGTCGTTGTACTGGCTGAACTGGTGTCTATATAACGCTCTCTCAAGATTTTGTTGACTTTTTCATTTTCCTTATTCTTATTTCTTATTTCTTCCTTTCTATTCTGTTATTATAAGTGGTTCTAAGGATAGATTTGTCCGTAGGATGTAGTTTCCTATTCCATCTCGTCACGTGTGGAGTTAGAGACTGCTTATTTGGTTGTTGTTGAGACCTCTCTTTTCCTTTTTTTTGGTGTATGGTATAATAAAGATTTTCAGTTTCTGATATTCTAGAATGAAGTTCCTTTTACCTTTTTATCATAGTTTATAAATTATTTGTATATTGCGGGTAAAATAAACTGTTTGGGATTTTATGTTAAAGCAAAAAAAAATCTGGTTTTCATGAAAAACACACTGAGAAATTAATAGTTGCGGTAACCCTCCGTTCAGTACCGAAGTGTTTTAAAAATATTAAATTTTTCTGTATTTTCTTTAGTTCTGTATAATATTTCCAATTGATCTGGCTTTTCTTATAACTGGAAACTTGTAAAATTTTTCTTTTTTTCTCCAAAAAATAAAAAACCAGGTAAATTAATTAACCCTTATACGGTCTTCGGGAGATATTTCACCCATTTAATGTTTTAAAATATAATATCTCTTAAATATTTTGCTGGCTTAAAAATTAAAAAAAAAATGAGATTTTCAGTTTTTGTTTAAATTTTGCAGCATTATTGCTGGGAATTAATTTTCAAATGAACTGTTCTAAGACCGCCAATATTCTTTTTCGATTTTCGCCAAAATTTTTCTTCTCGATTCTGTTCTTCTACTTCAAGTTTATCATGGTTTTTATTCGCTGAAATACGAAACATTTAAAACAAGAATAAGATTGCATTTTTGAAAGATTTCAACAATAATTGTGGCTTTAAAACGTGCTAAATTCGAAAATACACTCGTATGCTGGAATATCCTGGACAAATGAGTTAATGCCCATCTCTGCTCTAAATGCAAACACAATACAATTTTCCTATTACTCATACGAATATCAGGAAACGTAATTAAACACAAAGTTTAATAATCCTAATAAAGGTAAAAAATCTTTATTAAACTAAACCTTATTTTACACTTATAAACATCTTTTGTCTGTTACTTTAAAACGAATTGCATTTTTATGGGCCACATGTAAAAAACACAACAAAATGTCTAGTTTATGTTCAGTTACATTTGCAACAGACTGGGTTGTATTTAGAATGATTTTGTTGGGGGCTTAAAAAAAATTGTTGTTTTACTTTGTTTTGCATAAAATATATAAAAAGAAAACATGTAACATTCTCTTACAAACAACAGACATACAACAATACAAGCTACAACAAGAACATGTAACAAAATGTTCAAAACAAAAACATGTAGAAGGAAACACTACATTTAACCTTTGGTGGTACATTCTATGGAACAAAATCTACCATGAACTTTGGTTATGTTAAACGGGGGTTTCTTCTTCATTACCCCCCTCCCGTCTGCATTATGGTATTTTGTTTAAGGGCTTTTTACTTTATTTAACTAAACGATGGGCTACAACATCAAACATATACATATTTGCCTTGTTGTAAAATTGGCTTGTTGCAAAAATTGTTAAACATTTGGAACATCAACAAAATATCAGCAAATGTTCTTCTGTTCTTTTGGTTGGTTCACTAGTTCGGTGTTTGTCGGTATGTTGGTCGATTGGTTGGTCGACTGGTCGGTCGGTTGGTCAGGCTGTGGGATATTATTATCATATTCCATTCATCCGCAAAATTGAACAAGACAGGCCATGTATTCTGAACAATGTTGTTGTGGTTTTCTTCTTCTTTTTTCAAGACGTTGTTTTAAACATGTGTAAAAGTGGGGGAGTAATTAAATATACGCAAATAAAAAATTTAATTATTATGTAAATACCCTACTAGAAATGAATGAGCGAATCATAATATTTTTCACGTTAACATTAAGAAACTTATGGGAGAAATTATAGAAAATCAAGTAGCAAAATGTTTAAACAAACTTTTTGATTGATTTCAAAATAGTTAAAAGTTAAATTTAAAGCATTTCACTTCGAGACTAAATGTATATTTTTATTAAAAAAATATATTCTTGTTTTAGTTTAAATGTAAAAATTTGGTTAAAAACTTTTCGAATTTTTTCGCTTTTCCAGAAAAAGCTGCTCGAAATTTAGAGCACTGACGTTTATCGTTACATGTCGTCTGATTTGTATGCAAGTAAAACATTGCGATTTATTTGCTGTTTTATGGATTCATTTTAATAATTTCAAATCAAATAGTAGAAAAAATTAATATATATTGCAAAAAATTATATTTAATTAAATTTATATTGCATTCATTTGAGATAAATCATAAAATAAAATCAAATAGCGGAAAGAGAATTTGAGAATAAATGATTTTATTCATGCTTTTGCTTGTATGTTTATCTTTACATGCGTGTACGGCGACGCTCATTGAGCTTCAAGTGGAGGCAAAACAATTTTATTACTGACACAGTGTCCCTCCTAGAGGGTCAAACATAAGGCCGACCCCCTTAATTTTTCTTTCCTGACAATTTTCCCGAACATACTAACCACATGTAGGGAAAAAGGGAAATATTTTTTATTTCTGTTGAACTGTAGGGGTTTTTGTTAAATTGCTGATTTTTCCTAAAATTTTCCAATTGTAAACTTTAAAGTTACATAAAAATATGTGTGTCCAAATTTGAGGTATAATCAGTCAATGGAAATCGCAACAGGGAGAAGATTCGGAGTTTTTTGTTGCGGAAAATTGACGATTTAGACGTGGAGAATATGTGGTTTCAACAGTATAGTGCCACTTGCCACACAGCAAGAGAAACAATGGATCTGTTGAAAGAAAAAATCTAAAAACATCACATTATTTCTCGTAGAGGAGTAGTGAACTGGCCACCAAGAGGGTGCGATTTGGCACCTTTAGACAATTTTTTGTAGGGTTTTTTGAAATCGAAAGTGTACAGCAATAATTCCAAAAACAATTTTATCGAGCAGATATCAACCATTGACAACATTTTATTGAAAAACGTGATTGGTAATTTTGGTAAGAGATTGGGAGCCTGCCGAACCAGAAGGGAGGTGTGGTCACTAGAACGACATTATTTGTTATGTTTAACCGGAACCTATTTGTAATAAGCTGAAATGCAAATTTTTTTTATCCAAAATAAAATGATACCTCGTTTTGGAGCCCTTTTTATAAAATTAAATCTTATGACATATAGTACATAGTAGCAACTTAATTGCCCATATGTAAAAAATAAGGATCAGTCAGTGGTGTAGAGTATCGTTTTACTTGCCCGACTATACTTTTTAAAATGTTTTAAAAACCTTTAATAAGCACATACATATAAAAAGTTATAGCCTTATAGATATTTTATTAAAAAATGATTTATCAAATAAGTGTTTCTATTCATCCAGTTTTGATGAATCACAACCGATGAAAAAAATATCTATTAACAACAATGTTCACACATATATATTTAGAAGAAAAAAGAAACAATAACTTTCCAAGTCATTTTACACCTAAAAACTCAAAAAATAAATCGTATAATAGAAAGGAAAACACACATGTTAACACAACGATACCATTGAACCCGGGTATACCGGTACAGTAGTAGTTAGACCACCGGCGGGTATTACGAACAAAATATCAACTGACAACATGACTCATGAAATAACTAAGCAATTGTTTAACGATACAATTAATTGATAACATAACAATAAACTAGTTGTTTAAAGATGGAACAAGGAATAAAATGTTTATTAAATAAAAAATACACCTACAAAACAAGTCAAATAAATAAAATCCAAAACATCAAGTTAATGTATTTTCGAACACAAAAAATCCAATATTTTTGTTTGAAAAATAATTATTATGTTTAATTCCCACAAGAAACACATAACAAAAATGAAGTTAGAATTATGGTGCAGAATCAGGACAATAAAATTTCTATGCCACTTTTATTTAAAAGTAAAAAAGGCGAAAAAAATTCTAAAAAAATAAATTTTTTAGTAGTATGTAGTAGTATTCCTTATTGTTTAAAGGACCAAAGAAAAACATGTGTATGTAAGTGTGTTAAAGTGCTCTTATAAGTCTTATGTTTACACTTGAATACAATGAAAATTTTTCTTTTGTTAAACAATGATCCACTATTTGTCACTTTTCATGCAAACATGATTTTTTTAAAACATTTTTCGGATTTGTGTTCTTTTCTTCTTGCGATGAGTGCATAAAAAAAGAACAAATTCAATATTTTCGTATTTGTTTGCCATTATAATATAAAAATTGGATAATGAGTAAGTCAGTGTTACATGGAATTCGTACAGCCTAATTTTTCATATGTTATTTTAAACAATCCTTAAAGAATATTCAACCTTTTTTTAAACTTCAATGGAAATTCTTGGATGATTAAACACATTCCAAATCTTTTAATATAATTATTTACTGAAATTGTATGAAATTGTCAACAAATTTGACATACACTTTTCACCACAGGTGGCAAGGATATACAAATACATATACATATGTTTGGGATTCCGTTTGATATATTTACAAGATTGACCATTAAAAGTATGTATATATTACCATACAGTGGACGTCAAAATAAAGTGTGCAAATTGTTTTCCAATGCAAAAAGTGTTATGTTAGTAATAAACCATGTAAAGTTTCTGCACGCAGAGAAAAAACAAGTATGGTAAAAAAAACATAATATGATCCCTTCAATGCCAACAAACAAACTTTTGTTTTTTATAACAAAACTTTTTCAAGATTGATAATATTTTGTTTCTATTCAACAATAAAGTATTTACCTCCATTGAAACTACAAATATGGTTGAATTTAACAATATAATGTTTTAATAAAATAAAGCTACAACTATACACTTAAACATATAATGTTTACCTTAACGATTTTATTATCACGGCAACCATATAATGGTTTAATTAATCCATCCAAATGCTATAACCATATTGTGGTTGTCTCCAAACATGTTGTGGTTAAAATTTCATATGTTCGAAATTATAACATTTGAAAACATTGTATGATTAATTAAAAATTTAAAATAAAATGTTTAAAAAGCAACAACATTCTGGACGTTTGTATTTTACAATAGTTGCTTGGTTTGCTTAAAAAGATCATTGCTTTTATTTTAACTATTGATTTAAATACATATGGTTGGAGGTAACCATATTCTAAGAGCAACATACTATGGTTGGTTTTTAACAATGTTTATGTTTGCAGGTTACCATATTATATTTAAATATGACCATAGTATGGTTGAAATCAACAAAAATTTTCCCTAAATCAACCATAATATGGTCAAAATTAACCATATATTAATCAATATTTACCATAATAATGGTCAAAACTAAACATATTATGTTCAAAATTAACCATAATATGGTCGGAATTTCCCAGAATTTTGAGCAAAGTAACCATATTATGGTCAGTATTAACAATAATATGATGAATGCTAATCATATTATGGTTAATCTATTTTTTTAATTTGTTTGTTAAGTGTCAAATTATAATTTTATATTCTTGATAAGTGCTACGTTCCACTTTTATAAAGAATCCCCTTTGGTTCACATTCCAGCCTGTGACGACCTTCATATTACCATTTTTTCTGTTCTACTAGTTTTTTCTACGTGAATTGATGTGTTTTAATCAATAATTAAAATAAAATGAATGAGAATTTTAAGCAAACCAAGTAAAATGCAAACGATCAGAATATTATTTTAAATTTAAAATTCATCATACAATGTTTAAAAATATTATAATTTGAACATATTATTGTTATTAAATATTAACCGTAACATGTTTGGAGGCAACCATTATATGGTTTAAGCTTTTGGATGAATGAATTAGACCATAATATGGTTATGGTGATAATAATATGTTTAAGTGTATGGATGTAGCTTTCTTTTATTTAAACATTATATTGTTAAAATCAACCATATTTGAAGTTTCAAGGGAGGTAAACCCTTTATTGTTAAATAGAAACAAAATATTATCAATCGTGAAAAAAGTATTTTTTAGAACAAAAAAAGTTTGTTTGTTGCCATTGCAGGGACCATAATATGGTTTTTTCAACCATTCTTCAACCATGTTTTTTCTCTACGTGTAGAAGCCGTCCTAAAAGCTAAAATAAATCAAACAAGGTATTTCCCATTAAACATTTCTTAGTATTTTAAAACTCTACACTTTTTTGACACTTTAGTAATGGAATAAATTTGTTTTTTATTGTACTTTTTTTGAAGTTTCTTCAATTTTTACTTTTATATTGTAATAAGTTTTAAAAACTGCAATAAACTTCTAAAAATGTCAGTTCTTTTTTTACTAACATTACAATTTTAAGTTGGAAAACCAGTTGCACAGTCTATTTTGACGCTCACAGTATACTCTGGATCCTTATGAATAGGTCAGTTATGTGCGTGTTGGATAAGATGGGGTTTTCAAAATAGATTGTTATATATCTATATCGCATATTGTTCGAAAAATGTGTTATTTAAATATTGCCAGGTCTATCCATAATTGGCTGAGGTATGAGAAAAAGAAACGACTGCCTGCAGTTTTTACCCATTTTTCAATAAATGGTATGTTTAAAGTTGTGAAAACTTGATTTTTAGTTTCGTAGTTTATTGATTTTGTGATAATAAAAATTGTATTTTTAACTCTAAATAAAAATAATTATCAAAAAACTTTGCCATTTAACACATTGTTTTAATTGATTTGATCAAAGTTATATTAACAAAATATCTATATGTTATTCAATTACTTCAGGTAATTACAGATTAATACAAAATAATTAATAAAGTAATTGAATTGAGCAAGGTAGTAATCAGATTATTTCTTAAATCCAATTAGAAACATAGCAGAGGATGATATATCCGTGAAAAGTTTAAAAAAATCCAAAGTTATATTGACTCTTTTAAAATCTAATGGTGCTATCAGACGGGATGTATTTTACTGTCAAATTTTCCATCTGTAAAAGTTGTACACATCATGTGTAAAATACATGTGGAATACATACATATGTAATTTTTTCGATTAGAACACGGTCTATTTTCCTGTGGCAAACATAAACAAAACAGCTGGTTTTTGTTTATTTTTTTTTTATTTTTATTTCATTAAGATATTAATTAAATTAAAATACTTTTCAAACAATTAATTTAATTAATAAAAAAACTACTGAAAGTTGTTTCTGAATGCAGAAACAGGAAAAGAAATAAAAAAATTTTCTAAGCAATCTTTGTATCCAGCATTTTTGGCGATTACATCGTAAGAGACATCAATAAAACTATCGTAAGCGACAGGTACAATGTTCAATTGCATCTCAGCATGTTCTTGAAAACTATCGTATACGCCATTATAAGTTTAATAAAAATAAAACATGAAACCAAATAAAGCGCTTCATTACTTAAGAAATAAATATTAAATCCCTTTCCTGTAAAATTTGCCTTTTGTCGCATACGATATAATCGCAAATAAGGCTCGATATAACTACAACAATTCATAATTTCTTTACAATCTATAATTCTATATGATTTATATAATATTCCTTAGAACATGTATAGATATTAGACGTGTCATGGTGACAATTTGTCTGCATTTAAAAAAGGTATATCGACGAAATCTCATTTTCAGATAGCAATATGCATTTTTGGTCTTGGGGCTTAGCAGAGCTTTATTTTTGACAAAAGCTATAGCGGAGGTATCATTATCTTTGCTATCATTACAATAAAATTTTACACAAATTATAATATATATTTTGAGATTATTAGTATGTTGTTTTTGGTTTTGGGGGCTTAGTTTAGTTAAAATCATAATTTTCCTAAAAAGGATTTATGAAAGGTACCAGTATCCTTGCCTCGATTTCAATAAAATTTTTGAAACAAATTTAAAGGTATATTCTACACAGAAAAAATTAACAAAAGCTATTAAGTAATTAAAGAAAATTTGTTAAATTTTTGTAATAATTTTAACAATCTTTTTAATTTACATGTTTGTAAATTGTCATATTAACAATTTGTTTTATTTGTAGAAACTTAATATGAATGTACATATATATCATAGAAAAACTTTTTAGTGTCAAAAAATTCAAAACTGAAATAAAAATCTTTATTTTCAATTAAAAATCATTTAAACAATAAACGATGCAATAAGTTTTTTGGAATTAAGTCAATCTAAACGGTAAGTAAAGTTATTATACGATTTATAAAGAAATTTTAATGCATCTGTTATATATTATAGTATTACAAATAAAACTGTTAAAGATGCCAAGATTCCATTTTGTGTTGATGTCAGAACCTTACGGGGCATCCGGGTCTATATATGGTTTGCTTAAATAATGTTTAATGCTGTTTGTAAAACTAATAAAATCCACTTTTAACTGCATCTTTTATTTCAATTTAGGTAGCAACCAAATATTTTGTTAATGTGACGATTTCGTAACAAAAATTAATATTTAATGGTTAACAAATATTTTAATTAATATCACATACTCATTGTAAAAAATATTTGTTAGGTTTTACCAATTGTTATTCACAAAATAATTTTTTGTATTTACAAATTTGGTTGTTGGTGCCTTTTCAATTAAAAAGTTAATTGTATTGACGAATTTGGTATTCAATATGACAATTGATTTGTCTTAATTTTTTTCTGTGTAAAACCTTTGGTAATATTTCGTCACTTTGGAATGTCAGTTTAGATTAAATCATAGTTTTTCTAAAAAGGATGTATGAGAGGTACCCGTATCCTTGCCTCGATTTCAAATATATTATTAAGGCAAACTACAGGGCCACTTTTAATGGCCCAGATTAGCTGAAATCATAATTTTGCTAAAAAGAGCTACCCATGTCCTAGCGCGAATTTTTTTTTCGAAATTCGAATATTTGTATGGCAGTATGACACATTTTTTAACCTTATTCTTCTCCCTCTATTTTTGTCTGATTTGGTTGTACAACAACGCACTGTGTGCCGGTGCGTATTATAAACAAAACTCCAACTTGTGTAAAGACAAATGGACAACTTGACATTTTCAATTTTACATTATCATATTGTTACTAAACAATTGTTTAACAATACAATTAATTGAAAATATAACAATAAGCAAGTTGCTAGGAGCAAAATCAAAATATAAAAAAAATTTAGGACATTTCTATGCCAGTCTTTTTAAAGTAAAAAAAAAACAATTTCGCAGGAAAATGCATTTGGTAGTGCGTGAGATTTCTTAATGTTAAAAGGACTAAGAAAAAACATGTGTGTGTAAGTGTGTCCAAATTCTCGTATAAAACTAATTTTAACACTTGAATACAATGATGAATTTCTTTTGTAAACTAAAAGGCCACTATTTGTCATTTTTCATGTAAACATAATTTTTAAAGCATTTTGAGCAATTGAGTGTTTTTCTTCTTAATTTCTACTGTAAGAAAATTTCAAATGCAAGAGTTTCATATTCGCTTGGGTAATGACAGACAGTTATGCTCATGAAGTGATTCTATGTCCATCGATGTACTTGTAAATAGGATTTTCAAATGACTGTAGTTGATGCGGATTTAAAATTTTAAAATAGTTTTGATACAAAATATTTCATATTAATTCTTTTCTGATTTTTTAACCCAAACATTTAAGTTGTTTTTCAATACAAGGATAATAATCAATTTTTCCCCTAGAATTATAGCGCATAAATAGTCGGTACGTAGCTTTTACGGTTATTTGCTAAAATCATAATCACCGCATTCGATACTATCGTATCGAATAAACTATCGATTTTTTTTTGCATACGATAGACACTGACGTATCGAATGAAAACTCGAGAAATGTAATGTCGAGTTACTCGATATCGAATGCTATTATTTCAAATTCAATAAATTTTATTCGATTTCGATATATACCAAAATAAATAATTTAGAGCAGTTTTGCTCGATATCGTATACGGTGATTAGACCCCTGTTCCATCCCCGTTTTTTTTCTTCTTCCATTTTTCTAACAAAAATCTACGTTTAATTGACATACGCTTAATTACCCAATTCGTAATAATTACACAATTACGATTATAATTGCCTTAAAAATTAAAATCCCAAAACAAAATTACACCTAAATTTCATTCATTCATTCATTTAATTACCTCAGTACTATATGACAATAACACAGCAAGTAATGCAATTAAGTTTACATGTAAATAATTTGAAAATATGTAATAAAAATGTTTTAAAAAAAAATATGGCTTATTTTAAAGCTGGGCTCACCAGAATAAAGATATGGTATGAGGTTGAGATTCATATAAGAGTTATTTGTTCTGAATATTGTCTATATACACCAAATATATGAGATATTTTGCCTTAAAGGGATTAAAGGAAAGGTCGCAACATTTTAAATAATATGTATTAACATTGAAAAGGATAAAATAGCTTGAATATTTTAGGAATTGATATTTGAATGGAAGCTGTGGGTTTAAATCTGAGTTAATTTTAATCTTAATGCGAACATGATTAAATGGTTTATGGACATAAAGAAAGAAGTTTGATGGGGATTTAATATGTAAAATTATAGACCGAATCTAACAATTTACGTAAGATTCGTTTTGATGACAATTAAAAGGTTTACATGGACTGACAGCCATCCAGATGGAAGGACGACACGAAAAGGTCACTTTAAAAAATGTTTCTGGTTCGATCGGCTTACTAAACGATGCGTTTAGATTTCTATGTATTGGCTTTTTTCTTAATTTTTGCATGTGTATAAATCTTTATAGTTTGGAATAGCATTTTCTTCAACGAAAACTTGCTTTGGCTTACAATTGTAGAGTGAAATTTTAATGTAGATGGCGAAAGCATCTGTTAACCAGAAAACTTACACTTAACATACACGTTTAAACAAAAAAACCCTTTAGGCACACTGGTAACTTTTTTTTAATATACGGCGGCAGCGAACGTGTTAAGCAATTCTGGTTAATGAAGCAATAGTTAAAATATGCAAATTATTCACAAACAAATCGATACCAAAATTCATTAAGAGCTCTAAAACAGATTAATATATTGTTTCTGACTTCATTGATCGCACAAGAAAAACCATGCAATTGCATATATACGGTTTCCCTGATCATAAGTTAATGTGTATGAGTACGCCTTTGTTAGTAAGATATTAAAAAGCATTACAGATCAAATTTAAGACAGCAAATCCCATTGTTTTTGTTTCTATGGCTTAACTTTTTTCATACACAGAATGTCGAAATTGGAGGAGCATTAGCTTACCGCCAATGATTTACAAAGTACTAGCGCATTCTGTAATGACAGATTATTCTCTTCCCGAGCAGGCTGGTAATGCATCGATAACATAAAAAGCCTTCGTATTATTGTCAAACAGTCGCTTAAATGGTGATCAACTCTATATATTGCATAATTATAGACTTTTCTAAAGCCTTTGATACCCTTCACTAGCAGGCTTTTTGGCAAGCACTCAGTGGAGTTCAATATATTTGTTCTAGTCCGTGATTTATACTGGGATTCAACATGGATGGTGCTATTCGAACGCAATCTGGGAAAACCCTTTAGAGTTAACGGAGGCTTACGAAAATGCTGTGTTTTATCTCCGTTGCTGTTTAACATAGTGCTTTACGTTAAAATGCTTAAGGCAACAACCAAGAAGATGCATCACTTGGGGCCTAACTGGAAGCCTCGAAGATCTCGATGATGCCGATGACAATTTTTTCCTAACCACACATTCAACGATATGGCAGCCAAACGAGGAGAAATACAAGTTACGGCATGGGCTGCAGGTGTACACATTTACAAAGAAAAGACTAAGGTCTGACGTAGATCTTGAAGATGTACAATTGTGTATATATCTGGGTAGTCTCGTATTTGCATCAGGTGGCTCGCGAGAGAATATTACAAATCGCATCAAAAGGCAAATCAAGCAAACACTATTAAAATCGCCCCAAATTCAGCTGTTTTTTATCTAACGTGCGTTCCGTTTTGTGAATCCTTGAACATTACAGCTAGCGACTTTCCATCCTTGCAGGTATTAATTCATCGGTGATTACGAAAACTGCTAAAGATATTTTGCCCAAATGTTATCTCATAAAGAGAAATGTGAGAATGAGCAGCAGAAACACAAATACGTATCCATGCAGATCTTAAATCGTATCCGGAGTTGGATTAGCCATGTTCTTAGACACACCAACGACTACGTAGCCAAGATGGCAATTCAATAGAACCCCCAAAAAAGGAAAAGAAGAGGCAGTCCCACTAATACCTTTCGACCAATCGAAATTATAACAAAAACATTTGGAAGGTCCTAGGCCAAAGTGAAGCAGACAGCGCAGGGTGAACTTTGTTGTGGCCCTTTGCTCCACCTTGGAACCATATAAATCATATGGTGCAGTAAATGCTTAAGAATAAAATTTAAAAAGATCTGATTTTTCAGTGCTAAAATTCTCGCCAATTTTTTTTCAATTAAACCGTTAATCAAAAATAAAATCGTTTTAATTAAAAATTCAATCAATTAAATTAAACATAAACTTATATCAACAACATTGCTGCAAAAAATGTTATTAATGTCAACAAAATTATTCAATTGATATTATTAACTTGGTTACTAGTTTTAATTAATTTTTTAATTAATATCACAAATTTTTTAATTGAAATCAATTTTTAATTTTTTTCTGTACACACACATATAAAGATTCGAGAACAAAAGCCAATTACAAGACGAATATCAAGGAACCTTTCTTGGTAAATATGGCCTCGAATGTATACAAATTCTGAAATGAAAGCAAATTGTTTTTTTTTTGTTGTAACAGCTCGACCTGAAATAGTTTCGTACGTCGTGTGGGCCCATTCCGCATGCAGGGCAAAGGTAAGGGATGGTGCTGTTTATTCTGGTCCAGTATGAGTTTAGACGGATGTGCCAAAACCACTCTGGACCGAAGTGGTAAGTCCCGTTCTTCCTTTGCATTAGATGCAGGAAGATGTCCCATAATTAAAACAAACTACACCAGCACAAGTATGTTAGGCAAATTGTTGTTCCATTAGGTTAAAAAAAGTGCTTATTGTTAGCAGAAAGTAGTCCTTCGAACCGAAAACTCGGCTTACAAAAATCTTAAATTCTATCAAAAGGTTTTTAGCGATTATTTCGCATTTTCATAGCAAAAGCCTGCTTCTATTTCAACACATTTTTTACTGGATACATAATCTTGTCCTTACTAGTCTTAAAATTCGTTTAAGTTGTAAAGTATTTCATTAAAAACCGATCACATTCTTTAATAAACTGTCTAAAAAACTGACAGCAAATCAGTTTTTGTTGTAATACGATGCCATAATTATAATTTAAGATGTCCTTTGACTACAATATTTGTTTGTATACTTTATGGTAGAATATGCTGCTAAGTGTGACTAGTGTAAAATTAAGAAAGAGGACATGGTCCTTTATAACACAAGTGAAGTGTCTTTCATGTATGTTTTTCCATTTAACACACAATGTCCTTTTGTTAACAAGCACACATACTTAGACAATGACACACTTTCATACGTACTGATATTAACACTTAAATAACAACAATAAAAAATGAGTTTGCAATAATTTGAACCAAAAATGTTCATGTTTATCGATAATTATTGTTACAAAGAAAAATTTGAGTTTTTGTAATTTACAAAAAGAAAAACCAAATCATATTTTCTTCCAAGGTGGTCTAGTTCGGTCCAGGGAATTTATATGATCCCTTAGTTTATGTCTGCAACAATTATTAAAATATGCTTTACATATGAGTCTGTGTATTGTATTTTTGTATGTTAAACATATTTTTACAATAACAAATGTTTTATTACTTGATTCTTTTAAATCCAAACAATTCAAGAGTTTAAAAAAATATTGAACACGATTTTCAATATTTTTTTTAATATCTCTTACTCGTACTAATAATTTGGAACAATAAATAATCATAAATATTGATTTTAGTTTTGTTGTTTGGCTTGTAGGTTGATAACGATCAAATATACATATTTTTTTCTGTTGTTTTTGGCCACGATCGTAACTGAAATTTATTTCATGTTCAAACTATCCCTACAACAAAACAATAATACATGACCCCCCACATAAGCCAACGCATATTGTTGTTGTTTTAACTAAAAAAAACATTTTTTTTTTTTTGCAAATTTTGGCCAAATGTTATTTTTACGTTTTTTATTTTGTTTTAGATTTTTTTATTATTTATGCCGCCAAGTACTAAGTAAATAATGTCATCCAGTGAAAAAGACATCGTCCTTATGCAGAACATAAGAATTATGACAAAATACCTCTTTTCCAGTTGTTTTGTGTCTTAATACGCTACAACAATATAAGATGGAAGGGTATAATGCGTTTATGTTGAGGTTTGTAACTCCGGCTTAGGTTGTTCCTAGATCAATATATCGTCGGCTTAATATGCAAACCTGTTAACTCCCTTTTAGCGCATTTTACAGGAGAGACAAAGAACTGTTTATATTTCATTTTTGCAGCTTAAAAGGAAAAACAAAAATATTAAACTATTGTGCCCACTTACAACTACAGTTCGAGTCGGAAAGAAACCAACCAATTGTAGGGGAATGAAAGAAAAGATAAACTCACTGTTTATTGTTGGTTTTTTGTTTTGGCTTTGATATTGTTACAAGTAAGACTTTGAGTGTTTATAATTCTAATTCACTTTAGGGTTTTGTTTGTATAATATTTTTGGCTTTTCTAAAATCTTTGGAAAAGGTTTCCAAACTTTTCCCTCAACAATTAATTTCAGTGTATTTATCCAATATGAAAAACTGGGAATTTAGCACGTCATACGGTAATCGTATTTATAAAAAATATTGTTGGTTTTCCACACTTCAAGACTAAAACAAAAGAAAAACTACATGCTGTTCGACGATTCGTATCTTTTTCTACTACACGGCATCCAAATCTTAATTTACTTAAAAAGTGGATTTAGCTGGTTTGCATGTTAAGTCGACGATATAGCGATGCCCATCCGTCTAGTTTTTGTCATGTTAACTGTGTGGACAAAGAAGAGTTCCAATTATGTGAATAATAAAATAAAATTATTTTGTCCTAACTACAAAGACCATTGATTTTTCTTGTTCGCTTCATGCAAATGTTTTCCCGGACTAAAATTATTTAAGGCTTTTGTGCTGATAAATTCATAATAGTTAAGAGCATACAGACAACCCGAAAATAAATGTTGCTCTAATAAATTAATTATGTCTGTTATTCTGCTCAGATCAGTGTTCGAAAATAAACAATAAATATCGCTTCGTATGGCCAATTTCACCAATTCCATTTGAATATCAATTAATGTTTAAAATTCGTTTTCATGTTTAACAAAAACACAATTATATGACAAACTATATTTAAATATGAATTGATACTTAAATAAATTGGTGCAATTGACCACTAGTGTTCGGTTCAGTGGATATGTGGAAAACACAAACGCTAAAAGTGTTTGTCATCTTTCGAACACAAAAATAATACTGTTCATATCCAACTCAACAAAAATTTGACAACATCTTATTCCGTTCGGTTTATTTTAAACCACATTGTGTTTGGTTTAGTTCTTTAATGCAGGGCTGCCAGACTTGGGGATTTATCCCAAAAGTTGGGGATTTCATGCGAGCAAAAAGGACAAAGAAAGTCATTTGGGGAAAAATATTCGGGGATTTTTGGGGATTTTATACATTTTCAATAAAATTTTCCCTTCTTTTATTGTATATGCTTATTTGTCTTTGTTTCTTACATAAAATATGCAAAAAAGAAGCAAAACGTTTACCTTACTCTTATCAACATCTAATACAGTGTAAAGGGTCTTAATTAAAATTTCTATTTTTGTTAAGTGTGTAAAATGTACTTAATAAACTTATGTTATTATTCTTGAGTGAGTGTTTTATAAAGGAAGAATTAAAAAAAGTTATCTAAACCCATTGACAACACATACAATTTTTGATTTTTTAAAGACAATTTTCAAGCAAATATGTCTCTCACAAAAATTAGTAAATCGTGTCCTGAAACGTAAAAGGCCCTAACTAACGAAAACTTAAATATAAACGTTTTCATTGATTCTGATGTATGGCATCAACACATTTTTGAATCTTTCGACTAAAATTTGCGATTTTATTATCAAAAAACAAAAGGCCATATCAACAAAAGGTACTATGGCAAACGCTAAAAGGCCTAACTGACAGTTTGCATAATATGCAACATTGTCAATTGTCAAAACAAATGGAAGGTTTTACAAGAAAAATAAAAGGAAATTTAATTATAAACAGTGTAAGGCAATTTGTTAATTTATCATTTTGAATAGTTTTTGCATCTGCAGTGAAATTTTCAAAATGTTAGATAGAGCCTTTTGCGTATTTCACCTGAAATAAACAAGATTTAAAGGGACCGAATTTGGCCTAGATTTTTGCTATATTCAGAGAGTATTTAATGTTTAAAATAAGCCACAATACAAGTGTCCTCCCGAATTTAAGGTTTGCCATGATAGGTGCCATAAAGTTGAGCTCAAATAAAACTCAGCGAAATCGACCTATTATTCTACCTAACGCTAATACAAATACGCTTCCGGAATAAGGTGTTTGGAAAAATAATGTACATACCATATGAGCTTTGGAACAATTGCGTTTTCAAGACAAAGGCGAAGGGTAACTAAAATTCGGGATAGACGATTATAGCACTGTTACCTGTTTAAGTTCAAAGTAAACCTTTATGATTAAAGTTGTACTACAATATTTTTCGTGTTTACGATAAAAAAAGTAGGTATTGTAAAACAATGGTTATGATTGAAAGAAAACAAAGGTTCTCGAACAGTGGTTCCAAATCGATATTATTCCTTTTAAGTCCCAAAAAATTATTAAAGCTGCAGTGTAATTTTTTTTGTATTTATTTAAAAAATCTCTTCATTATTGTCGAAATAAATTAGAGGTCTTTATCCTCTGGCACCTTATTTTCAGCCCAATACTGATATCTGTGAATTCCCAATCATAATATTACGTTGATTTTGGAATATTCAATATACATATGATAAAAATGACAACGCAACGAAATTTTTAATTATGATTGGGAATGGTGACATGCAATAAATTGGCAATCGCTAACGATAAATGTCTATTTTTTATTGCCCCATATTTAAAAGGCAGAAAGGCATTACAGTAATTTTTCTTACTTCTGACTGAAGTAAAACTTATTGCTCTCAGAGTGGATTACATCGATCTAAACAAGGTTTGTTTCCGTTGTTTTCCCTTTTGTTCTTTACTTGTGGAGCAATATGAAAATTATGAGGATTCAATTGGTACTGCTCGGAAGGGTTTTGTTTATAACATTCTTTAGAGGGAATAAGGGTGCTTAGGTCCACTCTGCCCTTTTAGTCTGACAAATCATATCTCTGATGGGATTAAGAAAATGTTTCTTTGGCAAGCAAAATCAGTTCATGAGAGATCTTGAATGCTTCTAATTTCAATTTTTAAAATCTGTGTGACCTTCATAGCCTTCTCTTTGAAATCCTTTTCTGTTAAATCAAGCAAGTCATTTCACGATACGGTCACCTTTTCATATAAAAAGCCAACCACTTTCAAATGAGTTTAAATACTACATATAATGTTTCAAAAATAGTGTTTTAATTGTCTTAACCTTCCACCAAAAAAAAAAATATGGCATCCCTTAAGCTCGATTCTGAACAAAATTTTTGTTCAGATAATTTTTATTAATATCGCACTTAATATAATAACTCAAAATATTTATTTTTTCACTTTCTGGAAAAAATCGACATGTTTGACGTCTCTTTTCTTGAGCGAAAAAAAAGAGAAATAATTTTGTTCGGAAGAGTGATGCCTACTATGTCGTATTTTAAGTACCTGAAAACCGCTGTGCTACCACCTTGTAATATTAATTGCCTCGTTTACAGACGTAGTTTTCATACCGTAATCTTCCAGACACATTATTCGAAATGGGTTAATCGTCTTGGAAAACAAACTCTCAGTAAAAAAATTTTATACGGACAAAAAAATTTTTCGAAAACCATATACTCTATAACAAGTGATGTTATCTATTGATTAACGGGAGAAGACTTATTTATTTATTAGTTCGGACCATCAAACTTTGGCGTTGTCACTTATATTTTATAAATAATTATAGGCCAATTACCAGATCTGTATGAATTGTCAATAACAAATTACAGTGACACGTCGATTATTCGTAACGGACAGGATTGGGAACACTCTGGTTAATAAATTTTTTCTGGTTAATTAAGTTATCATTTTTAGTAGTTTTTTGTGTGTTCCTTATTAAACTAAAAACATTATTGTTGTGTCTCAAGGGTGGTTAAATTTTATGCGCCGACGTTGATTTAAAAAATTATTGTCATTTCTTTTTATTATGATAATTATGGTGTGGTTCAATTATGTATGGAACAAAATATCGCCAAAATGGCGGCACACCTCCATCCGATGGTACAAATTTTCGAAGGGCTGAGGAATAATTGAGGTTCTATACCGTTAATGTGCAACTATCTCATTCTTAAGCTCTTGAATTTTGCCTGCTTATCGTCGTACACCTTTTCTTTCAAATAACCCCAAAAGAAAGAAGTCCAACGGTGTCAAATAACATTTTCTTGGCGGCCAATTGACATCGCTACCACATGAGAAAACACGGCCATTGAATTTGTCACACAAAAGAGATACTGTTTCGTTAGCTGTGTGGAAGTGGCATCGTCCTGCTGAAACCACATATCGTACACATCTATGTCTTCCAATTCGGGCCGTAAAAAGTTCGTTATCATCCCACGATAGTGAACACCATTCACAAAAACTGACTGACCGGCCACATTTTGGAAAAAATACGGTCCGATGATTCCTCTTGCCCATAAACCGAACCAAACAGTCACATATCGCTGCAGATGATTTTCTTCGAAATTGTATCATCCACTGTTGCCATTTCTTGCCCCATTCTGACCATTTACGACGTTTGGGATGGTCAAGAGGCTTTAGTTATTGAGTCAATTGCACCTTGTAAGTGTGTAAATGCAACGAGGGCATTGTTGGGCACGACGACGAGTTGAGGTGGACGGCACTTCAGCCACACTATTGCGATCAGCAGCAATATTTTCTGCAGTACGAGCTGTACAAGCATGCACTGCTGTTTTCACATCTCCTACAGAGCCGGCCGATTGTATGGACGATTACATTGACCGAATTAATCACGAAGTGCACGATATGCATTTTGATTTGATCTGTAATGCGTTGCTCGATTGTGTATCTTTCCATGGTTCAAATTGAGTTAGTCTGAAATTGAGAAATGTCAAATGAATGCAGAAAAAAACTCGACGTTTATGTGTGGTTCACATTCAATATCTGCCCTTAAAATTTAACCACATGACTATTTATAAAATAACAAAATTATTCAAGGATTTTATGTATGTACAGAATTATGTATGTATATAAATGCATAAATATTATGAGGAAAAAAGTCATTCTCGCCGAACACGTTTCTAGTAGGACGTTGCTTCATTTATTCACATTTTTCTCAAGTAAATGAAAAAAACGAATATGTTATCATATTCATGAATAAGCAAGAAATGCCGGGTAAAAGAAATGGTCGTTCAAAAAATATTTAAATCGATACAAAACAATTATTTTTCTTTGCCGGTTAATCGAATTACAGATAATCGAGGCTCTACTGTAGTTTGTAATTGCCGATTGCGTGTAATATGTTAATTGTTATTGAAATTGAGGTGAATTGACGAAAATTAAATAATTATTTTTATTAAATTATCTAAAAATCGTAAGTAACACAATATATAAAACATAGGATAAATGTTTATAGAAACGAACTATTGGTATTTCCTCAGAAAGGTCAACCGTGGGTGATTAATTACGTCTTTCAATAATTGAAAATGTTTAATTACTTGTAACTCTAATTGATAATTGCAAGTTGACAACCACACAATAAAATTTAATTAGTAATTGGTAAAATTCAATTATAAATACATAAATGTAATTTTTGATAAAAAAAAAAAGTAATTGATCTAATAATTTGAGCATAACAGTCATTAGTTAGTTATTAGTTAACTTCAATGATAACTATTGTTTAACTAAAGTTTCATATATACAATAATTGGTTACTAATTAAAATAATAAATAAAAAAAGTAGTTAACCAATAACTTTTGAGGGTTAAGAAAAAGCTGGAAATAATATATTAATTGTTAAACTGTTGTTATTAGATAACTAGCGTCTGTAAATTTGGGCCTTAGTGCAAAAAATAAAAGTACTTTTTTGATTTCTTTTAAAAATTCGATAAACTCTTCTGCGATTTTGTCTTTAGTCTCATCGGAGAGTGAGCATCTGGTAAGAAAACTAAAATACTAACTTCTTTGCTAACAACGATTTGCAATAATTTTCTTTTAGTAATAACCCACTGTAAGTTAGTAATCTAAAATTGGTAACTTGTGTAGCCAAATAATAAAAAAAAACGAAGACCTTTGTTACAACAGACGTACTACCATTTACAAAACACATGCAATAAAAATATTTTGTACTTTATTTAAGTACTTGAATGTTTTTTAATACTGACCGTCCAAATGTCGCCAATAAAAAGTAATTTTAGAAAGGGTGCCATACCAATGTTAAGGAATTTGTATGAAATTTAAATGAACAATAGGAAATATGTTGAAAATAATTGGGGTCATTCTAAAGGACAATAAAAATAATGTTTAAAGGTTAAATAAATACCAAAATAACGACAAATTAGCAACTAAAGTTCTCTAAGACTGTAACAACTTTTAAATCTGTGTGGCTAACGGCGAGGGAGCGCTTTTAAAAGTTAATGAGTGCTTTGTTCAGTTAAAATGTCGAGTTTGGAATTAATAATAACCCTTAGAAGCTTCATGTCTGCCACTATATCTGAACAACATCAGTATGTGTAGTGGATCCAAAACTTTTATTCTATGACAATTTGTATCTTTCCAAGTCGTTATCAGCGGTCTTAATTGGTAGTAAAAAACCAATGTACATAGAAGGTGGGGCAGGCGCGGATCCAGCTCGAGCCTTAGGGGGGGGAAAATTTTTTTTGATACAAAAAGTAAAAAATTTGTTTTTAAAAGTGTATTAAAATTAATATGTGTATATTATATTAAAAACACTCAACAATAAGGTTAAATGAAATGTAAGATCAGTTCAATATAAATAAATTTTTTTAAATAGGCAATTTATGATTTTCTTGTGAGGCAAATTTAGATAGTACAGTTTTTCTTCTGTCATTGTTGACCTGAGCCATGTTTTTATTAGACGACGGGTAGGAAATGACCTCTCTCTCGTAGTATTACTGACGAGTAGGGCAAGTTTTTAATGGCATATGCCATTTGCCATTTCTTCAATTATTTTTTTAAAAAGCAATTTTTGGTCCAGCTTGCCAAAGAATACCTTTTTGCAGCATAGAAAAAAATTTTTAAATAAGCTTAGCGAATACGAGGCAGAATCTATTCGAAATGCTAACTAAATAATGCAAAAATCGGACGTAAAAAGTACTTTCAATGCATCTGCTCAAGCCTCTTGAAGTTAGAAATGAAAGGGATTTCTATGAATGAAAGCTTTGGCTTAATTGACAGTGCTAAGGAAAATAATAAAAGATGTCAGTAAAAAAGATTTTGTTAAAAAGTTTAAAAAACGTTTTAGATCGTAATACGTGTAGTAAATTATTCAATACTCCTGAAAAAGCTATATGGCTTGGCATTTCAATTTTAAAAAAGTGTTTTAATCGATTTTCTCACTATCTTGTTTAAATGAAAGTGAGACGGATGAATAAATTGACAACCTTTCTCCATCTGAACTTTAGTGTTCAAATATGCTCCAGTTACATCTTGCGATGATGAAAGAGTGTTTTTCATTTATGGAACTGTTTTATGTGATAACAGGAGATTAGAAATCGAAGACTCAAAACGTAAAAATTTTAAACGTCGTTCTTTAATAAGATTTCCCTGATAAAAAAATTTTATGACAAATATTATAAAATTAAACAGAATTGTATAACAAAAATTAGATTAAAAGTGTATTAAAAACAACTTCCAAGTTCTTGCGTTTTGCCCCCCAGTATTTTTTTTTTTTTTTGACAATTTGAAGAAACATACTATTGTACATACAATAAAAACTTAATAAAATACATAATTGTTTCTTAAATAACATGTTTGTTTTTGCCATTTTTGGTGCCATTTTTTATACATTTTCGTGCCATTTTGCCAGCCATTTTTCGTGCCATTTTAAACTTGCCCTTCTGACGAGCATTGAAACGAAAATTTTTTAATATTTTTCTTAGATTTCGGTAGATATCTTCATCACAGTTTATTAAAGCATCTACAATGTTATCTGATAGATTTTTAGATATTTTTCATGTTTGTTGCCAATGCAACAGTTCAGACTCAAGTTTAGATATTAGTAGGTGTTTATCTATCTCTTTTATCAAACATGATCAGCTCATCAGTAAGTTGTGATTTTAAAAGTTTTGTGTCTGTATTTGAATTGATTACACTTTGAGGTAGAAGTTAAGGTATGTTCAATACATTTAGGATATCTATTGGGAAACATGTTTTTAGGTCTTCTAAAATAAATTCACTAAGAGGAATGTAACCTACAACTCGGTAGTAATCTTTAACATTTTGAATAAGATTGGAACCTCAATTTGAACGCAGATAACTTAAACTTTTTCAAAAATCGCTTTAAATAGTTCGTCGGATTTATTTCTTTTCTCTTCAAGGCACATGATTTAAGTTTTGATAAGGCTTAATCCTTTTTGAAGATCTATATCGTGCTTTTATAAAATGATACTATTCCTCAAATTAATTCAAAAGTACTAAGCGAGTTCCTTAACATAAGGCTTTTGATGAAGTATCTCTACCTTTCCACTCAGATATTTTTTCCAAAGCTTCTACTATATGATGTACACTTGTTGCAAAGTATAAAATTGAGTCGTGACGGTCCAACCATCTTGTCTCGCATAATCTAGAGAGTTTGGTTCCCAAATACTTTGCTAAAACTGCTTTTCGGTTGGGATGATTATATTTAAAAAAATTTGTCGTTTCTTTAACAAATGATACAACTTATTGTATTAATGGCACTTTGTTGCTTTTTAAAATTGAGTTGTTTGATTTATGGGAATAGCAGGGCGTTTGTTTTGCATTTGTCCAGAATTTTATAACAGCGCCATTTTCTGCTGACATCAGAGGACACCCATCTGTTGCATTTCCTACACAATTTTCGCATCAATTTACACATCAACGTCATTATCAATATCCTTTGAAGCCTCTTCAAATGCGTTTACAACAAAGCCAATAAATGCTTTCCTAATAATTTTTTGTTGTATCTTGAAATATCTTTAAGATAAGGAATTCTGGGTTTTCCCCGAAAAATCTGTGTTTTCGTCAAAAATTATCGAATAGAATTTTGATTCATATAACATATATATACATAGATATTGCATATACATACTAAGGCTTATTAATAATTCGACCGCACGCATTTTCAAGTCAAACGTTTATTCTTTGGATATAGATGGCACCTGCTGGGATTGAATGTAGAATAATAAGTATTTGAATACAGTAAACTAGATGTTTCATTGGAAATATCTAATAAATAACTATTAAAAATAAGATTTGGATACTTATTGAAAATTTCGTTAGATTCAATAAAAAAAAAACCTTGCTGGGATTTCCTAAGATTTTGTGCATATAAAAATATTATTATTGGGAATTCTTGTATTATCGAGATAAACCAAACATATGTTTATAATTTAGGGGGGGGAAATTTCCTTATTTCCCCCCCCCCTGAATCCGCGCCTGAGGTGGGGCAAAAGTAGTCGCCGTATTTCTTTGACTGCAATTTTTAAAATACATGAAAAACATTTTTTATTTTTTCGATTTTATTCTATGAGCTAAATTTCAGTTATGTATTTTATAAAGCTTTTTTACATAGTCCTATTTCTTTAATTTTTAGGAATGATATTATACACTACCAGACTATTATATTGTATCTTCTTGTTACATTTTACCTTAGCTTTCCATTGGAAAGCAATAAAGTGTATTGTATGTACAGAAAAATTTACAATTATTAGACACCAGCAGAATGTAATGAATTTTCTGGTCCGCTACTGCCTTCGTCAGCATTCTTTGTGTCACACCGTATAGTGATACTTTATTAATTGAATGTAGTTAACTCAACTTTTTTAACAAATAGAAACTGGGAATTATTTCCTTTCATAGGTTTCTTTATTATATTCAACATTTTTTATTTTTTCGAATTTATTCTTTGAGCTATGCCCCCGAAGTCATGCGAAGCATTTGTGCGACATTTCAAAAAGGAGCTAATTGCAGACTCTGGTTTCTTTCCTGCAGACAAGCATAAAGCTTCGCGGGATAAGCTAGGAAATTATAAAAAAAAATAGAGTTTAAATTGCTGGTAAATGCCACACAGTATGAAAAAATTTCACTCATAATTTTCAAAGATCCTTCTATAATAATAATATATAATTTAATAATAAGTAATATATAATTTAGAATTTGGTTTTTGTTTTAAATGTAATTTTCTATGCGAACGTTAACGTTCGAAATCGTTGAACAGGCTGTAAGATAATTCTTTGAAAACTTGTTGTTTCGTACAAACAATATTATGTCTTATGTGCGATTTCAGTGTAGTAAATAAATTTTGTAAGTTTTCTTCTTCAAAATTGATACGTTTTTTGTAACAAAATCCTGCTTAGCCGTTTTAAGCAACTTTTTAGCCATTTTTTAAAAAAAATTTTACAAAAAATTAAGCAGGCATCACTGATACTTATAGTGATGGTGAGATATGTAAAAAGCTATAAGTACCAAGACCAAGAGGTTCTTTTGTGCAACCTGTGTGTTTCACTATGTCAGGTTCAGGCTACGTTGAACGCCTATTACCCTGCCTGGTTAAAGAGCATAAATTTCAGTTGGCCTCATATTTTGCACCCGGAAATATTCATCCTAGTAGTCCCCAAGGTATCAGATCAGATGTTCTGGCTTCGTTATCAACCTCATAAAATCTGCATATCTTGGAACATACATTTCCCATTATAAACTGGTGGTATCTAAAACCATAGTGCCCTTAAAAGAAGCCAACAATTAGTCTAAGTGCCACCCTCTCAAGCGCAAGTAGCCCACCTGCCTTGCTACGGGACAGGGTCACAAATCTCTTAGACTGTCTTGCCAAGCAGCCGATTTATCGCGCCTATATCAGTCAGTGACATAATGGATGACATTTATTTTAAAGTAATAAATGGTAAACTTATCTGCCAACCCTCGTATGATCTGAATTGATCATAAATTACAAAAAAAAGTAACAACTATGAAATTCGTAACAACATTTCTGTAACAAATTCTCAGACAAACTGCAAAAGAAATTTAAATATCGCATTAAAAATCCTTTTTTAAGAGGAAACAACATTTAACATTTGACAGAGATCATAGAGCAGCTTAACTGCGGGGGATGACATTTGCAAGTTCACCTGGTCGCAAAACAGCAAAATAAATAAAAAAAAGTGACTAAAAGAAGAAAACTTTTTAACCGACAAACCGTTTTACTTTTTATATTTTTAGGTTTTTGATACACCAGGATACCAAAATTGAAAAAAAAAAATAAAAAAACAAAACTGCAACCAACATGAATTTGCCAGAAAAGAAGGAAAATATCTTGAATGAATGGAGTTGGAGTTAAGCAGTAACCTAAAGAGTGGAGTAGAGTTAAGTCAAGTTATCACTGTTCCATCGATATTGGCAGTATGCAAAATTGTTGCTTGTAACAAAAATATGATTCGTGTAAACACATATTGAACATTTAGCAAATATTTTATGATGAGGATGTTTGTTGAGTTTGTTTCTTTGGATGTTTAGATTTTTGCTTGTCTGTCTGTCTGTCTGTCTGTCGGAGAGTCGCTCTGTTTGCCATTGATTTTTTCAAACTGATTTCGTAGAAGATGTTGGCAAACATCATAAACATCATAAACGACATGAGTATTGGAATGAAATTTAACAAACAAATCCAAATACAATAACAACAAACATCATGCTCCAATACAATCTGGCAAAATATGTTTTGGAAAGAGGATTCCGTTTGTATGGTTAAGCTTGTAAACGTTTGTTGTTGTATCTTTTTTTTCTCGTATTTTTGGGGTTTTGTTAAGCATGCGCCGTGATTGTGGTTATGTTTTTACTGTTGTTGTATTATTTTCGAATACCTTGTTCAGCTGCTGCAATCATTGCCAAAGATCGGGAAATTTAAGTGTTGTTGTTGCTCTTTTATTTTGGGCAAATGCGTTTTGTTAAAAAAAAATTAAAAGGTAAATCGAATACCAACATCAAGTAATATTTGTGGCCTAAAGTAACACCAACAGAGAGATTTTCAAGTAAAAATACATTTTGTTTTTCAGTTTAGTTATTTTTTTCTCGTTGTATTACTTTGTTTTTGGGGTTTTTGTGGTGGTAGTATCAACCCGTATCATGCTGATAACTAACTGGAACAGTGTTTCTCAATCTATAAATCGCATTCAAGATAATAAAAGATAAAATGAGGCAGTGAAAATGTTAAAAAATTAAAAAAAAAAATATTTTATATGTATATGGCCCGATTTAACCCTGGAAGGTTACTCTGCATTTAGGGAAATATTCTCGAATCGACGAACAATTAAAAAAATCTGTGGCATTTTGATAAAACATCTTAAGTCAACTTTAAAAAGTTGAAAAAAATGTTGTTAATTATACGAATATTCATTCAAAACACGAAATTTTTCTTTAATTTTGGTTTATTTTATTATTTAATAAAAAAGATTATTTCACCGTGTTTTTTTTTAAAAACTTTTTTGCTATCTTATCTCGAAGATGTTTTGTCAAAATGCCACAGAAATAATTTTAACGAAATGCTTTTTAAAGAAAAAAAAATCAACTAAAACTTTTTTATGTAAGGGTTTATATTATTAAAAAATTAAATACAATTAATAATAAAAAATAAAAGTTATTTTTCTCTCTCAAAATTCAATACGAATTTTAACTTTTTCAAATTATTCAACTTTTTAAAGCTTTTGTCACCAGCTAAGATTGTTGAAAAACAGAGCGTTAATTGAGTACACATATATATGAGAAAGAGTAAAACAGCTACGTCGATTTGACGAACAGTAGCCATCCAGGGTTAAATTTATGAAATATGGCAATACCACAACGAAGATTGTAAAGTGTGGTTAAATTTTAAGGGCCGATGTTGATTTTGAATAAAAAACTAATTTTTTAGGAAATTACTGTCGTTTGTTTTTATAATGATAATATTGGTATGGTTCAATTATGTATGGAATAAAATATCGGCCAAATGGCCTCCACGATCTCGGCGGGACACATTCATCCGATGGTCCAAATTTTCGATGACGCTGAGGCATAAATCAGGTTCTAGATAACACTGCCATTGAATTTGTCGCGCAAAAGAGACATTGTTTCATTAGCTGTGTGACAAATGGCACCGTCTGGTTCATATCCTAATCCACATCCATATCTTTCAATTCGGGCCGTAAAAAGTTCGTTATCATCTTACGATAGCGAACACCACTCACAGTAACTGCCTGACCGCCCTCATTTTTTAAAAAATATGTCCCGATTGCCGCCAGCCCATAAACCGCACCCACAAGTTGCACGAGCATGCACTGCTGTTTTCACATATCCTACAGACCCGGTTTGCTCAAATTTTTACACGATTTTTCCGATTGTACGCAAATTTGGACGATTAAATTGACCGACAAAAATCACGAGGTGAACGATATGCATTTTGATTTAAACGCCCATTTTCTTAATAAGCCTGAATAACTTTCACGCGTTGCTCGATTGTGTATCTTTCCATGGTTCAAATTGAGTTAGTCTGAAATTGAGAAATGTCAAATGAAATGCAGAAAAACTTGACGTTTAGGTGGGGTTCACATTCAACATCGGCTCTTAAATTAACAATCAGTTATATACCACAATATACGTTACAAGTTCTTTGAACGAGGTATTATTTTTTAACACTTCTTCTATATCCATTGGACAAAAGTGCCCAAACAGTTTTTATTATTCTTATTATTTTTAAAACTAGTTAACGAATTTTTTTTTAATTTATAAAATTACGCATTTTGTAAACATGGGTCAAAATTGCCCAACACTATTAAGTCAATACAAAATGTTCAAACAAATGTACAGCATGTAATAAATTTATTTAAAACTCATTCCAAAACTTGCATTACATGCATTGAATGCAAAAAAAAAACTTTCCATATTGGGTAAAATTTTCCCACAATTACCACACGCGTTTTATTTTTTTAGAACAGGAAAAGTCAATACAAAGGATAAGGGTTAAGTGACGTTTGAACCACATCGGTTTTTAAGAATATAATACATTCCTTTAGATCGCTATCCTACTTTCACAATATATCGATTTCTATGGTTCCAAAGTGAAACAAAGGGCCACACATTCACAAAGAATCCTTAATTTCTCTTTGAGAAAATCATTTTAAATTATTCTTTCATATATTTAATGCAAAATATTTAGAATCTTAAAAATCAGTTAAAATGTGAATTTTTATTTATAGAACTTTTGCAGTCGTATGGGTCTGTGTTGTACTTCAATAATTTTGACAAAAAAAAAAAACTTGAGGGATGATGGGGTATTTGAGAAAAAAATTGAAATAATTCCAGATTTTATAAAATATTCGTCCAATTCGAATTTGCCTTAATGTGGCAATTAAGGTCTCGTATTCCGGATTATGATTTGGTTTTGGGGTCTACAGACATATCAGTAGGGCCGCAATAAAACAAGGGTATAACAGAAACTAAAATCGATCCAGAATTTTATACCGGTCTTAAAGTATTTTTTTAAATGATTGTGTTATTCGAGTTCTACAATAAAGTCAGCGACATCCACGGTTTATTTCTTATAGTTTAGGAAATAAGCGATTTTGAAAACTAAAATTTGCATTTTTTTTTTTCGAAGACTGAAATTTATCATGATTTTTGTAAATAACTGCCAAGTCGATAATAATTCTACCAAAAGAATTGTTTTTGGGACGGATTTTATTATTAAGACACAGACATTGGCTGCCAATGGGTTAATTGCCACTTACCGTTTACAATAATATCCTTTTTGCTTAAATCTCTCACTGTGCGATGTATTGAGGCAAGTAAAGCTCTTGAGTTTAGTAGGACGGCACTTGTGGTACACCTTCAACTCGGCAACTAGCGCCCATGGGCTTACCTCAATGTGGTACGTGCTGGAAACAATCACTGGAATGAATCACATTGCTCTTTTAACAGAAGAGTAGTTAAACTCTTTAGAGGAAAATTACCTCTTTATATAGTGATTATTGGTAAGATCGATAATCCTAGTATGCTTATTGAACATTTTGCGTTAAAGCTCATAATGGAAAGCGTAATGGGCTAATAAATCAGGTTGGGGTCATCCCTGGAACGGAAAGTGGAGAAGTGACTCAATGTTACTCTTGGTTATTTAACCTTGGGAATAGGTGTACTGGCATTTTTCGGAATCTCATACCCAGAGAAAAAAAATGTTTAAATATGGTAATCTCTAACAAAACTGTTTATAAAGAAAATGTTAAACATATTATGATAAATTTAACCATATTATTGTCACTGACAACCATATAATGGTTAAAGAAATGCTTCCTGCCTTTCAGGTTGTTTGTCTTTGCGTAAGCATATGGAGGGATACTATTCAGGAGAGCAAAAAGTGGCTTATACCCAAAACCGCGTGTTGGTTCCCTTCATGTCGAAGTCTAATTTTTCATCTTGGAAGAAAGTTCGTGCTGTAAAGGGCTCCTGGGTGCTATTTCTATTTAACGGATGCTGCCAGAAATCAAATAAAAATGGCCGCGGAGGTTAGATAGCTCAAGCAAGGGGTGAGTGTATATTCTTTTGCCGGTGTATACACTCGAAGTTGCCACCTGTGTGTTCAGATGAATTCTAACTCATACAGGGGCAGTTGTTAAGGGCTTAATATAAACTCACCAATGTTATTGAGATCCATTGAGAGATTTCCCCTATGGCTGTGCTCACATAAAATAAAAAAATAGTTGTGCGATGTATGGCAATTGTGTAAAATATTCTTAAAAAATAATAACAAAAACAAAATGATTTTAAAGATGTTTGTTTGATATTTATGAGTTTTTTTAGTACAATCTTGTTAACATAACCAATATTTGGACACCTTTTGAATTTCGGCTGAAAATTTTACAATTTTTCTTTATAAAGCGTTGGCAACACTGGTAGTCAGATCAATTAATATTTTTGGAATCAACTTACAGATGTTGTTACTGAAGCGTTAAAATTTGACTTAGTTTTTGTTTATGTCATTGAATAAAAGTGGTAGAAAAGATTGCATAACAACGTTTAATCATTGCATTTAAACCAAATAGCCAAATAACCCAAAACTTTAAGCAAATTCCAAAAGTAATACTTAAATACCGTAAAACACTCACAAGCAACGCATTAAATTTAATTTAAGAATTCTTAAAAGTCCTAAAAGAAGCTCCTTTTTGGCCTTAAACCGACTTCAGTTTAGGAAACCCTGTACTAGAGTTTTATTGCAAAAATTATAACAGCGTCAAGAGCAACAGCAACAACAACAGCAACGACAACTATGTATGTTTTTATACAAGTACAACATACTGCTAAAAACTACTAGCGGTTTATTTGTTTAAACAAAAGATTTTGTGGTATTTTGGCACAACTGTTTAACAAACAACAAGGCAACAACAAAAAATCATTGAAAACACAACCAAACAAAAAAAAAAGCAAAGATCGGACCTCCTGGGTCTTTACAAAATGTTGTTGTACATAGTTTATAGTGGATGTTGTTCTTGTTAGTGTTGTATCCGATATCTGTTTGTACGAGTATGTCTTGACTTTTGTTTAGACCATGTTCTGTTTTCTTGTCTTGTATTTTATCTTTTTGGAAAATCCAAAAAAAAAAAAAAAACTGAACACTAACATTTATTGCACACTTTTCCTTTAGCGAAATGCCTTTGAAGAAAAGGAGAAAGAAAGTAACCGTTTGGCATCATTCAACGATTATTTCTTATTTGGATAAATTTTTTAGAAAAACTTTATTAACTTACCACGAAGATTAGATCTGTGTTTCAATGAGCTTGTTGTTTTTACAAGATTCGCTGAAATTAGAAACAAACAAAAAATAAATTTAAAAAAAAAAATTTGGAAAATTAAAATATAATATGTTCAAATTAAATTGTTTACGACTATATTTACTTAATTTTGAAGCAATAGTAACTTTATTCATAATATTATCACGAGTTTTATGGGTATTTTTCAATAAAAATATAAGTAATAAAAATTATGAGTCCATGAAGTGTGGCCAAAAATCTATAAAAAAAATTTCAAACAGAATCTTTATGACTGGAACAATAATTGTACAAGTTACCCAACTAAAATTATAATATGAGATTAGGATTCATGTAAAACTTATTTGTGCCGAATATTATTAAAATATCTTTATATATATGAGATTTTAGGATGGGGGTTTATATGGGACCTATGCTTATCTGCCACATCATTTACTACTTGTAAATTTTGAGCTGTGTACTTTGCATCTTGAAATGACTTGTTGGCTTACCAATTTATTCGATCTGCTTTTAAAAAAGCAATTGAAATATTGCATGCTTCAAAAAAAAATTAAGATTGTTTTTGGAAATTAATCCCTGAATTTCTTTATTTATAAGGTGGTCTTCTATTTAAATTTACTACATCGTTCTCGCTACTTGGCGTATGTAGATTTTTTTGCCATTCAACTCAATGTTTTGATGTTGATATCTTCATCAAAAAAAAAAAAAAAAAAAAAGAGGCAAATGGTGTTTTCTTTTCTGTGTGTTCTTCGAAATATAAAAAAAAATATGCATAAACCCAAATTTGTCAATAGATCGATATTAAATAAATAAATAAATAAATGAACAAAATAAATGACAAAATTCCAATTTCTTAAGATTGTTTTTAATAAAATATGCAAACAAGAAAATACCTTTGCCAGATTGTCGATTTATTAACACCAAGTTTTTACGATTTCTGAATTTGACGTTTTTTTCAAAAACAATTTTATAATAACGAATCCATTTAAATTTTATATCACTAACAACCAACCATTAACAATGTAATGCTTTCTTTTGTTTTTACTATAAAATAATAGGAAAAATAACTATTAAAACTTAAAATTTTTACTGTCCTGATTAGAGGCGATTTTTTCCCAACTTCGTCTGGTAACTCCATATATAAACAGAAGCCATCTTTTTACAGGGCATTATCAACATTCTCGATTTATACGGGGCGTAAAGTGCAATGCCTTATGCCATTTTAGGGTGAATTTTTTTAGAGTAAAACACGCTGCCCTTTTAGAGAGCAAAGCATTTTTAAGAAACGAACACCAAATTGCATTTTTGTAAATAAAATGTGACATTTTTTGTAGAAAAGAAAACACCATTAGATAGGCAATTTTGGGATAATGTACCACTGATGACCTAGAAAAGTTTTGAAGTGGCGCGTGCAACTGATACAATTATAATTTTGTAGTTATCCAACGGCTTTAATAAAATAAGATCATTGAGTGATTGAGGGCATTGAAAGAGATGCCCAGTTTTGGTATTTATTCTTAAAATAAATTAACTAAATGCTAACAAGGCATCAATTTTTAATTGTACATTTAAGATTGCAGCTGGTTGCGAAAAATGCATATTTTTAAAGAATATATAATTTTGTTCCTTCAGCAAGTCCGATTATTAGCACCTGAGGCTTTTACTGTTGGATAAGGCTTAGATGTACCACCAAAAAAAAAAGCAAGACTCAGATGAAGCAATTCTTTATAGTCTTCTCTTGGTTGCATGTCTTCAAGCTGGCTCAATCCTTCACGTATTGGTAATGGATAGCGCTTGCATCAATCTCACAACTTCTGAAACTGATTTTTCGAATTTATTGCAGGGCACATACTACATCGTAAGAACCCCAATAAATGATTTGTAAGCAAAGCAAACGCAAAAGTTTGATTTTTAATTGTTTGTTAGGTGTGAGTTATAATATCATAAACTGGGTACAAAGCTGAAAGTCGGTATAACTCAGGAACGGTAAGAGCAAATTCAAAAATATTTGTTTTGAAGTTATTAGGAATAAATTGGTCTTTCAAACTGCATGTTGGTTTGTTTTATTTTTAGAAAAATTTTAAAAGTTATAAATGGTTATTTACAAAATTTATGGAAAAATTACGTAAAATTTTAATGTAGGGCACATAAATGAGCAAATGCATTGCAAAAACTTATATTCTTTGTACACCAAAATAAAGCTTGGACATTTTTCTTTTAAATTTTTTCCCAAAAAGTTAAGAAAATCGTGGTGGACCGGCAGACCCGATTTTGGCAAAAAAATTCGACTTCAGCGACCTCTAAACCTCTTCCGAAAAATCTAAAAAAATCTCAAAAATACTTTACCCTATTAGCTTTTAAATTATCCTCGAGCCCCAAAAAATTTTTTGGAATACACAAGTATGCATGCATAAAGATTGCAATGCCGAGAGATGGGACTAATAACTAATATGAGATTGAATCGCTCACGTTGTAATTTTACTCGCAAAGTGGCACTATCAACGAAAAGTTGTTAAGGATTGTTTTAAGAATATTTTAGTGTTATTCGTACTTAAATTTTTATGTACGAGTCGTACTTAAAGTATGTATAAAAAACTCAATTTATCCCGAGTGTCTTTATTTCTGTTAGAGCTTTATGCGTTTTAAAGTGTTTTTCGGAAAGCCGGTTGATATGGGAGCTATGGCAACTTATGGACCGATTATTAAGTGTTTTTCATAAGAGGGCTTTCAAGGTATGGACGTGTTTACGGAGAACTGGCTTTATATAGGAGCCGTGAACTTTAGAAATGCGATTGTTAGTCTTACCAAACTGCGATAAACAAATTTGACTGCAATTACGGTTTTGGGCGTGCTAAATAAGTTTCCGAGAGAGTGGGCTTTCTATGGAGTAATTTATGGTAATTTTTGCACCGATCTTCACAAGATTTCGTGGTGTGATTTTTAGTCTTATAAAACTAAATTGAACCAAATTTCACCACTAAGCATTATTCGTTACGGTTATAGGTGCATTAAAGTGTTTTCCGAGAAGACGCTTAAAATGAGGCCAATGATAATTTTACATCCGATATTCAACAAATTTTGTCGCGAGACTTTAAATCTAATGAAACTCTAAGCAGACGAAATTATACTACAAATGTTTTTCGGGAGTGGGCTTTATATGGGTGCAGTGATAAATTAGAAATCGATCATCAAGAAATTTATTAGATCAAGTAACGCGAAAGAAAATAAGTCTAAATTTTTTCTGGTCAAACATTTTGTTCGAACAAATGAGTGAATCCGACCAAAGTACATATTTGGTACAATTGTCATAAAGCCGACAGCTAAAAATTTTTTGGTAGAACTACTTTTTTATTTTGCACTCATGTCAATACACACTTAAGCAATTTTTTTTCTTTAAACAAAATTGGTTTTTCTAATAAATTATTGATTTGATAGACTAACAAAAGTCTTTTAGGTTGTTCTTAAAAAAAAAAAACAAAGTAGTAAAAGTTCTGTCAATCCAATAGGAAATCAGTGTTATAAAATGTTTTATAGTCCTTAACAGACACTTTCTTAATTGAAACAAAAACTTCTTATAAGATATTATTTCGAAGATAAAAAAACAAATGGCAAAACTAAATAACAAAAAAAAGAAGATAAAGTTTTGTTTCCTTTTTAATACAATTGACATCCTTTTTTCCATACTATTGACCTTTTATTAATTTTTAATAACATTTGTTTGCACAAGCAGAAAGACAAGAACGAACAAAAGAAATACTTAAGTCCAGAAGTGTGTGTCCAGTTGCCTTTAACTTTGACCCTTCTAAACGAACAGGTTTAAACACAAAATATCATTCTAACTAGAGTTTTATACAACATTCAAATCCGTAACTGTCCAACAGCCTGTCAGTGTTTAAGATTTTCTCTTTTTATTCTTACCAAATCTTGTTGTTTTTGTAGCTGTGTTCTAACAAGATTGTGATTTCAATTATCTGACATCTATAGGGTTGGAAATTTGAGATGTTTATCTTATTATTGCACTTCCTCTTTCCAACACCACTCTCAAATACCGCCACGTTAGGGGTTTCTTTTATTTGGATTGTGAAGCAGGAAAAACGAAATTATTAAATGTTATTGTTGCTTTTGGTTGGGTCTACTAAATTAAATTAAATTAGATTATGATGGTGATGATAATGAGAGTGCAGATAACGACTATGCTGACTGTTAAGTTTGGCCGTCATTCTGACTAACTGACTCTGCCGTTTAAATGTAAATGTTATTTTGCCTGTTCAACTTGTGATAATGTATCTAAATGAGTTTTATTTGTTTATCCTTAAATGAATCTATTTGCAAGAGGGTAGAAATTGATACTTTAATTTCACCCCCCAAACTGACTTTATCAGGCGTTAAATTTTTTGTGGGTTCTTGCTAACATCGTACTTAATTTGGTTATTGTAACGACGAGTTTGTACGCAAAGATAGAGCTAAATTCTATTTTGGGAATTTTTTTAAATCTTCTTAATTTTTGCATATTGATGTTAAATTTTTACAACCCCCGTTAAACTGAGTTGAAAAAAGTAGATACCAAAATTCATAAAACATTATAATCAAATTAAAAATTTGTTATATCCACCCTCTTATTCGGTTTAATGAAGATGTGTCGTATTATTAACAACAATTTTCCACTTCGTTATTTTGCCTGAAATTTACCAAAAAAATCCGAGCTGCTTAATTATAAAACGGATCACTGATACGTACGCAAAGAGCATGGGAAAATGGCAATCTCAAAATTTACTTACACGCAGGTTATACATATACAGCAGCGTTGCCAGATGCTTTGGGATGAAAATAATCATTTGGCGAAAACAGAAACCATATTTTGAAGTGAAAAATAATAAAAAAAGAAAGATACATTGGTACATAACTGACGTATTTATACGAAATTTGAATTGCACTTATAGCTTAAAATTTTATAAAATTGTTCTTAAAATACATTTAAAATCTATTTTAATTTTTTATATTTTCGTATTTTGTTTAAGCTTTGATATCGTTGCAAATTGCCTTTTTTGAGCTTTTGCAATTCTTAATTACTCTGCAGTTTTATTTTCTAATATCTTTGGCTTTTCTCAAAGAATTTTTTTGGGAGAAAGTTTCCTGATGATCTGGCCTAAGCAACCAGTGAAATGAGCATGGCAACTGGCTTATCCCCCAACAATAAATTTCAGTGTTTTTATCAAGAATAAAAATTTGACATTAAGCACGACAAACAAAATCTTAATTATTAAAAATTTTGTATTCCCAAAAATCACTTTGAATAATAAAAACTTAAATAGTAAAATATTCCATCTAATAAAAGAAGTATTAGGGCCGAAGTTCACAATATGTGTTACTCATCAACAGGGAAACCAGAAATATGTTCTATAAAACGCGTTTAATGCGCATTAAATATGCAGTAAAAACTTGAAAATATGCCCCGGAAATTGTTAAAAATATGTCCTAAAAAAATTCTGATTTGAAAATAAAATATTCAACAGTTTAATAAAAACAATCATTAAATTATAATCGGGAAATCCCAATTATGAATAAAAATTCACCGGGAGTTTTCTCATTTCTCCCATTTTTGCTATGTAAGTTCAATTGTAAAAATGGGAAAAACTCCCGGGGAATTTTTATTCATAATTGGGCTAATAATATTTGCAGACGAACTTTTGAGATGTTTGGAAACGATGGGCAGTAATTGGCTCACAAAAATAAAGTTATGTTTAGAGGTTAAAATTCATATAAGAGTTATTTATAACGAATATTGTCTAGATATTAACAGGCATATGAGATTTTTTGTCTTAAAGGGTCGGACGCTACATTGTTTATTAATGTAAACATTTTAAAGGAATATTAACCATATTTTCGAATGTGCTTCTATGAGTATTAGGCCCTCAATATTATGCATACTTTTTGCTTATATTCGAAAAATACTTTATGAAAAAGAAATAATTCCAACTTTTAATTTAAAAGGAAGTTAAAGCTATTTATAGACTGAAGGTTTGGGCAAATGTGAACTGATTCATTTAATTTGCAGTAAAATATTTTTGGGGCGAATTTAATCTAAACAACAACATATTTAGAGGGTTTACGGACACAAAACCCCCTTATGCAAAAAAATGTTAAAGTTGGCAGTAGTTAGCCAACACATTAAGCCCATACACTTTTGCTGGGCTTAATGAGTTAGTTAACTAATGTGTACTTTAATTTGTTTTGCATACAAGGGAAAACAGTCTTATTTGGAAAGAAGTTTTTATAAGGAATATGTGAAATATTAGACCGATTCTCACTTCGTCCTTAGTACAATTAAAATGTATCTACCAAATCTCATGGAAAGAAAACCAGCCAGGATGGACATCGTTAAATCATTAGTAGACCGGTATACTAAAGTATTAGTCCAGATGTATAAGGGTTTCACACATCGCCGAAAACGAATATAATTGATTTTTCCTTAATTTTTTCTTATATATAAAATTTAGAATTTTAAAATAACATTTATTTTAAATGACTAACTGCTTTGTCTTACAAATTTCGAGTTAACATTAAATGTTGATAGTGAAATTTAACCAACACTTTGGGTATACATTTAGATAGTTAAAACAGAAAAGACAAAATTTGCAAAAAAAAAATGTATTTTTTTCATTTGTAACGAAAGCTCTTGTAGGCATCTAAAAAATTTGTACATGTATCAAAATATGCCTCAAACAGGCAAAATATGCGCTATAATTTAAAAAATGATGCTAAAAGGCTCTTTTATCTAAATTATGCAAACGGTAAAGTATGCACTAATAAATCGATGCCAGAATTCATGAAATGTTCAAAAACGGATAAATATATTGTTTCTGCCTTTATTGGTCGCACAAGGAAAAACATGCAATTGCTTATTTATGGTTTCCGTAGTTATCAACCTTATCCGTTTGCATACCATTTAAAAAGCATTTTTCTATAATTAGTGAAATATGTATAAATTTTGGGTGATATATGAATAAGGCTTGGCATCTATATTTTGTATATTTTCTTTCCTTTGATTTCAATCAGCTCGATCATCAGCGCGATGTTTGACTTTGTTCCACTGTATATTAAGTTAATTTCCATAGATTTTTTGAGTTTTGTTTGAAAAGTCTTATTTAATTCAGATAAAAGTATGGTAATACCACTACAATACATTAGGGTATTCATTTAATCGACCTTTTGCTTTAATCAGTTAATCGCTCGATTAGTTAACCCAGGTTTTGGTTTAATCGGTTAATAATATGTTAATTTTGTTTTTGATCGGTTAACCGATTAATAAAGTTTTTTTTATAAATTAAGTATTTTCAATATATAAAAATGCATTAATTACTTATTATATAGAGTTTATTAAAAATAACATACCAAACATAACAATTCTTAAACTAAAACGAGCCATGAAAAAACAATTCATAAATATGTAATATACATTTTTCAATTAATACAACAAGGTGTGCTATGAAGTCATATCGTCATAATGTCCTAAATAATATTTACAATTGCTTAAAATAAATATTGTTGTGTTCCAAACAAAATAAAAATTTTAATTGATTCGCATTAACAAGTAATATCGTCGGCTTAATATGCTAACCTGCTAACTCCCTTACAGCCATTTTACAGGATAGACAAGCAACTTTTATTTTAAGACATAAGCCTTTACAACTTAATGACTACCTTGTGAAACCTCCAAAAATGTATTTATTAAAAATTGGCTGAGATAATGTATTTAATTAGTTATTTCAGTAGTTAAAGGAGATCTTATAAAATAATCTTTAAGAGAAGTAATTTGATTTAAATGTTTAGGATTAAAGCGATTTGTTTCTTTAGTTTTGACAAAACTTGTCTTGGAAAACATTCTTTCACTTATCGTAGATGACTATCTAATTTCTTAGTCCTTTTCCAGGATTTTCCTACACATATAAAATACTCCATTATGCCATAAGACATTTTTTTTAAATGTTTAACACTTCTAATTGTTTCGGTTAATTCTGTTAAAAGACTAATAAGAGAAGATATGAGAAGAAACCAATAACTAAACACATACATATAAAAAGTAAGTTAAACAAAAAAAGGTGTTGGGAATCAAACATTTAGGCAATTTTTTCGCCACCTTCCTGTTGATGGATTATGAAGAGATCGACAAAAATAGTAAGAGTGCTTGTAATTTTAATCACCGGTCGTCGGAAAATGGGTTAAAATGAATATCACTGAACGTTTGTATGAAAAATATTTTCTTTTGTATATGAGACGAAACAAATAATTAAAAACACAAAAAAAAAAGCCAATTTGAAATTAACCGATTAGTTAGTCGTTAAACTTCGTTAAACACAGGTAAACTTCGACTCCGGTACAAAAACCTCAACTCCTACTCTTCAACTTCTACTTCTTAGCCCTGGATAGAACGACTTATTTTGAAGTTTATCTATAAACAAATCTACTGCCGAAGAAAAGAACTGCGCTTTTTAGGCGACGGAATTATAGCTGCTGCTTTTGTATTGTTTCATCAATAACTTAAAGTTTTGCCAAACAATTTACAATAATCATTTCCCATTCTTTACTATAATTTTAGCATATTAGAAGATAAAATTATTATCCCCTCAAAATATCATTTTAAATAACCTGGGGTTAAAAAATCTCCAACATTCGATATCCCTTTTTTTTTTTTTGACAAAAACATAAGATCATGAAAATGTATACGAATATTAAAAAAATTGTTGCTGGAAGCAAAACAAGTTCATTTGTTTTCTATTTCTATTTCTATTTTCATATGCTGATATATTGTGCCCTTTAGTTAAAGAAATTTTTATATTATTCGTTACATTTTTAAGGATGTATATCCGTTTCTTAAAAAAAATACACTGAAAAGAAATCAACTTCCCCAAAAAATTACTTGGTTTTTTATACAACTACTCTTATATTTGTTATTGTCGTCTTTTGCTTGCCTTCTTTGATTTTGTATCCGGTATGTGACACTTTCACTCGTTATTGTAATTAATTTTCAAAACATCACCAACACACACTCTCAACCCCAACATGCCCCCTGCAACAGCTTTAAAGTTGAAAGTTATAAAAAAAAACACTTTGAATCTGGGTATGAGACTAGGCAAGAAAGTAAAGTGGCGGACAGACAGACTAAGGAAAAACAAAACACCCTGAACGAATTATGAACGTATGTATCAATTTCGAACGGTGTGAAATGTTGCCAACCTCTTTTTTCCTCCTTCTCAATGCTACTGCTGTTAATGCTGCTGCTGCTGCTGTTATCTATTGATAGAGATGATGAAGAGGATGGCAGGAGCTGCAGCATTAAAGTATGAGTTTGTTTAAATACACCCCGTTGTGAAGGTAATTCATCTGATGCGGTTATAAATTTCACTCATTTTTTATTTCAAATAAAAGTATTAATAGATGGTTGAATGGATGGACGGATGGGAGGTTGGCGGCAAAAAAAAATCATCATTTGCAGGGCAAGGAACATCATCTCTAATATTTTGTTGTGCGTTGTGGCCAAAGGAGGTGTGTCAGCCCGGGGTTGTGTCTGTGCGTGCGTGTGCGTGTGTTTTTGTAAAACTGAAGTAAACAAAAACAAATAAAGCCAATGTACTACGCGTCAACGCTTCAATTATTAATCCCTGCATGCAAACGTTTCAATTTTTTATAAATTAAACATTTGGGTGGGGATGGCCAGTGGCTCCTCTTGTGTTATGTCTTGTATCCTTTCGTACAATATGTCCTTGTTCGCCACGTGCTTCCTGTCTATTCCTGTTCTTTTTGCTGAAACATATAAAATAATGTGTTGCTCATTAAAGGTTTCTACATTGTTGCTGTTTTGTTTTTCTGTACTGTTTTGCGAATCCTTTAATGTCACGGGAAACATAAAATTCATTGATTTTCTTTAGTTGGCACTTACACACATGCACCAATCAATGATTGTATCTGTGTGTTGTTGAGGTGGCTGTAAGGCATTTAAGCGTCACTAATTGAAAAGTGTGTAGTACGTTTGTTTTTCCTAATGTATAAAATATTTACGACTTTTTCATTTTAATTTCTGGAGGCTTTTAGTCAACAGAAATTGTCAAACATTAATTTCTATTGTGTGTCGAATTTTTATGTTCTTTTTGTAGTTTCAAAAAAAAAAAATAGATGAATAGTGTTACTGATTGGTTTAAAGAATAAAGTTTTTACATAAAGAGTACCAAGGTACATTTACACAAGATTGCAGCATAGTTAGTAGTAGTTATATGGATTTGACATAGAGAAGACATATAAAACTGCATACAAAAAAAAAGCCAGCCCGCATACGCTTCTGTATGCCCTAACACCTTCAAAAAGCACGAATTTTTTTGTTATTGACTTTTATTAAGAATTTATTAAGAAGAATCTGAGTGGATTGGTGAGAGAGGAAGAGAACATGCTGTAATTCTCTCCCCTCTTACCAATAAACGAACACTTTCTGAAAGAAAACTTTCATAGTGTGAATCCAGAATTACTGTATTTTTAAAAAATTACACACCGAATTTTAGCCATGTTTGCGATAAAAGCGATTTGTTCCTGTAAGTTTTCTGATTCTTTACAGCTTTAACGATTTATAAAAAAAGTAGACTTTGTTATCATGACGCTGTTAGCAAATCTTTGGGAATTTCCGCTAGTTATCAATTTTTACCGAATTTTTGCCATTCCTCATTAACGATTTCAAATAAATTTTAGTGTTTGTTTAAAAGTTTGCAATTTTTCGCGAATTTTAGCTATGTTTTCGAAAGAAGCGATTTATTTCTTTTGTTCTTTACAGCTTTCACGATTTTTAATAACTATTAGAATTTGCTGTCATGCTGCGGTTTGCAAATTAGCGATCTTTATGAAAAATGCGGGTTCAAGAAATGTTTTGTTTGCAATTCAAGTCAAAACCTAGAATATACCTGAACATTTTCTTTACAATATCCATTAAATATGAAATTAAAATGCTATGTTAAACGTTAAAAATGCATTTTAAATTTTTTTTAATGTATCTTTTTGGGAAAAAGTGTATCGTTTTGGAAGCTAAAATGTATTTTTCTCGAAATTTCACTGGCATTTTATATATATATATATATATAATATATAGCATTTTGACAAAACATCTTTAGTCGACATAAGATAGCAAAAAAGTTTTTAAAAAAAACTCGGTGAAAAAATCATTTTTATCAAATAATACAATAAACCGAAATTAAAGAAAAATTTCCTTTATAATACAAAATTTTAAAAACGTAAGCAAAAATGTTTTTTTAATCAAAATTCGTACGATTAACAAAATTTTTTTTAACTTTTTAAATTTGACTTAAGATGTTTTGTCAAAATGCCACAGATATATTGTATTGCGACGCATACTGGTTCATATTTTGAGAAGGCGGCCAACATTATTTTACTATGCTCTCTGATCTTAATATTATTTTTTTTCATATGAAAGTGAGAACAGGGTGGTCCAAAATGGACTTGTCAATTTTTAAAGCTGAAATGCTCACAACTTTTTTGTTTTTTCAAGATTTTTACAGGATAAGTTTTGTGTATTAGCTTATCTTATTAATTTCACTGACACTTTTTTTGAGACGAGCTGGGCACGTTTGAATTTAATTCAGGTACGCTGAATCCAATGGTGCTAACCGTGTTTTTAATTAAGCTCTTGTTTTTGAGATATACCGTTATTTTGAAAATGGACGAGCTTGCACAGAATATGTTCGCGAAACTCAAAACGCGCTGCAGGGGCCAAATTTAAGAATTTTATTAAACTGCCATATTTGTATGGTTGAAATTCTTAAATTTGGCTGCTGCAGTACATAGGATGCCCCTAGATGGGACAAATGTATGACCAACCACACATTATTTTTCATCTCAATCATTTATTCTAACATAACATACAAAATGTTCAATGAAAACTAGAAATATTTTGAAGAAAAATCCCCATAAATGCCCAGGAGTCGCCCCTAGTGGGAAATAATATAAGACCGACCTCAATTAATTTTTTGTTCTTAACATTTTCTCGAGACATACTTGCCCCTTACCATAACTTCTTAGAAGCGCTGCGTTTTTTGAAATGCTTAAATTAATTAAAATTTTACGACTTTTGTGAATAAAATAAAATGTTTTTAACAGATTTGAATCATTAGCTTCGTTTTTTATAAGTCTGCAAAAAATTAGAAGCCTAGCTGCGTTTTCCAATTTTTTATGAGTTTTTAAAAAACAAAAATTTTAAAATGTAGCTAAAAAATCGTTTTTTTTTTTTGCCAAAAATAATTATGATCCTAAAACGACTATGTATCTTAGAAAAGAGTTTTTCTTTTCTTAAAGGACATTTTATTGCGGAATTTCGGTTTTTTATTTTTTCCATTGTATATGGGCAAGTCCCAGAAGCAGACCACCAACACAGCTTACTTAGTGCAAGTCTAGATGTCGATGTGTGAACAACATTGTTTTAAGTTTTTGTGTCCATAAAAATTCACTGAAAATAAAGCCCTGATGATGATCTTCAAAGAAGATCGAAATATTGGAAGCAAATAAAAAGGAATTTTTATATACAAAAAAACACTGGCCTCGAGCTTGATTAATTTTAATTTATTTATATAAAATATAAAAAAAACTACAACAACAAGGAAGGTAGCCATGTCTCTTTGCGAATATTTCAGCCATTTGTCGAGCGATTATGCTGCATATCAATAAAAATCAATTTCGGACTATATGTGACATAAATATATAACCACGTCGTCCCTATCATATCTGGGAAACCACAATTCAACAGGCACATGGATAGACGGACAGACGGAAGGCGTCAAACCGATTTCGCTACTCACAAGGACCTAGTAAACTTTATAGGGTCTAAAGCCTTGAGTACACGGAGTACACCTAAAGTCTTGAGAATGTAAAAAGCTACATAAGCATGATATTCTGACATTATTTTGACGTCATCCCACTAGGGATGGGCAAATTCAAAATATATATCGATATATTTCGAATCCATATTTTTTTAAAGTATCGATATTTATTATTTCAAAAATATCGATATATCGAACGTATTTTGCTGACACTATTACATACATATTTCTGAACAAACATATTAAAAAAATTAATAAAAACAAAAAATTCAATCAAAATAAAAAATTCAATTATAGAAAAACAAAAGGGAAGAATACAAAAAAAAACCATTTGAAATACAAACAAAGTAAATTACGAAAAATTTAAATCGAAGTAAATAAGTAATAGAAGTACCAACTTACCTTAAAATTTTAATTGCACCCCAAAACTAACTAGAAACGTTTTTGATTGTTTTAGTTTAACCAGTAAACATCAGATATGGACATCAGGAGCACCCTCTGTTTTTTGTGCCCTTTTGTCAATCTGCTTCTTGTTTCAGGCACTGCTTCTTATAAATGCCATTCATTTCAGATCCAATTTTAAAAAGCGGCTAAAATTTTGAGTTTTTAATGAAGACTGACTTTTAAAAATATCGAATTCGATAGTCGTATTTCAATGTCGATATATTAATATATAAATATTTTAAATATCGGCGATATATATCGATTATTTTTTGTTTAAATGTCGATATTTTGATATATCGATATTTTTTGCCCATTCCTACATCACACAAAATACAACGGCCATTGTGGCTTTGTTATTACGTCGAAACTATGCCAGAATCTCATGCTTATATAACTTTTCACATTCCGTGTACTAGAATTAAGGTAAATATTGTGAAATTACAACAGGAATGACAAACTAAAATTTTCGTTTTTACCCTTGAGAAAGGGTACGAAACGGGATCTATTTATTAATAACTTGGTCATTTATAAACCGCTTTCCCAATACGATTATTTTTCAAAGCTTATAAACAGGGATACCAAAAATATGCAATTGCATGTTTTTCCTTGTGCTACCAATGAAGGCACAAACAATATATTTATCCGCTTTAGAGCCTTTTATGAATTTTGGCCTCGATTTGTTAGTGAATATTTTACCGTTTGCATAATTTAAGTTTATAGCGCATATTTTGCCATTTTAAGGCATATTTTAATGCATGTTAAATTTTGTTAGATGCTTATAGGAGCTTTCGCTAAAAATAATTTTTTTTTCTTCGAAATTCTGTTACTTCAATTTCGCCATCTACATTTAATTTTTACTCTCAAATTGTACAACAAAGCAGGTTGTCATTTAGGATAAATGTTGTGTGATGCGTATAATACAAAGAAATGTAGACCAATCTTTTAGTATACCGATCGTCTCAAAATCACTTTTTAAAGTGATCTAACTATGTCCCTCCGTCCGTCTTGCTCGTTGTCTAACAACGTTACCATTGTGCGCAAAGTACAGATTTTAATTTTGTAGATAATTTGATCAAATATGGACGAAGTCTGTGTAAATGGTAAGAATCGGTCTATAATTTCACACATTCCCCATAAAAGCTTCTTTCCAAATAAGACTCTTTTTGTCAGTAAGCCATCTAATTATGATGGTATTAAAATTAAATTTGCCCCAAAAATATTTTACAGCAAATTAAATTATTTTCGAATCGTTTCACATTTGCCCAAAGCTTCCATCCTTAAATAGCATTAGCTTCCTTTAAATGTTAACATTTGTTAACAATTAAGCGGCCGTACCTTTTTTTTTTTTTTTTTTTTTCATTATTTATTTATTGAATCTTCATACATATATTAAATATGAACTAACAATAATTAATCAAATCTTAACCTAATACTTTATTTTATGTCCCGCCAGTGCCAGACAAAAATTTTCTTCATCACGGGTTCTGTTCACATATATGTATAGGTGTTTATCGCTCATCTTAATGGGTAAGTGCTGCAGTGTCTCTTCTCCTTAAGCGAGAGTGGCCGCTATCATTTAAAATATTTCGAGCTAGTGGATTTGGGTGCAACTCTAGCCTTTTTAAGTATTTTACCGCATACTTCGTAATAATAGTCTTTACCAGTGGCACATTGAGATCCTTGTGGATATTTGAGTTTTTAACATACCATGGGGCAGCTGTAATTATTCGAAGAAGTTTATTTTGGCGCCTTTGAATTTTTTCGATATTAGAGGCCGAGGCAGTGCCCCATAGTTGAATACCGTAGCACCATATTGGCTTTAAAATAGCGTTGTAAAGTAGTAGTTTGCAATCGAGACTAAGAACAGAATTTCTTCCAATAAGCCAGTTAATTTGAATTGCTTTTAGTTTCATTTGGGTTAATTTTGCTTCTATATGGTATTTCCATGTTAAACGCCGATCTAGATGAATTCCGAGATATTTGACATGCAATTGTTGAGGCACTAGTTGATTATTGATTTTAATAGGGGGGCATGTTTCCCGACGCAATGTGAAAGTTATATGTACGCATTTTTGCTCATTGACCTTTATCCTCCATTGCTTTAACCATAGTTCGAGCTGAGATATATGATCCTGCAGGTATCGAGATGCTTCACGACTGTTCTCGTGTACGCTTAGAAAAGCTGTATCATCAGCAAAAGTTGAGGTTAGGGTGTAATTGTTTGTTGGCATGTCCGAGGTATATATTAAGTAAAAAAGTGGGCCCAGGATGCTTCCCTGAGGGACTCCAGCTTCAATTGGCTGAGGAGAACTTAAAAAATCACCTTCTTTAATAATGAATTTTCGACCGACCAGGTAGCTTTCTAACAGCTTGTGTGTATTAACCGGTAGGTTTAGCTTCAGTTTATGTAACAAGCCTACATGCCAGACTTTGTCAAAAGCTTGAGAAACATCTATGAAGAGAGCGGAGCAATATTTTCTTTCTTCAAAGGCTTTTCTTATGGCGTTTACTATCCGATGGGTTTGTTCAATTGTGCTATGCTCTCTTCTGAAACCGAATTGATGATTAGGTATACACCCATTGTCATTTAAAATTGGGGTTAATTTTGACGTTAAGAGCTTCTCAAACAGCTTTGATATATTAGGTAATAAGCTAATAGGCCTATATGACTCAACTTTTGTGTGATCTTTTCCTGGCTTTGGTATCATCGTTATTAAAGAGACCTTCCAATCTTGAGGGTAGTATTCAAGGCGTAAAATAGCATTAAAAATATAAAGAATAATTTTCTTTGCTATGCGAGGTAGCTCCAAAAGCATTTTGTTACTGATCTTATCAATACCAGGTGCCTTCTTGGTGTTTAATTCACAAATAGCCTTTTCTATTTCCTTTATCTCAAATCTTAGGGGGATAGCTGCTCTAACATAAACAGGCGGCAACTCGTCCGCAATATCGTCAGGTATATTTGGGGTAAATACGTTTTTCAAATGATTTACAAACAGGTTTCCTTTTTCGTTATCATTTCTTGCCCAACTTCCATTCTGGTTTCTTAATGGTGGTTTCGAGATAACTGGTCTTTTGAGTTTTCTAGCTGCACGCCATAATGAGTAGTCTGATTGTGGAGTTGCATCCAGGTCCTTAAGATATTTTTCCACGGAAGCCGTTTTCTGGGTCTGCAGAAATTTTCTTAGCCTTTTTGTACACTCTTTTAATTCATTTTTAAGTTGAGGGGATCTGTGCGATTGCCATTCTCTTCGCACTCTCCTTTTTTCATTCAAGAGGCGCTCGACATCTGTAAAATATATTTTATTATAATTGTTTCTTTTGAGGGTTTTGCTCGAATGTTGAACAGCTAGTTTAAGAAAACTTTCAAAATTGACAATAGAGAGATCCACATTTTCCGGAGTGCTAAGCGGTATATTTTCCGTGCAATGGGTACTGAGATATTTTTTATATTTTAACCAATTTATTTGTGTAGCTGACGTCGCTATGTAACCAGAGGGAGATACAATTCTATTGGTGTTTGTTATAGTAACTATTGTAGGTGTGTGATCAGAGGATAATTCTAACGAAGCTTCAACGTGAATCGCCTCTATGGGGATGTTTTTAACCACGCCAAAATCGATGACATCGGGAATTTTTTGCGGATCAGCAGGCCAATATGTTGGTTGTCCGCTCGCGACAACATTTAAATTCATTTTAGAGATTGTATTGAACAAAACACGACCCTTTGGTGTTATTAGTCGTGACCCCCAGAAGGTATGTTTAGCGTTATAATCGCCAGCAGCCAGGAAACAGGGCCCCAATGACTTATAATATTTATAATATTGGCTTTCTGATATTGCAAATCTAGGTGGTGAGTATAAGGATGAGATTAATATGTTTCGATTCAGCTCTTCAACACAAATGTTTGTTGCTTGAAGATAATCTTCACGATGATCACACATTAGGTAGTGTTTGATTCGGGTTTTTATCAAAATGGCAGAACCTCCACAAGCTCTATCTCGAGGGTCCTTGGTATCATATAGTGTATAACCATTGATTTTAAACGAATTTCTTGAGGTCAAATGAGTTTCAGAAACCATCATGACATCAATTTGTTTATTTTTAAGAAAGTATTCTAATTCATTTTTATGTTGGCGGATGCCGTTTGCGTTCCAAAAACAAATTTTTAAACAGTTCATGGTTTGTTAAGTACAGCTTGCAATAACATCGATTGCATTCTAAGAATTTCCTGCATCATATTACCCATTGTGTTTGTAAAATTATTCACTGTTTGCACTAATGTTTCCATAGTTTTTTCTAGACGACTTAAATTAGAAGTTTCATCAGCACCTTGCATTGGCACATGGTTTGATTTTAGGACATTAGCATAAGAGGTTCTGTTATTACTAGGCTGCGGAGCCTGAATGTCATTAGTGTTTACTTGATTTGGTACCTGCGTTTGAGGGGGATTAGTTTTTGGTCCAGCTGACTGCTTGACGATAGTGTATACAGGGCAACCTCTATAATTTGCAGTGTGATTGCCGCCACAGTTACTACATTTTTTTACATTGGGGTCATTTTTAGACTTATCGCACTGGACTGTACCATGTAATTCACCACATACTACGCAAACCGGTGGTAAATAGCAGTATGCCTTAGTATGGCCAAATTCTTGGCAGTTGAGACATTGAACGGGACCATTTCTTTTGTGCGGCTCCTCTATAGTTATTTTTCTGTATAGAATATATTTTAAATCATAAATAGGATGCGTTTCATTTTTTTTAAGCTTAACGTCGCCAGGTTCTAGCTCCACTCGAAATAATGGTTGGGGATTTTTTTCCCTATTTTTAATATTCGTAACGTTTTTTATCTTAAAGCCCTTTTCTTCCAAAAAGGTTTTAATTTCCTCTGGGTCCACACAAGAGTCTATTCCCTTGATCACTACCTGAAGACCTTTGCTGCTCTTCAGTTGGTATGTGTAAAAGCTTTTTTTAAGGGCTTCGAGTTTGTTTGTTAGTTTACGAAAATCATTCTCATGATTAACCTGTATTTTCGTCTCGTTTATATTACCACGCTTGATTGCAGCTACGTAAAACGAATTTTCACCTATTACCGAGATCACGCTCTTTATTAACTCACTTGAGTTTTGCTCCCTAAGATATATCGGGGGTGGCTTAGACGATTTAATGACGTTTGGTGCTTCAGGAGATTCATCCTCCAGAATTGCAAAACGATTTTGAGAGTTTATTTTATCAAAAGTTGGTACTTTTGAGGCCGAAGCAACTGCTGCAGAGGTAGGGCTGCGACCCCGTTTAAGCACTGTTATGTACCTGTCCATACCAACTTGTACTTGAGGCTTTTGACAACTTTTTACTTGAGGTTTTTCCATTGGGTCTGTGTTTGAATTCATGGTAACATTTGTTACTAAAATTGTTTTTGCCGAAGCGGCAACACTTGCAGGCACTAGCGAGAGATTAATATTTTTTAATGTCTCAGCATCAACCGTCTTTGTAAAAACAGAGGGCGAAAGGGAACGTGTACGAACAATTGGTTTAGCCGTTAGGTAGTTAATATTATTTTGTTTTGTTTTATTTATGTCAGTATTGCATTCTTTAGCATTAACTGTTACGTATGCATTTCTTTCATCTAGTTTTATTGTTGTTTCATTGTGACTACTCATGCAAAAAGTTGTTTTTGTTTTTCACTGTTTTGCTGTGCTTTTTTTTTATTTTTATTATTTATTGTATTACACCAAAAATAAGAATTTTAAACAAAATGTTTTTGTACAGTATATGTGTACATACATATGTACATTTATACATATATTTTTTTTTTTTTTTTTTTTTATTAAATTTTTCGTTTTTGATAATTGTTCACTTTTATGTTAGAGATTTATTTAAAAAAAAAAATGCGTCCATTCGCTAATTTGTTGTATTAAAATATCAAATGTAATTAATAATTCAATTGTATGCGGGATTAAGAATACGCGTCTGTATCACAACAAAGCACAAACCGAGCGGCCGTACCTAAAATCCCTTTAAGACAAACCCCCATATGGATGTTAATATCTAGATAATATTCGGCGCAAACATCTCTTATATTAGTTCTTTTTTCAAATTTTGTTTTGTTTAATATTTTGTGTTCGAATTAGCAATTTTTGATTTTTTAGGGCATATTTTTATAATTTTTCAGGGCATATTTTCCAGTTTTTTCTGCATATTTAATGCACAAAAAACCCTGCTTTTAAATAATAAAAATTAAAAATAAAGTGTATAAGGAGATTTTTAAAAGTCTAGCTCCTGCTGAATTTCATGATGTTCTTCTAGACATGTGCCTGTTAAAATAGGTCTTCATAAGGTCCCAGATAAATGTAGACTAGGTTGTTAAATATATTTATGACGTATAGTCAGATAGATATGAACAAAAATCCAGGCATGCATCTGACATTTACCCATAAAGCTTCAACTTTTAATGTCTTCTTTTATGTTATGAATTTTATTTAAAAAATTTACACATAAAACCTGTGTAAGGTACCGACATGGTGCATCGCCTTACACAGCTTAGCTTTTCCTTTAAAATATTATATCGTTAACAACACTAGAACGCATTATCGAAAGCAAATTACGCTTGCAGTATTCAATACTTGCACAGGACAAAAAATTCTTAACAATTAATGTTAAAGCAATGTGCATTAAACGAGCTGGTACAAAAATTTAAAATAAATTTACAAACAATTTATTTAAATGAAGGAAATTTAAACCTTTTCGTCCCCATAAACTTTCAAAAAGCAGCAAATAGTTTATGTGCATGAAAACAAATGTCCTTGTGCTAATAAAACAGACGGGCATACAAATTCATTGCGAAAGTAACGAGCAATGCAGTAGGAGAGGAGAAGTTCCAATCAAAGGTAATAAAAAAACGCATCGTTAAGATAAACCGTTTGGTTGCTAAAGTTAAAAAACATGTTTATGTAAATTTTTATATTGAAATTCAAAAATTTATGCGTTCTCAACGCAAAAAACACACACACAAACAAAAAAAAAAATTAAAAGGAAAAAAAATACTGACACAAAATATACCGAAAATGGTAGGTGCAGATGAAATGCCAATATTACTGACCAAAAGTTTGGAATATATGCAGCACTTTGAAGGCAAACGCAAGTGTTTCGCTGGAACTTAATTCAGACGAGCAGGCAGCCAGGCTGGTGAACAGATCTCTTTTAAATGCATTTATGTGGTGGCATTTGGCGCATTTTGCATTGTGTGTAAAACCAAATGATTTTCTGTTTTCGTAAAAAACAAATATGAAGAAAAAATTAAACTGCAGTTTAGTTTTTTTGTCAAACAAATTCAAAAAAGTATTAAAAAAAACAGTCAAGGCACTTTTGGCGGTTTTTAACAAAATGTCGTTTAATGTGGTCGGTCGCCGGTCATCTTGTTTGTCGGAGACAAACGAAGAAACAATTTAATGGCCACAACACAACTTCTTTGCATATAAAAAAAATAAAATTTAGTCACTCCGATAGTTGGAGTTAAAACAGTATTTTTGTAATCACGCGATATGCAATTTGCGTTAAATGTGATCAATCGATCGTTTTAACGATCTCTCTTTAAAAAAAAAACTGAATTATTAGCAAAAATACACAACAACACACTGCTGCAGGCCTTTAAAACCACTAAAAAATACACAATTCCTACACCTATCCACCTATACACATGGAAATTGTAAACGAAGATGCACCATGCTGCAAGTGTATTAGCGATAGTTATCTGTAGTCCAATATGTACAAATATAACAACAACAAATGTTGTAACAAAAATTAAAAAAAAACAACCAAATAAAAAATCAGCAACAGAAATGTATGTGATGATATTATCGATGCAATCATGTCGTACCATATTGTTGTCAAACTAATGGATTTTTGTTAATGACAACAAATGTCAATAGATGTTAAACTACATTAAACACAAGAGTAAAAATGTAAATGATATAAAGTAAATACATTTGCACGCATGTGTACACAAGTACATCTATTTTACATTTGTATAAAACGGCAAATGGTTTAAGAAATTTACTTAAATGCAAGTAAAGCATCATCATGCTACAATTCTTTCGGTACCAAAAAAAAAAAAAAAAAGAAAAAAAAATATCTCTGTTTTTTACAAATGTAATCACGTAAATACGTAAATGCGTTTCTATGTAAAGGAAAATGAAAAATAAAGAAATTAAAAACACTCGTTTCTTTTATTGGACAAAAATGTTGTACTTGCAATGATGAGTGGGTGAATTGGAAAGCTACTAAACATCAATATTATGGAAGTAGTTTTTTAGTCAAAAACAAACAAAAAAAAAAATAAGTTTCGAGTTTGCTTTCGGTCTAAAAAGATGTATTGTATCCGGTGTTGCCATATTTATTTAAAAAAAAACTGACGATTTGCAAAAATATGTTTTTATGGGAAAAGAAACTGCCCCTTAAAAAATTTATAAAGAAATTAAAAACTTTGGTTTTTTAATTCAGAAACGGTTCTGAGCCATCGCAACATTTTGGACTACATATGTTGTATGTACGTTTTGGCATTTGTGCTGATGTTTGTAACAACTTCAAATATTGGACATAGACCTTTTAGTATACCGATCGACTCAGAGTTGATCTAACGATATCCGTCCGACTGTCAATGCAAAACTTGTGCGCTTAGCCCCCACAAAAGCGTCTTTCTTTTTTAAGGGCCTTTGTGCCCTTACACAATCTTATTGTGTTGTTATTTAGATTAAATTTGGTCCAAACGCATTTTATTGCAATCAAAATAATCTAACGGGAATTTTATTTGAATCGGCCCATATTTAACCATAGCTCTAATACCAATATTATTTCCGAAAGTGGCTTTTAATGCCACAAGATCCTTATGAATGATGGTACTAACATAGAAACGGGCGATAATACATTTAAAAAGAAATGTTTTTGCTAGATTTAAAAATTAAAGAAAGAAGAAAATTTTTTTTTAATTCTAAGAAGAAACAGGTGTGTGGTTATTTGTTAACCAATAAAATATATAAATAAACTGTTCACTGACGTTTCTGTAATCGATTGTGTTTAAGAAGAACAACTGATTAGCCCAAAGCTACCGATCCTAGAGTTGGGACTGCCAACAAACCGCTAGGCCAGCTAAATACAGTTGAGTTTCTCTAGTTTTTGTGGGTACTACGACTCTGACTCCGACTCCACAGCCCTGGTATAAGCAAAAGAGTGCATGCAGGCAACTATTATTCAAGTGATAAAAAAGTGTTTGTAGTAACGATTGTTTTTTGTTATTGTTTTTGTAAGAAGCCAAATTGTCTTGATCATTTGCTCACCAATACCGAGTGCACAATATGCAACAATAATTCATAAAAAACACACTATAAAATAGTTTGTTGCCTTTTATTTTGATGTATGTAAACGTGTGTGGTACAAACGTATCCTGAACCACTGATCCGAATTGCATCAAATAACCGTTAAACACTGCAAATTTGCAAGTGGATTCATTTGTACTCGGGTGTGTGTTCTAGGGTTAAAAACAGGTTTTTTTAAGTTAAAATCTGCAAAACTGCATTTAACTTCAAAAAACTGCGAAAAACAGATAAATCTGCACATTTGTAGGCGCTGGTTATATCGGACACTAGAAACACGCATTAAAAAAGGTTTTTTTATAGTTGGATTCACAATATTTGAATTAAAATGATTTTGCTAGATTTTCAAGTTTTTAAAGTTTTTATTGAGAGAAGAAATTTAAAATATTTTTAGAACTTTTGGTTAAGCCCACGCTCTAGACAACTCTAACGACTACTACCAGTTGTATTAAAGTAGTAGAAATAATTCGTTTATGTACTTACGAATATAAATTTGCGTTTGTCGCTGGCTCTTTAGTTATTTTTGGCATTTGACTATTAAAACGTTTTAATGCACAAAAATTATCATAATTATAACATTAACAACAGATACACCACAAAGCACATTAATGCTGGATATATCTACACAATGAAACCAACAAAACTTGAAAAAAAAAGTTTAACTGAAATTGAATGTCACTGCATTTGAGTTTGAATCATTGTCCAAGTGAATTATGAGATTTTGTTGCGTTTCTTAAGACTTGTCCCAAAACTAGAGTCAACTAAACATTAAAATGTATTAATAGATTATTCACTGTGTATCTACAAGTATGAATGTTGCTTCCAAAAATTATTAGTGCGTGAAATTATTTGTTTATTAAATTCATAAAAAACAGAATCAGATTTTTGTGTTTTTATGTTGTCTTGTCAAAAACGCGTGTTGATCACGTGCAACTTGAGTTAAGTGACGCAAGTTGTGCTGCAACTTGATTTTTATGCTCATCATTACAGTAAATGATACAAAGGTATAGATTTCTAACAAGCATATTTTGAAAAAAGTATTTCATAAAAACAATTGTTAAAGAAGCAATTAATGTCAGGCAGTTGTTAATCATTAAAATGTTAGTGGCAGAGCGAAACGACTGGTTTTAAAATTAAAAAGATTTTTTTTTAAATTATATGGGTGCAAAGGGCGAGATTTCTATAATTACTATAATTTTATTTTAATTCTTTAATCATTGGGCATAAATATCCCTTTTAAAAAGATTTCATTAATTAAGTTTAATTCTAATCAAAGGATAAATCCCCAATCTAAAAGCAAAACTGCTAACGCATCTGTCACCAGACATGTCAAATGTACGCTAAAATAAAACTGACCATCATATTTAAATGACATATGTTGACAATTAAATGTCACTTTATTTTTTTAATTAAAATGAACAACAAACACACAAACAACTAGAAAATCAAGTGCTAAATTAAATCTGTTAAGATTTTGTTAACAATTCAACACATTTAAACATCACAAAAACAAAACAGACACATCCAGAAACACAATGTTTATTTAAATCTTAATTTTCACATGAATTAATAACAATAATATTTTACAGTAGAGACAAAACTACAACAAAAAGCTAAAGAAAAAAAAAACAAAATGTTAATTAAATATTTACTAACAATGAACAGCACTAATGACACCCCAGCATTCGGATTCGTATTCGTTCACAGAGGAATCCAAATGTGAATACATCCCAGCTAAACTTTCGTCGTTTACTTATACTCGAATTAAAAAAAGTTAACTATACAATTTAATATCTCTCGTTACGGGTACGCGAATTGCGAACATCGCATTTTTGGTTTGGCGCATATGCCAAAAATTCAAAATGAGGAAAAACGACAATGAAGGTTTACATGAGTGGTGTGTTCACCAGTGTTGCCAATTCAGCCACTTCTCACCCTGTTTAGCCATTAAAAAATTAGTTTAGCCATTAGCCATTTTTCAACTTGCTTATGGTGTTTTCTTTTCTACAAGAAAATACCACATTTTAAAAGGTGCATATATAAAATGTCTTGACGAGAACAAAACACAAAATTGGATATACATAAACCCAAATTTGTTAATAGATTGATATTAAAAACATAAATAAATAACGACGAAGTTCCAATTTCTTAAGCTTGGTTTTCATAAAATATGTAAACACGAAAATACCTTTGCTAGATTGCCGATTTATTAACACCAAGTTTTAACGATTTCTTGATTTGACGTTTTTTTATTTAACAATTTTATACCACCGAAACCATTTAAATTTTATATCACTGACAATTCGTCATTAACAATGCAATGCTTTCTTTTGTTTTTACTATAAAATCATAGAAAAAATAACTATTAAAACTTAAAATTTTTACTGTCCTGATTAGAGGCGATTTTTTCCCAACTTCGTCTGATGACCCCATATATAAACAGAAGTCATCTTCTTACAGGGCTTATCATCACTTTCAATTTATACGGGACGTAATGTGCAATGCCTTATGCCATTTTATGGTGAATTTTTTAGAATAAAACACGCTGCCCTTTTCGAGAGCAAAGCATTTTTAAAAAACGAACACCAAATTGCATTTTTTTAAATAAAATATGACATGTTTTGTAGAAAAGAAAACACCATTAGCCACACATTATTTTTGCCGTTTTTCTTTTTAATAATAAAAAATTATAGAAGTTATATGAACATTTTTAACAAATAAAACGCCTTTAATTTAAATCACAACTTTTACAAATGTTGAAAATCGCTACAAACGATGATGATGAAACATCTTTCAAAATAAAGGAACTGTATTCCAATATTAAATTTATAAAAAGGATCACTACAACCATCGGTGTTTTTTTCTGATTCCAGGTATTTCAATAAGGAAATGCAGGTGGCAACAAAAATGTTTTTTTACTCATTTTGCTGGTCTAATGCTAAAGTGGAGCCAAGTAAACATCTTTAAAAGTAATTTGAGAAATAAGTTACATTTAGCAACCGTTAATTCGATTTTATCAATTAGGTTAATATTTTTACCATAACAATAAAATATTTATACTAACACCACAATAGTGGAGAGGGTACTACGCGTTTGTGCTGATGTTTGTAACACCTTAAAAAATCGGTCCAAGGCCCACCTTTACGTATACTGCTTGACTCGCAATCACTTTTTGATTCGAATTAACAATGTTGGTCCGGCTGGCTGTGCATGTAAACCTTGTGCGCAAAGTCCAGGTCCCTATTTTCGAGATTATTTGATAAAATTTGGCACCTAGGTTCTAATGTGGTGCAGGATATCATATAGCCAAGGTTGACCGACTATACTTTCTTACCTGTTTTTTCTTGTAGATCAGGGGCCTTATTCAGGCAGTCGTGATCGAGTACTTTCTCGATTCGAAAGCAATTTTATTTCAGTCGATACTTAAAGAATCGAAATAATTTTTTCAGTATTGTGAAACTTAAATGAATGCTTTACAACACCGAAAAAATAATTCTGATTCGTTCAGTATTGACTGAAATAATGAGATATAAAATTGCCTTTAAATCGAGAAATTACTCGATCACGACTGCCATAATTAGGCCCCTGGACTCAAAAGGTGTTGGCTAAATGTTGTCCTGATTATGATTTACCTTCAAATTATTTAAAACTAATGCGCACGAGTGATTCCTATGAGATGGACAATAACGAAATCGAATTTATTGATGATTTATTTTTTTAAATATCTATCAAAATATTTAACAAATTGATCTTAACTTACGATTTCATCGTTAACAACTTTAAATGAATTATTTCTCTTTTGTTATTAAATTTTAATGTGCTTTTATTTAAAAAAGTTTTAGCCATTTTTCCGTAAATTTAGCCATTTTATGTCACCAAGTTTTGGCAACACTGATGTTCACCACTGCCTCAAGAATGTCTTTTTAAATGTAAATTTTTTTGAACGTTCATGAACGAACTAAAGAAGCTAATAGAGTGAAAATTATTGTTTGTTGCCGCATTCGCCACATTTTTTAAATTTATTTTTATACTGTAGATTTGTGTGCTGCATTCGTATACTTACTGCTGTGTATTGCGTTGTTGAAAATTTTCTTTGGCTTAACTGCTTTGTTTACATACGACAATGAAGCGAAGCAAGAGTGAAATTTATTTTCTTGTTGTCATTTTATTTTGCTTTAATTTTTTTTGAAGCAAATCAAGAGTACATTTTATTTTTTATGTTTTTGCAGTGGCGTTTAGAGCAACAATACTTAGTTAATTTAAAAATAGCTAAAATGGAGCAAAATTAATGCTTAATATCTCAGAAACCATAGAAAATTTCGTAAAACAGGTTTGGGATTCAAGTAAGGGTGTATTCCAAATATCAAAACACCATATCTAACTTAATTTTTTCGAAAATGGTCGGTAAGTCAAACCAATAAAGAGCTTACGACCTTTGGTGTAAGGTATAAAAAAAAATCCAAATAGATCGCTTTAAGAAGGTAACGCGATAAAACTATACAAAAGAAAAGCGATCTTTACGTTTACTGGGTTACTGTTACTAAAAATTTTAAATGAATATGTGCCCATTTTAAAAAAGATCATAATATGGGAATACATTTTTTTCATTCTTATTAATTTTGTGTGTGGTTATTTAATTAAAGAGTAAAGAAACAAACACTTTGATTGTTTTAGAGCAAATATACAATATTTCTGAACATTGTTCTTCATTTTATTTTTCCTGTACTTCTAAACATTTTGGTGTCAATAAAGCAACCATAAATTTGTGAAGCTGTTTTTACCAGCTGTGTACAATATATTTTGTTTTTAGCTGAAACAAGCTTTTTAAAAATATATTGGTGCGACAGTTGGCCAACTGGTAGTTAGTTGCTGAAATAATGTGAAAGTTGCAGGTTGGATTCCCGGCAGAGACTTCAATCTATTTTACTACAGCGGTCTGACAGTTAACATTACTGCTTGGTGTATTAAGTTAGATTTTAATTTTAAATTTGCACTTTTGACTGATGTTTGTCCAATAAATGATTTCAAGATGCGCCAGTTGGTCAACTGGTGGTAAGCAATTTAAGCAATGTAAGAGTTGCGAGTTTGATTCCCGGCAGAGACTTTTATCTATTTACAGACCTGCCGTTCCGTAGATGCTATTCTGGCCGAATTTCTTTTAGGTTCCTTAAATTAAAATGACCTTTCTGCACGCAGAAACAAACAAAACAAAACTATTCTTAAAGAAACTTTCCAACATATTATTGGGGTATTCACAAGGTTGTCATAAAGTTGTAAAGTCTTAAAGTTATTACAAGAAATATATGTAACTGCTGTGGGCAACCGCATATAATTTAGATTGCTACAATATAATTATGACGAATCAATGAACACAGCATTAAATTTTTTTATTTATTTGAAACACAGCAATATTTTTTTAAAACAATTGTAAAATATTATTTATTTTCAAGAAACTACAACCATATTATGGTTGCCTTTAAAAATTGTATGGTTAAATATGACAACAATTTGTTTTTAAAGTAACAACAGTATTATCCTCTTTTCCTTCTTGATAGAGGACTGATTTAACCATAATATGGGTGAAGGTGACAATAATATAGTTAAAATAAACATAATATGTTGGAAAGTTTCTTTAAGAATAGTTTTGTTGGAGATGACCATCTTAAAATATGGTTTTTCTCTGGGTGTGGAAAAAGTAATATGCGGAATGGATTTCTGTGACAGGCCTGATAATTAAAATTTAACGAATTTAAATTTAAACAGGTTTAAATTAACTACCATACCTTCTACTAAACAGTCACGTATGCATACAATCATTTTAAAATAGAGTGAAATCAAAACGTTCCCTACATGGTTAACATAACAATGATATGTTTACCACAAATAATTAACTATTTTTTATTGCTTTTGTTTATTGAAAACATACACGATGGCTTAGATAAAAAGGTAGATGGCTATGCAAAATAAAAAAATCGAAACAAAATGTAAGGGTGTGAAGATAAATTCGTCAGTTAAATACGTCCCACATCTCTGTTAACTTCATTCCACACACTGTTAAATATGGTAAATTTTTAAAAATTAATATTTTTTAAATAAAAAGCGAAATTGTTTATAACTTTTGATTAATTAATAAAGAAAACATAATAAATTTTTACTTTTTTCTAAAAAATTGGAAACAAATTTATTTTAATAAGGAAAGTGACTCAGTACTAATTGGCTAATTCATGGTAATTTTAAGGGCACTTAGGACAGACCTGAATGGGGTTTGGGTACCATTTGAAAGCCCCAAGGGAGCAGATTCCAAAACTGTATTGGACATTTTTCTGGGTTTCTCAGGAGACATGTAACGAGGGGTGCAATATAGGAAACTAAAAATATTAAAACATCAGTTTGGGGCACTTAGGACAGACCTGAATGGGGTTTGGGGATATTATTTAAAAGCCCCAAGGGAGCAGAATCCAAAACTGTATTGGACATTTTTCTGGGTTTCTCAGGAGACAGGAGACATGTACCGAGGGGTGCAATATAGGAAACTAAAAATATTAAAACATCAGTTTGGGGCACTTAGGACAGACCTGAATAGGGTTTGGGGATATTATTTGAAAGCCCCAAGGGAGTAGATTCCAAAATTGTACAGGACATTTTTCTGGGTTTCTCAGGAGACATGTTACGAGGGGTGGAATATAGGAAACTAAAATTATTAAAACATCGGTTTGGAGCACTTAGAACAGACCTGAATGGGGTTTGGGGATATTATTTGAAAGCCCCAAGGGGGCAGAATCCAAAACTGTATTGGACATTTTTCTGGGTTTCTCAGGAGACATGTTACGAGGGGTGGAATATAGGAAACTAAAATTATTAAAACATCAGTTTGGGGCACTCAGAACAGACCTGAATGGGGTTTGGGGATATTATTTGAAAGCCCCAAGGGGGCAGAATCCAAAACTGTATTGGACATTTTTCTGGGTTTCTCAGGAGACAGGAGACATGTACCGAGAGGTGCAATATAGGAAACTAAAAATATTAAAACATCAGTTTGGGGCACTTAGGACAGACCTGAATAGACCAAGGGAGCAGAATCCAAAACTGTATTGGACATTTTTCTGGGTTTCTCAGGAGACATGTTACGAGGGGTGGAATATAGGAAACTAAAATTATTAAAACATTTATCTATTGTACCTCTGGTAGGCCACCTCTGAATTAACCCATTCAAACTATTTAATGAAAAGTCTTTTATTTGTCATTTACTCGCATCAGAAACATTGAGATTTGTTTATTCATGTTGGCATGAATATCGGTAATGTAAACATGATGTTGTTGCTGCTGCTGATGATAATGATGACTATGACCACAATAGCGATGCTGACCAAAACGATGATAATGATGACGATTTCAAGCCAAATTAAGAAATGTTTATTTCGACTTGAAAACAAGAATCGAAAGAAAACAAATTTTTAATGGATTTTTTATATTTCCAAAGTGGTTCTTAGAAAAATCTTGAAACGAACACAGGGTATGTTTTCTCTTATGTTTAGTCACTTTTCGTTTTAGTTGGATTTTATGGATTGAAGAAGCTTTTTCGTTAATGTGAAGAAGGTGTTGTTTAACAAACGATTTCACATTCAACAAATATTTGCATGAGTAATGTTGTTGTTGTTGTTGTCGCTATTAATGATATCACGTTCGTTGAGTTTGGTGAAGTCGAGCGGCTCATAATTTGTTGTGTTTTTGGGTTAATTTGTGCCCATTTCAAAAGCAAAAAAAAAAAAAAAACCTCAAATACTTTTATGTTGTAGTAATCAATTTTATTTGGATTTTTAACAAAAAGAAAAAGATCTTTTCGTTCGCAAGCAAATGTGACAACAAATCATTTCATTTGTCCCTTGTTAGGAAAGAAACTTTAGTGTTATTTTATTTCTTGCCTTTGGCCCAACTGGCCGGGCCAAAAAACAACGTCAATACTTTTAGTAACAAGCAGAGAAAAAACAAACTTTTAAAAAGAAATGTATCCAAATGCTTAAACAAAATGTAATTATACCCATTATAGACCCAATTAATTATTGTTTAAGTAGAAAAAAGGGGTTAATTAAATCATCGAGGTCTTAGCGATGAAGGAAATAAATGAAATGAAAAAGGACCAACGCTAGAAGGTGGCAATTTTTCTACATGACTAAGAATTAAACAAAAAAAAAAAGAAGAATGCTCAACATTACCAAATTTCAATTAAAAAAATCACAAAATAATTGAACATAAAAAAGACATTAAAACAGTTTCTCTGGCAATTCTTTTACTTATTCCCAAAAAAAAAACTTTTCTTTTAATTCTTAATGTCCTTCCCCCAAAACGGCCCCTTAACTCTTGTGTAAAAGGGTTTTTTGTTATATTGTTGGGCCATTTATTGCTTTAACGTTAAACGTTGCGTTAACGGAAGTGGAAGTGCGAAATAAAATCAAGCAAAAAAAAAAACGGTTTGGTTGTATTTAAAATTAAAATGACCCCAGGGGTTGTTTATAGATGCTTTATGTTTGGTTCTTGATTTTAACGCAATTTTTTCTTCTTACGTCTTCATCTTCTTATTCTTAGTCATTTATTTTATTATTTTCTTTTTTGGTTGTTTGCTTACCGCAACTTAAAATTATTTCTTTCATTTTCATTTGGGGTAATTTCTTAATAAATTTGATTTTTATTCCGCGTAAAAATGTTGTTAATGTTTAATGACCATCTAAATTTTCGTTTTAATTCTTTTATGGCCTTTTATGGCAACCAGAAATTACCAACAAACAAAATGTTAAATCTAAAATTTATAGAAAAGGACATTAACGCATACCCTTGCAAGCTGTAATAGGTTTTCAAATAAATTTCTTTTAATATCACGATGTTTACCGTCCATATTTTCCCAAACACATTTAAAGTTGTTCGCCTAAAATTTATTAACACATTCCGTTTTATAACGAGATTAAACAAATTATTTTGTATACAAAGAGTTTAAGGAGTTATTTAAAGTGCAGTATTTAAGCACCTGTGTCTTAATTATCTGCATAGTACAATTTGCAAAGTTTTGTAATAAAACTACCTAAAGCATTTCTTAATCAATGTATAGCTATACATACTATACTAAATATATATACTATAGTACTTATATAAACTTATCAGTAGGGATGCGATTTCCATGCAAATGCATGTTTTTTGTCGATTGCCTAAGATCGATGACGACCAGTTATCTTTACGAACCATTAAATTTGCTTTAAAATGGCATCAATTTGTTTTTGCATATTGTTGCATATTTTGTTGAAAATGCATATTTTTGCAAATTTCGGTTTTAAATTCATATTTTTAAATTTTTGAGCAATAAATTTTTTAAATTTCCATATTATTATTAAGAAGTTCTTCAAAAAATTTAAAAAAAAAATATTTTTAAATCAATAAATAAATTTATTTTGGAGCTCTGCTTAAAATACTAGATTTCGACAAAAGATCCTTCAATTTTTAACCGATGCAGCACCTTACATGGTTAATACTGCCAATTTGCCTGAGACAATTATCCCAAATCTGTTACATGTAACTTGCTTGGCACATGGGTTACACCGAGTTGCAGAGGAAATTAGAAGTAAATTCGATAATATTGATTTATTTATTTCATACTGGAAAAAATATTTTTAAAGGCTCGTTCACGAGTTGCAAATTTTTAATGAAATGTATCCCTTGGTGCTCTTACAACCGCAGCCAGTATTAACAAAAGGGGTAACCACTTTGAGCAATTTAAGAACTTGTTGCTACTCCGATGCTTAAGCAACTAAAAAAGTAAAAGAAATATTATGTTTAAATAACATCAAAAGTCAATTAGCATTTGTATTTTCTAATTTCGGATACATTGATGAAACAATAACTAATGAGGAAGGATTTAGTTCACTTAATAGTCAACTCAAATTAATTGATAAAGTTAACAATGTGGAAGGAAGACTAGAGCGACAAAAAAAAATCCAAAATGTTTTGCAAAAATAAAATAAATTTCAACTATTTTTGATCTGTAATCCAATGTCAGATCTGAATTAGAAAATAAATATTCTCCAAATGAATTGGCATCCTTCAAGAATGCTGAGATATAAAAAAGTATTTATTGGATTTTGCAAACAAAAATTAAAATGATGTCGTTTTTTAGATAAATAGCCTGCTCATTGATTTCGGACGATTAAATTAAATGTAAAACAAAAACAACATTGTATAATTTGTAATATGTAAGTAATGCGAACGAAGTCTTCGTTCAGATATAGATGAACAGGCAGTAAGTTTTAAAAAATATTTTACCTATGAATAACAATAGAATAAAAATAACAATAGAACTTTTTATTTTATTTTTTGTTTTTTGTTTGAAATAAAATTAAAAATGTAAACGCATTTTTATTGAAAATTTTCCAGTTTTTAGAGCATATTTTTTATTTTTTAAATGCATCTTTTAAAGTTTTTGTGCATATTTACTCACATACTGACTGATTCAGCATCGCTCAACCTAAACGTCTGCATTTCGGACGGGATATTGGACCCTCGCACGAGTTTTTTTGTAATTTCGATTGTTGCTTTATCATATCATATCTCCTAAACTACAAGAGATAAAAAACAAAATTAAATACTTTAATAAAAAAAAAAGCTAGAACACGGAATTGAGAATTGATATTATTATAGTTTTCTATTATGCTATTGGTTTTTTGCGGAAACAATATTTTCTGGAGTGAAGCTGATTATCACTTTAAAGGTTTTATTTGCAAAATTAAATTTAGTTCTTAATGTTTCGTAAATTGTCGAATTAAATGATTTCGCAGTTTCTTTTACTTTATAAACCATTTCCTTGACATTGTATGTTTCTATAAATATGGTTTTCATTTAAATTTAAATTTCCCACTAACATATTATCCAATGTAACCCCTTTTTATAAATTTTCTTGACCCGTGTAAGAACAAATATACCATTCTGGAAAGCAAAATATGACTGAATTCTGGCGTCCACGCTTTGCATTTCAATATTAACGTCGTTAATTTTTTTTTTTACAAAAAAAATAACAACATAAATTTTGCAACAAAAACCTGATGACCAAAGCCTGCTATCGAAATAATAACATCACAGTTAAAAAGCTTAAAGGATAATAAAGTACTGAAACCAACGCGGGGGTACTGCGGTATTTTTAATATGAAAAAGTACTGAAAAAAGTACCAAAGTACTAAAGTTTTCAACACAACTTGTGGGTGTATCTAAAATCTAAATTGTTTTTTTTATCCCTAAAGGATACAGAAAATTACGAACCAGTTTTGTGATTCTGTAATTTTTACCAATAACAGTTGTTACATCTGTGAACTTGTGTTCTTGTTGGCAATAACAATTTTGCGATTTTGCAAATTGCTCTTAACAACATCGCGAAAAAAATTTACGTCAAGAGGAATAAAAAGAAAATCTGTGACATTTTGACAAAACAACTTAAGTTTAATTTAAAATGTTGAAAAAAATTTTCTTAATCATACGAATTTTCATTTAAAAAAATCTTTGTTTACGTTTTTAAAGTTTTGTATCCCTAGAGGGAAATGAACTGACACCAAAGTAGTCCTGTGATAGGTCTTTGGTGGTAGAGACCGGTTCTAATTCTAACACTTTATATGAATAAGACCTATCACTTTTACATGGGGTTGTCATTGTAGGGGGTCAATTGCTACCATTTGACCAGTCACGCACCAATTCTCAATTAACGTGCTTAGGGTCAGTTACTACAATGTAGTATGATTTCAATACAATGTAGTATTTTTTCAATGAACCAAGTCCTAGAATTAAATTCAAGAACCAAACTCTAGAAAGTCCTAAAAAATGTGTCACTCGACCGGCAAAGACTGTACTGTAATTCAATACTTTTTCTACCTTTTTGTTCTTCATAAATGATTGGTTCTCCTTTCACTGGCCATGAGTTCTTTCTTTTTGTACTTGTTCTATTTTAACAAATCCCAGGACAAATTTCCAGCAGGGATTATAAACGAATTTTTTTTTAATTTTGGTTTTATTTATTATTTAATAAAAATGATTTTTTTACCGAGTTGACTTGACTTAACATGTTAATATGCCGCAGAAATCAAATTATTAAAACCAAACAGTTTTTGTAGTTTTTTGGTTTTTTAAAGAATTTGAACCATAATGTTATGGTAAAGGTGGATTTTTAAAATAAATAAATAAACAACAAGAAAAAAGTTGTTGTTAATTTAAGACAAACAAGAAGATAAATATCGCTCCTTAGTGTTCGGTTCGGTAGAAAATAATTAAAATAAATAACTTTTCCCTGTTTGTCATCTTTCGAACACAAAAATAATACTGTTTTTATCCAACTCAACAAAAGATGAGAACATATAATTCCGTTCGGTTTTTTTTAACCACAAGCTTCATATTGTTCGGTTCATTAAAAAATATATTCACAATACACACACAAGCTGCGGTAGTTGCTAAAATTTACTGTCTGTTCATTTCTTAATCAATGTAAACAAAGAACATTAAAATATAATGTTTGTCTACAGTACCACTACAATTGTTCTGTTTTTTAACGAAGAACAGAATATTATATAATGTTCGGCTCTTTCTTGAAAATAGTTACGCACGGTATTAAGGGTTGTGTTCGTCTACACAACCTCTAAAAAAAAATAGATATCGTTCTTGGGTGTATGAGCCGAACGGTAAATAATGTACTGTTTATTTTCGAACCCTGGTTTAAAATGTTACAGAATACCAAAGTACTCAAATTGCTTGTTGAATTTGTTATGTCAACCACAGAGCATACAGAGGTGTCACGAGACAGAAAATATTGTGTTTTTTTCTGTCTTTTTCTGCGAAAGCTGCCCTTTTTGCATTTTTTGTTTTGATTACGCAATTCGTGTTGATAGTAGCGGCCTGTTTTTACACATTGCCACTTTACTACCAAAAAATATTTTATTTCTCTTTCTTCGAAAGCTGCCCTCGCAACTGATTTGGACCTTTTTCACACGTCACTTTTCACAGTTCTGTGTATTCTGTGATGTCAAATATTGTTTAATTACAGAATCTCACATTTGGATTGGTTATTATTATGTTATAAAAGGATTTTGTTACACACGTTGTGATCAAATTCTTGCCTGATCAAATAAGATTCAAGACAATTTTTTAAAATTAAACTAACCCCTAAATGTAAATTTTTTTACGAGTTCCACAAATTGGCCAGTAACATCCGTCTGAAAAGAAATTGTAAACAATTTTCTTAGCAACTGAGTTGGATAACCCACCACATTAACTAGGAACTGGTAAAAATATTGTTTGTTGAAATGTTTATGATCCTTAACCATAAAATTTGGCTTGTTTGTGTTTATAACAAATAAAAATAATAACAAAAATTTTACGATTGAATAATAATTACCAACAATTTATGCTTTTAATAAATATATTCGTTGTTATCCCTGCCTCCCCCTCAACTAAATATGAATCATTCTTACCACACCCCAAAGGATTCAAAACTAACACATCTTTTAAAACATATAAACAAATGGATAAGTAACTTGGCCATTTGGAACAGTACGTTTACCCACCTACAAAAAACATGTTGATGAAAACAGTTATTTAACGATTTTGGCCGAAAAAAAAATAACAAAAATGTAATAATTTTTTTTATCTCTTACAATAATTTAATAAACACTTTGACTGTAAATTTATTGTTTAATATTGTTTTTATTTAATGTTGTTGTTATTGCTGCGGCTGCGGCTGCTGATATTGTTGTATGTAGTTTTTCAAACAAGTTTATGAGTTTCCGCTTCCTTGCCTACACAAACTCGTACATTATTTTAGTACTGGTCGACCTCCCTCATCGCTGTTACACATACTAATACGAGTTGTAAATAATAATAATAGTAAAGTACCCAGTCAGTCCGTCATTCGTTTGTACACTTGAGAATAGAGTTTATTAGGGGTATCAATTGAACAGGACACCAAACACTATTCATTCCTGTCTGTGTGTCTGTTAATAAAAATTTGAATTTATTATGCTCTACTCGTTTTATGTATACGACAAACGGACGTGTTCAATCAAAATATTTTGTTTGGTTAGCCGAATATTATTACGGCCAGGATTTCATTTTAGACCGAAAACTTGATTACAAAAAAAAAAAAGTAAATATAAATTTGGAAAACAAAAATATCTCGTAAAACATATTTTTATCGTTTTGATTAAAACATATTTTTCTACATTTCTCCCCTAAACAATATTTTTGGGGCATTTTCGTATTTACGAATTGTTGTGGGCATTTGAGGCCGTAAAGAGAAATAATGAAATTTTTATGTGTTCATAATTAATAGATTTTTGAAAAGTTATGAGGTGTTGAATTGATTTCAACAAACCTGATAAGAATTTTAAGTACTCTGTAAGTTTGCTGGTGAATAAAGCAGTTTTATTATATAAATTGCTACAATAAAATTCCAAGTATTTTTTTGTTCAATTTTGTTTTTGGTTTCTTTGCTAGGGAATCAGACATACTTTCCGACATTTAGTACCTGTTTTGTAAAGTCTAATTAATTTTAAAACTAGACAGATAGAAAGATATTTTCATGTATACAAAATCTTTATTAACTTCATTGTTCATTAAAATATTTAAGATTTAAAAAGGTTAAATTTTTAATTTTCTTAGAAAATTGGATTAATAAACCAAAAATATTTTTTATGAATCAGGCCATAATAACTTTAACTTTTTAAGGCCAAAGATCATAAGTAAGACATTGAAGGATGTTGAAGAAAATAATACTTTATACAGGATCTCTATAGTAACATGATAACTAGTTTATATAGTTGAATTCATAAATGATCGCTAAGGCTTTTTTCTCTTGCTAATATTTGCAGCATATATTTCCCCTCATGTGAGGTGCTCTTAAACTCTTGTAGAATTTTGGTGCAGCCAATACTAATACGCATTAAATATGCATTGTTGTGTTTTGTGCATCTGTCAAGAATTTAGAATCATTACAATTTTATATGATAAATTACGACAGCACAACGCGTAGAATGCAAATACGTATCGAACGCATAAGATAGTTTTACTTAAATAAAACCGAGCAACAGTAACATAGAATTTCCGCCCGTTGTAGTAAAACAGACCAGAGTACCTGACGGAAATTGATCCCATAAACTTCGCATTGATAGACTAGCGCATTTTCATTAAAGCTCTGTTTCTTAACTTTTTGAGTAAAGTTGTTGAAAATGAGAATAAGACTAAAGTAAAAGTACTTTGCAAAGAAACAATAATAAATTGTAAGAGCTTTGAAAGCTGTTTATCAAAAATGCAAATATCAAAGTATGTGTGTTTGGACGTAACTGGTTTAGACACAAACTTTTAACAAGATCGGTCAAAAAGTTTCTGAGTTAGAGGGGGTCAAAGTTTGACAATGTGGTCACGCAGGTGTTCTTTCTCATCCATGTAACTTATTACCTATTGGTGTTAGCAAAATTTGTCCCAAGTAGCTTCGATTGCTGTTGTTGGATCAATCTTTTGAAAAAAATTTTTTTTTTTAATTTTTTAAACTTTTTTTTATTTTTTATTTGGAATATTTTTTTTTTTTTTGCTCAAAAATATATGTTGTCATCATAAGTATTTTAACAACAGTTTTTCATACATATTCCGCAAAAGTTTTTTTCATATGCATTTCGACACGATTTCACGTGAAATGTTGAACAGAGGCTTTAAACTTAAAAAAATCTTCCTCAAAAATGCACCGATAAAAGAAAAATCTAGTTCTAAACCGATTTTCGGTTTGAAAACCTAATTGTATCTTCATATTGATTAATTTTTCATCAAAAACAAAAACTTTTACGACATTTAAAAATTTTGCAAAAACTAAAAAAGTTATTTTTTTCGCTTTTTATTCACTATTCAACAGTTCAATCGACTTTTCTTTACCCATTCGTCACCAAACTTCATATTAAATGTTTTTTTTATACATACAAATAAACCAAATGGGTTAATTTCACTTAAGACCTCACCTTAATTTTTTTAAACACCTCTTATATACATGAACTTTTCTAGGAAATACTAATTTTGGACTTATTGTACATAATCGAATTATTCACAGATTGGCTTTTAACTTTTCAGATATTTTTTTAGATAAAAAAAGAGCCTTTTTTGCCCGGTGCTCATTGATAAGTGATGTTGCTTCGATGGCCACCCTTATGTATATGTGAACATGAAACTAAGTTGGCTTTTAAAGAAAGATTTAAATCATATTTTTTTATTTCCCCAAAATGTACTTATTTATTTTTAAATATCCCCAATGCAAACCCCACACCCCAAATAAAAATTATTGTCCCTTTTAGACACAAGAAACCCCCTAATTTGGGGCCAAACCCCAAAACTGGCAGCACTGACTCTCACTAGTATTTTTGTTGTTGCTCGGCAAATTGTACGATCACAGCACGGATAGCCTAGCTAGCTTGTGTGTGTGGATTGTGTACAAGTTTTGTTTTTGTAAAAATTTCTTGTTGGATTTTTTCGCTCGAAATTATTGAAAAAAATAACTTAAATAAATGAATATTTTGGTGGTTTTTACCAGCCAAACGGGTCGGTTTTTTCCGCTGAAATCTATTTAAAAAAAAAGACATCGTGCACTAACTAACTTATTGTATTCCATTATTATCTGCCGTGCGAAATATAAGAACAGAATAAATATCAATGTTAAATTAACAATGTTGAATAAAAATCATAGTAAATTGTTGCCAAAGTATGGACAGTATTTAAAGTTATCATTGTTTCATATTAATTTTAAACGAAAAATGTTAGAATAACATTGTTCAATATTGAATCCATAAAATCTATAAATTTTTTTATTTTCTTGTTTAGAATTATTAATTAAAAATAAAAAAATTCCCGTATTCTTTTTGTTAAAATTATTAAGTTAAATAGTACATCAAATTTTCAAAGTAGAATGATGACGAAAAAAAATATCGGACCATTCTGCTGGTGTCTTTTAATTGTAAGTGCTTTTGCCAACAAAGGGCAAAACAAAAAAGTGAAAATGTGCTACAGGAAAATAAATTATTATATTCTTACATCAAGCTCCGCTAAAACCTTTTGTTTACAAACAATAATTAATAAATAAATTCGATTTGTAATAATAAAATTCGTGTCGTGTGATTAAACTTCATGTGATTTCACTTTGATTTTATGTTACACAAAGAATACATTTCCAATCTTCATATTGCATACATTAATATTAACAAACATGCATACCAAAATATTCAAAAAAAGTTCTACGTTTAATTGTTGTTATTTGTCTACAATAAACGCAATACTGCCATATTTAAATTTTAATTCTTCTGGTTGACCAACCTTTACTACGCTAACTATAATCGACTAATTAAACAAGAAATGCTCAGTCACTAATCCTGATGAAAGAATACTGTAATGGTGGTTGTGCCATGGTCTAATTCATTTCAAATTTAGCGGAATACCAAAACTTGGTGCTGAAGCTACTCAAAAGCACGATGGCTTGCACAGGCGTTGTAACAACTGTAAAAAAGTTGGAGTGGATTTTTACAAATTCTTTCAAGAAAGAAAATCCATTTTTCTTGGTATTCAAAAAGAAATGTCCAATCTTTCTCAGCGTATATCTAAATACGGAAACTTGTTTGATCGTTTTATATCACTAGAAACCTATGAACTTCCTACACAAATACAATCGCAGCAATCGTCTTTGCAACAACATTCTCCATCCCAATTGTCTCCTAGACGTAAGTCAGCTAGAATTGCAAGTAAGACTGATACCGTTAATATAAACCCTTTTAATTCTGGTAAAGCTGTTGATGTTATCCCGCCTACTTCCAAGATAACTGAAAAAGAAAACTGCTGAGAAACTGTCAATTTCTGATGTAACGAAACTAAACAATCCTATAACAAACAATACCGAAAACGCTCCCCGTGAATTTCGAGTTATACCACCAAAAAAAACATGTATTTGTATCCCGTTTTGCTGCTAAAGCGACTGTTGATGACTTAAACTACTAAATTAAAACCAAGCTGAATTCAAACCTTGAATTTTTAACTTATAAATTTTCTTATTCTCAACCAAGAAGCATTACGTCTTTTAAGATAACAGTTTCATCCGTAGTGCAATTCACTAACTTTTAAAACTTTAAAAAGTGTTAACTTTAACCACACATTTTGATGTTTGCACTATACACTATGTGATTCACTAACTTATTTATAACCACGGTATACAGTTTTATATTTCTCTCTAATCAAATTGATATATCGTGGCAACTCTGCCAAGATAAACATCAAAATAGGATAAAATAACAAAGAAGAATAAAAAAAAACAAAACAAAAACCTATTAATTTAGAGATTTTAAATGATATTGTGCAAAGTGCGTAAATAATTACGAATTTTTATTATTATATTAATTGTTTTATTTTATTAATTTAATTTTAATTAAATTAATTTTTTAATTTTATTGGAAAAAAATATTATAAATATGTAAATAGGATAAATAAATAAGAAGCTCTAGGGAAATTGCTGTGTGATAAGAAGTGGATAAAATGTAGGCTAAATACCTTAAAGCCATATCATTTATCGACTATACAGGTACAAAGAAAAATAAACACTTTTTTAAGCGGATTTAACCACACCAAAAATGTTGGTGTTAATAAACCACAATTTGTTTTGTTTAAAATAACAGCTGACTGAAACAGCTGGCTTTTAACACCAGCAGATGTCGTTTAAAGTGTTAGTGAATAGCAAAATGGTTAATTTTGTGGTTAACATTTTTAAACGAAACAATTGTGGTTTAAAAAGCATAGTGAATCGCACTACAAAAGCAAGCCATAGTATAAATAATATTGCCCGGATTCCTTCAATTGTGTCATCAAATCAAAAAAACTCATTACTGACAATGATAACCAACTGTTCATTACCTATCAAAACGTTTTTGGGTTAAGCACAAACTTTATATCGATAGGTTTACATTTAACCACCACGTAGTTATATTCACTGAGACTTGGTTAAATTAAAAAATCCTGAAAACCGAAATTTTTTGCAGCAATTTTAATATGATTAAATCAGTAGTATCACTATCTGCGCCAGGTGACTCTTCTCTTACTTTTGGTGATTTTAACTTACCAAATGTTTCATGGAAATTTTTACTCCTATAAAAGCCGCTGACTGGGTGTTCGAATTTTTGAAAAGCTTATATGATCTATGACTTTTTCAAATAAATGGAGTTTATAACGCGCATGGTAAATTACTAGTTTGGTTGTTGTAAATGAACCAACCGATTGTTCCTTGCAGCGTGCAGATCCAATTACAGCAACCGAGGACCGGTATCATCCTACTCTTGATATCATTTCCATTTAAAAGTAAGTCCCAATCAACAAATCAACACAAAAAGGTTTTCTGTTTCAAAAATGTAACTATCCAGTAAAAACTTCGCTTACTTTTTCAAAATGAATAGCTTCTCTCACCCATTATTTAGTAGCGTTCTTCTATAACTGCTTCTACAACAACCTCTATAACTACTTATTTCTGGATGTTTGTGGGTAAAAAAATAATGACTTACTTTTAAATGCGTTCATTTTGGGACTTCCCTTGTAAAATTCATTTGTTCTTTAAGTAGAATTGTAAGTGTGTTAAACAAAAAAACAACTAGTTTCAATAATTTAATAAGTTATTAAACAGAATATCTGCATTTGCCCCTGAACATATTCATTTAAATAATATAAAATTTTTTTAAATTAAATATAACTTTAAATTGGTTGTCTTAAATAAAAAAAAATAAGTAAAATTTATTAAACATGTCCAAATTAAAAAATAAAACATTTTTTTCATTATTTTTCAACATATTTCACAAAAATAAAATCAAAAAATGCAAACGCTTATCAAAATGTCATTTTATTTTTGGTTTAAAGAAGGGTAAATCGAACAATAAATTTTCTTACTTTATGAATGGTTTATTAAAGGTTAAATAACTATTTTTCGTTTATGAATTTAACTTTATCAATTTTTTCGTAAATATGGTTAATTAACCATTAAAAGGTTTTTATGAATGCGGCTGTAAAAAACTGTATGTATGTATGTATATTTATTTTATTGACTATATAATTTTGGATTTTAGATTACACAATAATTTAATGATTTTACATAAAGAGTTCAGTTAGAGAATAACTTATCTACTTAAACATAGGTTGAAAAAAGTAATTATATTATATCAAATTTATTATTATATAATAATAACTGTTATTTACATTTTCCCTATTAAAAGTAGGAATGGGCAAAAAATATCGATATATCAAAATATCGATATTTAAAAAAATAATAAACGATATATATCACCGATATTTAAAATACCGATATATCAATATATCGATATTGAAATACGACTATCGAATTCGATATTTTTTAAAGTCAGTCTTCATTAAAACTCAAAATTTTAGCCGTTTTTCAAACAATATGTTTTTTTTTAAATGTTTGGCATTTCTGAGAAGCAGATTGACAGGAGAGCACATAAAAGAGAGAGAGTGCTCCTGATGTCCATATCTGATGATTACTGGTTTGACTAAAACAATCAAAAACATTTCTAGTTAGTTTTGCAATTTAAATTTTGAGGTAATTTGGTAATTCCATGACTTATTTATTTTCATTTAAATTTTTTGTAATTTACTTTTTTTTAATGTAAAATGGTTTTTTTGTATTCTTCCCTTTTGTTTTTGTTTTAGTTGAATTTTTTATTTTGTTTGAATTTTTTGTTTCTATAAATTTTTTTAAATAAAATGAAACAATAAAAAGTAACAATGAAATTACATATTATATGTTTGTTCATAAATATGTATGTACAAAGGTATATCAAAATTTTAATTTGGTAATAATTTCAGCAAAATACGTTCGATATATCGATATTTTTTAAATAATAAATATCGATACTCTTAAAAAATATCGATTCGATATATATCAATATATTTTTTTAATTTGCCCATCCCTAATTAAAAGACTTTATTAAGGACTTCCTGAAAATTTATAGTAAAAAGAGCAAATTCTTTTTAATCAGAACACATAAAAGGGTCAAAATCTTTGTACGCAATAGTAGTGTTAACTAAAGGGTGTTTTTTTTTTTTGAGAGAGATACAACTTTGAGTTGGCATCACTGGTTTAATTGACCACCTTATTTAACAGCTGATAGTTGCTTGTTGTTAAGTTTGCTTTGACATTTCGTTATGGATTGACTTACACTAGAGCAACGCGTGCAAATTGTAGAAATTTTTAATCAAACTAATTCGGCGAATGGGCTGAAGCATAAATTCATATTGATTTTGAATTTCCATTCAAAATTTTATTTTCCGATGAAGTCCATTTCTGGTTGAATAGGTACGTAAATAAGCAGAATTATCGCATTTGGAGCGAGGAATATCCCCGAGCTTTTGTCGAAACACCATTTTATCCACAGAAAATTATTGTTTGGTGCGCTTAATGGGCTGGCCATGTCATTGGCCCATATGTCTTTAAAAACGATGACGATCAGAATGCGAAAAATTGTTGAAAATTGGTATTCCAGCAGCCGTATTCTGTAATTCGTTTAGCTTAAGCTAAATCTTGATCGCTTAAATGCCTTAGAGAATACAAAATTGAAAAATTTTAGCGATGAAAGTAAAAGCTAAAATTGCGGCGAATTAAATTTTTATGGCAATGAAAAATTTAGCAATGCACGTTACAGTATTGCATTCGTAGCCAAAAATCGCTAAATCAACTTTTTAGATTTTTAGCGATAGAGATTTAGCTTTAGCGAATTACAGAATACGGCCACAGATTGCGTCTTTACGCGCCAACTGCGGCAGCCTCATGGTTGAAATCATATTTAAACATAAATGTCATAAAATTTTCAATCCAATAAAGACCGTTTCATTGAAATCAAAAATAGATTACTATTTTCTTGTTTAATTATGATTTAAACTTAGTGCAAACTGAAAAGTATATTCAAAACTAAAATGAAGCTTCCTAGTTTTACATTAATGGTTACTAAAGTAATGAACCAAAAGTCATTAGTCATATGGCGTACAAACATTCAAAATCTAAAAGAAAATTGATCAAATGTGATGCATGTACAGTCTAAAATTAATCTCTTTGTTTAAGTGTTGTTTTTAAACATTTTGTTTAAACAAAGCAATAAAATGACACCAATTAATTTGAAATGATCTTCTTAAATCTATTGATCTTTCGTAATTCTTACTTTATTTTCATAAGACTAATTGTGTGTTGATGTCACAAAGCAATCTGTCAGCTTGACAAATATCCATGTCTATAAGTTCAATTGTGCCCTCATTAACAAATAAGAACACGTGACAAAAACTTATTGACGGGGGTGGTGGAGCAACCTGTGGCACTCCACAAGCCAAAAGGATAAATTAAATATATATTTTGTATTTATTTTTTTTAGTTATAGTTTCTAAAGAAATTTTGAAATAAATATATCGTACCCATACCGCTAAAAAAGCTTAAGCGACATCATTTTAAATTTTCGTTTTGTTTCATAAATGACTTTATTGGCAAATTTTATAGCAAACCAATTTTATTTTAAGCGACAACCTTCATACAAAATTTGTATGAAATAACATAAAAAAACCTTCTCCTGTAAAATTTTGTTTTTGTCGCTTAAGCTTTTTTGCGGTAATTACTCGATATATCCTTTAAACACTTTTTATTACACAAACAACTGCAAAAAGACTTGTGTACTTAGTAAATCATTAAGTGGCAAAAAAAACCTTTAATTAAATATCACGTACATCCTGTCATCAGCATATACTTTGTTCATTACAATGTTGGTTGACCTTTTGACCACACACACACAAAACTATTCCATAAATAATAATCATTTAAGGAATTTTTGACAAATTTCAATATTTTGAAAGTGACAACTTTTGAAAATATCAAATACATACAGAAGTAAAATTCACCAATATTGATTCATTTACTTTGTTGTAATTGTGGCCCCCTTAACTCAAGTTGTTTCCTCCAAGAAAACAGTATAAATTTCCTTTAAAACAAAAAAGAAATTAAGTGTAATAAATTAAAGAAATGTTAAAATAAAACCGAATCTTTCACTTTTCAAAACGACTTCAACATTTGACATTTGTTGAGATATTGTTGTTGTTTTTCAGTTTTCAATACTGTCAAAATATTTGACATGTCTACCAAAGTGTTTGAAATTAACCGCAAGGTGCGGTGAGTTTTTTAATGTTTGAATTTCCTTTCATTTCTTCACATTTTTAATGCGCCGTTGTTTTTGTTGTTATTGCTTTTGTTGGTGACATATCTCCTTTAACATTGTTGTATCTATTCGAATTAATCACTGTTGATCAACAAAAACAATAAAAACTAAAAGAAAAAACTTGAATGAATAATTATCGTGGTGGGTTCCTCTAGTATTTGAAGAATTTATTTGATTTTTCATTTTCAAAATTCGAGAGAATGAGTATAATAGTTTTGGAATATTATAGCGAATGTGTTTGTCTTTTGGTTATTGTTGGCGTCTTCTTCTTATATGCAAACAACGTCGCCATGTCATGTGTCAATTTGATGTTTTGTATGCCATCACACAGTATTTACAACAATCGCTCACTCAAACATCAATTTAGCATTGTACTTTTACTTCTGCTTAACAAATCCTACTCATATAAGAGTGCACCCTCACACGCACATATTCTCGCTAAAAAAATGTACAGTGGAGTTTAAAATACGTTTACAATATTTAAATCTACAATATTTTAATGAACATGACAACATTTTGGAATGTTTATAGGAAGATCTCATTTTATTTCAATTTAGCAAAGAATCAGGGCTGCCAGATTTAACGATGTGCCCATTTGCTGTTTTTTTTTTCTTAAAAGTGACGATTTTTTTCAGACTCCAAAGACTGAATCAAGGCGAATTCAACCACAGTTGGTGTCGCAACTACAACAGAAACAACATAGGGGGTTTTGCATTGCATTGTTAGTGTTTTCGGCTCGAAATTTCAACCATTCTTAGCAAAACTCTAACAAATCAAAACAAATAAGATCGAACTGCCAAAATCAGAAGGCGTTTCGACACCACCTGTAGTCAATTCGCCTTGGACTGAAAAAAACATTACATTTTCTGGCAATTTCGTTTTTAAATGTTGTTTAACAGCCGTACCAAGAGCAGAAGGCGGAACGTTTTCTTTCGCTTAGCTTTCACGCTGATATGCCATACCAAAGCAAGAGCGTCAATGTTGTGTTACGAACAGTAGTTATAGCTTTCTTGTTTATTAAAACCTACGAACTATAAATAAAAATAGAGACCGAAAACTAGCTAAATTGCTATTACTAATTAACAATAGCGGCAAACTTCACTATTAAACGAGCTGTCAAAATCGTAAAGCGTTCAGCGTTCAGGCCTCTCTTTTCAAAAACTAGAACACGCGTGCCGCTTTTGTTTAGGTCCAGCTGAAATATGCAAGTCTGAGGAAAATCTTTGATTATTTTCAGAGTAAAAAAACAACAATGCAACACTTTGTTTATCTTTCGTCAAACCATCATCGAATGAACCTTTTACGACTCTCTGTATAAATCATATTTTCAACAATTATACGGCGAGCATTTCACGAGTAGTAAGATAATATCTGCTTGAGTCTCACACGATTCTTGACATGAAAGTCTCGTTTAAACGATTCCCACAACGACTGAAGAAGCGTCTTTCTCTGTGCTATGGAAGAATCTCACTCGAGTTACAGTTTTTCCCGTGTGAGGAATAATCTACGATTAAAAAATGCGGTCATCGACGATTAACAACGCTCTTCATGAGACTCCCATTAGCTCTTACACGATTGAAAATGCTAGCTGGATACAAGGTAAATTTGTTTTTTTTGAATGTTTTTTTTTATAAAAATCGAACAAAAATTGTTTACCTTAAACTATGTTTTGAGTTGTCCGATTTTTTTTAAGATTTTTCGAAACGATACGATTTCCTCACAAATTTATCTGGCAGCACTGCATAGAATCGATATATTTACAATGTTTTGACTAAAATTTACTCCGCAATTAATATTTTGCGAAATGTGATTATATTAATGGATAATAGTTTTTAAATTTAAACATATTGAGGTAGCTGATTTTAAATGCAGGTATTCATATATTTTATAAAACATTTTCAGAAAAACAGCGGCTTATCTAAGCTTAAATCCAGAAAATATTAACATTTAACGGAATGATATTAATATTTGAATGTCTGAATTCACACGTTTCATTGTTTGATGCTCAATTTCTTTTCAATTACCTTTTGATGATACCAATATGATCACACGCAACAATTTTATTCACAATGAATCAAAGAGAAAAAGAAAAGAAAACATTTACATGCAGCCGTCGGGTTGCATTAACCTCCGAATAAAAACACAAAGCGTAAGGACCAAGTACAAGCATCTCCGTACCAACCCCTATTCTTCTTTCTTCACTCTCCTAAAAACATAAAAGTTGAGCATCAAAAGATGAAACGTGTATACTCAGACAAGGTTTTTATAAGATTTAATCCTGATATGAAGTAAGATTTAGATTCTGAGGCTTGTATGGGAGGATCTATCGGAAAAAAATTCGCTTGGTGCATTCATAAACCAATTATTTTGTTTTATCTATTAAAATATGGTTTATATTTTTGCAAAGTTGTATTTATTTTTAGTAAATTTCGAGATCTTAAACCACTTATGTGGGCTTAATGGTGTTTCATTTTCTGACAATAGATAATGTTCCATGTATGCCACCATTCGCGCAGGTTTTTGCTCAATTCTAAAAATAAATGCATAAATGTGAGAAGTTGTCGCTTTCTTTTCGAAATATGTTGCATAAATAAATGGCAAATTTGTTCCATTTCTTAACCCCAGTATTAACTAAGTATGAGATAATACCCTTTTTGCATCTGACTTAACTTTTTTATGCAAGCAAGTATTTTTCTTATTAACTTTTTTCTTGTGGTTGGGTACAATTTTGTGATTTTGGGTTATATTTGGTTTTTTGTTTGTTTTACTTTTAATAATTAATAATGTTTTTTTGTGCAACACTTTTTACAACAGCTGACTTTAATTATTGGAAATCAGTATTGTTACCGTTTATTGGAATTCAGAGAAAATTGTATGTTGAAAATCGCTACAACCGTGGGGAATATCGCTTATTAGTACACACTTTGCATTCAATATTTGAGACGCTAAATACACATTAGTGTTGAGGATAAAACGTAAATAGTATTTTCCAAAAGTGTTCCATTGTAATGTAGAAAAATTCATCACTTTGTAAGAGTGCGTGTCACCTGATAAATATATTACACAATTATAATGCTTTATTATTTTTTAGAAAAGAAAACATTCATCACAAAAAGGTGACCCCTTTTGACATCGCAAACGTTGGACTTATTCCCAAATAGTTTAGTATTTCTATTAGAACATTGAAATTGGGCTTGAATAAAAGGTGATTCCTTTGCTATTCGGTTTTTAGTGAACACTTTCTCAGTGCAAAAAAAAAAAATATTTGTGAAATGCGGCAATGCCAACAATGCTCGTCAGTAAGCTATTTTATTAACAAACTTTGTGCTGCGTGAAAAATGTGTTTCGTGAATTATGTCTATTTTATAGTCATCATAACCGACCCACCGAAGAGACTTTTCAAGTTGCTGTGACAAAATTTCTTAACAGTTTCACTTTAATAAGCATTAATTCTCCAACCCGTATGCGAAGAGAATATTGCTGCCCTATTAGTCATTACCACTTAAGAATGCGGTATGTCAATTCGACCGTACTTTTTCAAGAACAAGAAAAGCCATGAACTCTTGAGAGCATGTGTCTTTCTACTTTGCGAGATAAGTTTTGTAAGACCTGTGTGTCAGTCAAAATGGGTGATGATGGATGTTGTGTGAGTTTAAGTAGTTGGGGATGGAATTAAGGAATCAGAATTGGTAAAAGGCCAGTATGGCTATGGATTTAGTGGAGTGGCGAAATGTTGAGAGATCGGTTGAACTGGGTGAGATTTACAACTTGTGAAAGTTCGAATTGTTGGGTTGTTGAATTATTCTATAAATGCGGCCGGCTGTTCAAATGAAGTGGAGATAAGAAAGCTCCGATTGTATATTACCTCAGTTTGTTGGTTTTTCTTTTACTCAGGGGCATCTGGTAAAAGCTGTTTTTATTATTTTGAGCCAACACTAAGGCTATGCCCCCTACTAATGTAATGAATTGTGTTAGTATTAGGGAAATTGGGTTTAAGGAGACGAAAAGGCGAAAAGAGGAAGTAGTGTTTGTGGGCATTTAATTTGAATTTTTCCAAATTGTAGAAGATAATGAAGACTTCAGCCAGGAGCCTATTCCACATACGGTTAGTTCGCCCGAGAAAAGGTGAGTACTACGGGCATGCAACGGCGTCTGATGATTTCGTCCATCTCAACTGAACAGTTTTCGCGGTAATATCGATAGAATAATGACGCACAACCCACATTCCGACGATTCTCCAATGAGTCAATAGAGCCGGATAACATTCTGTCATTAATAATCCCCAGTGCACTCTCTTGCACCCGATTCAGAAGCTTAAAGCTGTATAAATAGGTAGGAGATCATACGGAGTAAAGACAACTGAATGCCTTGTTCAACATTTGAAAAACATGTTGGTTCCAACGAACATCACATTAGATTTTCATGCCTAGAACATTAAGAGTGTCTGATTCCCAAGGATACAGATGACGCCGACTCAACTTGTGGGTCAACAAACAAAATTGGGTCTTACGAGCATTAAAATCGACCCTATTCTGAAAACCCCACTAGGAGGTTGTGGTAAGGTCATGATTGCGTGTGTCGTTTATATACTGCCTCATAGCTTCAACCTCAGTAAGGCTTGGTTTATGACGAAAGAATAGATAGGAATGGAAGTTTGAAACAGGAAAAGAGAAATAAACTAGTGTAGGAGAAAGTACCAAGACTTGTTGCCCTAATGTGGATTGGATCCTTCATGGTGTTATGGGGTATGTTAAAATTAGAGCTTACGGGTGGACCACCTACGGCGTAGCCGCGTTTAACATTTACATGAAATAATCTAATTTTTTTAGAATTACAAAAACGGCTTACAAAATAAATTCACATCAAATTTAGAGGAAATAAATTTTATATAAAAACATATCCAGTTATCGGCCTATATGTGTTTTAAAATTTCCAAATAAACTCGATTATATACGGATTATGGAAGAAAAATACTTGTATGAGGGTCAAAATGTATCAAACAAATGTATCGGACAAAATGAAAAGATCTGCCTTGCAAAAAAAAATAAAATGTTGCGCAACATATTTTGTTTCACACTGTTTATATTTTCTGTATATAAAATAGAAAATATTTCATTATATTGACGCAACACTAGTCGCATTTAGCAAAACACTTGAGTGTTTAATCACACTAATAAAAGGTGTTGACAACATGTCATTGTGTCAAGCGGCATGAGTTTTAAATAATTTATCAAGAATATTTTTAGTATTCTTCTCTCAGATACAGAATTTCGCTATTATAATTCAATTATTGCAAATGTTTGAAAGCCTTTTAGTAGTGGAAAATCGATGCATTTAAGAACCCACATAAATTAAAAAAAAAAAAAATTACAAATAAATCTAAAGCTAAAAATTACTGAAAATAGAAGAACGTGAGAATGTTTTAATACCAACAGATTTTTACGTTATAGATTTTTAATTTTGAATCAATTAAAATGAACAAATCTTTAACAGCCTTCTCATAATAGATTTTTCTGGCCGAAATAAATGTTATTTTCTGATTTGTTGTACTGCTGGAATAATAATTGACATTTTTGGAATTTTATGTTACTTTCCTTTTTATTTTTTGATTCAAATGGGACCAGAAGCAACTTATCTAAGCCAAACATAATGCACGGTGTTAATTGTGAGTCGAAATAATGCCTCTTTTGCGCGAGAAATTCAATGGCCGTGTTATCTCACGTCCCACAGTGCTTTGTCCCCAAATAATGATGGGACGAAAATAAAATGAGTTGTCGTAGACTTTTGAAATTTGGTATGCCAATATAAAATATCTTAATTAAGAAAAATTCGGACCAAGGGCTCACCTACCTCCCATATATGCCAAAAATATAATTTTTAATATTGGCTACATAATTGATCTAAAAATCATGAAAATCCGTATCTGCTAATTTTAGTAGTGATTGCAGCAAGGACTCTCGGTCCTGGCATTTATCCTTAATTGTAAAAACTCTATGACTTTAATAAAAATGATATGATTGCAATGAAACTTGGTATATTTATTTGTATTAATTAAGTATTTTTTTGAGTTGAATAAGCTTTGTCCGTCCGTCAGTCTTTCCGTCTCCATCTATTTGTCCATCTGTCTGTCCATGTAAATTTCTTAATCAAAGTGCAGGACGCAATTTTCAACATGCTATTTGGTGAGCAGTACCCTTTGCGTGCAAGGACAAACCCCTTCTAACTTTGATTATAATCGGTTCATGATTTCACCTAGCCTCCGTAAAAATGTCCTGCCGGAGTTGGACTTTAACGAATATAACTGACAAGTAACACTGTGAAACAAAAAAAAAAACAGCCTCAATACTTTCAATGCGAAATGAAACTAGGCTATTAGTAGAGCAAATATGACAACAGGTACTATTTTTAACTGCCCCACAAAAGTATACTAAAACAGCACTTTAGAGTGTTAAAAAGTTCTACGAATATTTTCTGTATCAAATTTCACTAGGTGTCTTCTAAGACCAAAACATCGTGCATATTATGTAAAACGGATTTTCGAAATTCCGGGCCTTGAAATTTTTGAAAATTTTTATTTTTTTCTTAATAATAAACTAATTTATTTACTAAGTTTAAATTGTAATCAAAAAATAAATATTTGTAATTTAAAATTTTTTTTTGTTTATAAATTAACTATATAACTTCCCTGCAAATAATGCGACTAGTCCATACAGGCATGTAAAATGTAGCCCATAAAGGACTAGGACTCGTCCAAAGGTAACCCCAATGTATAAAAAAAAAACATGGTCTATTTAACATTACGATATCCTAGTGCAGGCCCATATAATCCAGATTTGCATTACAATGAAAACATGTCGTTAAAAACGAAGACATGTCGTTTTAAGAAAAATTTTAGACCCACCGCAAAATGCAGTGGGCAGGGCATGTTGTTCGAATGTAAAAAGATGAAATTGCTAAGAAATTATTTTCGGGAAACCTGTATGTAGCTCGAGAATTGAAGGCCGTCTAAAAATAACTTGGAATAGCACACTAAATGACGATGCAAAACTACCAAATGGACAAGCAACTCGAGAAACCGAGACAATTTGAAGCAGATACTGAGAGAAGCCAAGGTCCAACTAGGGCTGTCGACCCAAGGAAAATAAATAAGAAGGTTTTCTGTTTATAAACAAGTAGCCTGCACAAAATCTACCTTCCTGAAAGGATTTTTGTGTCAGTAAATTTGAACGATTCTTGATATTTTTAATGAATTTCAGTAAAAACTTAAAAGCAAGTATAGTCGTTTAAGCCTGACCATTTGATACTTTATTTACACAAATTTTTCGAGAGTACAACCTAATGGGCCATCATGGACCTTGTCCTTGTGACAATATACGTACAAACTTTCTTTAAATGTCTACACTCAAAATATAATGTAGTTACATTCAAACGAAAATCCATTTTAAACAACTTTAAATTCATTTAAAAAACGAATCATTTACATGTCGCTTAAAACCAATGATTTTTACATTAATTTTAAATTTGTTTTATTTATTGAACAGCATATTCCTTAAAATTTAATAGTTTTTACTTTTAAAATATACATTAGACTGGTCGCATCTTGTATGGGATTTTTTTTTTTTTTTAAATTTAAATGTTTGCGCTGCTTTAAATATGAGGTTTGGTGTAAGAAATCAAGTCCTAATTTTTCAGCTCAATCCGACGGTGCCTAGTCGTGCCAAGTGGGGCCCAAAGTTCCCCATATGATGAAAAAAACATCTATTCAATCAGATACTAGTTGAAAAGCCGGTCCCAAAGACAGCAAATCAAAAATCTGGCTTCGTTACGATCTTCCGCAGAGAAAGTACTTTAAGTATTCCAAATTTCAGCTTCATATGTCATCCGATGGCTTCAGAAAGTTGCGGAAATAATAGGACATACATACAAACATCCGCAAATACTAAGAAATTATATATCGTATAGATAGATTAAAGTATCTGCTAATTAATATTTTAGTATGATACGAACGAACGATTTTTAACCTAATTCAGGTACGCTGAATCCAGTGGTGCTAGCCGTTTTTTAGGTTAGCTCTGGTTTTCGAGATATACCGTTATTTCGAAAATGAAGGAGGCTGCACAACATATGTTCGGGTTACTCAAAAACGCTTTAGCTTATTGAAAAAACTAAAAAAATCCGAAATTCCGCAATAAAATTTACTTTACCCAATAAAAAATTTTATCATTTTGCGAAGCACTAAAGGTACATTTAAAAAAATAAGCCCTTCAACAGATTTGCCAAAAATTGGAAACACATTGAAGCTAGCACCTTCAAAAGTGGAATTTTGGACGAAGAAGTGGTACGAATTTTAACAACATCGCACTTAGATTTTTTGAAAAATTTTTGTATAAATGCGTTAAAATTCCATTAGGTGCGTGCAGATTATAAAGAGTTGCTTGAGTTAACACTCCATTTTATTGGGGAGCGGGTACCAGATTTTTCACAATTTCGTTTGCCTGGTGCAACATCGCATGCACGATTCATGTAAAAGTGCATTTATTGTTACAAAATATTTCTATTTCGCGAACAGTTCAAATTGACAGCAGCAGAATTGAAAAGTCTTCGGAGCATTTGCTTGTTTTTGACTAACATATATGTACCTTATTGGTTCCGATGTGTGAACGCTATAGTACTTTTCGCTTATAGTCCATTCCGCTTAAAGGCCAAAAACGGATATAAGCTAAAACTGATATATACTCACGTGCAGATTTTTTCGAATTTCATACAAATTATTTGTCCTTATACTTTAAAAATAAAATTATATATTTTTAGTAAATTTTAACAGTATGGAAAACGAATTTAATAACCAACAAAAAATTACTGTAGTAATTTTATGAGTGTTTAAAATTGCGACCTGTACTTTTCGCACAATGTCTAAATAGGCATACAGCCCTTCGGTCGGATTGACGGACAGACATCGCAAGATCTTCTCAGAAAGTGATTTTGAGTTGATCGGTATACTAAAAGATAGTTTAGGACCAGTATTTTTATGTGTTACACACATCAGCACAAAACCATTGATAATACTACCTCCACTAAGGTGATATGGGTTTATTAAACTAGCAGATAGCCGGCGTGTGCTACTACGCTCCTTACCCTTCGTAGTTCCATTCCTATAACTAATGTGTTTGTCTAAATAGGGATCTCTTAATATTTTAGATTTCATTACAGCCTGTTAAATAGTTTTTAAGAGGCAGAAATCTCCCTTTTCCTTCCCCCTCGGTCCTATTTTTCAAAAAATCTATAGCTAATGTGTCCATGTAATTAAGGATATATCTATTTTTTTTTTTTTTTATTTCATTTAAGTCTGCCATATAGATTCGGAGAGGCGGAAATTCTCCGCTACGTCTATTTCTGGCCCTAGTTTTGAAAAACTGTATATTGTTAAGCCATCTTCACCAAATTGCCTTTCTTATGAAACCGATGTGGACCACATCGGTTTGATGGTTTCAGAGTCTATAATCGAAATGGGTAGATACACTTTTTGTATTTTATATATGTACTTGATAGAATGAAAATTGGGAATTAAGCACGAAAAACAAAATCTTTTTAACTAGATAGATTATTTTAAACTGTTTGAGAACTTGACATACATCAATAAATGTGGAATGCACAAAAAAATGTTTATCTTATCTACAGGGTGGCGTATAATGAGCTACATATATGGTTTGAATTCTCTATAACTTTTTTTTATTATTATTCTTTCTTTGTTTTTGTTTCAGCATTTTGTGAAGAAGGCTTGGGGAATTATTAATGAATAACTATACAATCGTACAAAAATAATGAACGGCAAAATTTTGCTAAAAGTTACGGAAAATATGCTAAAAAGAGCACATATGTGCGAAGCAGAAAATGGACAGCACTTACAGGATATTATTTTCCAAAGCTAATTGCAAAAAATTCTCCAAAAATATACTGTTTAAAAAAAAAAATTATAATAATCGCATAAATTAAAAAGTTATAAGCCATTTAAAACAAATAGCTAATTCTGCGCCAACCTGTACAACTTAAAATTTTGACTTAAGTCTGGGTTCACACCTGGGTTCAGAAAGGCTGAGTTTATTGATGAGAGACGAAGAGAACATGCTGTTATTATCTCCCCTCTCACCAATAAACTCACACTTTCTGAAAGAAAACTTTCCCAGTGTAAACCCAGACTAAGTGAAATCAGTCCAAAAAATCGATATTTATTTGGAATAAAACAAATATAATTTCCCCTTTGTAAAATATCCCTTAAATTGTATTTGCACAGTTTTTTTTTTTGTTTACGTATTTTATTTGCCAATTAACATGTGTTTAATTTATTTGCTTAACATTTTCTACAAATAGTTCATGTGTTTAACCACAAATAACAAAATTTATAAAAAAAACAAAACATTCTCACATAAACTTTAACACGCTGCTGCGTCCTACGAAGACACACAACAGTCTGTCTGTCCACTACGGTTCCACTATAAATTCCAATCTGGCAATTATTTGCATCAGTGGAATTTCTTAAAGTTTCTTTGTTAAAAAACTATCGTCTCACTGAGACAAAATTTATTTTATTTTCCTATTCTATTTCTGTAAATGATCTCCGTCTATAAATTATTTTTGTCCTAACGATAATTCGACTGCTAAAAATTCATTTGATTTTTAGATTTTGGTGTTGCTGTTTTTAGTTCTGTAAACATGGATAATTTTTTAAATCAGATAAAAATCCTCTAAAAATATTTGAAATATTTAAATCGGACAATGCTAAATTTGCTGAAAGCAGAAGTTGTGAAATGAAAACCACACAGGAAAAGAATGGGAGCACAAAATATTTGATTTTTAACAAAATTTTTAAACATTTCGCTTTTAAATTATTTTTGATTTGGGTAACGATTTTTTTTCTCATGTTCGATGTGACGTAAGAACGTGTATGGAAATATTTGAGGTGAGTAAAATGATTTCAAACAGTGTTCGAAAATAAACAGAACATTATTTAGAGGTTGGCCCCCACACCCAGAAACGATACCTATTTATTTAGTGTTTGTGTATACGAACACAACCGTTCATAGCTATTTTCAAGAAAGTAACAAACATTATATATTGTTCTGTTCTTCGTTATAAAATAGAACAACTGTAGTGGTTCTGTAGAAAAACATTATATTTTAACGTTCTATACATATTCTCATCTTTTTGTTGAGTTGGATAAATACAGTATTTTGTATTGTATTCGAAGATCGCAAGCAGAGAAACTTTTTTTAATGATTTACTACACAAACTATTGCCTAGGATCGCCCGGATCCACTAATTATGTGGGCACTATTGTGGACTTTAGGCGGTTACCAGAGGTATTAGTGCCTTCTAGGGAGAGCTGGTTAGGTAGGAGCAGATTATTTATTGGATTTTCTATTTTCATTGATGGCTCGCATATGAGGACCACGGATGCGGGGGTCCACATTGAGGATCTGGACATCAGAAGTTCCTGACGACTGCAGTGTTCAGGAGGAAGTTCTGGGGGATCTGAGGACCCTGGAACTAATGAGGGACATTGGTAGGGGCTCGGAGGTCGCTACATATGTAGAAAATCAGGCGGCTCTTATGGCCGTAAAGGCCTGTTATGTGAACTCCAAGCTAGAAGGTGATTGTAGGAGGGCTCCGGAGGGAGCCTTAGGGGATTATGTATTAAGGTTGTGCTGGGCGCCGTGTCACTGCGAGCAATCGGGCCTGGGGGAACCGAGCCGACTGCCGGGTATCGCAGACGCTGTGGCCGGTGCTTAGGAAGTCCGATTCGGAGTCGCTGCTGAGCAGGAGTAGGGTCTGCGTTAGGACGATAATAGGAATTATCACGGGCCTCTGCATGAAAGGCAGGACGGCGGTGAGGATGAGATCCGACTTGTCGGATATATGCATGTTGTATGAGGACCTGGAAGAGTTGGAAACAGTTGAACATACAGGGCAGCAGGCTGAGGTGGCTGGGCAATAGATTCCTGGGAGAATTACGGATTCGAGGTTATAATAGGATTCGTATTGAGAATGGCCGGGCTGCGCGGCTGGGTGCTCGCCGCACTTAGGGTAAATTCGGTTGAGTAGGATTTCTCTCGGGTTTGGTCCGAAACTTTATTTTCCTATCTATCTTTCTTATCTGTCTTATGCTTTCGCTCTTTATTTCACCTACTTTCACAATGGACCATATTGGTTTCTGGCTTCCTTCACACCAGCCTTTCTACCTTCCTACCTACCTACTACACAAACACTATTTGCGATTTTGTTTTCCAAATATCTACCGAACCAAACACTGAATAACAGTATATAATGCGTTTTTCCGAACACTGGTTATTATTATCTGAAATAGGTTTGGCTGACAATAATATGATTGTAGTAACCATAATATGGTTACAAATTTTTCGTTGACGATAGTTTTGTTGGAGGTGACCATATAAAAAACTGTGTTTTTGAAATAGTGGAACGATTTTAAGTTAGATATTTTACCAGCTTCCCTTTAACTTTTTTTTGGCTGTGATCTCCATGACCCCTCGGGGTTATACATGGGAAGACAAATTCTTAGGTGCAGTCAGTCCCTGTAATTTGACTTAAGATTGCGGCAGACCAGAAATCATATGGAATAACACGGGACAACTAGAAAGGCCTCACTTTAACTGATGCCTTTTCGCATATAACGTGATGGCTGTGGCTAAAACCAAAAGTCGCATTAACGGAGATCTAAAAATCGGCCTTTAAAGGTAGATTTCCTTCCATAAGGGAAAGTGAGGCTGCTGGCGGATTTCCCTAGGTATTGTTGCTTATGCACAGATATGCTTGCTTTAAAACCGAAGCAGAGCTAAGATAGTTCCAGGTCCTTAATAAGAGTGGAGTGTATAATTCTGGTGAATTATTCTTTTGCTACACATATGTGCCAGTTGCCACGTTACGCAATAGCGCGCTACAAAGCTTTGTAAATTGTTTCTCAAAGAATAAGTTACAAATTATTTTCAAAGTTTTTTTTGGGAATACAAAATTGATTATTAATAAGATTACTGTATGACGTGCTAAATTCCCAATTTTTCATATGTGATAAATACACTGAAATTGATTGTTGAGGGAAAGCTACCTTCTATAAATTATTTTTGTTTTATTTTGGTGTAAAACGCAATTAAGTCAAAGTGAGGAAAAAATTGCCCAACATGGGTCTTAAATAAAAGATTAAGTGTTTGGTGGCTTAACGTGACACTTCAGTGTAAGCGCCCATATGTGCTTTTTGGAAGCATAATTGTCCTTTTAGACTTATTTAAGAAAAACATTGCCCATGTTTATATCCTCTTCCACCACAAATGCCTAATGGTGCAATATTAAATTTGACCTATTCCTTATCCTTGTACAATTCTAAGGCAATTTTAAAGTTGAATAAAGTCCACATATGGAATGTCATTTGGTCCGAGACCACTATGACACGTTTTGGTGTGTTAAAATCAATTATTTGTTGGTTCCGTTATTGTCAAGCTGTGAGACGAAAGATTTAAAAAAAAAATACTTATTTGGAAAAAATCATCAAAATCCTAAAATTTCAAAATCCCGAATTTCAGAATTATGAATTTCAAAAATCGGAATTTTGAAATCCTTAATTTAAAGCCAGTGTTTGTTACACAAGGAGTTTCACCTTCATGTGTCATACCATGAAGGCTTAGTTAACCTTCGGTGTTATATACATTATTATTATTATTAAATAGCTTGATTTATGGAGCTCTATTACAATAAAATAAAGTAATTAACATGATTCCTGAGTGCAGACGAGTTTAAGAACCGATTGGGTATTTTTAACCCCACGTTACATGGCACGTAGTTAAACGTTTGTATGAAATATTTGGTTGTGTCGACTCTCGCGTCGAGAAACTTTTCGATTGAAATGTGTGAAATGAATCAAAAATGCCATATATTGAAACAAACAGCTGTTTTTCTCACTAAACTGTGTATGTTACATTTCTGGCAAGTACCAGCTGTCACGTTAGGAAATTACTCGCCAACTGTTAAATAAACTCACAACACTAAAAAACAATTAAAAATGCAAAGAATAATAATAATAATATTTTGTTTTTGGCACATTATTCATTGTTTTATTATTTTGCTTTTTACATTTTTATAAAATATGTGAATGTTTTCAAAACGCGTTGATGAAAAATTATTTTCTGGCATCACTGACTCAGGCAGCATTTTGAACCCTAATCGAATCTTTTACACTTAAAGAAAAAACTAAGATTCAATCAATCTCAAAATGTGCTTGATTTAAGAATTATAAAATTGATTCAATCCCGAATTTGTACTTGAAATAAACCAAAAGTGAAATTAGAAAGTGAATATTATTATGATTGATTAACTTTAAAAAAATTTTGTATAGATTTTAAGAAATTAAAAAAAATTTTAGCTACACCATTTTTCATCAAAAATCAGAAAATTCCAAATGAAATTAAGAAAATTAAAAATTAAAATTATATAATTTAATTTTATCAATTTAAAATAAAAAGTTCTCAATTTAATTTGAAATTTCCTCGATTTCAAATTAAAATTCTCAATTTTGTTTACAATTTTGTCAATTACATTTGGATTTTTTTCAAATTCAAGTTGATATTTTCAATTTCAATTGGAATTTTCTCAATTTTAAAATTGAAAATCTCAATATTATTTGGAATTTGAATTTTAATTTTCAAAAAATTTTCTTTATTTTTTTAATTTTTCGTTTTTTCTGAAAACCTTGAACTTAAAAAGGCTGTTTTATTGTTATATGTATTTTCAATACAAAAATTATAATTGTTATGCTTAATTAACTTAATAAACTTTGAAATTTCAAAGTTGACAACGCTGGTGTCTGCATGAAACATTGATAAGTTAAATGAGATTAAAAAGCTCTTTTTGAAATTTTACTCTCAGAGTGTTACTACCAATGAAAATTTTTATATTTTTTTAAATTAATTTAAGAATTTTGTACTTATTTTAAGAAATTCCGGAATTGATTTTTGAAAGTTATCCCATTTAGGATTGTTTCAAATACTCTTTAGTATTATTCGTACTTGAATTTTTGAGTTCGACTTTTACTTATAGTAAGTATAAAAAACTTAATTTATTCATAGTATTTTTCTTTCTGTGTATGAATCAGCCTGAAGAGCAAAATAATCACATAAGAACTCATTTTTAGATCATAGATGATACTTGTGCTGTGAGAAAATGGCACCCTACTAATCAATCAGCTCAAAGAATCGTTTGTCATACAATTTTCTGATTCCCTTTAAAGTGAGTAAATAGTATGCGAATCAATCATTTAAGTGAATATCACTTAAATGCTAGCTGGGTATAAACATATCGCACACTACATCATAACCTGGCATCACACAAAATTCAAAATTGTTTAAGAAAGACAGAAAACTGGCTTCAAAAAATTTTTAATCAAATTGGGTTTCACAAATGTTAAAGAAGAAAAGTTAAAGAAAACAGTGACGCAAACGAAGTTTTCATGGTCGCTTTAGATTTGTTTTGTGAATTGGTTTATGATAAAAATAAAACGATCTTGATAAATTTTGAATTGTGCCTGTTTATGATTTAGTGTGCGTTATGTACATACATACTTATGTATATACACATCGTCAGCTCATTATTGATGCACTTATACAATCGATTAGTCCACAAATTTATTATAAAACGTCTCGTCTGTAGCATTCTTACTTGTTTTTCGTATAAGTCGTTTTGGTTAAACTATTTCCACCAAGTTTTATTATTCTTATCTAACTAATCCTAATGTGGTTTCAGAAGATAGACTCGCCATGTTAAAATTATACAAAGATGTGTTACAAGCAAAATGACAATATCAAAGCAAATAAATATAGAAATAAAAAAAACATTCATATTAAACTTCAATCTAAAACTTGCCAACATGTAACTCCACCTCTAATCCCATATTTATAAAAATCGATCACCCATAAATAACAAATCTACACAATATTTTATTCAGCAAATACATACATACATATACACTTGCACAATACACAACTCCAGAAACATTGTACACATGTATGAAAGAAAAAAAACAGGCATACACATGTACACCGAATGTTTTAATTGTTTTGGTATTTTCCCTAAAAAAGACCTTAAAAAAACCTATAATGGGGAGTATTAAGACCAATTTGGAATTGTTAAGCAGCCATTAAAACTCAACCATGTCTTAAGTTTCAACAACAGCCGCCGCAACAGCACAGACAATAAAAGTTGCAAACAAATAGCAAGATGATGAGGAAGAATCAAGAAGGAAACAAGAACGTTAATTCTAAAAGCAGCAGCAGAAAAGTGCTCATATGTAGAAATATGTTTGTATGTATTGAATGCTCTATAGCTACGCAAAGTGGTATGGGGTACATAAGTATTCTTTTAAATGTACATGCGTATGAATATATAGAAAATTGAAAATTCATAGCCGATCCATAAGTGAGCACTTAATTGCTTACAAGCATTCAAGAAATTATACAATTTTTTCTATGTTATTTGGCTGTTGCTGTTGTTGCAACAAATGTTTCTGGAAATTTTACAAAGACAAAGCAACAACAACAACACATCATGTTGTAACGTTGCAAATAATAAAAGATCGAACGTTAAATGTAAAAAGATAAATGAAAACTTGTTTATCATGTCGACACGTATCTTTAAATGCGGTAAAATGCTCCTGCGATATTGCAACGCCAAACATACGAGTATAACGTTCAACATTCAACAACATTAAGCGAGCATCGCGCAACCCCTCAATAAAACATTAAATGTAGGTACAATGCAATACATAAATGTGTATTATACATATACTTACATTTGTTTGGTTGCAACAACTAGCCACTCCTTAACAATTTAGCAAAAAGTTGTTGTCGTCATTGCTGACGATAATGATGACTACGACGACAACAAAAACAACAACAAAAGCAGCAGCAAGAGCAACAACTGCAACAAACATCAACGTCGTCTCGGTACGTCTGACGATGATAAAGTGTATGTGCGTTTGCCAGCGAAAAGGTTGTCTATGACGATTAAGCAGCGACTAAACATGGAAAATTGTTGTAATTGAAGCCGACTTATCGGTCGATATTGCCGCCTCGTAATGCTGACTGTTAATCAGTTTAACAGCAAAGAAAACGCCAACATGTTGTTTTCAACTTCCAAAGAAAATATTTAAGGTGTAGAATAAATGTTTAAATGTTTGTGTTGTTAAGACGATGGTATAAAATGTTTTTGCAAATTAAATAACGAAAAACTAAAAAAATTAACTCTTTACAGTGGATACTCTAGACATTTTAAAACAAATCTTTTTCCAAGCAGTAAATAATTTTGCAATTTTGAAGGTCATATAACAAAAGGCCGATTGAGCTTTAAACAAATGTGAAAGGATCTTAAGGAAAATTTTCGTATAAAGCTTTGTTTACAATTGGAAGTGTTCATAGTAGAGCAACTATTTTTTTTCGCGACCACACACATTTTAAACTAAGAAACCGTTTGCAAATTTTGTTCAGAACAATTTTATGTTTTAATTATTATTTTTTGAACATTTTGTTAAAATTTTCATTCAAAACTAAATAAAATTATTATAAACGTCCTCAACAAATTGTTGCTGAATTAGAAGTTGACTCAACTTTTTAAAGAAACTTTAGTTACATTTTTGTTTGAAAAATGAAAGGAAAATATATGAACAACGTTGGGTAGAAATAAGATGGAAGAATACATCAAATTCTTGCTCTTATTGTGAACAAAGCTTAAAGGACTGGTTTTGAACTTTTAAAGTATCAGTTATTTGCCATATTTATTTAAAAAAAAAATAATTCTTATTGGAAAAAACTGCTACTTAAAAAAAATAAAAACGTTTGACAACTTGTTTGAACAAAATTTACAGGACTTATAGTTTTTACCCGATTTCGGTCCATTATTTAAACAAACTTATGTTACAAAATAATTTGTTTTGCCAAAAATTGTGGTAAAAACATTTAACTGATAAAATTGGTAAAAAAAAACGTTACATCTTTCAGAAAATCTTAGATTTTATCCACTAAATGGTGGTAACATTTTAAGGGCCGATGTTGATTTTGAATAAAACAGAATTATATAGGAAATTATTGTCGTTTCTTATTGTTATAATAATATTGGTATGTTTCAATTATGTATGTATGGAACGAAAATAGGTCAAATGGCGACCTCGGCGGCACACCTCCATCCGATGGTTCAAAATTTTTGATGACGCTGAGAGATAATTGAGGTTATATGCCGTTAATGTGCCGACTAAGCTTATACTTTAGCTCTTGAATTGTTGCTGGCTTCTCGACGCACAACTTTTCTTTCAAATAACCCCAAAAAAAGAAGTCCAACGGTGTCTAATCACATGATCTTGGCGCCCAATTGACATCGCCACCACGTGAGATAATACGAGCATTGAATTTGTCGCACAAAAGAGACACCGTTTCGTTAGCTGTGTGTCAAGTTTCACCGTCCTGTTGAAACACCAAATCGTCCACATCCATATCTTCCAATTCGGGCCATAAAAATTTCGTTATCATCTCACGATAGCGAAGACCATTCACAGTAACTGCCTGACCGGCCTCATTTTGGCAAAAATACGGCCCGATGATGCCGCCAGCCCATAAACCACACCCACGAGTTGCACGAGCATGCACTGGTGTTTTCACATCTGCTACAGACCCGGTGGGTGCATTGGTTCTTCGACAATCACTCTTGGATTATCATATTAACATGGTTGACTCGGAACAATATCTGCTACAGACACAATTTAAAACGAATTTGAATGTGTTAATTTAGTTAATTTTATTCAAGTTTGGTGTTGGTTACCTTTACTCTATGGTTTACATTTACACAAATATTTTGCACAAGTTTTTTCCAAATAAAATAAAAACTTTCTTAAATTTTGAGAAACGAACCTAATTCTAATTCAATTAATCACAATCTGTGGCTCTCCCACTGTATTTCTGTTTCTAACGGCATTTAAAATAATCGTACATAGAAGCCGAGATATTACTTTGTTCTTTATACTAAGTTAGATACTTGCAACATTCTTAAGTAAGAATAAGATACAGACATTCTATTTTAGTTGTATTTAATGTTTAATTTGGTCAAGTTTATCATAAGTTTCCATACGAATAACCAACCACATTTATTAACATCTTTCCAATGAATGCTTTACAAATACAACGAAATAAAAGGCAACATATTCTTGCAACATTACAAGTTGTATGTACAAACGAACATAGGAAAATGTTAAATCTAATACCATAAATGCTGCTATTGATGTTGTTTTTGTTGTTGTTGTTTTTAAAGTTTAACTGAATACTTCTTATTTTTATAGATACTTGTTCTAATCTAAGCATTGAATATTATAAAACGAGGCTTCGACATCATCATGATCATCATCGCCATTACGGTCGTCACATTGTAGTCGTTTGGTGCAGTTTTCATGATCATCCTAATGATCATCGTTGTCGTCGTCTTTGTCTATGGTTTAGTTAAACATGTAGTCAACGATCTTGTTTATAATTTTTTTTAGCCATTTATCGCATTATTATCATTACAAGTTGGTTGGTTTACTTTTGTTGTAGCAGTTGTTGCTGTTGGTGTTGTTGTAATTGGTATTGGCAACATGCAAACTTGTGTTGCACTTGTGTGTATGTATTTGTTCGGCTGTTGTTGTAAAATTTTCTTTAGGCCATAAATATAAATGACAAATATTTAAAGACCATAAAAACATATGAACAAGAAGAGGGATGCAGAAAAAAACGTCGTATTTAAACTTTTTTCAATGTCCATGACTAAATAATGCTGATAGGAATATATCAGAAACTATAAAGTGGACAATTTGTTATTGTTGCAAAGAAATTGTAATGAAGTTTTTCTTTAATGATCTTTGCGATACGAAGAGAGCAGATTATATGAGGTGAAGTCATGTTTCTTTTCTTTCGATTTGTAAATTACAGTTTAACGGATGATGTTTTATGAATGGGAGAATGGTGTTTGAAAACTATCCCATATATATATATATAAAAAATAGTCATATTGAATTGGAAAACATTATAAGCGTTTTCACAAAATCGCTTAAAGTTGTCATTTGTGCAAATGGGCAAACTTGCGAAACATGTTTCATGACGCACCCTTTGAAATTTTGTACAGTCTTAAACACCATTGCCCTTATGCTAAAAAAGTTAAAGTTCACATTAGTTAACCACAACAATAAGTTAACCAACACAATAAGTGTTTTCATAAAATCGCTTAAAGTGTTCATTTGTGCAAATGGGCAAACTTGCGCAACTTGTTTCATGACGCACCTACAAGTTTCCAATTTTGTAAGTTCATCTTAACTAAAAAAAAAAGGATTAATCAAGTAAAACCTAAAAAACTAAAATGTACAGAGTGGTCCATGCACGATGTCAATTGTGAGTCACGTCAAGTTTTTTGCCCAACTTAATTTAGCCTTTCTTTATTTAAATGTTTGACAAACTCAACCATGGAAAGGTACATAATTGATTGTTGAATCCGTATATGAAAATTTGCGTTCAAATCAAAATGCATTTCGTGCACTTCATGCTTTTTTTGATCAGCATAAACGACCAAATATGTCCGCAATCGAAAGAATTGTGCGCCAATTTCAGCAAACCGGTTCTGTAGGAAATGTGCAAACACCTGTGCAGAAAAACACTGCTGTTGTTCGCGATAGTGTGACAGAAGAGCCGTCAACCTCGACTCGCCGTCGTGCCCAACAATTCAAAATCTGACAAATATCACTGACTCGAATTTTGAACAAAGATTTCAATTTACACGCTTACAAGGTTCAATGGACTCAAGAGCTGGAGCATTGTGACCACTTTAAGCGTCGTCAATGCGCCGAATAGTTGGCTGAACAGACAGAAGTGAATGGTGACTTTGCAAAGAGAGTTATCTTAAGCAACGAGGCACACTTTTACCTCAGTGGATTTGGTAACAAGCAGAATTGACGCATTTGGGCGAAAGAGAAGGAGAAGAGAACGAGTGATTGTTGAAAAGCCGATGCATCCACAAAGATTGACTGCTTTGTACGTCTGATAAACAGACTTCTTGTGACCAGAAATTGAGGATATGGACCTGGACGATATGTGGCTACAATAGGATTGTGCCACGTGCCACACATACAACGAAACAATGGCTCTTTTGCCCGAGAATTTCAATGGCCGTGTTATCTCACCTGGTGGCGATGCTATTTGGCCGTCACGATGATGTGATTTGACACCGTTGGACTTCTTTCTTGGGGTATATTAAAAGGAAAAAGTGTACGTCAATAATGCAAGAACAATTCAAGGGCTAAAAGAATAGATTATTCGGCACCTTAACGATATTGAACCTCAATTATGTATCACGAAGTTGTCACAGATCCTTCTATCATTTTAAAAAATATAATTGGACCACCCTTTATTTTAATACAACTTTAATATTAATAGAAATTAAAGAAGTACGTTTTTTAATACGAAGTTAAAAGTTAAAAGTCATAATAATTTAGGTCCTTTTTTAAAAAAAAATTACAAAGGACCTCTTATTAGAAATTTTGTTTTGTGTTATCTCCTATGGCTTTCTGAAAAAAGATTTAAAACGCATTACAATTTTATATTCATAAGGGTGTGGCTTGTTTAAAGCCTTATGTAAAACATTTTGTAACAGCATCAAGTAGATTAATTTTCAATTCAATTATTAGAACTTTAGCACACCAAATTCATTAAAATTTTCTCGAGCTTCTCATGCATTTAGATAGAAACAATCGTTTGCAGTTTTACTTAAAGTTGCATTGGAGACAAACGGGAGTGGATTCTGTGTTCATCTTTAATTTCGTGTATTTTATGCGTCATCAAGTGTTAAACTAAAATCACATTCGATTACATATTTACAAGAATGTCTCCTGTAATTTTGGATTTTTCTAAAAAAATTAAATGCTGCCTGTGTTTTTCAATTTGGCATCGAAACTTTTTATTTGTTTTTTGGCTCACATCAGTTGTAATTGCGTAAAAAAAATCAATGTAAAAAAAATAAATTGTTGTTCAATCAATTTGCCAAAGACTCGGTGACATGCTTAAAATAGCAACTATTTAAAAAAAAATGTTCGTACGTTAAATTGTATCTTTAGTAAATGAATCTGTCTGTCTGTCTGTCTGCTTATTAGTCCGTCCGTAGGTATGTTTGTATCTGTGTATCATGTAATTATACAACACGATACACGATGTAACAACACAAGACAACATTATGTTTTCTGTGTTATTTTGTACCGACTGTTAATTAAAATATTTGCAAGTGATTTATTTTCGGGTATTTTGCAAAGTAAAAATAAAACAATACAGACTGCAATAAAATAACAGAAAAAACGATTACAACAAGCCAAAAACTACAAATCGAAATTAAATTCAAATACCTTTAATCGAAATTAAATTCATTTGATTGCCAAAAACTAAGTCAGATGATTTAAGATAATTAAATTGGCCGCCGCTTTTACAATTTTGTTTAACGTCGCTACTTAATTTTAACTTTAATTAAACCGACAGCAAGACATCAAAAGGTCAACTGCTACACCGTCTATAAAATTTCGGAATTTATTAATTTTATAACAGATAAATTTTGTTAAAAAACACTTAAGGAATACAAATTTCCTGTGGTGAAGGGCTGAAAATTAACTAAGCTCGATTCAGTCGCTATCGCCCGCATTATAAGCGACCTCAACGACTTCGACTCTATTAGTGCCGGTTCACACACGTCAAGTTTAACTCGTCAAGTCTTGAGCTTTTAGGAGAGAAGGGTAAAGAGGATGCCATTTCTTTTCCCCTCTCTCCTAAAAACTCAAGACTTGACGAGTCAAACTTGACGTGTGTGAACCAGCACTTACCTATCGCGTATTTGTATTTTGTGAAAATTAACTGGCAATTTTTAGAATGCGAGCGCAAAAGTGACTCGTTTAACTAACATTTAAAACAAAAACAAATTTTGAAATATTGTTTTTGTTTTAAATGTTGGTTTTGTGCTCGCGTTGTTAAAACAGGCAGTTACTTCTGTTTGTTTTTTTTCACAAAAATTGGTAAATAATATTCAGAGTAGTTGAATTTTTTGAATTTGGAATTAAAAATTTTCAAATAATAAGATTTTGATAGTCGTGACTATTTCCAAATTTTTATTTCTGATAAAAACACTAAAATTTATTGTTTGGGGATAAGCTAGTTTCTATGCACATTTCACTGGTTGCTTAGCCCAGATCATTAGGAAACATTCTCCCATAAAATTTTAGAAAAGTCAAAGATATTAACAAAAAAAAAACTGTAGAGTGAATGAGAATTGCAAACACTCAAAGCAACCAGTAAAATGCGCATAGGAATAGTTTTCCCCTCAACAATAAATTTTGGTGTTTTTATCAGAAATAAAAATTGGGAATTAAGCACGACAAACAAAATCTTATTAATACTTAAAATGTATACGACTTTAAGACAATTTCCAGAGCCAAGGTAAAAATCAGAGGATCAATTAATTTGAATCTGCTTTTAGAATATTTTTATATTAAACTATCACATAATTGTAAATTGCGAAGCAATGTTCCGTACTTTCCAAAGTTATGGAGAAGTCTTGTCAATTTTGTACAGTCAAACTACCTACTAAGCGACCGCCAGCTTTCGTAGAGGTCGCTCTACTTTTATCGGAATAATTGTGGCATTCCATTCTCCACTTTGGCGAAAGTAAGGTAAATGATAAAAATATTTCCAAGGCGTTTAACAGAATCTGGCATGATGCACTCTTGTTGCTTTTGATGGCGGCATTAGTTGATCTCGATTTATTACGAGCTTTCTCGGAGATCGCACTATACGAATTGGTATAAATGAAGTTTTGTCAAACGAGTTTAAGATTCATTCAGGGGTGCCGCTTTCTTCACTATTTCTTATTTTTCTAAATCACCTTCTATGTCAAGCTTCAAACCCTATCTATCCTTAAGCAGATGACAACAACAGCATGAATGATGCGCTTAGCCGGGACCTCAACATAATCTCGGAATGAGTTCGTGCGAGCAGGGTCGTTTTAAATGCCCGAAAGACCCAATGTTGCATGCAGACATATAATATTATTGAGGAATCAGAATCTCTTAATGCTCTGGGCATGAAAAACAATGTGATGTCCGATGGACAAAACATATATTCATGGTGTCGAAAGAAGTATTCAAGTGCCTCGGTTTTTTAAAACGGTGTAAGAGATACTTTACTCCATCTGATCTCCTTACAATGTAAATCAACTACATCCAACCGCGAATGCAATGAGTGGGCCAGTGCTTGAAAGTCTATTTTGGAGCTTCTCTACCAAGTGGAGGAGAAGGTGAAGGTTCTCATTGGTGACAGTAGGGTATCCAATTCTATTGACTCCCTTAAGCATCGTCGCAATATGGGTTGTATCGTAATACACGTTTTTCTTCAAGAGCCCATCCTTTTGTGGTCGATTGGCCGGTGAATCGTACAATGGATACAGGCAAAATTTTTTTTATAACAAGGTAATGGTACCAAATTTAGATACATTTACTTTAACCGTTCGCCAGATATACATTTATTAATATTATCTCTGTGAGGATTGTTTTTGGCATCCAAAAGTTTTGTTTAGAATTTGAATACTTTAAGCGTTACACCAAACTATTTATTCCATATTTAAACATTTTTACTGTTACCGCTCTCCAGATATGTAGAAAATTATATTGTTTTTGTATGGGACTTAACATGCCCGCTTTGGCAGTCCAGCCCTCTTTTCGACAAAAGTTTTGTATAGATAACCAAACTTTTTGTTCCAAATTCAAAAAACTTTTACTGTCACTGTTCTCCAAATATATAGACATATATGTGTGGGACTTGACTCGCCCACTTCGCTGATCCCGCCCACTTTTTGGAAGATAGTGTATGTTGATAACAATGATATTTGTCTTAAAGTTGAAAACTTTTACTGTCAGCGTTCTACAAATGTATCGTAATACAGTCTAATTTTTGTCAGATGTTCCAAATTTTGAAACTCTTAATGAATCCGGTCTCCAGATACACAGAAATTTATAGAGCCTCTGTATGAAAAGACAACTTTTTGACATGTATTTTTAATCGACACCCAAAATAACGGATGGTTAAATTTTAAGGGCCGACGTTCATTTTGAATAAACACAAATTATTAAGGAAATTATTGTCATTTCTTTTAACTATGATAATATTGGTATGGTTTAATTATGGATGGTGCAAAATATCGGCCAAATGGCCACCGCGACCTTGGCCTTCATCCGATGGTCCAAATTTTCGATGACGCTGAGGTATAATTGAGGTTCTATGCCGGTAATGTGCCGAATGATCTCATCCTTTAGCTCTTGAATTGTTGCTGGCTTACCGACGTCCACCTCTTCTTTCAAATAACCCCAAAAAAGAGGTCCAACGGTGTCAAATCCAATGATCTTGGCGGCCAATCTACATCGCTACCCCGTGAGATAACACAGGCATTAAATTTGTCGCGCAAAAAAGCCATTGTTTCATTAGCTGTGTGGCAAGTGGCACCGTCCTGTTAAAACCACAAATCGTCCACATCCATGTCTTCCAATTCGGGCCATAAAAAGTTCGTTATCATCTGACCGGCCTTATTTAAGAAAAAATACGGCCCGACGATGCCGCCAGCCGATAAACCGCACCAAACAGTCACTCTTTGCGGGTTCATTGGTTTTTCGACAATCACTCTTGGATTATCATTCGCCAAATGCGGAAATTCTCATTGGCGAATCCACTGAGGTGAAAATGTGCCTCATCACTGAAGATGATGTTATTTGAAAACTGATCATCCACTGTTACCATTTCTTACCATCATTGACGACGTTTGGAATGATCAATAGGCTTTAGTTGTTGAGTCAATTGCACCTTGTAAGCGTGTAAATGCAAGTCTTTATGCATAATATTCATCAACGAGAGAGGTGCAATTGTTGGGCAAGACGACGAGTTGAGGTGGACGGCTCTTAAGCCAAACTATTTATTTATTTATTTTCTTAAGTCTATGGAAAAATCCTTACAGACTACTACAAATTGTAAATTTTAGTAAATTTAAAAATACAAACTTAAGCATTTAAATATATTCAAAACGATTAGTTTAACGAATTTAAATATGGTATTATATCACTCTTAATGATTTTAATGTTTTTGTTAAAGTCAATATATTTATATAACTCATTAAAATCATCACAGACTCTACGAAATGGATCAAACTGAGCAAAGTTTGTAGTATAATATTTAATATGTACTCTGGAGGCGAAAATGTCTTGATAGACGAACAGGTACGTTAAAGTTAACTTTTCCCAGAAGGTATTGCGAATTGACGCTTCCGTTTAATAGCTTAAGTAGAAAAAGAGCATTAAACATTTTCCGAGGACTTCTTAAAGTTGGTAACTTGATTAGTGCAAGACGGTTAACATAGGACGGTAACCTCATGTGAGGATTCCAACCCAATCTGCAAAGACAGAATAATGAAAACTGGATTTGAACTGACTCGATTTTGTTAGAGTGTACTGAGTACTGTGGATCCCATATCACCGATCCATATTCAAGAATCGGTCGAATCAAAGTAGTAAACAGTTGCTTGGGAACATAAGCATCTGAAAACTCTTTAGACCACCTTTTTATAAATCCAAGGACACCAGCAGCTTTGTTAGTTGAAATCTGTCAAAATGTTCTCCTAAATCATTGATGGAATCATCCAATTCAAGTAAAGAAGCATTCATAGTATAAACGCCATTATTTGGTGACGTTCTTGAGAAAATCATATATTTCAATTTTTTTTACATTTAGTTCCATTAAGTTATCGGTATACCACGATGTCAAGTAATTAATATCATCTTGCAGAAGTATTTGATGATCAATGTTGTTAAATGTAACAAACTTTTTAACATCGTCTGCATACATCAGTGTGTTATAATTTTTCACAACAGAAATAGAGTTAATAAGAGCGGCCCAAGATAACTGTCCTGAGGCACTCCAGATAATACATCTATTTAGTTAGAATACGTGTCACGGAATCTTACACATTGCTTTCTATTCGTTAAATAAGACTCATCGATTAAGCTTATGAACGAGTAAGTTATGATTAACTTTGTCGAACGCTTTACTAAAATCAATGTAAATGGCGTCGGTAACTTAAGTTGTAAATTCTAGAAGATTTGTTATTGTTGATCTTGATTTAGAGAATCAATGTTGGAGAGGACATAATACAGATAATGCCTGATGTGATAGTGTATCATATAGAAGTTGTTCAAACCGTTTTGGTGTAACACTAAGTTTAGCAATTTTTCTGTAATTTCAGATATCAGCTTTTGATCCAGATTTATATAGAGGTATAATAAACGATTCCTTCCAAATCAGCAATATTTTCTGCCGATTAAATTGACCGAAAAAATCATAAAGCGCACGATACGAATTATGATTTGAACGCCCATTTTCATAATAAGACTGAATTACTTTAACGCGTTGATCGATTGTGTTTCTTTTCATGGTTCAAATTGAGTTAGTCTGAAATTAAGAAATGTCAAATGAAATGCAGAAGAAAAAAACATCGGCCCTTAAAAATTAACCACCCTTTATTTGTGCCAAATTTAAAATTGTTTCTGTAGCCGCTCTCCAGATCTACTGTAATTTTTATTTCCTTTTCATGGGCATTACCATGACCGCATGAAAATTTATAAATATTTATAGCGCTGGGTAATCAACAAAATACTGTGAACATGTGCCTAAGAAAATGATCACTTTTTTGCAAAAATTACACCGGGGATCCAAATCTTAAGGGTCCCATAAAAAAGTTCATTACTTTTTGCAAAATTGGGAGACACGGGTCTTTTCTTGGTCTTTTATCACGTAGAGGTGTCCGTATATGACTATATTTTTTCGTGTTGCACTGTTGCACGAAAGATTACGTTCTCGTTTACAAACGTATTTCATATGGATGTTTTGTTTTTACAGACAAATTGTTCGAAATGTGCGAATCGTGTTGAGCAAAACTCTCAGTAAAAACTATTTTCTCTAGACAAAACAATTTTTCGGAAACAATGATTGAATTTAGCTTTAGACAAAAATAATGTTTAAACATGTATGGATTTTACAAAAATTCAGAGAAAAAACATGCCTCGTTTTTGCAGTGAATTTGTGTTCCTTGTTACAACAATTGGAAAGCAAAAAAATCCTTTTTGCAACCAAATTCATTTTTGAATTTGTCGTAGAGCGAATTGAATGATAAAGAGATGTTCCTTGCAGGATGGTATTTACAAGAGAACTAAAAATAACCAAAACGAAAGAATGATTTTTCAAGTAAATTACTTAAAAAAAATATTACTCTTAACCAAATATAAAATTATAGATTTTATATTTATTTAAAAAATAGCTTTACACGTAATATAAAGTAAGTGTACACTTAAGGCTTCAACATTTTTAAAAAAAAAATATACGGCAAATATGGACGTGGTCACCTTAAAAGTAGCAAAAGTTTGTACCAAAAAAAAAACTTTTTATTTGATAAATTTCAACAATATTTTTACACACTTCATTTAAAACTAATTTTGGTTAATATTTCTTCAAATACTTAAAATGCTGTATGAGTAGAGTGCCTTTGCTTCTGCTGATGACGGAGATGTGGTAGATAATTCCAATGATGATGATTATGGTGTCTCTAAAGGTGTTAATATGTTTTAAAGTTAAAAAGCTTTAAATGTTGTGTCAACAGCAACAATAAGAAGACACAAACAAAGTTAAGGTACAAGTAAACAGACAAACCAACAAATAAACAGTCATTACTGAACATTATCCATGCTCTTCTAAAAACGAAGACCAACAAAAACCAAAGCCAAAAAAAAAAATCTAAGATGAACTAAACAGATTGTTTTCACATGAACGTAAGAAGACCATCATCCATCTATCCATGGATGGATCATGCAATGGACGTGCATACTTATGAGTGCACACATGCTTACAAACATGCCCACACACACGCACACATACCCACTTGGACTTACCCAACAAACACGGAGGTTTCATTCCAAATTGGAAACTATTTAAATTCAAACATTTCCCCAAAAGATAAACGTTTGATAATAATCAAGAAAAAAGGGGAAATTATTTTCAAAATGAGAATTGCATTTGGTTTCAACTGCTTTCAATCGTTATTCTCAAATGTTTTCCAAATGCGTGTAATGCAATCCACATTTTTTTTATTTATAGTCATTATTTACTTAAATAAACTGTCCGCTAAACTAAAGCCAACATAGCCAATGTAGTTAAATTTTTAATCACAAATGCCACTGCGGAACAGTCATTTTGGGGCCTGGATCTAAGAAAACTGAAATTACAAAAATCCAATTTCCATAATGCTCGAACAAAATTGAAATTGAATTGAATTATCAATTTAGTACATTGTGAACAAAATCAAAAGTTGTGCACTGATTGCAATGAAATAGAGCTCATTTTATTCGAAATATGTTTAACTAAGAGTTTTTAAACCAAAACTGTGATTCTTTACGCAGTTTTATATTTTAGTTATTAATTTTTAAAGAACATTTTTCAAGTTATTCCAATGTATGTAGTGAAACCATACAGTATGCCTCGAAAATTCGAGCTGATAGAGAAAAA